>JASKMD010000006.1:5123147-5154574 GCA_030144725.1 Haematococcus lacustris
GCCCTGGCTGCTGTCCTGCCGGCACCCACCTCCAGGCCGCCTACACCGCGTGGCGTCACAGCGCCCTGGCTGAGGTGCAGGCCCTGCAGGAGCTGCAGCAGCGCCTGCCTGCCTTCAGGGGCGTGCTGGAGGTGAGGCCCCCCCTCCCAGCTTGGGCAGGCAGGGTAGAGCAGGGAGGGCTTCCAGAGGCTGGGTGGGGTAGCAGCTGGGTGGGGTTACTGCCTGCCTGCCTGCCTGCCCGCCTGGAAGCCTGCGCCCCTCCAAGTGCGCCCTCCCACTCTCCCACATCCCTGCCTGCTCACTCTCCGGCCTGCCTGCCTGCCTGCCTGCCTGCCTGCCTGCTTGCCTGCAGGTGACGGTGATACAGGCTCAGGGGTTGCAAGCACCCAAGACTGGAACAACAGGCTTCATGTGGGTCAGCAGACAACCCTAGGCCTCACAGCCACAGGCAGCACAGCCACAGGCACCCTAGGCGCAGTACCAGGCACTCAGTGAAACAGACCCACAACGAACAGGCAGCGCCTCATCTACAGACTCATCATTGGCTATAATGTAGACCCCACCCCACCCCACCCCACCCCACCCCACCCCACCCCACCCCACCCCACCCCACCCCACCCCACCCCACCCCACCCCACCCCACCCCACCCCACCCCACCCCACCCCACCCTACCCCACCCCACCCCACTGCCTGGGCAGGTGCTGTGTGAAGCCGACCTTCATGGAGCTGAACCCCTACGTGGCCCTGTACTTGCAGCGGCCCCCTGCCGCCAGCCAGGCCAGCGCAGCGCGAACCAGTGGACAGGCAGGGTCAGGCCCACCACCCAGCCAGTCACACCACGCAGCAACCCAGGTGAGATAAGGCGGCTGACGCATCCATTGCTTGGCCCTGGCTGCTGGGCAGCCTTTGCTGTACTTGGCTCCCCATCCTACACCATACCCGCCCCTGCCCCTGCCCCTGCCCCTGTGGCCCCTGCCCCTGCCCCTGCCCCTGCCCCTGCCCCTGCCCCTGTGGCCCCCGCCCCTGCCCCTGCCCCTGCCCCTGTGGCCCCTGCCCCTGTGGCCCCCGCCCCTGCCCCTTCCTGCTCTGCTCGTCCCTCCCTGGCCCTACCCAGCCTGGCCTGCCTGTGGCTGCAGGTGCTGCCCGGCAGTGGGCCCGCCCCCCTCTGGCGCACCGCCCTGCCGCACCTGCAGCTGTCTGACCCGCAGCTGGACCTGCACCTCAGAGTGCGCCAGGCCAGCGAGGAGCGTGGCCTCGCACCCGGCAGCAGGGACACGGTGCTGGCGGCGGGAGGCATCCGCCTGCAGGGCCTGCAGGTGCAGGGGGCGGCAGGGGCAGGGGCCACAGGGGCAGGGGCAGGGGCCACAGGGCCAGGGGCAGGGGCCACAGGGGCAGGGGCAGGGGCAGGGGCCATAAGGGCAGGGGCAGGCGAAGGATGTGGAAAGCACAGCGTCCGTTTAAGGAAGTGGTCAAGGAAGATAGCTGCAGCAGATGAGGGTCAGTGAACAGGGTGTGCTTTGCCACAGACTGCCAGCACACTTTGGGTATAAGCACATGCAAGCAAGCAAGCATGTCTACCTCGACCACTCACCTTGAAGGAACAATCTTGTACTGTGTTATACAAATTTTGACCCCTCCAAAGATTCAATTCATTTCTTTTAATTTAAGGACATGATGCATCATCATCAAACACGTACTTTTGTATCTTCCTATTCACGAAAAGGAACGTTTTCCCTCAGGGATTGAAACCTTTATACTTGGGGCACGCTACTAGGGACTCTTTGTTGTGCTCCTCCAGCTGTGGCTGCATTGTAGGGAGCTGCAGGGTATAGGCCACTGCCACAAAATACAAACCAGCCACAGCTGATGCAACTTGTGACTGCAAGTTCAAGACTCGCATGCAAATCTGCTTCCCATCAGTTCAGTATACAAGTCAGGGTTAGGGTTAGTCAGGGGCTAAGCTGATAGACCTGTGTGGTGGCCGCTGTCCAGCACCCCTCCCTCACCTCCTCCCTCCCTGCCCCTGCTCCAGCCTGCCTGAGCCTCTTCCCACCCCAGCTGCCTTTCCTGCCGCGCTGCCTTCCTGTCTTCTGGCCCCTCTTCCCTTGCGACCCCTGACTCACCCGCTGCCCGGCTCACCCTCATGGCTCCCTCCCACCGCCCTCACTGCCTGCCGCCTGCCTGCAGTCAGGGGTGACCCAGGTGATGGAGGTCCCGCTGTTCAGCCGCAAACAAAACAGCTCCAGCAAGAGCTCTGGAGCCCAGGTCGGTGGACAGGACAGAAACCCTGACCCTCTCACACTCCTACCTCTCACACTCCTACATCTCACACTCCTACCTCTCACACTCCTACCTCTCATACTTCAACCTCTCACACTCCTGTCTCGAGCCAGAGTGTGGGGTGTAGGCTATGGAGCAGGGAGTGTGAGGTGGGTGCACAGCCAGCGCCCCAGTGAAGGGGTGGGAAAGGGGTGGAAGGGAGAGGGGGAGGGGAGGTGTGTGTGTGTGTGTGTGTCCACGGCGGCTGGTGCATGGTGGCTGGGCTGTTGGTGGCCGGCTGTTGGCTGCAGGCTGGGTATGATGATGACGGGGAGGGTGAGGAGCAGGCTGGAGGGCGGCGCCAGCTGTCCCACTCCTCCCCTGCAGGCACCTCAGGCGCACCTGGCCTGGCAGACAACAGGTGCGCAGGGGAGGCTGACGGGCACCCACCCAACAGACCTAGGACTACCAGTGTTTTCTCTTGAGCGCCATGTGCACCGGGTTCGCAGCACAACATGCCACATTCAAACACCTCAATCGGACCTGAGCCATGTGTCTCAATAACGTCGAGCTATCAACTTGAGGGTATGAACCTGCGCCATGTCGGTTGCGCTGTCATTCGTGCATCTGGCAAACAAGAAACCTGCGGGCGGCGTGCCCCTCCATAGCCTGACCCGATTGCTTCCCTCAAGAAACGGACCCTGCTCCTGCCCCTGCCCCTGCCGCTACCCCCTGCCCCTACCCCCCCTGGCCTGCTGGCCTGCCCCTGCCGCTGCAGTGTGGTGTATGACCCTGAGGGGGACGTGGTGCTGGGGGCTGGGGGCCGAGCTCCTGCCGGCCGCCTCGCACTGCAGCTACGATACTTAGCTGACAGGCGGCGCCGCCCAGAGGGGGCAGCAGGTGGGGTGTTGGGTAGGGGCGGTCAGATGGATGGAGCGATGGGTTGAGGTAAGGCAGAGGGGGGTCCCAACCTGCTTGCTGACCTGACCTGACCTGACCTGACCTGACCTGACCTGACCTGACCTGACCTGACCTGACCTGACCTGACCTGACCTGACCTGACCTGACCTGACCTGACCTGACCTGACCTGACCTGACCTGACCTGACCTGACCTGACCTGACCTGACCTGACCTGACCTGACCTGACCTGACCTGACCTGACCTGACCTGACCTGACCTGACCTGACCCGACCCGAACCGAACCGAACCGAACTGAACTGACCACACAACTGCTAACAGGCAGCCCTGCCTGCAGGCACCGCTGCTGGAGAGTCTGGCAGCCCTGGGGAAGGCTACCTCACCTTTCTGTTCAACCAGCTGTCTGGGGTGAGGACCTGAAGGGCTTTGTGAGGCCTGATGGCGCCTGAGAAGTGAAGGGAAGGGAGGGAAGGAGCAGGGAGAGGAGAGGGGACCAGACGGTGCTCAATAGTGAAGCAGGGGGGTAGAGGGGGTTTGATGGCATGTGGTGGTGAGACGGTGGCTTGAGGAAAAGGGAGGAGGCAGAGGGAAGAGGGGGAATGCTTTGCTATGCTATGTTTTGTCCACTGCTACCATGACCGACCGTGGCTGCCAGGTTGGATCACACGTCCTGCCTGCTTGCCCGCTTGCCTTGCATTTTTTCCCAACACTTGCCAGCATGCTTGCAGATGTGTGCTGGAACCCTGCTGTGCAGGGGAGCAGCAGCCATCCCCTGACATCAACACGCACCGCTGCTGACTTCATGTCCAGGTAGCACCTGCCCACCTAGCTGCCCACCCACCTGCCCAACTGGCTGCTCACCAACCCACCCAGCTACCCACCCAGCAGCCCACCCACCCAGCTGCCCACCCAACTGCCCGCCCGCTTACCTTCCTGCTGCCCCTGGCCCAGAGCAGGTCACTAGCAGCTCACTAGTGTCACCCAGCCGTCAGCCTCCAGACCACACCCCACCTCACACCCAGCCTGCTGCCCCACCCCCCTCAGGTTCCGTTCCGCCAGCGTGCGCCTGGTGGTGCAGCCCCAAGAGCTGCCGCCTTGCACCAGCCTCGCCACCTTCAACCCACACAGCCTGGCCAAGCAGCTGGCGGCCCACCTGGCCAGGGCTCACCAGGCTGGACTCCTGCCTGGTAAGACCGTAATGTGGCCTAAACACGCATGGTGCCTAGACTGAACATCTTGCATGCACACGTTGGGACATAACAGGTGGTGGGCAGACACAGGTTGGGTCCATTCAGGGCAAAGGGTTGTCGCGAGTGGCATATGGCTGTTAGGTTGCTAAAATGCCTGAGCTGTGCCCTCAAATGTGAGGCCCTCTCTTCAAGACCTGGCGACGACACATGTTTTCCCCTGTACCTTTCTTCCTGTCCCAAGTCCCCTGCAAAGCTGTGTCTGATCCTCACCCTGGTCTTCTGTGCCCGGTTGCTGCAGGTCGCTCGGATAGCCTACCCACCCACCCCCTAGCCCAGCTGCCACTGCCTGGCCTCAAGCCCGCTGCCTCAGGCTCTGTAGGCAAGGTGTGAGGTGTGAAAATCATCAGAACTCGTTGCATATGCGATCTCACCATAGCTAAGGATCCAGCATTGCCTCTACTTCACCACTTCTTGAGCCAAATGCCTGTAGTAAGACCAGGCGACAGGCCACATAACCTTGTGCTCACCGATTCCTTGCCATGCATGCCAAGTGAAATAGCCAAGTGCAACTCTTCCAAGCCATTTGTGCACCATCTCCTTTGGGCGTGCACGGACAGCTGGTGTGACTGATTGCCTGGAGTACTGACCACAGGTGCTGCTTCAACACCTGCAATCACCAGACGTGGCACCCTTCTTACCTCTGGGCCATGGGTTGGGCATCTTGTTGCGCTTCGCACAACTTTACCGTATCCGGTGTGTGACACGCAGTACAACACTTACCAGATTGTGGTTTACTATTGCATTACACTATGTCAATGTGCCACAGAGCAATGGGCCACAGATCTGTGTTCTTGTCACATGACTATGGTTCGCAAAGCACCAGCAGTACGGCAAGGTACATGTTACAAACCCACCATCGGACGCACGCAGGCAGCCCGGCCAGGCTTTGCCCCCATCCCCTTGGTGTCCTCTACTTGAGCATACTTACCTGACCGGCGTGTCACCCTGATCATGAAGGGGGTGCACGTATTGCAGCTGCTTGCATTGCACTCCGCTTGCGGCTGCAGTAGCAGTGGCTCTCATGGGTTACTGCACGGTTTCATTTTTGTATGGGTGAGGAGCGTGCACTGCACCCCTCGCCACTCAAACAAATGAAAGAAAATACAGGAAGATGTACAAATTTCGCCAAAAGCTGCTTAGCCAACAGCACCGCTAACGCACTCATTGTGGTTGCTCCCCTTTCCTGCGTCTAAAGTTAACTATAGTGCGAAAGGCAGAACATATACCTAGCAGCCCCAGGACCTTGACATCACCATCCAGGGTGCTGTGGAAAGCTAGCTGTGAATGGTATAGTCTAGATTGCCGCCCGTCCCTCATTGCTTAGCGACTGCTGTATTCCTTGCAACGCGACATGTCAATCAAAATGTTAGAAGTATGGATAAGGATTTGGAAACTCACGCTCCCATTCACTAATACAACCTTCACCCTCATTAGTGCACAGATGTAACGTGTAGATCTAGTTGCAATACAAATACCACCTACCATGTACTTTATGGCCAAGTACAAGGATTGTGAGTCCAAGGAAGCCAGGCTCTGTATCTTGCATCGACAATAGCACCTCATTCATGGCTTGCACAAGCAGGTTGTGCATCTACCAGTGCCACAGTGCATGTCATAGCATGTACCAAACCACATAGCCCTCCCTTTTTGCCCCTTCGCATCTGATGCCCTTCCAGGTCAGAGACCATCTCACTGTTGCTAGTGCAACACCAGCTGTCATGTTGGCATCAGTTCATCGCTCCACCTCCACCACCGCCCTCAGGCCCAGGGGTGGAACCAAGTGGCTGTGAACGGCCCAGCTTGGGGTCTCGTCCGTCACCCTCACACATGTCTCCTGCAACAGGCAGGGCGCAAGCAGCGACCAATGGTGGCCGGGGTTCTACGTCACCCTCTGCCACTGGTGAGCTGCACTGTAGTGCATAACCGACTGCACATTGAGGCTGAAGCTAAAGGAGGGCCTCACGCATTGCTGATGTCAGGCATGCAACTAGTCCACTCCAAAGCAGAAGGCAATACCATGGGGCAATACATGTGGCGGTGCTGACTGTGGCCTGGCATTTCCATGGCACTGCGCCACACTCTGCAGGGCACCGCACCTAAAGCTGTGCAGAGGTGTGCACAGCACTCTGTACCAGCAGTGGCCCTCGCGCTTTTCTGCTGCCATCCAGCCTGCATGTGGTAGCCTAGTCATAACTGCAGGAGTGGCATGGGACAAGCAAGTGTGGCTGTGGGTGCAGGCATGGGAGGTGTGGAGGGCACAGCAGAGGACTACCTGGCCGCCTTCAAAGCATGTTGGGAGCCATGTCTGACCTGGTACAATGCAAGCACCCTTACCCAGGTGTGAACTTGAAGAAAGTGTGACGTGAGTGTGGAGTGGCGTGTGACGCATGGCAATGACACACTGATGAGCCATGTGCAATGCATGCCATACCTTGTGTGGCTCATTGCACCTAGCAATTGTTAAGCCGTGATGCCGGCTGAGAACTGACCTGCCCATCAGGCTGTGCTCATGTTGAATTGTGGGTTGTCTTGGCCTTGTTTAGCAGCCGCATCTGGCTCCTGCATCAGCTTTGTGGACATCAACGAATTGTCCATGGCTGCCCTGATGAACCAGCCTGCTTGCCTGTAGCTACGCACTCACAGCACTGCTCATCATCGGCATGCGCTTGCATGCGGATCAAGCCTGTCTGCAACTGCCCAACTGACCCCTTGGGCCTTACTTGTCCACACTCAGGACGAGGTGGATGGGCTGAAGGGCTGCATGGGCCTGTTCCTGGCTCGGGCGCTCCCCACCCTCAACTGCCACTATACTGTGTTTGCGCGGCACGAGGTAGGTGATCAAGACTCAGCCGTCACTGACAGGAGCTAGCAGCAGGGTGCGGCTGGGGTCGTCATGAGGTGGCAGTGAGGTGCAGGTGGTAGAGCCACCTGGTCGGGCTGTGAGATGCAGTGGAGCTGGCAGGCGGGCCTAAACTGGATATGCCCACCCCGCTGCCTCACCTGATGTTCCACTGCATGTCGTCGTCATGCCTTGGCTTTCGCCTGTCAGCGTTGCTGCAACACCCTTTTCTCATGGACTCAACAAGCAATGGTTCAACGCTTGCTTCATGCGGGCACGCCCATGCCTCACAGTTTGGCACGGTTTCACTGCATGCCGTGTGCCTGCGATGTGGTTCTCAGCACCACTACCGGTACTTTGTGCCTCCCATTCCCGTCTGCATCTCACAAGTGTCTTGATGTGGTTTTAAACATGCAGTGTGAGCATGTCACCTGCATGTGCAGTGAGTGTGGCACCAAACCTCATCCCTGTCTGTTTCCTGCCTTGCTGCAAGGTTTGCGGTGTGGCCTGAAGCGCCCCAGGGCTGTGCACCGCGCTGTGTCCAGTTGAGCCTTCAGCTGTAACTTCACATGTGCTTCTTTCATTGCAACCACTCCCAACCCCACCTCCTGCCCCTTCCCTTCGCCCCGCTTCTCCCTCCCTTGCTACCTGGGTTGCATGATGTGTTGTAGCGCAACTCTAGTCGGCCAAGCTGTACCCTCAGCATCTTGCAGTGTTGACAACCGTAGCATCACCTTGCTATCAGGCTGTGAACGCACAAGGCGCAACAGTGTGGGTACTTGCTGCATCTGCAGGAGAACTTCGGCAGCAATTGCCCTGCAGCCAAAGGACCAAAGGACCAAAGAAGGGCAGGGCAGTTCAGGGAAGGTCGGGCTAGGGCCATAGCCAGGGCAAGGCTGGTGCAAGTCAGGGTTGGTGCATGTTAGGGTTCAGGAGTGAAAAGCGCACCTTGCGATGGCTCAGCCCTGCTGTTGCTGGGGCATGCTTCGGGGCATGCTCCGCTCGTCCTGTTCCTGAGTGGTGTGTCTGCATGACACCACACACATGAGTGTGGCAAATGGTGCTACCACCAAGGTGCTAGGTTGAGTAGGCAAAAACCGGCTGCAATCTGAGTGTACAACTGATGCTGTGTAGCTGGCTTGCCATGTCAACCCATCATCCAGCAAGGGCACTCACATGATGGGCTGCTGCTCCTCAACATGTGAGGTCAGTGTGTTGGTGGCAGGCCTAGTGAGGATGGAAAGCCCCGGTAGGTGCATCAGTGCCGGCAAGGCCGGGTGGTGCTGGCTGGACCCCTACAGCTAGGACTGTGATGGATGCGAGGGTGATTGGTTTGGGAGATGGTGGGGGTAGGGCGCATGGGCTGGTTCAGGCTGTGCAGCTGCTTGCGTGGGTGTGGAGCAGAGACGGGGCATGGGCTGGAGCTGGCTGGCTGCCTCCTGCCCCCGCAGCCGCTTGCCGATCTGTAAAAAGCTGCCTCCCCCTCCACATGAATCTCCACCCAGCCAGGGCTGCCAGCTGGCGTAGACCTCACACAACACGCACAACGGGCAGCTTGGCCCCCCTGCCGTTTGTAGGGGTGGAAGTTGGAGGACAAGCCCATGCCTGCAGGCATGTGCACACGCCAACTTTTAAACCCCCTCTTGGGAAATCTCGGGAAGAGTTGAGAACTTGGCAGGGGGTCCACAGTGAGTTCTCTAGCCAGTGACGCAAGGCTGGTGAGTTGCATTGAGTTTCATGGTTGTCAGATGGGTATCAACCGAGTGAGCAGCATGGAGGAGGGTTAGCCCACCTCTTGGAGCCTTATCAACAAGGGATTGATGCAGTTGCCACTGATGTGCTCCTACTGTGGTCTCCTCCTAGTTCCAGAGCCCCTGAGCCAGCGCATGTTGATTTTCATGTAGGACATGAGGTCGGGCTCCTCGCACATCACGCACTATCCATCACGTTAAACAGGGACTCACTGCTATTGGGTCAGTGCACATCAAGTCCGCAGGCTCGGTAGGGTTGGATACCCGGCAGGGTCGGCAGGTGATATCAACATGCCCAACCAGCTCAGCGTGTGTCTCACCGCGGCCTCATTCCGACGCTTCAATCAGCGTGTAAATCCGTGCTGGAATGAGTCCGAAAAACCGTTGTCCCTTATCGTTAGGGGGGTTGGTGGTTCAATGGGAGGGGTGACCACCTACAGCTAGAGTTCGAGGAGTTACATACAGGTTGTTGCACCTCGTCCTACTTCATGATCAACTGCAGTATGTCACGCATTGTGTGCAGGCTCACATAACGACGTGACAAGGCTCACGGTTGCAGGGTATGTAGCTGCCATCAGCATCCAAGTGCTAGCACTCTGGCCATGTCACCAAGCATCATCCATGTCCATCAATGTGCTCAGAGTATGGCTCAATCTGCAGAACCGCAACTACAACATTTGCGCCTTTGTTTAGGTGCGTATGGTCCTCTGCTCGAACACCTGATGGCATGAATGCCTGTAGTGCAAGCTGAAAGAGGCCAGCCAAGCAGCATGACGGCTGCCGGCATTAGCGGCGTGACCATCGATGTCCAGCTGGGTGAATTCGTTCATCCTCAAATGAAGCACAAAACTGGCCGCGGCATGGGTATGCGCACATCATTTTGAATTGCTAAGCCCTCACTTATCCGCGTTTGGCTTGACGAGTTTAAAGCGCAGAAGGCCGTCATTCAGTGCGTTTAATGCACGCACGTCAGCCTCTGGGAAGACCACGGGCCGCGTTAACTGCGGTCAAACGTCAAGCTCAAGGTCATCGCGTCTCACGCATGATCAAAGTCACGACCGCGGGTGCCCATCCCTAAGAATAAAAGCCCACCTTGGTGCTGCTGGACTTGGGACCAAACAGCGATGTGAGGAAAGACAGCGGTCCAGTAGGAGTCGTTGAAGCATTGCTCCGTTCATCCTCCTCCTGTCGCAAGTCAGAAATTAGTCAAACTTCGTTAGAACTTGGAAAGGGGCGGAACGGTGCAGGAGGGGTAAGCATCAGTGTGCAAGGCGGCATGCAGGTGCCAGAGCAGTAGGTGGCAGCTGACCCCAAGGCATTTAGCCAGGCTAAGCCATGAGCTACAGCACATGGCAGCAGACTGGTTCGGGCAGCAGCACAGCCAGGTCAAGGTGCGCAGCGTAGGGTAAAGCAGGGCTGGCCAAGTCAGGGTGGGGCAGCACAGGTCTGACAAGGTTAGGGTGTGGAGCGTGGCGTCCCTGCTGCCCTGCTCACCTGGTCCTGTTGCCCCTGGTAGGCAAAGGTGAAGGCGCGCTTGAAGTCCAGGGGGTCGGCCTTGACTGGCGCTGCAAAGTGGCATGGGATGATTTGGCGGAAGTTCCAGGAACTCACGATGTCATCCACCCAGGCCCGCACCTGGACACACACGTCACACCTCACACCTCACATGCACGCACCCGGACACACACCTCACACCTCACAGGTTCAGTCACAGCTGCTGCTGCTGTTTCTGCAATGCCTGCGACAGGGTCACCCCCCTGTCCTGGTGAGCAGGCGGTCTGCATGCTGTCACCCTCCTCCAGCTTGAGCCTTGCTGCAGGCAGAATGCCGCTGTAGGGACCTCCTGGCCTGGCAGCTGCACTGGCTGGCTGCCAGGCTGGCAATCCCTCACTCACACCTCTCACCTCCTCTCCACACATTGCCCACCCAAAGGCCATCCATGCTTAACTAGCATGCGTACACATAGCAGTGCCAACAAAACTGATAATTGGCCTAAACAGAACATGGCCTTACCCATATTACACCTACAGTCGTTACTCTATAACCACTTTATAAACACACACTCTCATATACATTTCATACCTGTGGTCACACCGGATTACTCACTCTATGTACACAGGGCCACCCCCTACTCACAGCTCTTGTGTGGGCATGTAGGAGGGTGTGTGACTCACGTATGGCAGCACCTTGTTGTACACCAGCAGCTCCACCACGGGCCCTACAAACAACCGGTTGCTGATGGCCCTGAAGGATTCCTGTGCCAAGGTAGAGGGAGGGCAGGTGGACAGGTAGGCAGGCAAGGGGGCGGGAAGGCCAGCCGGTAAACTGGTAGGCAGGCGGCTCTCAGGCAGGTGGTGCGCAGAGGCAGGAGTCAGTCAGGTGAGCAGCAGGGTGGGCACTGCCTACTAGGCCTGCCTACCACCACCTACTACTAGGTGTGTACTACTAGGCAGGTAGACAGGTAGCGAGCAGGCAGGCAATGGGTGAGGTAGGAAGGCGGACAGGCAGGCAGGAGGGCGCTGGTGATGAGCCCAAGGGCAGCTGGCGGGCAGGTATGTAGGTGGGTAGGCAGGCTGTAGCAGGGTAGCAGGCAGGCTCTGGTGGGAGGAGGACATGAGCAAGCTGATATGCAGCGGGCAGTGGGGATATGGCAGGCGAGGCTGGGGATGTGGCAGGGATGTGGCAGGCAAGGCTGGGGGGAAGGCAGGCAAGGCTGGGGGGCAAGGCTGGGGGTATGCGGGCCGGCAAGGCTGGGGGAGGCTAGTGCGCGACAGAGCTGACTGACCTCTGGGTCCAGGAGGTCGCTTGGGCTGAAGTACAGCACCAGCAGCGCCATACGCATCCAGCCTGGACACGTCAAGCCCAGCCAGCACCGCCACGCTAGGGCCATTGACAATGATGATGATGGCGTTTGCTGAGCCCAGAAGAGAGAGAGGGGTCGGTAGCAGAGCATGCCCTGATTATGTACAGGTCACACTTTGGTCATTGACTCTGTGGTGCAAGCCGAGTCTGTTGGCAGCGTGGCTGGCTTGGCATGGTTTACCATATTTTGCCCATGCTGCCCATGCATAGGGCAACAACCATGTGCAAGCATGCAAGCACAGGTGCTCCTCAGTCACGCAAGGTCACCTTGATCAGACCCCAGCAGTGGCCTCTCCATGATGCCTGTCCCGGGGAGGTCACACCTGGGTCACACCCCAGCTGTTGTTCATCTGAATCACTGACCCTGGCACCCTGCTGCTGGCTATAACAGGATGTCCTGAACAGGCAGCCACCCAGCTGGGTAGCTACCACCCAACTGGGCAGCTTGGGCACCCAACTGGGTAGCTACCACCCAGCTGCCGCCTGCGTCCCACCCTCCTACCTCTCCGCCTGTTGGCAGGGGTGTCCTCCACAGGCTCTGGTCGAGCTATCTCCTTCACCTGAGCAGGCAGACACTCGCATACACGCATGCATGCTAGCTGGCATGCAGCATGTCCACCCATGGGCCAGATACATGGTCCTGCTATGCTGACGTACAAAAGAAGTACAGAGCACCAACACACCAACACTAGCACACGAACACACGAACACACCAACACCAGGGTGTACAGCCCCCCACCTCTTGTGCTTGTGCTTGTGCTTGTGCCCGTGCCCGTGCCTGTGCCCCTCCCCTCCCCTCCCCCTCCCTGTCTCCTCCCCACATCCTTCTCCTCCCCTCCCCTCCTCCCTCTCCTCCCCTCCCTCCTCCCTCTCCTTTTCTCCCCTCCCCTCCTCCCTCTCCTCCCCCTTCCCCTCTTCCCCCCTCCTCCCTCACACCAGCCTGCTACTGCTGCTGCCCACCTCTTGGGCTGTGCGGCCTCCAGCCACAAACCGTGCGAGCAGGTTGTCTCGGGCGAGCTCAAGCAAGCTGGGCACCGGGATGATGTCAGGCGGCTACGGGCCACAGGTGGACAGCAGCAGGGCAAGGCAGAGCAGGGCAAGGCAAAGCGGGGTGAAGCAGGGAGGGGTGGGGTGGAGTGGGGTGGGCGGAGTGGGGCAAGGTAGGAGCGCAAGCCAGGTGCCAGGTGGCAAGGCAGTGGGCAAAACAACAAGGCCACGAGTGGGGCTCTGAGGCAGGCAGCAGGTCAGGCAGCAGGGCAGGCAGCAGGGGATGTGGCAGGCGGCAGGGCATTGGTCAGGCATTAGGCAGGCGTGTACCTGTTGATCGACGTAGAGCACTGCGTCAGTGACGAGGAGGGTGCGGGAACGCTTGTGAAAGAAAGCCACCTCGCAAAACCTCACAAAATCTCCAACTCCTGCATGCATGGACGCATGGCCGCACACAACCCTTTCTTACCAGGACTCTCTATCATGGATGCATGGCATGCACAGAAGAGCCAAGGTACAAACACCATCAGCATAGACGCGGGTGTTTTATTGCACTTGTGCTCTACTGTATCTAATACATCATCACCACATGGAGCCAGCCAAGCAGTGTGTGTGCTCGCCTCCACCTATCTCTGCACTGAGTCACAGACACCTGCACAGCAGCCGCCCGCCCGCCCGCCCGCCCGCCCGCCCGCCCGCCTGCTTGCCCTCCTGCCCGCCTGGCCAGCCGATCGCCAGCCCGCAATGAACACCCTCTACTCATCCCACCCCTTTGCTCCAGCCCCCTTCCCCAGCCCCTGCTGCTGCTCAACTACCCAACCAACCCCTGCTGCCCCTGGCCCTGTGGATCCTCTCAACAGAGTGATATGCCTGCTAAGGTGCCATGCCTGCCTGCCTCTTGCTGCTGCTACTGCCCCTGCTGCCCCTGAGCCTGCTCCTGCTGCCGCTGCCACTGCTCCTGCTGCTGACCTGCCTGCCGCCGCTGACCAAAAGCATGCGGGAAGGTGCCCGGCACTGACCTATAGAAGGCGGCAGGAACACTTTTTGCTCGATCTCATCAGCCCAGGGCGTGTCAGGGTCATCACTCTTCAGCTCACCTGTAGCAGTGGCAGCAGCAGCAGCCTCAGCAAAGGCAGGAGAGGCAGCAGCACCAGCAAGAGCAGCAGCGACAGCAGCAGCAGCAGCAGCAGGGGTGGCAGCAGCACGCACCAGCAGGGAAGATGCCGAAGAACTGGGGCGGCAGGTTTAAGGGGAATGACCACTGGTAAGGTGACACGTACACCTGTAGGCACAGGCAGTGGCTGCTGCAGTCAGGGTCAGGCATGAATTGTAAGCACAGCCAGCAATGGAGGCAGCAGCAGAAGCAGCGGAAGCAGCAACAAGAGCAGCAGAAGGAAGCAGAAACCAGGATGGTCAGGGCAGCAGGGCAGCAGCGGCAACAGTGGCAGCAACAGGTAGGAGAGCTTAGCAGTGGTCAAAAGGGGTGGACACAACAGTGGCAGGTGTGATTGTTGCAGCAGGAGGGAGAAGGTGCTCTTGGCTGTGCCATACAGAGTGGCTGGAACTCGATCACTGGCGGCGCTGCCAGGCTGCTGCAGCTCATGAGGCTGATGACGGTGAGGGTGAGGGCTGAGCGTGAGGGTGACGTGCTGCTGCAGCTAATTGGACCATGCAGCAGAGTCCTCTTCAACACTAGCTCGAAGCCATGAGGCGCTGCCCTGGCTGTGCAATTAGACACTACCTGCCTTGACTGCCTGCCTGCCTGCCCCTGCCTTGCCTGCCTGCCCCTGCCTTGCCTGCCTGCCCCTGCCTTGCCTGCCTGCCCCTGCCTTGCCTGCCTGCCCCTGCCTTGCCTGCCTGCCCCTGCCTTGCCTGCCTGCCCCTGCCTTGCCTGCCTGCCCCTGCCTTGCCTGCCTGCCCCTGCCTTGCCTGCCTGCCCCTGCCTTGCCTGCCTGCCCCTGCCTTGCCTGCCTGCCCCTGCCTTGCCTGCCTGCCCCTGCCTTGCCTGCCTGCCCCTGCCTTGCCTGCCTGCCCCTGCCTTGCCTGCCTGCCCCTGCCTTGCCTGCCTGCCCCTGCCTTGACTGCCTGCCCCTGCCTTGACTGCTTGGCCTCAACCTGAGCTGCTTGGCGTCAGCCTTGGCCTGCTGCCTTTGCCTTGGCCTGCTGCCCTTGCCTTGGCTTACTGCTTTTGCCTTGCTGCTTTTGCCTCAGCCTTGGCCTGCTGCCCTTGCCTTGGCTTTGGGGAATTGGCGAGAGAACGGGCCAACAAAGGCCTTGTGTTCATACGCAAAGGTGGGCAGCACGATGTATTCCACTGGTGCACCCAGCTCCTTCACCAGCCGCACACACTCCTCAGTAGGGGCCACAGGGGCGTGCACCCACAGCCCTGGAGGCCGAGCCACCATGAAGTGTATGTCAGCAGCCACGGTGACCAGGCACAGTGGACCAGCATGGAGTACATGAGTTTGAGCAATGGGTTTTGCATGGCACAATGCCTGGGCATGCGCAGCCTAGCTGTAGGCCCATGGGGCAGGGGTGACCCCACCCCACCCCACCCCACCCCACCCCACCTCACCCCATCCCACCCCACCCCTCACCACCGCTCTTAAGCTTAATGACAGTCATGCGTACGGGCGTGTACACGTCAAACAGCTCCAGGGCCTGCGTTTGTTCAAAGGTCCAGATGGTCCCCCTCTCCACCTGCAACAGCACCATCAGAGTAACAGCACCACCAGCAGCACCCCGGTTGCTCCTCCTGCTGCTGCTCCATTGCTGCTGCCGCTGAGGCCACTGATGTGCGGGTGCTGCGGCTTGTGCTGTTGCCGTTGTTGATGTGGCTGCTGCTGCGGGTGCTGCAGCTGCTGAGGTGAGCTGTCCAGGTGCTGAGGGCCAGGTGGTGAGTGGAGCAGCGCCACTGCCTCAGGAAACTAGCCGGCCTGCTTACCTGCTGTTAACTAGTGCAACGGGCTGGTAGCCATATAAGCATTAAAGCTGTTAGTTTTGATGAGGAGCCCAGTGGTCAAGGGGGATTAGCCCCTTGAACGAGTGCCACCGGAGTGGGGTTTGCAGTCATGAAGGGTGCGACCGAGGATGCTTCAATATGATTGTAGCGGAGTGAGATTACCCACAGCCCAACATGTTGTTCCTTGTTGAATGAGTTTTGTTGGCCTGAGGAGAGGTTGGCAGTTGGAAGAATCACAGTTGGAAGAAAAGGAAGTTGAAGGAAAGGAAGTTGAATGAGTTTTGTTGGTCTGAGGACAGGAAGCCCACATGGCGGATCCAAAAGCTGAGGTTGAGGCTATGCTGGCCCTGGTCTGCAGCTGGTGCCAAGCCTGGTTCCAGGAGGTCCAACCCAAGGAAGGGATTGAGCTTGTGGGCTGAGGCTGAGGCCTTAGGCTGAGGCTCAGAGTTTGACATCAGCTGGATGGCTGATGGCACAAGCTGGGTCCTGTTCTGACAGTTCCACCTTCACTGCCTGCTCACCTCATATCGCACAGTTTTGCGCTGAAAGGCAGGCCCCAGAGGGAAGGGGAATCCAGTGATGAACGCATAGAATTGAGATGGACGCTTTTCTGGACGCTCTTTGTTTGCCAATTGCGACCCGCTCTTGGTTATGGTCCCTTTCCCCGTCGTGCGCGCTGGGCTGCCTCCTCGTGTGGTGGGCCCGGACCCCCTAGTGGTGACTTGCGGAGAGGCCTGGCGCGTGGTCGAGGGCGCTGCCTTGGCTGACACACTGCAGCGCCGATGGGTGCGCATCGACATCTCCCTGCGATTAAGCTGTGGCGTTAGTGGGGTGGGCGCTGCGGTGGCTGCAGGAGCAGTGTGGCGGCCAGGCATCGCGGCGGCCATCCTGGCACAGAGCCGGTCAGAGCCGTACTGGTGACGAAGGCCATTCATGATTGTAAGTCACACCCTGAACACCTTGCCACTATGCTGTAGTGTAGCTTCAGTCTGGTTAAGCCCTGGCAGTCTAATGCGTTTGGAACAAAATATTGATTTGATGGATCAAGCATGCGGATTACCAGAGCTGTCGTCCTCGTGCATGCATGACAGTGCTCTATTGTTGATCCAATGGATTGAGCATGCAAATCATCAGAGAGCTCTGGCGTCCTCAACTATCTGTGACATGCAGGGGGTTACCCCGGCCATTGGCCATGCCAATCCGTGCCAGGCTTGCGCATCGCACCACGCCCTAGTGGATGGTAGCGAAGGCTATCGCGGTAGTTCGCGCGCGCTAAAACTCGCGTTTAAGACTGAAGCCTTGTCCCAGATGGCGAATTGAGCCAAGTGTATGATCTATGTGTGTGCTCCGCCAAGTGCGCATGGAATGCGATAAGTGAGTGGTGATGAACCAGGCAGGCGGTACAGCAGGGACATGCGGAACACCTGGAACTGCACAACCACGCTCCGTTGCTTTTGTGAGGATATGTGCAACATTTGTCGTTCGCTCACACAAGCAGCTGCGCTTAGCAAACCCGCTCTCTGTTTATGCACATAGAGTCCTCGAGATAATGTGGCCAATTGAGAGGCTGTGACAATAGCTTGCCACAGATAAGAAACCAGCGCTTTCTGTTATCATGCCTCGGTCTCAAGCCGAACCACCGTCGGCGCTCCGCGCAGCCGCCGCCGCTCGCCGCTTGGCAAGCTCTGCTTCGAGCTCATCCATGGTCAGCTCCGCGACTGACGCAGTTGGCCGCGCCGCGCTCCCGGTGCTGGCCACGCTTGCAGGAGCCTGGCCCCATGCAGCCGCTGCCGAAGCCCTTCGCTTCGCCTCAATATCTGGGTCAATGACCTGGGCGGCTGTCACACTCCTGGGACCCGGCGCAGGCAGCGGGAACCCGCCTTCGAGCTCTGCCGGTAGGCGTCCACCAGTACTTATGCGACCGTCGGCGCTAGGCGAGCCCGTTGAGAGGTTTTCTGCCCCACCTTGGCCGTCTAGACTGCTATTGCTACTGCCGTTGTCACCAGCCGTGCCATTACCTTGCTGTGAGGCACTGGTACTGGCAGTGCTGGTACTGGCACCAGCAACTATATCATCAAAGCTGGACCGAGCCACCCCAGCCCTGCTAGCTGTGAGGCTGCTGGTGGGCGTGAATGCACTTCGAGAGGCCTCACGAATCTCATTAAGTCCCAGCTCCTGAGCAACAGGTCACACATGCCAGCAGGTCAGGTTGGCAGCACAACAGGGCATGCTAGTGTTGGTATGTTGATGTGCAGACAAGCTTGACAAGAGCAGAAGCTAAAGCAGGATAGGAAAGCACTTCTAGCGCATTTAAAAAAATGATACAATGGGGAATGTACAGACCGTAAAACTGGTGTCATGAACAAACTGTATAGATAGCGTCGAACCCCACTTGCCCTGCCCTGACTTCACTAACCTGACCTGACCTGAGAGGCTGGAGCCATGCACTCCGACCGAATTATTGCCTAGCTTCCCACTGAGTCTAAGACGCTCCAGCCTGCTGTCAAACAACCTACCTTTTCCAAGGTGCCCTTTATGTCTTGCGACACCTCCACCACTTCCCTGATAGTGGGTTGGAAAGCCCGCAGCGTCTGGCCCACACTCTTAGCGGCCTGCGGAGGCCAGGCCAGGTGAGGCTGGGTCAGCAGCACGCAAAGCACATATAGCCTGAACAGGCTGGCCTGGGTGAGAGCAGGGAGGAGAGGAGTTGGGCTAGGCCAGGCAAAAAGAGCCCCAGAAGCAATGGATGGCACAAGAGTCGCATAGCCCTCATGCATGCCATGCACTGGAAAGCAACTGACTACAGGGATCAGATGAGCTTATGCAGGGTCATAGCACAGACCATGAAGCATCACCAGGTAGCCCCCCATGACGCTGCTCAGTATGCTGAGGCTTGTCCCCTGGGGCATGGTAACCTCACACTCCCAGAGTGACAAGGTGGGCTTCTTGCAGTCCCTGCTGCCTGAGTGCAAGGCCCACACTACCTGCCACCCTCCAGCCTCCTCTAACACAGTCCTGAGGTCCTGGCCAAGCATCCGCTGCTGCTGCTGCTGCTGCTCCTGCTGCTGCTGCAACCATTGCTGCTTCCCACCTTGCTGCTGCTGCTACTAGAGTTTGCTGTCATGGTTAGAGATGCTGGGCAGTGCAGTGGTTGGTGCTGCCGGTGCAGACTTCAGTAAGCCATGTGCCCTGTACCCTGTGTCTATTGAGCCATGCAGCACCACAGCCACACCCAGTTATGCAGGCTTGGGTGCCTGTCGCTGTCCAAGCTGTCCTGCTGCACTAGCTCTGCTGGTGGCATGATGTAGGGTGTAGGGTCCCACAGCCACAGGCACAACAGCAGCGGCTGCTGCAACACCAATGCCCACCTCTGCCAACCCTTTGGGCCCAAACACCACCAGGGCCACGACCCCTACGAGCAGCGCCTCAGGAGCCCCAACGCCGAGGAAGGAGCGGGCCACAACCTGTGCACGGGTGCGCCCAAAGCTGCTCACTTCACGCAGCATGGCATGACGCGAGTGGCGCAAGGTTATGTACCTGTGACCGGGCTGCCCCGCTGGTCGAGCAGTCTACAGAGCAGGAGCAGAGCGGGGAGAAGCGCATCAGAATTATGACGCGAAGGACCGCAAGGCTTTATTGGTGGTACCTGAGATTGGAGCCCGAATGGAGGGAAGCCAAGGCAATACTGAGCGGGAGTGCAATCTACTTGAAACCGATGGGATATGTGCCGAGCAGCCAGCGTAGCATGTATTGACCAGTTTATTGTAGCTTTGTGTACAGGTTGCGCCGCAAGTGACGTGGCGGGCAAGGTTCATCGTGCTAATCACGCAGCGAGGTCGGTCAACAGGTCATTAAGCATAAGGCATGGCAGGGCGGGGGAGCACGAATTGGTGTGAGAAAAGCCGAAAGACTCCACCGCGTGTGGCAGATGGTGTGCTTCACGTGCTCAAGCTCCAGATACTTGACTATAGTGGAAACTTGCATGTAAAGTGGAGGCTGTGATCGAGCAGGTGGCTGTTTAGACATGAATTTCACCATGGAGTCCATGATGGAGGCGTGTGTTCAAGTCAGGCGCCCCCAACATTCAAAAAATGGCAGTAAACCGACCCCTGGTAGTAGGATGGCTGTAACTCTGCACTCGCTGCACCAAATTTAATGCTAGATGATTCGCATTGTAGCCAACCCAGCCAGCTACCTTTCACCCATCCAGAATAATTATCCAGTTAGTAGGCCGTGCACAGCAAAGCATCAAAGTTAGCAATTCAAATTTGAGCCGGTTCGGATCACCCCTTGCGCTTTGCAGCTGTCTTGGGCAGCCCCTCAGAAGGTGTGGTACGCTTGCGTAGCGTGAAGCCAGGAGCCGGCGTTGCTGCACCTAGCTCACTACCTTGAGCCGGAGCAGCCTGCCCTTGGGTGGCGATTGCAGCTAGAGCCAGCTGATACATGTGCCGTAAATCAGGTGATGCAATAGGCCCCTGAGGCGACGCAATGGGGGGTGCCAGCATCTGCCCCTCTAGGGCTGTGCCCCACGAGCTCCGGCCCTGCTGCTGGGGTGGCTGATGTGGGGGGGGCTGTGGGGGCAGGGGGGGTTGTGGAGGCGGCACACCTGGCACCTGGCGGCAAACTTGGCTGCACCCTGCTGCCGCTGCTGCTGCTGCCACCCGCTGCTGGCTTGCATGGTCCCCCACATTCACCACAACCCCCCCTACACAGCAAGCAGCTCCATGAAGCGACCAGCTCCATGCTTCAGCAGCTGTAGCAAGGACTGTAGTGAGGCATTCAGCTCTTGCAGGTGTTGGCGCTTCTTCTTGCTAAGCCTCTTACCCCTCATGGTGGTGCCTAGGGCTGGGAGGGGGCGGGGGAGGGGAAGGGGAGCAGGCAGCGAGCAAGGGAGCGGATGGGAAGGCTGGGAGGGGTTGGGATTGGAGGGGGTGGGCTGGGAGTGGTTGGGCTGGGAGGGGGTGGACTGGGCGGGGTTGGGCTGGGAGGGGTGGGCTGGGAGGGGGTGGGCAGGCTTGATGAGGTGGGCTCCTGCAATGATGGGTGGAGGGGGGGCGGGCATGCTGGGTCGTTGCATGCCGTGGCCTTGAACCTGCCTGGTGAACATGATGTAACTTTGAAAGTGTTAAACTGATTGAGGCCTGGGCTGTTTGATGTGCAATTTGTTTCAATAGATGGGCCAATGGGTCAAGAACAAGGTCTTTGTATCGATTTCCCTATAGGTGCAACGGGTGCAACACAGTGGTGGACACAGTGGAGGAGGGGGGGGTGTAAGCCGGTGATACCTTAGTGTGCGCCGACCGAAATGATGTATTCGGCGGAAGCGAATACAACCAGATGTTTTAGTTGCCCCGTCCAGGTGCCCTGCACGCCCGGCAGGCATCGCGTTGGGTGTCGGCCGGACATTCCATTTGTGCACAACCAGCTTACTACGCTAGGTAGATGGGGTCACAGCGATGTGGCTCACCGTGCCAAGGAGACCCGTCTCGCCGATGTGATTTGTTCGCGGGCACATGTGGCAGTACGCGAGCAAAGACTCCAATGGCTAGCGCTGATGGTCAGATAACGCGGACTAAACCTCCGATGCCAATGTGATAAACGCTATCGAGAACGGTGCAGTATTGAGGAAGTAATCGCATGCATATCACCAACCCCATGTTGGGGGCGCCTGAGTTCAAGTACATGTACTGGTCTTAAACCTTGCCAAATAGGATCGCAGGATGCCACATCAGTACGGTACTGGTATCAGCCCATATCAGCATATGTATGCACACGTCGCAGCTACCAAAGTGATAGTCGTGGGACAGAGGTCCATTCTTTGGGTGAAACCAATCATCACTACCAGTGACCTTCACTGCCGTGTGCGTGCGCGCCTTCTCTAGGATCCGGCCCTGCGCTCCGCACACTGTCTCATTTAGTACCAGAAACCCGCTAGTGTCAACAATCGGCCCCACGCCCCACCCGATCGCCCTATAGCATTAAGCGGATGCCAACGTGTATTTCAGCGACTCAACCAAACGAGGCCGCGGAACTAGTGGCGCTGTACTGCGTGGTGCTGCTCGGGCCTATGCTGCGCCCGGCGGCTGCTGATGTATTTTGGTCAATGGCGTACACCGTGCATACCGAGTCGCTGCCGCCTGCGGCCAGAAGCGGCTGGTACGGGTGCCAGGCCATGCTCGTCACGGACCCGACTTTGTTGCTAGACAACATGTTTTGCGCGCGAATGGCTCCCACCTGCGGCCAGTGCGAGGCTCAAGTGCGTCAGGGTTCTGCTGGCCTGGTCCGAGGCGTCACATGAGGCGAGGTCGGGGTTCAGCGCCACACTACTCACCACTTCGCAGGACTCGGTCCAGACCTTGACCACCTGATTGGTGGTGCCAGTCGCGAGCAGTGGGGCATACGCATGTGCCACCAGCGCAGTCACGCCACCCTTGCTGTGCGCTGCCACCGTTTTGTAGGTTGCGGTGGCGGACAGCTCGGCCATCCCGGGCATGGGCGCCCCGGCAGCGGACGCCGCACCCATCGCGGAGTATGCTTGGCGGATGTCCATCAGCTTCAGCTCGCCCCGTTCAGAAGCTGCAAGTTGACACGCGGGTGGGTCCCTTTGTTTCTGTCGCCTCGGCACGCCCTTGCACACACAAACGTGCGACGCACTCACCAGCGGCGATGATTCCCTGCCTTCCCGCCAGTTCGAACGCCACGCCGGCCGGGGGCTGTTTGAAAGGTGCGAGCACCATCGCCGCGACTCGGGACGCGCGGATGTCAAACAATCGGAGCGTCGCGTCATTGCACGCCGCGAGCAATAGCGAAGGGTCGGAACCCAGCATGATGCGATCCACAGCCACCACGGGCATCGTGCCTGTTGTGGCGGCTGAGGGGGTCATGTTCATAGGAATCTGCGAAATTAGGCACACAAGCCGTTGCATCGGGCTCGAAGCCAAGTGCCGAAGGCAATGGCAAGTGTTGTGCCTGTGGTGCAGGGAGAGTTAGGGTTAGGGGTTCAGGGTAGAGTCAGGGTAGAGTCAGGGTAGAGTCAGGGTACTAACCCAATGCCAGGCCTGGCCAGGGCCACATGCACCATCCCATTGAATCAGACTTGCCCCTTCTCATACCTGGACCCCCACCCCACCCCCTTCTCGCCAACACCCCCCAAACACCCAAGCCTCCTCACCCTGAGTTGGTACACCCCTCCCTGTCCTATCCACTCCCACTCCTGCGACTTCCCCCACCCTCCCCATCACCCCCCTCCCTTCCTCTCCGCCAACCCCCCTCGGCCATGGCCCAGCCACCCCATGCCCCCAAGCCCCTGCTGCTGAGCAGCAGCAGCGCTACCCCTCCCCCCACTCACCATGTTTGAGCACATTTCATACATGAGGTCCCAGCAGTAGATCATGTCGGGGTGTGACCCTCCGGCTGCAAACAAGTGTGATTTGTGGCGGCACCATGCAAATGCGGTGTTGCGGCCCTGCTGGGGCGGCAGGTGGATGGTCACCGCCTGCAGGGCGGTTGCCATGCGCTGGCTCCCTGCACAATGCATGGATGGGCGATCCAGCAGCAGCAGGACAGTGCACATGTCAAGCGCTTTCATCAGCCCCTTAGTGTAAGTAGAGGCGAGGTAATGATGGCGGCACTCACAAAGGGGCACTCACAGCGGGGCAGTCATACATGGCCACCACTCCTACTGCTTACTAGGTACATAGGGCATAGCAGCAGGCAGCAGCTTGCTGGGTCAATAGCGGTGAGGGTCAATACAGGCGAGGGCGAGGGCGAGGGCGAGGGCGAGGGCGAGGGCGAGGGCGAGGGCGAGGGCGAGGGTTAGGGTTAGGGTTAAGGTAAGAGTTAGGGTGAGTGTGAGAGGCCTCCACCCCTCGAGCTCACCAGGTAGCGTGTGGGAGCGCCACACCCTGACTGCTCCATCCGTGCTGCCGGCCAGCAGCATGGGTCCATCCGCTTCGTTGACCTGCGGCCAGCACCACAACAGCTGCTCACCGACAGCCTGAGAACCTCTAGCGGCATACCAACAGGGCCGGACAAGGCAGGGCCGCAGGAGCTTCACGCTGATCACCATTGCACCCTGATCAGAGTAGCGGGTATGTATGTGGGTGTGGGAGGGGTGCTGCGTGGTGTTGTGCGGGTGCTTTGTTGTTTTCCAGCTGGGTGCAGCTTAGGGACATGCTTGCATGGAGTGGACTATGCCAGGATGGCATGGTCAGTCAGCACAGTGAGGTAGAGCGCTGGCACATGGGGGGCCCATGCGGCCTGTAGACCTTGACTGCCACGATTGCCACAGCTAGGGGTGGACACGCAAATGCGAGAATTTATTCAAAATGTGGGTTGAGGATCTGAGTTGTCAGGCTAGAGGCATGCTGCATGCTGCTGTTGCTGCTGTCAAATGTCAGACTTCACGTTCATCAATGAGGCAGGGCTGTCAGTAAGAGTGACTATGAGTGTGATAGTATGGATAAGTGCCATGCGCAGGGTAAGAGTTATTGTCAAACTTTGTGCATGCTTGCTAGGCTCACATGGTGGAGGAAATTGATGGTGCTGGGCAGGTAGGGTGCCCTTGTGTCATGCAGGGGCATGCCGTTAGTCACATGGAAGGCGTTGATGTTGGTTGAGTCGTTGAAGTTGGAGACCTGGGAGGGGCAGCAGGCCAGGGTTAGGGGTGGTGGGTAGGTTGGTGGGTGGGTGGACTGGCAGGGGTGAGGCGGGGTCAGCTGGGCAGGTGGGCGGGTGAGGATGTGGGTGGGTGGGTGGGTGGGTGGGTGGATGGGTGGGTGGGTGGGGTGGGTGGGTGGGTGGGTGGGTGGGTGGGTGGGGTGGGTGGGTGGGTGGGTGGGTGGGTGGGGTGGGTGGGTGGGGTGGGCACAGCAGGGCCAACACACATGCAGGCATAGTGCAGGTGCAGGACCTCAGCTGGCATAAGGGGGGAGCGCCTAGGTCAGGGGCAGCATTGAGGGAGAGCATTGAGGGGTAGCAGCAGGGAAGGGGCAGCAGGAGGTGTGAGTCTGACGAGGTGAGAGGGGATGCAGGAGGAGACCCCAGTGGTGTCAGACTTGGGTGCTGACCTTGATGAAGCCACGGGTGTCAGCAGCACACAGCAGCGGGTGGTAGGGGTGGAAGGCCAGCGCACACACGCCCTCACTGCCCGTCTCCACACTGTACACCTGCTCAGGTGACACAGCTCAGGAGCGTGAGAACGAAGGATGGGCGGGCGGGCAGGCGGGAGGGCGGGAGGGCGGGCGGGGCGGGGCGGGCAGGCGGGTGATCTGTCTCTCCTCCTCCCTTCTCCCCAGCCCCCTGCTCTCACCTGTTCCCTGAGTTTTGGCGCTGAGAGGGTCTGGCTGCGCAGCATGCCCAGCTCAATCTCTCGCACACGGAAGGCCCGACGAGCTGGGTCCACTGGTACAGACCAGGCGTGGGGGTGGCCGGCCTCCCCCTCCTGCCAGGCACTGGCCTGCATCAAACAGCAGCAGCAGCAGCAGCGGGGGCTTCAGCAAGTCAGCAGCAGTCAGCGGCAGGCCCAAGTGGAGGGTTGGCGGCTAAGGAGCAGTGAAAGGAGGAGGAAAAGAAGTGAAGGAAGAGAAGGGGGGAGGGGGGGGGGGGGGGGGGAGGGGGAGGGGGGGAGGGGAGGGGTGGCAGCAGCACTGGACAGAGGGGTTGAGGAGAAGGAGTGAGGTGGCTCAAGGAGGAGGAGAAGTGGACGGTGTGTGAAATTGCACAGGTTAGGTCTGTGCCAGGGTGGCTGCCTTAGATGAACCCTCCCCTCACCCCAGCCCCTCCCAACCCTTCCCACCCTTTCCCTGACCTCACACCTGCCCCTTTGACCAGTATTACAAATGCATTGTTGAATGCAAAACCCACCATCGGCTCCAGTTGAGGCCGGCTGAATGCATCCGCTGACATGCGGTAGATGAGAGAAGCGGGCAGCGCCGCCCCTGCTGGCCCCGTGCCTGCCTGGCTGGCCCCGGGGCCCCCCCCACCTGGCTCCCCGCTAGCGCCTGGCCAGGGGGGGGTGGCAGGGGAGAAGTGGTTGGGGTGACTGGCATGGAGGTGGGGAGCGGCTGCGGTGGCGCGACTGCTGCTGCTGTGGGAGGTGTCTGCTGCGTCTTGGTCTGCTAGGTCTGTGGCACATCACGGGTGGGTAGGTGTGTGAGGAAGGGTGAAAAGTGGGGTGGGTAGTGGTTGAACCAGTGAGGGGTTAGTGGGTGAGGGCTGCTGACGGGGAGTGAGAGGGAGGGAGCATGAACGAGGTGAAGAGTGAGGGTGTGATTTCGTTGAAGAAGAGTGAGGAAGGGGGTGGGAGCAGGTAAGGGGCTAGAGCATGGGGGCAGATAGGTGGGTGGCGGCAGAGGGGTGGCAGGGCATTGGGGGGGTGCACCACTCACCCACAGCCATGCGCAGCACGTAGGGGTGTCTTGAAAACGCCATGCCTGGCTCTTTGAAGGGGCTGGCTGGGCTGTTGCTGGATGTGGACCCTGACCCCTGCCCCTGACCTGCTGCCAGGGCGGCTGCAGCCGCCCCCATCCCAGGCAGCCCCGCCCCTGCCCCTGCCGCCCCCCCAGCTGCCCCTGTAGACCCAGCGGTGGTGGCGGACGACGTGCGACCCCAGGAGTAGGGGCGCAGTTTTTGGGTGAACGCACCTGCGCCATGCAAGCATGCATGAGCAATCGTGCTTTTTTTTGCATGGTGTGGTGGGCATGCAAGAAGACATCATGGGCAGTTCACCCACTTTGCATGTTGTCTCCATACCTTGTTCTCTCTTGCCCTGCCACTTGCCCCCCTTGCCCTGCCCTTGCCCTTGCCCTGCGCCGGGCCCCTGAGCTCTGTTGCTCCCTTGCCCCCTGCCTGCCCCCGCCCTGCCCCCTCCCCTCCCTGGGCCCCCCTACCCACCCAGGGCGTTGCCAGTGCTGAACTGGGGCGATGCAGGGGTGCTGGAGGCGGTGGGGGTGCTGGCGCTGGCAGTGGGCTGGCCCAGGAATGTGAGCTCGCAGCTGGCAACACGCAGCACGTCCCGCCCCAGCTTGCCCACCTACAGGAGCAGGGGCCACGAGGAGGAGGAGGAGGGGCAGGAGAGGATGGCATCATGGCAATCGGGAGGCCCGGGGCCTTGACGAGTCTCAGGAGGAGGTCCAAGGGAGATGGAGGAAGGGGTGGGAGAGGGCAGGGCGGGGTGCAGGGCAGGAGGGGCGGGTCACCCTCCTCTCACTCCTCCACCTAACTTACCTACACCCACCCCATCGCCCCCTTCACCTTCACCACCCCCGCTCGCAAGCAGCAGGGGCAGAGCAGGCGGTGGGGGTGTCCAGGGGTTGAAGCACCAGGTAGGCCCCAGGTTGCCGTGGGCGAGGCGTGTGCTGCCACTACCACCGCAACTCTGACCAGGTTTCACTCCTCCATTCCACTGACCCCACCCCGCTGCACCCTATCATTATCACCCTCCACCACCACCACCACCACCACCACCACCAGCACCAGCCTCACCCCCCAACCACCTCTTCCTTACCAATTTGGCCTTTCCCCAAGGCTTGCCCACTCACTCCCTCACTCCCTCACTCCTACCCTCACCCCCGCCCTCACTCCCTCACACCTTTGGAGCAGGGTCCAAGGCCAGCATCTGGATGCTCTCCAGCAGAGCACTGTAGGTGGTGTGGGTGGGTGAGGCTGCGCGCCCTGCGCTAGGGGCTGAGGGTGGGGGGGAGCTGGGCAGGCCACTGCTGCCTGGGGTGGCGGGCAGCAGCAGGGGCAGCGGCAGGGGAGGAGGGGTGAGTTGGGCTGGGAGCAGGTACAGCACGGTTCCAGTGCCTGTGGTGCTGCAGCTTCATGACCTCCCATTTGACTCGGGTGTGGCACCATCAATCACTTCTACTATATAGGCCTAGAATATGTGAACCAGAGAATATTACCTACCCTTTCTATCTATCTATCTATCTATCTATCTATCTATCTATCTATCTATCATATGTTACCTGATGCTTACCCTTGTAATCACCACAGGCCTGGCCTGACTAAAGCCAATCAAAGCACTCGAACATTGGCTAGTTTGCACAAGACCGGGATCTTTGTAAGGGGGCCTGGGTCATGGCATGACGGGCAGTGAGAGGCACCTGGGGGGCAGGAGGAGGGTCGGCTGGGGCTCGTGGAAAGGTGGGAGGCAGCGGGCAGCGCCTCAGCGGTGGCCTCGCCCCCTCTCAACCCCACAGCTGAGGTGCTGGTGGCAGCTGACATGGAGCGCTGCAGCCAGGATGCCTGCATTGACATGGTCATGCACGCATGCATGCAGCCATGCTTGAGCACACAAAGAAGGACCCTCCCCCTCCCCCTCCCCCTCCCCCTCCCCCTCCCCCTCCCCCTCCCCCTCCCCCTCCCCCTCCCCCTCCCCCTCCCCCTCCCCCTCCCCCTCCCCCTCCCCCTCCCCCTCTCCCCTCCCCCTCCCCCTCCCCCTCCCCCTCCCCCTCCCCCTCCCCCTCCCCTCCCCCTCCCCCTCCCTCCTCTCTATCCCCCTCCTCCCTCTCCCCCCCCTCCCCCTCCCCCTCTCCTCCCCCCCTCTCACCTCAGTTTCTCCAGCCAGGGGCCCCCCCTCCCCTGACCGCCTCTGCGTCTGGCTGCCCCCCGATGCCTGTAACGCTGACTGTGCCGCCTGCTGTTGCTTGGCAGCGAACTCTTGCAGCCGGCGCTGCTGCTGGCCCAGCGCTTCCTGCAGGCCAGGCCAGGCAAGGCAAGGCAAGGCTGGACAGCCAGGTGCAGGCAGGCAGGGCGAGGGCAGGCAGGTGCAGGTGCAGGCGCAGGGGAGCCAGGTGCAGGCAAGGCAGGCAGGCAGGCAGGCAGGCAGGCAGGCAGGCAGGCAGGCAGGCAGGCAGGCAGGCAGGCAGGCAGGCAGGCAGGCAGGCAGGCAGGCAGGCAGGCAGGCAGGCAGGCAGGCAGGCAGGCAGGCAGGCAGGCAGGCAGGCAGGCAGGCAGGCAGGCAGGCAGTGTCAGGCAGGCAGGCAGGCAGGCAGGCAGGCAGGGCAGGCAGGCAGGCAGGCAGGCAGGCAGGCAGCAGGCAGGCAGGCAGGCAGGCAGGGCAGGGCAGGCCAGGCAGGCAGGCAGGCAGGCAGGCAGGCAGGCAGGCAGGCAGCAGGCAGGCAGGCAGGCAGGCAGGCAGCAGCAGGCAGGCAGGCAGGCAGGCAGGCAGGCAGGCAGGCAGGGCAGGCAGGCAGGCAGGCAGGCAGCAGGCAGGCAGCAGCAGCAGGCAGAGGCAGGCAGGCAGGCAGGCAGGCAGGCAGGCAGGCAGGCAGGCAGGCAGGCAGGCAGGCAGGCAGGCAGGCAGCAGGCAGGCAGGCGGCATGCAGGCAGGCAGGCAGGCAGGCCAGGCAGGCAGGCAGGCAGGCAGGCAGGCAGGCAGGCAGGCAGGCAGGCAGGCAGGCAGGCAGGCAGGCAGGCAGGCAGGCAGGCAGGCAGGCAGGCAGGCAGGCAGGGCAGGCAGGCAGGCAGGCAGGCAGGCAGGCAGGCAGGCAGGCAGGCAGGCAGGCAGGCAGGCAGGCAGGCAGGCAGGCAGGCAGGCAGGCAGGCAGGCAGGCAGGCAGGCAGGCAGGCAGGCAGGCAGGGCAGGGCAGGCAGGCAGGGCGAGGGCAGGCAGGCAGGCAGGCAGGCAGGCAGGCAGGCAGGCAGGCAGGCAGGGCGAGGCAGGCAGGCAGGCAGGCAGGCAGGCAGGCAGGCAGGCAGGGCAGGCAGGCAGGCAGGCAGGCAGCAGGCAGGCAGGCAGGCAGGCAGGCAGGCAGGCAGGCAGGCAGGCAGGCAGGCAGGCAGCGGGCGGGCGGGCGGGCGGGCAGGCAGGCAGGCAGGCAGGCAGGCAGGCAGGCAGGCAGGGCGAGGGCAGGCAGGCAGGCAGGCAGGCAGGCAGGCAGGCAGGCAGGCAGGCAGGCAGGCAGGCAGGCAGGCAGGCAGGGCGGCAGCAGGCAGGCAGCAGGCAGGCAGGCAGGCAGGCAGGCAGGCAGGCAGGCAGGCAGGCAGGCAGGCAGGCAGGCAGGCAGGCAGGCAGGCAGCAGGCAGGCAGGCAGGCAGGCAGGCAGGCAGGCAGGCAGGCAGGCAGGCAGGCAGGCAGGCAGGCAGGCAGGCAGGCAGGCAGGCAGGCAGGCAGCAGGCAGGCAGGCAGGCAGGCAGGCAGGCAGGCAGGCAGGCAGGCAGGCAGGCAGGCAGGCAGGCAGGCAGGCAGGCAGGCAGGCAGGCAGGCAGGCCGGCAGGCAGGCAGGCAGGCAGGCAGGCAGGCAGGCAGGCAGGCAGGCAGGCAGGCAGGCAGGCAGCAGGCAGGCAGGCAGGCAGGCAGGCAGCAGGCAGGCAGGCAGGCAGGCAGGCAGGCAGGCAGGCAGGCAGGCAGGCAGGCAGGCAGGCAGGCAGGCAGGCAGCAGGCAGGCAGGCAGGCAGGCAGGCAGGCAGGCAGGCAGGCAGGCAGGCAGGCAGGCAGGCAGGCATGCGCAGGCAGGCAGGCAGGCAGGCAGGCAGGCAGGCAGGCAGGCAGGCAGGCAGGCAGGCAGGCAGGCAGGCAGGCAGGCAGGCAGGCAGGCAGGCAGGCAGGCAGGCAGGCAGGCAGGCAGGCAGGCAGGCAGGCAGGCAGGCAGGCAGGCAGGCAGGCAGGCAGGCAGGCAGGCAGGCAGGCAGGCAGCAGGCAGGCAGGCAGGCAGGCAGGCAGGCAGGCAGGCAGGCAGGCAGGCAGGCAGGGCAGGCAGGCAGGCAGGCAGGCAGGCAGGGCGAGGGCAGGCAGGCAGGCAGGCAGGCAGGCAGGCAGGCAGGCAGGCAGGCAGCAGGCAGGGCAGGCAGGCAGGCGCAGGCAGGCAGGCAGGCAGGCAGGCAGGCAGGCAGGCAGGCAGGCAGGCAGGCAGGCAGGCAGGCAGGCAGGCAGGCAGGCAGGCAGGCAGGCAGGCAGGCAGGCAGGCAGGCAGGCAGGCAGGCAGGCAGGCAGAGGCAGGGCAGGCAGGCAGGCAGGGCAGGCAGGCAGGCAGGCAGGCAGGCAGGCAGGCAGGCAGGCAGGCAGGCAGGCAGGCAGGCAGGCAGGCAGGCAGGCAGGCAGGCAGGCAGGCAGGCAGGCAGGCAGGCAGGCAGGCAGGCAGGCAGGGCGAGGCAGGCGAGGGCGGCAGGCAGGGCAGGCAGGCAGGCAGCAGGCAGGCAGGCAGGCAGGCAGGCAGGCAGGGCAGGCAGGCAGGGCAGGCAGGGCAGGGCAGGCAGGCAGGCAGGGCAGGCAGGCAGGCAGGCAGGCAGGCAGCAGGCAGGCAGCAGGGCGAGGGCCGGCAGGGCAGGCAGGGCGAGGCAGGCAGGCAGCAGGCAGGCAGGCAGGCAGGCAGGGCGAGGGCAGGCAGGCAGGCAGGCAGGCAGGCAGGCAGGCAGGCAGGCAGGCAGGCAGCAGGCAGGCAGGCAGGCAGGCAGGCAGAGGCAGGCAGGCAGGCAGGCAGGCAGGCAGGCAGGCAGGCAGGCAGCAGGCAGGCAGGCAGGCAGGCAGGCCAGGCAGGCAGGCAGGCAGGCAGGCAGGCAGGCAGGCAGGCAGGCAGGCAGGCAGGCAGGCAGGGCAGGCAGGCAGGCAGGCAGGCAGGCAGGCAGGCAGGCAGGCAGGCAGGCAGGCAGGCA
>JASKMD010000006.1:5155074-5192574 GCA_030144725.1 Haematococcus lacustris
GGAGGGTGAATGGGAGGGCGAGGGGGGGGGGAGATGGGTGGCTGTGGGTCAAGGCCAGAGGGGGAAGGCAAGGGGGAGGGGGAGAGGGGCCAGGCTTGACCAAGGCAAGGTGATTCCAGGGCTGGCTTGACTACATGGGACGGGGTGGGTCAGGGGGGGGCCGGAGGGGTCAGGGGCTGAGCCAGGGGGGGGCGAGGGACCCACCCGCTGCTCTAACATCGCTTTGAAGCTGTTGATCACCACCCCTGCTGACGAGCAGTCCAGCACTGCAAGTGAAAGCAGCGACACCAGCAGCAGCAGCAGCAGCAGCTGCAGCAGCAGCAGCAGCAGCAGCAGCAGCAGCAGCAGCAGCGGTGGCAGCAGCAGCAGCAGCAGCGGTGGGCAGCAGCAGCAGCAGCAGCAGCAGACAGCAGCAGCAGCTGTGGCAGCAAGAGACAGGTCAGGCCAAGCCCAGGCCCAATCCAAGGTTCAGGATCAATCAGGGATCCAGAGCGATCTGTAAACCTCCTTTTCTTTCTTCACCCCTGCCCCCTCCCCCGTCCTTCCCCCCCAACCCTCCCCTCCCCCCCGCCGTCCTTCCCCCCTGCCCCCTGGTCTCACCATAGATGCAGGGCGTGCCCAGCCAGCTATGCAGCTCAAACACTGACAGCGGGATGTACTGCGTGTAGCGGCTGTTGAACACCCACAGCTCGCCATTGGCAGTGGGGCGGGGCACCCCGTGGCCGTTGTAGTGGAACAGCGTGCGCTCCGCCTGCGGGCTGCAGGGGCTAGACTGGACTGCGGGCAACAGGGGTGAGGGTGAGTAGACGGGCAGGGGTAGGTGGCAGGGGGTGAGGGAGGGAGGGCACTCAGCTTGGGGCAGCAGGGGCTGGACTGGGTCACACAGGGCAGGGGGCAGAGGAGAGGGTGGGTGGGGGGGGCAGGGGCAGGGGCACAGCAGGGGCAGACAACCAGGGCCATCCCCCACCCCACCCCTACCTCCCACCCCCCTTGCCCCTCACCTTTGCATTCTTGCGTGACGACACAGCCAGCTTCTTCACGTCCTCCACTGTGGGGTCCAGGTGCATCTTTGTACTTGGCCTGGGCTGCCAGCGCTCATACTGGGCTTGCAGGTTCTTGCCTGAATGGGGCAATGACAAGGGAGGAGCGCAGAGAGTAGGAAAGGGGTGGGGGTGGGGTGGGGTGGGGTGGGGTGGGGTGGGGTGGGGTGGGGTGGGGGGTGGGGTGGGGTGGGGTGGGGTGGGGTGGGGTGGGGGTGGGGGTGGGGTGGGTGGGGTGGGGTGGGGTGGGTGGGGTGGGGTGGGGTGGGGTGGGGTGGGGTGGGGTGGGGTGGGGTGGGGTGGGGTGGGGTGGGGTGGGGTGGGGTGGGGTGGGGTGGGTGGGGTGGGGTGGGGGTGGGGTGGGGTGGGGTGGGGTGGGGTGGGGTGGGGTGGGGTGGGGTGGTCCTGACAAGGTGGTTTGCCCGTTCATAGCACCTGTTCAGTGGGGGGTGGATAGGACGGGGCGTGACCCACCAATCGTTTCTAGGGCACGCGCTGGCTGCATTGACAGTGGGGTCCACCCAGCACTCCAGGCGGGGCACACGGGGGAGATCTTGATCACATCAGGTGGGTCCTGCGCGGGCCGGGGTCCCAGGCCAGGAGAGGGGCGTTGTGCAGGCAGAGGGGAGGCAGAGCGGGGCAGTGGAGGAGAGATGGGGGGCGGTTGTTGAGGCGACAGGCAAGGCTAGACTAGGGTAGACAGGGTAGACTACAGGGTGCTGGCAGCCTACATGACACCTCACTGCTGTTGAGGCGGTAAGGCTGGCTGGCTGAGATGGCTGGCTGGGTAGGGCAGGCTCGCTGAGTGAAGTGGTGTGGTGGGGCCTGAGTCAGGAGTGAGGGGAGAGGTCACAGGAGGGGGCTGGCCTGGGTGTGAGGCTGAAGCGGGTGCACCAGGTGCTGGACTGCGTGATAGGGGGTTGCTTGTTTGATTCAGTGCTCCTTTGGGCGCTGCCGTGTTCGTCCTTAGGCAAGGTGGCAGGGCAGGTGTGCGGCCTGAAGCGTGAGGGGGGTGTGAGGGTGTGAGGGGTAGGCTGGCCTGGCAGCCAGGCAATGTCCTGCCAGGCCAACCCTGACCAGGCTGGTGGCTGAGCCACAGCAGCAAACGCTCAGCCTAGAGCTCTAGCTGCCTGTCTGCCTTTGATCCTGTCAGCCGTGCAGTGATGCATGTCAGCCTTGCAGTCATAACCACCCCTGCTGTGCCCGCTGCAACTGCTACAGCTGTTTCTCCACCTAATGGCCCTGTTGCCGCTGCTGTTGCCGCTGCTGTTGCCTCTGCTGTTGCCGCTGTTGCCGCTGTTGCCCCTGTTACCGCTGCTGCTGCTGCTGCTGTTCCCGGTGTTGGTGGTGTTGCTGCTGGTAGTGCAGTGGCTCACCACACCGATGTTGAGGCACAGCACCAGGGCCACCGCCGTGGTCTTCAGCTTCTCCTTCTGCCGCCACTTGAGGGCCGCCAGGGGTCCGCAGCCCAGCCTGGGGACCTCGTCCACACCCGCATCGTGGCATTCCTGTGCATGGCAGCCAACACACCATGGATGGGGTGAGGGTGGCAGTGAGGGTGGGGTGGGGGCAAGGGCAAGGGCGAGGCTGGGTATAAGGGTGGGGGTGGGGTGGGGTGGGGTGGGGTGAGGGGAATCCGGAGTAATCTGTAGATGGAGGGCAGAAAAAGACATTTCGCAGCGGCAGGAGCAGCAGCAGCGGCAGGAGCAGGAGCAGCAGCGGGAGCAGCAGCAGCGGCAGGAGCAGCAGCAGGAGCAGCAGCAGCAGCAGCAGGAGCAGCAGCAGGAGCAGCAGCAGAAGCCGCAGCCAGTAGCAGGGCGGCAGCCCAGATGTTCAGGCAGGCAGTACGGTGGCAAGCTGCAGTGGCAGCACAGCCGCTGAGTGTGGCCGCCAATAGGGTTGCCTTCAGGCCTACTGCATCACAAGCTTCAAGAAGGCCAGCTAGCATGCATGAGTTTGGCACGGCTGGCTGGCTGGCTGGCTGGCTGGCTGGCTGGCTGGCTGGCTGGCTGGCTGGCTGGCTGGCTGGCTGGCTGGCTGGCTGGCTGGCTGGCTGGTGGGCTGGTGGGCTGGCTGGCTGGCTGGCTGGCTGGCTGGCTGGCTGGCTGGCTGGCTGGCTGGTGGGCTGGCTGGTGGGCTGGCTGGCTGGCTGGCTGGCTAGCTGGCTGGCTGGCTGGCTGGTGGGCGGCAGCTGGGGGCTGGGCCACATAGTGCTGCTCCAGCCAGGCCAGCAGGCCAACCGGCCATAGTGCTGCTGCCCTCCCCCGCCGTGCCATGCTGCAAGGCACCCTGTGCCTCACTACCTCTCAGCCTGAGCCTGAGCCTGAGCCGTCAGCTCCCGCCCCTTGCCTGCAGCCCCTGGCCTTGTCTAGTATGAAGCTCACTGCTGTGCTGTGCTTGGCTACCAGGGGATGGCAGTCGGTAATCAGTACAAGCACAACCCCTGCTCTGCATGACACTGGACTTGTGCATGGCTTGCATGCGCTGTATCAGCCTTGTCCAGCTGCTGGTGCTCCCAGTGAGACAGGCAGCACAACTGCTGACTGCTTGCGCCGAGTCTCCTGTCGCCTGTGCTGGAGGCTGCTGACCCATCCTGTGCCATCCCAACAGTCAGCTCACCTCACAGAGGATTGCAGGCTGACGTCCCACATCGCTTTGCTCTTGGGGCAGGGACCCACCTGGCCTACTTCCCTGCACCGCAGCACACGTGCAGGAGCACGCCAGCTGTCCATAAACCTAAGGCTGTCACCAATTGGCAGAAACAAGGCTCTGGGGCTGGTGCAGATGCTACACCGCCTCACAGTTTCCCTCACGTGCCTCTAACCGAAGCGCTTTGCTAATCCAACACCCCGTAAGACGTCGCTGCCTGACAGCGCGAACCTGGTGCTGTGCCACCTAACACAGCTTTGGTAATAACAATACCTGGGCCCCGCTTTCTGAGCTTGCTGGTGGGAGCGCTCCATCCTCGGGCGCTGTTGTTGTTGTTGTTAAGCTGCGCCCGTGGTCCGTCATCTCGCGATGTATTAGAGCGGATGATTATGTATAAGCCTGGCCGTGCATACGACGCACAAGCGCGAATGCATTCAGTCCGTCTAGGCTACGTCGCGGCCTCTGAGAGACGATCGCCTTAGATGGCGATGCCTACAAACAGCCTCAGATGCCGCGCAAGTACAGAGTTGCTACAAACAGTGTCAAGTCGGTTATGCAAGCACGATTCTTAGCGCCGACGGTCGCCCACTCCTGCCGCCTACCCATACATCCGCAACAGAATCATCGTCTGCCTAGTGTATAAAGCTATCGTACGTCGCCATCCTTGGCGCGTCATCGCCAATGCCTGCGTCCCTCATTAGACGTACTTGCTCTGGCAAGGCATGCGCGCTGTCAGCCGCTGTTCCGCATCTTTCGCCATTGAGCGCTTTGCCAAGCAGCAGTGGCAGATATGGCAGCCAAGTATGCAGGCTCAGTAGCCGACCTCAGCCATCCCAGCACACTAGAAAGGCAGTGCTGGTTGCTGCAGCCAGCCAGGATCCAGCCCGCAGTCTCAAGGAGACGGCTGCCCTGGACGAGCTTATCGACAAGCTCTTGAAAGCCAGAGACCAACAGGAGGTGGGCACAAGACTGCCATACACCCTGCACCAGAGACAAAGGCAGCAACCTAAGCTAACCCATCACGCCTGCCTGTATCTTCCTCCCCTGTCCCAAGTCCCCCCCTGTCCCCTGTCCTCCCCTCCCCTGTCCCATGTCTCTATCCCTTCCTATTTTTGCTTATTGGTGCACAATGTGATTCGTTTTTCAAAACGGCCTAGCTGATCCTGGTCACGAAGGGTCCTGGACCATGAAATGGCTGGTTACGCGGTTGGTCACGACTGGTTACGATAAATAAAAAAAGCATTTTTAAACCTTTAATTAATTATATAAAAGCATTATATACAAAAACATCATCATCTCCATCATGACTGTCTGTTATCATCAAACCATATGTCCATCATCATCATCACCAGTCCATCACCAGCCCACCCTTGACAGCCAGCCTACACACCATAGCGCCCCTTCTTGTTGGCAGCATCCAGCCACACCCCAATTGCCTCTTGGTATGGGAAATCTGACACACCATGTGTGACAGTGTGGAAGGCCCTGGCGCACACATTCAGGTGCTCTTCATTGAGCCTGTTGCGTGTGTCATCCTTGAGGTATGCCATGGCTGAGAACATGCGCTCCTCCTCCACTGAGCCTGGGACCATCACCATCGCAAGCTCTGCCAGCCTGCCATACTCAGAGATTTCCAAAGCTGTGATGGGCTGCTTGCTCAAACTCTGCCACAGCTGGCTGATCCCCATGCCTGGGCTGTCTGCAGCATCACGCATGACTTCAGCAAACTGGGATTGTTGCGTGGCAAGGGTCTCACTGCAGAGGAGGGGAGGGACCTCCGTGCCATCTGACAGGCATGCTTGCTGGCAGTAGAGCTGCTTGATAGCCTCAAGGCGTTCCAGGAAGTCCTCATCACTGGGTTTGGTTTGCACATGATCACATGTAGGCACTGCACTTGCACTGTAAGGGCCAAGACAGGCAGAGAAAAGCCGCATGACAAGCTGCCTGGGTCCTAGTGCACTGGCTGGGACGTTGCTGTGGCATGTTCTAGCGTTCTGACCCTAGAGTGTCCTAGTGCCTGATGCTGCCTGCCTGCCCACCTACCTGCCTGCCTGCCTACCTGATTTTGTGCCATGTCATGCTCCCTGCCGCCATGCCCTATGCCCCAGTGCCTGATGCTGCTTGCTTGCCTGCTAGCGAGGGCAAGCAAGTCCCCTGAGTAAGCTGAGCAAGCTGCCAGCCAATGTCTGTGGGGCTGTCTGTCACAGCCGGAACCCCAGCTGCCCGCCCCCCTTTGCCTGCCCGCCTGCCTGCCTGCCCGCCTGCCTGCCTGCCTGCCTGCCTGCCTGCCTGCCTGCCTGCCTGCCTGCCTGCCTGCCTGCCTGCCTGCCTGCCTGCCTGCCTGCCTGCCTGCCTGCCTGCCTGCCTGCCTGCCTGCCTGCCTGCCTGCCTGCCTGCCTGCCTGCCTGCCTGCCTGCCTGCCTGCCTGCCTGCCTGCCTGCCTGCCTGCCTGCCTGCCTGCCTGCCTGCCTGCCTGCCTGCCTGCCTGCCTGCCTGCCTGCCTGCCTGCCTGCCTGCCTGCCTGCCTGCCTGCCTGCCTGCCTGCCTGCCTGCCTGCCTGCCTGCCTGCCTGCCTGCCTGCCTGCCTGCCTGCCTGCCTGCCTGCCTGCCTGCCTGCCTGCCTGCCTGCCTGCCTGCCTGCCTGCCTGCCTGCCTGCCTGCCTGCCTGCCTGCCTGCCTGCCTGCCTGCCTGCCTGCCTGCCTGCCTGCCTGCCTGCCTGCCTGCCTGCCTGCCTGCCTGCCTGCCTGCCTGCCTGCCTGCCTGCCTGCCCTCGCCCTGCCTGCCTGCCTGCCTGCCTGCCTGCCTGCCTGCCTGCCTGCCTGCCTGCCTGCCTGCCTGCCTGCCTGCCTGCCTGCCTGCCTGCCTGCCTGCCTGCCTGCCTGCCTGCCTGCCTGCCCTCGCCCTGCCTGCCTGCCTGCCTGCCTGCCTGCCTGCCTGCCTGCCTGCCTGCCTGCCTGCCTGCCTGCCTGCCTGCCTGCCTGCCTGCCTGCCTGCCTGCCTGCCTGCCTGCCTGCCTGCCTGCCTGCCTGCCTGCCTGCCTGCCTGCCTGCCTGCCTGCCTGCCTGCCTGCCTGCCTGCCTGTTGCGGGTCTGTCTGCCTGACTGCCAAGTCGCCTGTTTGCTTTCCCTCAAAACTAGGCCCTGTGGGTTGAGGTGTGTGCAGTTGGCACGGCTGGTGGCTGAGAACATCTTCACCATTGACGCCAAGTTCTGGCTAAGAGTGGCCACCCGCAACGACTCAGCAGCCACCAGCGAGGAGAAGGCGCGGCTGAAGGGCATGGCCGACACTGTATTGGTAGGCAGAGCGGAGGGGGATGATGGGAGCAAGGGTCAAGCCCTACCCTCGTCAGGGTCAGGGTCAGGGTCAGGGTCAGGGTCAGGGTCAGGGTCAGGGTCAGGGTCAGGTCCAGGGTCAGGGTCAGGGTCAGGGTCAGGGTCAGGGTCAGGGTCAGGGTCAGGGTCAGGGTCAGGGTCAGGGTCAGGGTCAGGGTCAGGGTCAGGGTCAGGGTCAGGGTCAGGGTCAGGGTCAGGGTCAGGGTCAGGGTCAGGGTCAGGGTCAGGGTCAGGGTCAGGGTCAGGGTCAGGGTCAGGGTCAGGGTCAGGGTCAGGGTCAGGGTCAGGGTCAGGGTCAGGTCCAGGGTCAGGGTCAGGGTCAGGGTCAGGGTCAGGGTCAGGCACAGGGCTGGGGGAGGCCAGCAGAGGGAACCCAGGTGCAGGCTCTGTGGCCTAAGGTGACAGAGCAAGGGTGGTGATATTTGTTGCGCGTGGCTGGGTCATGCCAGGGTGCCCAATGCATGAAATCCTCAATGAGAAAAGGTGTGAGACGGGTAGTAAAGTGTGATGATGGAGTGTGATGCTGTACAGATTCTAGTGAACACGGTGCTGCGCAAGACTGAGCAGCAGCTGTCCGACAGCAGCAAGCTGTTGCAGGTGCGTCGCTGACGTCACAGCAATAACTGGCAGGGGAATGCCTAGGGGCGCGGCCTGAGCAGAAGAGGGGCTGCTGCTGGCTCTGGCTCGGGGCTGGGCTGGGCTCATGGCCAAGGGCTGCGTCAGAGCCAGCAGCAGTGGCAGGGAGCCGAGGTAGAGGTCCAGGCTCAGGGAGTAGGTAGACATGGCAAGTGTGCTCATTGATATGCCATTCTGACTCCTGCTGCTGCTGATGATGATGAGGACGGAAAGGCTGCAGCTGCTGCTGCTGCTGCTGCTGCTGTTGATGGTGACGTTGCTGACACTGCTGATAACGTCGCTGCTCATGCGTTACCCCGCTGCTGTGAGATTACCCCACCACTGCCGCTACCTGCAGGAAATTCTGAAGTCAGCTGCAGATGCCAAAGGGGAGTGGTACCTGCCCCTGACAGCCAGCCAGGTGGGGCCTGGTGCAGCCCAAGCCAGCGTAGAAAAAGGCTCTGTGGCCAACTCTGCTAGCCACCCCCCACAGCCCACCCCCGTGTTGGCTGGGCTCAGGCAGTGCGGCTCAGACATGGCTGTGTTGTGCAATGCCTCGATGATGGGACCGACCACAACAACCTGTGTTGGATCTAGGTTGGACAGGACACAGGATGACGACATTGCATGTTGGACATGCAGGGTGACAACATTCAAATTGCCATGCAGCTCACATGCAATAGGTCTGTGTGGTTTGATCGGTCCTCCTGCACGCATGCCTGCCTGTTGTCAGAAGACTGTGGCCCTGATGGCATGCCTATGAGGCCAGGCCAGGTCCACTGCCAGCCTACCTCACTACCACCCGCTCACAACACCTGGCAGCTACCTCTCAAGCTGAGGCGCTGCTGTTGTGTAGCTGGGAGGAAGCTGTAGAGAAGCTGGGGAGAAGCTGGGGAGAAGCTGAGGAGAAACTGCTGCCTTGCTTGCCACTGTGTCACTGTGTCAGGTCCAGTCCATCAGGGCTGCTTTGGACCGCAACAGCGACAGGCTGGACGAGGCGCTGCTGTCTAACGCCTTTGCCTGGATCAGGTGCGCTGGAGGAACCACCGCCCGAGGATCGGCCCAAATGGGCAGTGGCAGCAGCAGCAGCAGGAGCTGGGTGGCCCAGTGGGGGCAGTACCAGCAGCAGCGGAGGCAGTGACAGCAGCGGCAGTGACAATCGTAGCAAAAGCAGAAGCAGCAGTACCAAAAATGTCAGCAGCAAATAAACAGCAGTGTGGCAATGCTGGTGTCAACCATGGTGTGTGGGGCTGATGTGGTGGCAGTGCTGGCGTTAAACATGGTGCTGAATGTTGTGGAGTGGTGTGGGTGGAGTTGTGCAGGAAGTGCAGCGAGGATGGCTTCGATACAATGGTGGCCCTGATCCAGAAAGTGCTGCAGCTGTACGCTGCCAAGCAGCTGCAGGCCCCTGAAGCAGTGGGTGTGGACGCTGACGTCAACAAGGTGAGGAAATGAGGCACAAAGTGTACAAAGTGTGACCACCATGGAATGTGTGACATGACCACAAACACATGTGGCCAGAAGTCAACCTCGCCATCTCCTACAGCACTGCTTACCTCATGACATGACCACACCATGCATGGTGCATGTGATGTGCATGGCACTGGGTCCCTGTGTGATGTGTCAAGGCTCATGTGCATGGGGTCTGTGTGGAGCAACAGCCGAGGTGGGTGGAAGGGGAATGCAGCAACTAAGGCATTGCATGGCAGCATGCATTTGTAGCCCAGCCTCATGTCATTACATCGCATTCCCGTATATGTGCACTCCCCAACTGGACACTGGATACGGCTGGCATTGCAGCCCTGCCTTGGTTGAGACATCATCATCAGTGAATAGTGTCTGCCATGGGCCATTACAATGTCACACAAGGGGACCAACCCTGGGTGTGACCTTAGTGTGTATGTGTGTCCGGCAGGTGGTCTATGCGGAGGAGGTGGAGTGGGCTGGCCTGATCAGGCAGCTGGCTGAGTCTGGCTCCATCACTGAGCCGGCCTTCATGGAGGCCCTGCAGGTACCTACTGACCAGCTTCTCACCAGCTTCTCACGAGCTGCTTGCCAGCTACCAAGCAATCAAGCATGCACAGCTCCAGCTGCATGTCAACCTAAGCACCACTTGGTGTCACAGGCATGACCCTATGAATGCGACACATGGGGCATAATGGCTTAAGTAGGGTTACGCCTGATTCAGGCTTTGCCTTCCACTACAGTCACATTCAGGGTGTGCCTGTATTATGGTTGCAGTGATAGAAGGCTGCGTGATAGAGGGGTGCTGGTGTCATTTGCCATTGTGCCATTGTGCCATTGCGCCATGGCTGGTCAGTGATTGCCATCACATGTGTCTGCATGTGATGTGGGGCATGGCATGTTGGTGCTTGAAGCACCATGTGTGGCGCAACAAGGCTGAAGGGCACATGCAATTATGATGGTGGTAATGGCATGTAAACTGCATGCAGAAGCGCATGGAGTCAACGGTGTTGGGCTTGCAAAGCGGGTCATATGCCCAACGTGTTCAGGTGAGGGTCGTGTACCACCACCACAACCATCATTACATTCATGCTCAGAGTGGTTCAATAATAGTCTTGATGTATTGAAAGAATTGATATGCCAACCTGTGACCACACCCAACATCAGACGCACGCATGTGTCTCTAGCAGCTGCCATCGCGATTGTTCAAGGCTCACTTGCCAAGCTGTTGAGGGAACGCGCGCATGGGCTTTTACAAAATGAACAAACAACAGCTGACGCGGCTGCTTACTACCGTAAGCGATACTGGAAGATTTAGTTGCGCTATTTGTGCAGGCTGAGTACTTGAAGGAGGTTGAGGCTCGGGCTCGCTCTGTCTTCAAGGAGCTGGCGCAGTCCGGCAAGCCCTCGTCGTGAGGGCGCATTCCGGCAAGCCCTCGTAGTACTCCAACATCAACACCTCGCGAATCTGGCGGCAGACAGATTTTGTACCAGCTGTGTAGTTCCCATCACACTTTACTCGACTCTTGCACAAACTCATTTTTTGCTCATGGGCTAGTGGAAGGGGCTTACGGGCACCAGTTTCACGGTTGACAAGTAGCAAAATGTCAGCATCACTCTTGCCGTGCTATGTTTGGTGTGAACATCGCAAGTTGCACCACCTCGACCCAAAACTGCCTGCTGCCAGCCCCCTAGCAAAGACAACTCTCCGAATATAGTCACCCAGATTTGAGGTAGCACGTTGATATATACAATCTATTAACGCACACTATGCACGTAATTAAGCCGTCTTGTGCATTTGACTGCTGCCCTGAAAGCTTCAGTGAAACACTAGGGATGATGGCCGTATCTCAATACCAAATGGCGCAATTGGTCAAATGCAACAAAGCAGAATGGGGAGCAGCAGCGTGAAATAATACAGCAGCGAGAAATGCAGACATGAAAAGGCTTTGCAATTCTTCCAGTAACCAAAAGAAAGCTGCCAGAGGAAGCCAGTCCAAATAGATTCAATGAGTGAGCAATAGCCGCACGCTGTAGCACATGGTCGAATGAGATGGGAGCAATGAAGCCTCTTCTCCGTCTTATACTGACGTCGACTCATCACACATCGCAAGTGTTAACAATGAGCACAGCACAATGCATCCTCACACTCGATGTTGGGTTCATCTGCCTATTGAAAGCGATGTGAAGGGGGTGGCAAGAAAGCTGGTACCCTCCCTTCAATACTTCCTAGGCTACGAGGAGCCGAATTCTATGTGCAGCCATGGAAAGCCTATATCCGCCTGGCAGCTCCCTTGGCAATTTCGTGATGACAAGCAGGGCCTTCTTGCAGCAGTGAGCTGCTGGCCAAAGGCTGATGAGTCCCATGGATGTGGCCGAAGCAGTGTGTTGGGCAGCAGGGGGACAAGCAGCCTGAGCAGCAGGGCTGAGCCTCATCGCCTGCGCTTGAACTTGCGCACGTTGCCCTTGTGTGGTTTCACGCCCTTGGTCGCCAGCCCTGCACGGGGCACGCCGAGCTGCTTGGCCCGCTGCTTGGCCTCCTTCTTTCCCTGTGCCATGGCTCGCTTCTGCACCAGGCAGACAGCACCAAGGCCAGCAAGGGTGTGGAGTTCTGCTCACCGCCTCAACTGCCAGGAAACCAAAGTGTGACCACAAGAGTGTTGTGACCACAACGTTGAGTTCTGCTGCTCAAAGCTGGACGATAGTTGCAGACCAGCACTGCTTAGTTACCAAGCTGACCCCTGTTCAAACCTCCACACCTGCCCCTCCCCCTCCCCCTCCCCTCCCCCTGGCCCACCTCCATCTCCGTCAGCTCCTCGTCCACATGCGCCCCACTGCGCGCTGCTTTGACAAAGCCCTTGACAGCCTTGAGGGGGTCGACCTTTGCCCCCGCCCCCCCGCTGCGCCCCAGTGCTGCTGCTGCCCCTGCGCCTGGGCCCACTGCTCCATCCGGGCCGCTGGCAGCAGAACCCTCCACGTGCGCGGCAGCAGGAGGGGGCAGCTTGCGCTTCTTGCGGTTGGCCAGGGGGGCGCGGCCTGTGTTCCCAGTCTGGAGGCCAGGGAGGGGGAGGGCAGGGACACGTGTGGGGCGATGAAGAGGGGTGGGCACGGGGACTAAGTGCTACGGTGAGCAAGAGAGGGGTAGCAGGTGGCGGGCAGCGTTGGGGGCAGGGGAAAGGGAGGGCGGGGGGGGAAGGGGAAGGATGATGGGAGCAGTCATGAAGGCGCAAAGGGGAGGTAGGGGCAGGGTGGGTGGGGGCAGGGAAGGTTTCAGGCAAGTGGTCAGGGGAGGGCAGGGGGTGGGTGGGTAAGGAGAGGAGGCGAGGTTACGGTGTCAGTGCAGGATTGGCTGTTGCAGGTTCCTCGCTTAGACTGGTGAGGGGAGTGGGCAGGCGCATCACACTAGTCACACTAGGCCAGGCAGCTTAAATACATTCCCACATGGCTACTAGTTGGCGCAGGGCCCTTGCCTGATTTGGCAAGGGGAGTGGGACAGAGCATCACACTAGCGGCCCTGCACTCTCCAGCCAGGCCAGGCAGCTTGATCACTTGCCAGCATAAGTGCTGTAGTGCTAGTTCGGTTGGTAAGGCACTGTAGCTTGTTATGCACTGTATACCCTTTTGTTTTGGCATTTCAGCTTTGTCTTCTGTGTGTTTTTGGCACTAGAGCTTGTTAGGCAGTGACAGGCAGCGTCAGGGGCAGGGGGCAGCAGCAGGAAGGGAGGAGTAGGGGGCCAGGGGGTCAGGTGAGGCAGCTGAGCTATCAGGACTCACCACAGATGCATGCTTGATGAGTGATGCGTCCTTTAGGTAGGCCGGGATGTGTGACAGGTGTGGTGCTTGAACCACCTTGTGCAGTGTCTTGTCATGCCGGAGCAGGGCACGCTCAGCCTGATGCTCCTCAAAGTAATCCTGAACAGTCCATGCCACACCATGTCACACATAATTCCAACCTCATGCTTCCCTGGCCACAGGTCAATTATTTTTGTGATATCACATGTCACACAGTGTAGCATTGACAACTTCGCAAGGGACAGCTGCCAAACACTGACCAACCCCCAGTGCTAATCAAGGGCGTGGACAACCCTCAGTGCTAATCAAGGGCACAGCAGTAGTCAAAACAAGCAGTCACAGCAAGCAACACACGGGCTTTAACAGAACCATGTTATACGAGTACATACCTAAAGGCCCTGGCCCCATGCAAAAAACGCATTCCCGTCCAGCACGTGTCCAGCACACCGCGACACACAAACACTCGCACCTTGAGCTTGGCGCTGTTGAGCAGCTCGATCTTGACGTCCCGCGCACGCGCCTCCTTGATGACATTCTTCGTGATGCTGCGCGCTATGTCCTCGCCGCGATACCGCAACGATTCTATCTGTTGTGACGAAAGCCGCTGAAATGGACGCAACCCTGCCGCAAGCCCGGTGGCTTCAGCGCCTGCGCACTTGGTGCGGCGCTGCTGGGCCGTCGTCCCGGGCTCACCCTCATCGCTGTCCTCACTCTCGCTGTCGCTGATCACACCATCCCGGCCGCTGGCTACAGGGTCAGAAGTCGGCTCCGTGGATACGCTGCTCGACAGCAGAGAGCGTACCTCTGCCTCAAATGCTGCGTCTTGAGGAGTGAACAAGGTTAGGGCAAGGCCGGATTTGCCGGCGCGTCCGGTGCGCCCCACTCGGTGGACATAGCCCTGCACTGAGCTTGGCAGGTCGAAGTTGATGACGGACTGAACGCCCTTGAAGTCGATGCCACGTGTCACGCCAAACTCCTCTTCTTTGCTTGCGTTCCCGCGCTTTTTCTGTTCCGATGCAGCCTCTGCTGCTTGCTTCCGCTTGCGCTTGCTGCCTACTGCGGGTTGGCTGGATGCGTCATGCGAAGCCGCGTGGACATCGTCTGCAAATGTGCGACGGTGCAACGCATGTGCGTGCTTTAGCATGTTGCGAACACCGCACGCACTATCAGCACAGAGCCGCGTTAGAAAGAAGACTATGCCGTAGCCAGTGGGTGAAGTAAAGTCACACCTTTGCTCCGCTTACACTGATGAGTACCATACGCGCTAGGCCGCACCCCCTCTTGGTATAGCCCACGGCGGACCCCTGGTACACACTGACCTGTTGCGACCAGATAGTCAAACAGTCCACGGTTAAAGGACTGTAGGCAGTGCGAACGGGTGTTCACCGGCATTTCCGCGTTCAGCAGCGCGACGCGGACGCCAAAGCGCTCAAGAAACAGCTTCAGCCTGAACCCCTGCGAGCACATGCGCCGTGGCAAAGTTCGTGAACTGCAAGCAGCTGCTGTTGAAGCTTGTGTGCGACGTCAACCGACGGATCAGCGTCTGCAGCAGCCACGACCGCAAAGCGCACAGTTGCGAGATTGCTGATTGCCCTAGTGCTATCTGCCTCTGCATCCTGTGCGTCCCTCCCCCTTTCGCGGCCCCGCTTACTTGGTCGACTGTGTTGACGAACACCAGCACTTTCTTGCGCACCAGGCCCAGCTTAAGCAACGCCAGTACCACCAACAGCTTGTCGACAGTATTGGCGGCAGGGTACAAGTAGTGCTCTATGCTGGCGGGGATGCCTGCAACACAAAGCATCATAGCAGTAAGCTGGCCTGCAATGCAGAGGCATGCTTCCCCACATCCAATACAACTCTGCACTCAGTGTAATTCTACTACATCAAAAGCCAAAGTGGTGTGACGTGCCCAGCCCCACACCGCACCGCCACGCCCCAACTAGCCCACTGCTGCTGTCCCCTGTTTCCGCCCCTCACCTGACCCCTTGGCTAGGCTCTGCCCCTGCTGCCCAGCCTCCAGCCCTGGCCCCTGCAGGCCGCTATGCAGCAGGTTCAGCGTCACGGGGTTATGCAGCACCAGGCGCGACAGCCGCTCCACCTCACTTGACACCGTGGCACTCATCAGCAGGCATTGGCAGCTGCGTGGCACCTGCGGGCAGCAGGGCAGGAGAGGGAGGGAAGGAAGGAGGAGTCAAAGGCAGGCCAGGGGTACGGGAGGGCCAGGGGCAGGGGCAGGGGAGGGCCAGGGGCAGGGGCAGGGAGGAGGGTAGGGAGGAGGGTAGGGAGGAGGGGCTGAAAGTGAGTAGTAGGCTTTGGAAATGTGTAGTAGTAGGGTTAGTCAAAGTGGTGTGCAGTGCTCCAATGGGTTGATGGAGACAGGACAGGTTTTTGTGTCGTGCTGCCCTTTATAAAGTGCAAAGTGCAGATTGGCTGTTGTTGGTAGCGTGGGGAGGGGTGTTGCGATGAACCCATGCAGCCCATCAAGCCTGCTCAAAGGCAGGAGGGCAGGAGCAAAAGAACGGAGGAAGGGAGAAGGACCGCAAGCACCCTTCCTGTGCTTCCTTTGCCCAATCGCTGCTGACAGCTTGGCTGCTGCTGCGGAAGCTAGGGGGAGGGCACAGGCCCCACCTCTCACCAAGGGGGCTAGGAGCTGGATGTCTTCCTCATAGCCATACGACAGCAGCAGGTCAGCCTCATCCAGCACTAGCACCTGCTCGCAGCAGGGGGTGGGAGAAGGGAGCCTTGTGCGTGGTGTCCACATTTCGAACGCCACCTCAAACATCACACCAAGCCCCACATGAAGCACTACATGAAGCACCACACTCCACAGCCAGTCACATGCCCCAAACTCTACTTCAGGCACCTCAACCACCTCAAAGTGAGTAAACCTCAGGCACACTCCACTGGAGCCACTTCACTGCCCGAACAGTACATCCTGAACGCCTCAAACGCTGTGACCAGGCAGATCCCCAACCTGATCTGACGCTGACATGTGTGCTTGACAAACCTGAAGCTGCCCAGCCCTGCCCTGCCCTGCCCTGCCCTGCCCTGCCCTGCCCTGCCCTGCCCTGCCCTGCCCTGCCCTGCCCTGCCCTGCCCTGCCCCGCCCCTGGCCCTCCCCTGCCCTGTCCGTGTCCCTCGCCCCCCCTGGCGGCTGACCTGCAAGCGCTGTTCAAGCACCGCAGCTGAGAGCGAGCCTTCCCGCAGTGCTGCCGCCACTTTGCCTGCAGACAACACTCACACACACACAGCTGAACCAGCTCAACCAGGCACCCCTGGCTGGGCAGCTGGGCAGAAGCGGCCCCAACAGCACACAGGGCCACAGGGCCTGGCTGCAAGCCCGACTCCTGCCAAGGACCTGGGCGATCTGCTCCTGCCAAGGACCTGGCGCTGACTGTGGCTGTGGCATGTGGCTGCAGGCGGCTTGGCAGGCCAAGGAACTTGGCAATCTACTCCGGCAAAGGTCCTTGGCAACCTACTCCTGCTGAAAATTTGGCAACCTACTCGTGCTGAAAACTTGGCAATCTACTCCTGCTGAAAACTTGGCAATCTACTCCTGCTGAAAACTTGGCAATCTACTCCTGCTGAAAACTTGGCAATCTACTCCTGCTGAAAACTTGGCAATCTACTCCTGCTGAAAACTTGGCAATCTACTCCTGCCCTGGACCTGGCGCAAGCAGTCAGGCTTGTGGCGGCATACAGCTTGGCATGATCCTGGCAGCTCACACAGGCACCAGGGCAGAGGGCACCCTCCAGCTCCTGCCCCAACCTCTTTCAGCTGCCACCCAGCTTCCCACCAGCTTCCCACCAGCCCCCCTCCCCAGCTTCCCACCAGCTTCCCACCAGGAGTGCTGACCACCAGGTGGCCGGCCGCTGCCACTGCCCGCCTCAGCGCCTGGCCGCTGTCTGCCAGGAGGCTGGTGACCCTGACTACTCCTTCCCCGCAATGGCCTGCCACCTCCGCACCCTCAGCCCTGACCTGCAAGCAGCAGCACAGCACCACACACCCCTAGATAGGCAACACCGGCAGGGCTCGCGGGCAAGGCCTGCATGCAGGTGGCCTGTACAGGCAGGTGTGTGAGAGAACACTTACACATCATCTTAACTAGCCATGGCATGCCTGGAACATTCCTGAAAAGGGCTAATGTCATATTCGTGCCATGAAGTGATGACTCACACATGACCTGTGCTACAGCTCCGGTCCCCAGCTATGCGCACTCTCATGCCCCTACCCCTACCCCTTTCCCTGGCCCGCCACCTGGGCCCACTCCTGGCCATGATCAATGTCCTTGTTGCCCCTGCAGCCTCTAGCCTGACTCTAGCTCCTCACTCTCACCCACTCCTTTCAAAAAGTAACAAAGAAAGACTACGCACTCGCCGTCAGGCGTGCATCAAGGGAGGAGAGTAGCCTCTGGCCATGCCCTTTCTACCCTCCCACCACAACCCAAACCTCGAACCCTGCTCGGGCTGCGCGTGTACCTGCTCGCACAGCTCGCGTGTCGGCACCAGCACCAGCGCTTGGAAGCTGCCCCCAGCGCCTGGCTGGGCAGTCAGCACGCGGTGCAGGGCTGGCAGCAGGTAGGCCAGCGTCTTACCGCTGCCAGTGCGGGCCCTGTGACCAGGGGTGGCACCCAGGCAGGGGCCAGGGGGTGGCAGCAAGAGAGCAGCACGGCGCTGTCAGGCTTTGCAGCCTATCCAGTCGCTGCAGGCACAGCACTCTGTACTAAACCTAGCTTGGAAGGTGTTTTCTGTCACCCTCACACTCAACATCTGCAAACTATTCGTGGCATCACAACCAACATCTGCCATGGCGCTCGCTGGCTGCTGGCTACATCCATGTAAAGAGTAAGGTGCCAGCAGTCCTACAGTCACAGGCTGCCGGCTTGACTGCAGTCTGAGGCCACTCCAGTCCTGCTGCGCCAGCTCATTGTATCATGATCCCACTGCCATTGTCTGGGTACTCTGTAGCTGCATTTGCATGCATGCCAGATTGTGCACTGTCATGCAATGGGTGGACATGCCCATGTCGTGCCCCATACGCTGCTAAGCTTAGACATGCAAATTTGGAGCACAGCATAGTCAGCTAAGCTATAAATAAGCACCCTTCCACTGCAACACACATGCAGCTGCCAGTTTGGGAACTCTACCAGCCTTGACCGGCTGGCTGACATGGTCACTGCGAAGAACGCCACCCCACCTGGCAATGACATCCTTGCCCTCTAACGTCTTGGGGATGGCCTCTAATTGCACGGGTGTGGGAATGGTGAAGCCGCGCTTGCAAAGGGCGCGCAACAGTCGTGGGTCCAAACCAGTGTCGCTGAACGACATGGCTGGCGGCGATGCTGCACGACACGCAGCCGCTGCGGCTGTGCCGCGACGACGTAGGCACAACGCTCAAGGGACCCTGGCAAGTTGAGCTGTACCCCTGGCCCCCTTTTTGGGCCCACAGTTGCAGTTGCATGTGAGCTTAAAACTGCACGGGGACTTCAGCGCACTCCATCGCGGGTCACAATTGCTCAAGTGACTCAGCATTACTCACTGCGCAGGCCACACAGATGCAGAATTCTCTGACAGGCCTGCCAAAAGCTAGCACCGTTTCTAAGACACCCGCACGCCTGCTTGCATCGCCCTCCTGCTCAGCGTCTCAGCGCGACGCATTCTTGATCAGCCGCAGCGCCGCGGTCGTCAGAACCCCAGCACCCCGTTTCGTGCCTCAGCGTCTCAACATGTCGACTTCAGCAGTCAGCGCGGAAGCCGCCCCAGCCGTAGGGTGCGCAATCCAATTGATCGCGGCGTCGGAACAAAAATATCGGGGATCTAACCCTGGGTGTCGCCTTCTACCGCAGCAGCAGCAAGAGCCCTGTCGCAGTGTCTCAAATCGGGCTGGTGGGCCTCGCCGTGATGGGCCAGGTGCGAAACAAGCTGTTACCCCAAACTCACCGCTTGAGACGCTGCACTCAATTCCCTGAGCTCATGATGTGCCCTGCCCGAGCAGAACCTGGCGTTGAACGTGGCAGACAAGGGATTCAGCATCTCCGTCTACAATCGCTCACACGACAAAACGGAGGCGGCTGTGAAGCGCGCCCAAAAGGAAGGCACGTGACTGCCCACCTTGAAGACACCGCTGCCGCTGTCCTTCCCCACTGCATGTGTGCACCTCAGCTGCTGCAACACGCTCTAAATGTGGTGTGTTGGTGTGCTGCTGCAGGGCTGGGCGAAAAGCTAACTGGCTATGCAGAGGTACAGGACTTCATCATGTCGCTGCAAAAGCCCCGGTGCGCTGGCCTGCTGCTGCCTGCTGCTGCCTGCTGCTTGGCTCCACATGCCCACCTGCCTGCAGTTGGCCCCTTCCCACAGCTGGCCAGCCGAGGCAGCTTTGTTGAGGTTGTGTGCTGTTACTGTCCTCCAATAACCCCCTCATGCAAGCATTGGCATGGTGGCATGTACTGGATGGGGCCCACATGCATGGCATGCATGCATACCCAGCTTGCATGCGAATGCATGGATGCATGCAGGCGTGTGATCATTTTGGTGAAGGCAGGGGCGCCAGTGGACCAGACCATTGTCCAGCTGTCGAAGTACATGGAGGCAGGCGACATCATCATTGATGGTGGCAATGAATGGTGAGCAAAGACGGTATCATGACGGCTTCCCTGCCCCTGCCCTGCTGTGCTGCTGCTGATGATAATGATAAATGAGGATGCTGCTGCTGCTTCACATTAGTATGATGAGGTTGTTGCTGCTGCTGCAGCTGGTCATTCTCATTACATCGCTACCGCTGCTGTCGATGATGACGCTGCTGCTGTTGATGACAGGGCTGCTGCTGCTGCTGCTGCTGCTGCCAAAGCTGTTGCTGTTGGGTGTGCTTGGTGGCAGGTATGAGAACACGCAGCGTCGCAAGGAGGAGGTGGCTAAGAAGGGCCTGCTGTACTTAGGGATGGGCGTGTCTGGCGGCGAGGAGGGAGCCAGGCGTGGTGAGCCTGCCTGCCTGCCTGCCTGCCTGTTGTGAGTCTGCCCACCTGCCTGTTCTTTCACGTGCTCGCCTGCCTGCCCACCTGCAATGTTTAGCAGACCAACTGCCCTCACTCACTGACCACTCACTGCCTGCCATCCTGGTACTGCCTGCCTCCCTTCCATGATCCACAGGTCCATCCATGATGCCTGGTGGCAGTGCGGAGGCCTACACCCACATCAAGGATATTGTGGAGAAGGTGGCCGCCCAGGTGAGGCTTGGCTGCAGGGCATGAGTGCCCCTGACCAAGTCAGGAGGGCGGGAGGTCAGGGGCCAGGGGGAAGAAGGGTGGGAAGCCAGTGGGGCAGGAGGGTAGGAGGCCAGTTGGGGCAGCTGCTGTGGAAGCTGGTGAGGCTGGTCATGTTGTACCTCGTCAGCAACAGGAGCAACAAGAGCAACAAGAGCAACAGGAGCAGCAGGAACAATAGAAAGATAGAGAAGATGGATCGTCATAGAGCAGCAGCAACTGCAGCAGTAGGAGCAGCGGGAGCGTAGAAGTAGCAGTGGAGCATGGCAGTAGTGGAGCAATGGCACAGCAGCCTGGTGCTCATCAATGTGTTCATCTGGCCGCTCAGGTGGATGACGGCCCCTGCGTGATGTACATTGGTGACGGTGGCAGCGGCAACTATGTCAAGATGGTGCACAACGGCATCGAGTATGGGGACATGCAGGTGAGGCACTGACCTTGAACCTGACCCTGACCCTCACCTTGACCCTGACCCTAACTCTGACCCTGACCCTGGCCTGACCTGTCCTGGCTACACCTCGAAGTACCCTGACCCTGATGTGACCGGACCTCAACAAGTCTGCCCCTGCAAGCCTCTGCAAGCCTTCAGCCTTACCTCCCCTCACCTCTACTGGTTCGATATGTCTTGAGCACTGTGCTGCTTGTTTCAAACCTGACCCGACCCGCCTGGTCCCAACCCTGATGGTGTAGCTGCTGCCAGGTCCTGGTTTGAGAGGCAGCTGTGCTACTGTGCCTGCAGCTCATTTCTGAGGCATATGACATCTTGAAGACCGTGGGTGGCCTGAGCAATGAGGAGCTGGCTGCAGTGTTCAGCGCCTGGAACAAAAGCGAGCTGGCCTCCTTCCTGGTGGAGATCACCGCCATCATCATGGCAAAGAAGGATGAGCAGGTGAGGAGGCCAGGGGGGCAGCTGCTGGGCCAAGGTGGGCATAGCACGTCATTTCATTCTCACCCTCCTGGTATCCCACTTTTGGTCACTCTTCTGCTACTTTGCGCTCACTCACACAAGGCCCCTCACCACTCACACGGTGATCCTAGATTCTACCTTCCTTACCTAGCCTGACTCTTGCCTGGCCTTCATGTGCTCATTCCCACATGGTGGCACGCCTGTCACAGCACAACGGCTTGGGTCACCCCTGACCCACCCCTGACCCTGACCCTGACTCTACCCCTACCCCTACCCCTACCCCTGCCCCTGCTTGAGCTTCCCCCAGCGCTGTCAACCTCACCCCCAGCTCTACCCCTTCCCCTGACCTTGACCCACCCCTGCCCTATCCTCACCCACCCCTGCCCTACCCCACCCCTCCCTACCCCTGTCTCTGCCCCACCTTTACCCAGGCCTCCCTTGTTCCCCTCCACCCTGCCCTGCCCTGCTGCCCTGCACCCACAGGCTGAGGGATTCCTGGTGGACAAGATCGTGGACCAGACCGGCAGCAAGGGCACTGGCAAGTGGACAGTGCAGCAGGCGGCGGACCTGGGCGTGGCCGCACCCACCATCACTGCCTCCCTAGATGGCCGTTACATGAGCAGCAACAAGCCGGAGCGAGTGGCGGCAGCAGAGGTGTGAGGCCTCCTGGGGGAAGTGAAAGGGGGCGATGGCAGGGCTGGAGGCAGGGGCGAGAGTCAAGGTAGGGGAAGGGTGGAGGGGAAATGTAGGTAGGTAGGGAGGGAGGGCAGCTGACCTGCCCCCTCCCACCACCCCTTGCTGCTCCTACCCTTTCACCTTTCCAGTACTGAGGTGTTGGCCTCCACACCCTCCCTCCCCTCCCCTTCCCCCATCCCCTTCCGCCCCCCTCTCACATGCAGGTGTTCTCCAAGCTGGGTCTGCAGCAGCCCACCACAGTGCCAGGCATCAGCAAGGAGCAGTTAGTGGCAGACGTCAGCGCTGCCCTGTACGCCTCAAAGATCTGCTCCTATGCCCAGGTCAGCAACCTCCTAGGGAGGGGTGTTTGGAAGCTGCCTGGTAGCTGCTTGGTAGCTGCTTGGTAGCCGCCTGGGCTGGTGGCAGGCAGCAGGGGTTGAGGTGGCATGCATCAGGCAGCTCAGCTCAATAAAACCGTCACCCGATGAAAGATCAAATCTCCCTCTGTGCTTGCTGGAGAAACAAACCTATTGCCAACTACAAATTTTAACCCCAGCCATCCCTCAATGGCCCACCCCACCCCTACTCTAAGCCAGCCACCTCCCTTGCGGATGAGCCTGATCCTGACTGCCTGGCACTTTTCAGGGCCTGAACATCATCAAGGCCAAGAGCGAGGAGCAGAAGTGGGGCATTGACCTGGGTGGTCTGGCACGCATCTGGAAGGTGGGGTCACCGTGGTGCTGCGCTGCCGGCCCTGCCTTGCGCTCCATGCTGTCCCATTGGCTGTGCCTACGCTGCTCTACCACCACTGCTGCTGCTGCTGCTGCTGCTGGCGCCGCTGCTGCTGCTGCTGCTGCTAGCGCTGCTACTGCTGCTGCTGTTAGCGCTAGCGCTACTGCTGCTGCTGCTGCTGCTGCTGCTGCTGCAGCCTCTACTGTTTGTTTTCTAGGGTCCAGAGCTGCAGGGGCTTGGCTGGGCATGGGCTGCAGGGGCTTCAGTCCCTGAGCCCCTGATGGCCTGGCCCTCTCTACCCTAACCTGCCTCACCCCCTGCCCCCCCGCACCACTCCACCACCAACCCACCCCCGCCCTTGCCTAGTCCTGCCCTCCCTCTGCCCCCTCCCTACCCTCTACCCTTCACCCCCCGCTGCCCCCTACCCCTCACCCCCGTTGCCCCCTGCCAACTTACCAGGGCGGCTGCATCATCCGCGCTCAGTTCCTTGACGAGATCAGCAAGGCCTACAAGCGCAACCCCTCGCTGCCAAACCTGCTGGTGGACTCGGAGTTTGCCGCAAACATCGCCCAGCGCGACGCGGCCTGGCGGCGTGTGGTGCGTGGCATGTGGCTGGGCTGGGCAGGGTGGGGGGTCCTTGGGCTGTGTGGAGCTGGGTAAGGCGGTGAAGGTTAAGGTGAGCTCAGCACGATCTTGAAGGTGGTGATGGTGCTGGCTGTTGGAAGTTGGCTGCCACCCCAACCCCCCTTCACCTCCTGCCACCCCTTCCCCTGGTTGCTCCTGCAACCCTACCCCTAGCTGGCTGGCTGGCTGGTGGTGGTGGTGATGATGTGCATGCAAGGTGGTGCTGTGTGTTTGGGACCTGCAGGTCAGCCTGTCCATCAACGCCGGTGTGCCTGTGCCGGGCTTCTCCGCCTCCTTGTCATACTTTGACACCTACCGCCGCGCCCGCCTGCCAGCCAACCTGGTTCAGGTCTGTCACTCTCAGCAGCACAGGGGAAGGGGGTGGGGAGAGGGCCCTGCACTACAGTATTCAGCTGGTGTCGTGAGGGGGATGTGGGATGTGAGTGAGTGAGTGGGTGAGGAAAATGCCTGACACATAACATGTCAGGTGGATAGGGTAGGATGTTCTCCCCCTCACCCTCCTGCTCTCCCCCTCACCCTCCTCCTGCCCTGCCCTCTTGTCTGCAGCTTGGCTGGGTGCTCCTGTGCTGGCTCTGGGTGCTGTCCTATAGGGCAAGAGTGTAGGTTCATGCAGTAGTGGGCAACTGATTGTGGCAATCTGCTGCCTGGTGCGGGTTGCCTGGTGGGTCTGAGTGCAGGCGCAGCGCGACTTCTTTGGCTCTCACACTTACCAGCGCACTGACAAGGAGGGCTGGTACCACACGGTGAGGGGCAGGGGCAGGGAGGGCTGACAGGGGCTGGTGAGGGTCAGAAATGGCAGAAGAGGTTGGCAGGGGCAGGGGAGGGGACAGGTGGAGGGAGGAAGTGGTATGGGAAGGGGCAGGATAAGATGAGCGGGGATGGGAGGAGAGGGAGGAGATGGGCAGGCGGTGCAGGGGGCCAGGAGCCGTGCAGGGGCCAGGTCCGGGGCAATTTGGTTGGTAGGAGCAGGAGCAGGGAGAGGGGCACAGTCTGGTGAACCCATGGCAGGCCATGCTGCCAATGACATCCGCTGAGAAAGGGCAGTGATTGTAGTGGTTTAAGCTGAAATCGAGTGGTGGGGTGGTGCTGGTGCAGGTGTGGGACGAGACGTTTGGTAGCGCTGACTCCATCACCACCAGCAGCTACATTGCATAAGAGGGCTGAGTCACAGCCAGCAGTCTCCTCCACCATCTGCGGCTGCGTCACCACATCAGTGGGGTGTGCGCCTCATGCCTATCGCCAATCGCCAACCGCCTCTTACTGGCGAAGGTGGCAGGGCAGGGCAGGGCCTGGGTGAAAGCGCCACCAGCCTGGGATATGTCACCTCATCAGTGTGGCGTTGAAGCTGCAGCAACTGCCAAGCAACCCGCTGCCATGCTGGTAAAGGGCGGCAGGGCAGGGCCTGGGTGCAGTACAGTTGAGCAGGATCAGCTACATGCACTTGCAGTTTCTGGGCGTACAGCACATGCGGCAGGGCGTGGTGTGGGGCGTGTGGAGAGCACGATGTTGGTGGTGTGAGGGGTGTGGCGATTGTGAGGGGTGCGGTGTGGGGAATGTGAGCTTGATGGTGGCGGTGCGAGGGGATGTCGTGTGGGGAATGTGAGGAGTAAGATGGTGGTGGCACAGCGGGGGCAGCACAGCAGGCCTGGGCATGGGTCAACTGGCCTACCCCTGTCCCACCCTCCCTCCCACCCTTTCCGGGTAATGGGTGAGCTTAGGAAAGAGCACTGGCACCACACCCATGGAGGTAGGGGGGGGGTGGGTGAGTGATCAGGTGCTTGCCGCCAGGCATCGTCAGTGACAGGCAGCTGTAACGGCTCTGCTACTGTATGGGTCATACCGTGCCTTCCCGCTGCTACTCTTGACTTCCGCAACAACCTGCAATTAAACAGGTCTCAAGGTGAAGGGAAAGGTGGCTGAGGGTGACCAGTGTCGAGTGCTAGTGACATCACCATTGGCAGGTGCTGCCTAGCCTGGCGTACCCAGCTGTTATGGAGAATTACGGAGAGTGTGACTTTGACAGTTGTGTGGTCCCTGGTTGTCAGCAGTAGCTTGCAGGAGCTGAGGGGAGGTGTGATGCGCACTTGACTGGCTGGTGAATGACCTGTAGGTATGTATGACATGTGAAACAAGTGGAAGCAAGTCATATTATGTTGCCATGCAATTGGCTTGAGTTTGTCTGCTGGTTAGTGACGTTTGTGGAAAATGGTGAAGTGGGTAACTCTCAACCGTAATATTGGCGTTGCTACGGCTGATGCTCTTTGCACGGTTATTACGTGGAGGATGTTTCGCGACTAGAAGCGGAATAGAGAGGGAGACATTTCCAAAAGCCTTACACCGTCCGGCTGGGCGTTGTGGTCACCCCTCCCATTCATCCACCAACCCCCTAACGATAAGGGACAACGGCTGTTCCGCACTCATTTCTGCACGGAGTTACACGCGGTTTGAAGCGTCGGAATACGGCCGCGCTGAGCCACACGCTGAGCTGGCCGGGCATGTTGCCGGGTATCCGACCCTACCGAGCTGCGGACTTGATGTACGTTGACCCAGTAACAATGAGGCCGTGATTAACGCGATGGATAGTGCGCGATATGTGCGGAGCCCGACCTTATGTCCAACATAAAAACCAACATGCGCTGGCTCTGGGGCTCTGGAACTAGGCTGAAGGGCTCTGGAACTAGGAGGAGACCACAGTAGGAACATAGTAGTGGCAACTGCAACCACCCCTTGTTTACTAGGCGCCAAGAGGTGGGCTAAACCTCCCCCATGTTGCCCCACTCTGTTGATGCCTGTCTGACAACCATGAAACTCAATGCAACTCACCAGCCCTGCGTCACTGGCTAGGGAACTCACCTGTGGACCCCCTGCCAAGTTCTCAACTATTGCTGAGTATTGCTACTAGGGGTTTAGAAGCTGGCGTGTGCACATGCCTGCAACATGCTGACATCCAAGCATCACCCCTACAAACGGCAGGGAGGCCCGTTGTGCGTGCTGTGTGAGGTCTACGCCAACTAACAGCACTGGCTGGGTGGAGATTCATGTGGAGGGGGAGGCGGTGTAAGATGATGTTGAGAAAACTGGGCTCCATGCGTAAAGTGTACCGCAGCGGAGAACTCTGCATCTTGCGTTGTGGGTGTTGTTAGGCAGCACTTGAAAGGCCCATCGCGCAGAGCGGAACCGTTCGCGTGTCTGGCAGACTGCTGGTCACCGTGGGTGCCAGAAGCTCGGGCGCGCAGGCGCAAGCGCGACGCAAAGATAAGGCGTTAATATGACAACTCGACTCTCACCAGGCACGCCGCAAAGTCAAATGTTCAATGGGAGGGGTGACCTTGATCCAGACGGCATCATATAGTAGCGAAACTGAATGATAAACAAGACTAGTCTCAAAACGAGTGAGCGATGCAGGCGCTGTATTTTTTCACAAACACAGTTCATGCAAATAATGGTATCCGCCCTCACGTGATCGTGTCAATTTGAACAATAATATGTGACGTTCAGCGAGATCATAAGACAAGGCTAGGAGCCACGAAGGTACATCTGCAGCCTGCTTTGGAGGCAGCTGGCCAGCAAACGATGAGCCTTTGGGTAAACTGGTGAGGGCAGAAGGGCGGTGAAAGAGTAGGAGGAGAGGGCCTCCTGGTGGTACTACCAGTACTCCTGGTGGTGGTACTAGTAATGTGGGCAGTTGGGTAGGTAGAGATGGGAGTTTGCCAGGGAGGCGGAAGGCCGAGGACGGCTGTTGTGTGTGGTTTCCTGCAGGCTGCTGCATAGCTGGGTCTTGACAGCGGTAGTTCAGTTGGTCAGATGGCGCTGGTAGCGCTGCTGCAGCCGCTTCAGCAGCGCATAGCGGTCCGCGTCAAAGTTAAGCTGCTTGATGCGCTTGGTCTGCACAGGGGGGCGCAAAGTGAGGCTAGCGATGGAGTGAGAGATGAAAACGAAACACTACACCCTTTTCTACACCAGTGTCCCAGTGGGAGGCAGGAGGCTGGGAGGAGCAGGACTGGTGGCCAGCAAGACAGGGATCAAGGGGTGCAGCGAATGAAGGTGCAGGGGGTCCAGGCGGTTGAGGGGATGAAGAGGTGGATCATGGATGGGAGGGGTCCGTTAGGGGGAAGGGGTCCGTTAGGGGCCAAAGGGGTGGTAAGGGGGAGGTGAGGTGAGGGTCCATGACGGGACGAGCAGGGGAGGGAACAAGTGGCTCAGGAGGGAGGGGTGCAAGGAGGTGGGGGTGGGTGTAGGTGGCAGGTAGGTGACAAGCTGGGCAGGCAGCACCTTGTAGCGTTTGGCCCAGAAGTCTCGAATAGGCCCCAGGTCGAAGTTGTGGCGCATGAACATGAAGTAAGAAAAGGCCACCAGCTGGTAGAAGAGCTGGACTGCAGCAGGCAGCAGGCAATAGGCCAAGGAAGGGTGGGAGGGGCAGCAGCAGCAGGGGGAATGTTGGGGCTGGGGCGGGTGACCACTGGCGGTGATGAAGGTGGTTAGGACAGTTAGCCAAGTATGGCTGCTGGGCCGGCAAGGCAGCAGGGGTGGCAAGGGCAACAGGCTGGGCATTGTGCCAGGGCTGCTTGCTTTACATGCGCTTCAGCACACCCTGTGCAATACCTGCTGCCTGCCGTCAGCCAGCACCTAGCAGCTGCAGCCAGCAGGCCACAGCTGGCAGGGGACAGGTCAACAGGCCACAGCTGGCAGGGGACAGGTGGGCAGCACACAGCTGGCAGGGGACAGGGCAACAGCACACAGCTGGCAGGAAACAGGTGGGCAGCACACAGGCCAGGCAGGTGACTCACTGATGTATGCTATTGGCTCCATCACATCCCAGCTCAACTCCCACCTGCAGCGCCAGAGCAGCACACGTGACCCCAGCTGACAGGTAGGGGGTTCAAGCCCTAGCAGTGGCAGTGGGTACGAGGTGGATAGGCCAGGGAGTCAAACTAAGCACCATGCAAGCCAGACCCAGACACCATGTGAGCACACAATCATACATGTCAATAACACACATCGCGTCAGGCTGTCAGGAGGGGGTCACACCAGGTGCCAGTGTGACTATGGCCAGGTTAGGCTACGCTGGTAGCCTCGCAGAGCCAGTTCCCCAGCAGCTGAGCCGGGAGGTCTTCCATCGCCCACCAGGTGAAACCGCCCACCAGGTCCCCAGGCAGTGCACCAGGTGTGACAATTCCTCACTCCTCCCACCAGGTGTGACAATCCCTCACTCCTCCCACCAGGTGAGCTAGCCTGCCGCAACCTCCCACCAGGTGAGCCAGATGAAGGAAAAGAACTGCACCACCAGCACCACGAAGCCAGCAGCCAGCAGTCCGTCAGCCAGCCAGTGGCTGCGCCGCTCCACCTCCGCATGCACAGCGTCTAGCTCAGCCAACTCCGCGTCCACCTGCAGGGGAGGGAGGCGCGCACAGCGTCTGGCACTGGCTCTGGGCACAGCAGGGGGCCACTGGGGGCCACTTTGCCAATCTCTGGACGCGTAATGCGTAGCCGCTCTGCGGCATTTTGCCCGCTACATCGGTTTTCAGCATTGCCATTGAGCCATTGCGGCTGCACTTGAACCCTGCCTTGGGTGAGGCATGCAGCTCTTGCAGGTCTTGCACCTCTTGCAGCTCTTGCAAGGCGCTGTACTCTTGCATTGCATTGCATGACTTTGTTAGCCCGCATTGGTGGTGGCCTGTAGCACCAAGCCTGATTCACCAGTAGCAATCAGTGTAAATCAGTGCAATCAGAGGAACCCAGACCTGGGCTACGAGGGGCTGCGAGATCAGCTTGCCAAGGCGCAGGAGCAGCAGCCTTCAGCAAGTGCACCTCCTTCACGTACAAGGCAAGGTACCGTATAGGTACCGACAGTTCGGATTTCAGATAATGCATCTCCTAGTAGTTGGGGGATATGCTGTAATGCGAGGTTTAGCGTGAGTTTCGAAACTTGAGACCCGCATAACAGCAGCAGCAGAGCGAAGGGGCAGCAGGGCCCCAGCCATCCGAGGCGCTGGGTGCTGCCTCTGTGCTCTGCTGCTGCCCTTCCAGCTGCTGGTGCTTGTGGCCTCCCTAGCAGTGGTGCATGCGGCAGCACAGGGCAGCAGCCACGAGCAGAGAGGCAGCACCCAGTGACTCAGATGGCTGGGGCCCCGCTGCCCCCCCGCTCTGCTGCTGCTGGACATGGGCAACCCACAGCTGCCTCCACTGCCCTGCCCGCTGGCATAGCCCTGCCTGCCTGCCTACCCTGCTCAGCCTCCTTCACTCTGCAGGTGTTCCCCTTGGCCCCCAGCTACCTGAGCCAGCTTCTCTTGCGTCTCCCCCCGCCCCCCTGGCAGCAGCTGGGACACCAGATCACACACCTCCTGAACCCGCAGGTACACCTGAGGAGGCAGGGGCAGCAGGCTGCACTGTGGGTGTCGCTGGCAGCTTTCAGGGGTACCTTCTATGTACCAGTCAGCTGGGAGGCCGGTGGTGGTAGCAGAGCTGCAAGGCCTGTCCTCCCCACCTAGGGCGTCAGGCTGGACTGTCAAAGACCCTGGCAGCTGGTGGGGCTGGTAGCAGCAGCAGAGGTGAAGGGCCAGGCCTGACCACACCACCAAGGCCAGCAGTGGGGCAGGGGGGAGGGGCCCCTGTGTGCTGCATGGCCTATGGGCTTATGGAAAGGCAGGGGGGCAAGGAGGTGACAGCACATGAGTTCCGCACCAGCCGGGTCAGATATGTCGTCATCACAGGCTGTGAGCCCTTTTTTAACACAGGCTGTTGTAACTTGTTCTTGTTGTTGGTTAACGGGGCAGAGCCTCCAGCCTGGCATGTGGCTGGACCGGGACTGCAACACAGCTGTGGGCCCCAAGCCAGCTGCGTAGAGCTGGTGGAGCCCAAGCAAGCTGCGTGCACAACCTGCCCCGCCACTGCTGCCAGCCAAGGAGAACCCAGACCCGGGTGGCTGCACTGTGCACCAGTGAGTACGGGACCAGTCAGAACCAGTCAGTATTGAAGAAGAAGCCAGACCTGGGCTACCAAGGCGCAGGGAGCAGCAGCCTGTAGCATAGCGTGCGTTTTAGGCACCATGCAAGGTACAGCTGCATGCATGCATGCATGTATGTGCAAGGCGCTGTACAGGCTGTGTTGACTTGCCTCACAGCACATATTCCCCTACTACTAGGAGATGCGTTATTTGAAATCCGAACTTGCATTAGAGCATGCTTGACACTAAAAGGCTATTGCCTCAGCTTATGCACAGAGGCCAATGCCACATGCTGCTTTAGCTGACGCAGTCGTGCTGTTCATGCATGGTTGACGATGGGGTCAATGGGGAGGGTGAGTGGTGGCCACTGAAGTTGTGCTGGTGGCCAGACCTGCCTGAGCTGCCAGCCAAGGGCAAGGAGCACCCTGAGCTGGGCTACAAGCGGCTGCGAGACTGGCCACCCAAGGCCCAGCAGCTTACGATGAGTGCATGCATGTCATGCCAACTCTAGGCCATAGCCCTCTCACAGGGGTCAGGCAACAGTGTAGGTTCCCACGAGCCCTTGCCATGTGCATGGAAACATAACTCCACACATACCAAACACCACCCCTAGCGAGGCGACCTGATTATGTCTTTGCGTTGGCAACTGTTGCCAGCTGGGCTGCTGAGACCTGATTCTGATGCTGCATTTGCCGGATGACGAGGGAGGTGCTGTTTATGCATTGTAGAGCGAGGCTTAAGGGTCTGGCAGGGCAAGTGGCTGCCAGGGCCAGCAACTGCCAGCTGGGGCTGCCTTTGCGGGGCTGATGTGATTAGTTGGGGATCAGGGGGGGGTAAAACGGGGCATGGCTTACCGTATTATTGCACCGCAACACAACCCCAGACATGTGCAGTGCCTGGCACAATCGCTCGCAGTCATCGCTGGTCTGGGCAGCACCACTGCAAACCATTGACAGCAGAAGTAAAGGCCAAGCAGCTAACAGATGCGAGATTGGACGATGCTGCTAATGCTTACCTATGCTTGGCCAAATTTACAAATTGGGAGTACGGGATTTGAAGTTTGTGTTCAGACTCGAGCTGCAGCTCTTGACGTAGCTTTTGCACATGAGTCTGGAGCAGGACCTCATGACTTGTTTTAAGCAAGTCCGGTGTTGTGGCACAGGCTCGGAGTGCGCCAAAAAGTAAGCATTCGTTCCACGAGCTACGCGATCCACAGGGAGGCGTCCACTCGTGAGTCCGTTGCAGAAAGGAGCTGTCGCATGAAGCCCAACTACTGTGTAATAAGGATCGCGCGCTAAGCAACACCTGCCGTCGCATGCGAGAACTTCAAGCATGTACTACTCCAACACGTGCACGTTCGTAGGCCCATAACAACCGCCAACCGGAAGAAATGCCTAGACAGGAACTTACAACACGACACACTAAATGCACTGGTACATAAGCACGTAGCCAGCTCGTTCGCTGACAGAGTGGTCTAGGTTTAAGCATGGGAGTTGGATGGAACACGCGAATGGCCAACTCCTAAACCCTACAGCCCTCATGCTACACCAGAGTCAAGCATGAGTTGTAATCAAACACAGGCTGCGAGCTCATAATTGTTCAGCTCGCTTCAGCTCGGCCACAAACCCCGTGCAGCTTGGAAACCATACAGCCAACTGTGCCTTTCCACGGATGGTATGAAAAACACCAAAAGATGGTGCCGAGTTCACATGCCATGCAGATGGGGGGGGGAGGGGGAGGTGCAACACAAGGACCACCTGAGCCAAACCAGGGTTGCGAATCTTCAGTCTTTCAGGTTTTTAGTTTTTCATATCACGTTTAAAAATCACGGTTGGGATTGGGGTTGGGAGAGCGGTAAAGAGAGCGGCTGCGGCTGGGGGAGACAGCGCCGGGCTCCTTCTGATGGCAGCGACTAGAGCCCGGGACTCTGTCGCCGCGGCTGGATTTTTGACACTTTCGCGCTCATTCGCGCCTTTGCTTCGCAGCTGCTCTGGCAGCTGCGATGCGCTTGACAGGGTCAAGTTCTTGCTTGCGCAGACGCACCGCGTCGGGTGTCACCTCGATCAACTCGTCGCCCGCCACGTAGCTGCGAGGATGGTGAGGGGCGGTGCACACTTTGCCACTTTATGCCACACTATGGAAGCCGAGTGGGAGCTGCCATAGCACATGTTCTCGGCACACCTCCCTTGGAACTGGGACTATGTGGGTAGGGTGATGTGTGCTCTAGTCTCTCCTATGCCAACCCCTGCGCTCCGTAGGCCTGCTTGTTAGCACTGGTGGTTTCAAAACCCAGCATAAACCTAGGATGGCCATAAGCAGCTGCCATGAGCATGTGACTAGAGGCACTAGTACAGAGCAGTGCTGGATGGGGCGTTTTCAGTGCCAGGATTGGCATTGCTAACCAATGGCATGGCGGATACCATGGCCATGTTGTGCGTGGTAGTTTTCTGCCCCATACAGCCCACATGGCCCATAGGTACCCCACATTGCACAAGTGTTCGACGGTGGCCAAAGAGATGCAGCCACTCACCCGATGCAGTCCTCTAGGGTGAGCAGTCGGGGTGGCGGCAGTGTCACTTTCTTCTCTGCATGCGCCATCCTAACGTTTGACAGCGCCTTTGCGCGTGTGATGTTGCACTCCATTTCGTCATCCCTGTGTGACAGCAGCACTGCGATTGACATTGGGGATCTTGAGTAACATAGAATTGTCACAAGCCATGGGCATAGAATGCAGTGATAGGATGGTCAGAGAGTTGTAGAGTGACGGTAGTCGTGAAGTCAATCAAGCAGCAGCATTGTTAGTGCTGTTGTAAAAATAGTGCGATGGCAGCAACAGCAGAACCGGGAGCGGACCTGTATAGTCCGACGCCACAGTAACGTTCCAGCGGTGCGAACCTGCGCACGGGTCGAAGCTCACCGGCTGTGCTCGCCCACGATCATGCCGCCGTACACCGCCTCGCCCGGCTGTACGAAAAACGTTCCGCGGGGTGCCAGCTCAAAGAGCGCGTACCTTGTGACTTCACCCTCCGCATTGCAAACGATGGCGCCTGCGTTGCACACAGCACACGGCAGCAAATTGTTTGCGGTGCAACCATGTCACACGTCAACGTCAACGTCCGAGGGAAAGACATGTCCGCACAGCTGCATCGCAACATACCCAGCTACATCACTAGCTAGGTTCCGCGCTGACACATCGAGCTGCGCTGACTCCGACACGCACGACAGCCCTTTCACACAGCACGGCAGCCCCCAGTAAAGTTTCTGGCTGGCGTGCCAGCACAAAGAGAAAGCTAGAAGTAGAGGTAGACAACACATGCCCCTCCCACCTGCACCATGGCCCATAGCACACCCTGGAAGTCATGTTGCTGTGCATGCACCCAGCCTCAGCGGCCATGTGTGTGCCTTAGGCATGAGCAGCGCACCTTTTCGGATGTTTCCCAGCGGCCCCTTGAAAGGTTCGTACCTGTAGGGTCGCAACTGAACAATCAGTACGAGCGGCGGCGGTGTCAGCGCCAGCAACAGCGTCAGCAGTGGCAACAGCAGCCATTAGCTATCCCTCCGCTATTACGCTAGCAATATTGTAAGTCAAGCCCTTCCCCTGCGATCCTCCCATGCTCCGCACACCGCCATGCCCAAGGCCTCAGTGTTGCACTGCTTTACCTGCCCTGAGCTCCACCCCCCACCCACCCCACCCACCTGACAAAGGCGCGAGACATGAGGCCTTCTCCCCGGGTGATGTTCACGAAGATGGGCTTGAAGCCGAGCATGCCTCGACTGGGCACCAGGAAAGTCAAGCGCTGCTTGCCACCCTGACAGGGCAGGGCAGCCGAGGCCAGGGTCAGGGCGAGGGGCAGCCGAGGCCAGGGTCAGGGACAGGGGCAGCCAAGGCCAGGGTCAGGGACAGGGGCAGCCAAGGCCAGGGTCAGGGCAAGGGGCAGCCAAGGCCAGGTTAGGGGCTAGGTTGAGCACTAAGGTGGAGTGCTGCTGCATGCTGCCCCGCCTTGTGAAGGGGTGGAAGGACCCCGTCAGGCTGTTGTGGCAGCACCCAAGGTAAGAGACGGGCAGGGGGCCAGGTCAGGACTGGGAACCTTGAGGAGCGGCGAAAGTGTGTGTTGCCCAGCACTCCACACCCTCAGCCTCACACTGTGGTGGTGGTGGTGTGACGAGGAGTGACATGACCCTGATTGTTTGCATGCTGTTTGCATTCGTAGCCAGGCCAGGTGTGGCCTGGTAGATGAGTTGGGAAGCTAAGGGTGGTGCATGAAGCTGTTCCCCTAGCTGCACCTAGCAGCGCACCTGGCAAGGCACCATCTCCATCAGCTCGCCTCGACGCACACTCATTGCCTCAATAATCTGCACCAGCATGCAAGCATGAGTGCATGCTTGCATAGGTGCATGTCACCTACTACAAGTACTTCCACATGGAGCCATAGCAGTAGCCAGGCAACCTCACTGACGCCGCCCAGCAGCAGAGCAGCACACTCAGGAGAGCAGAGGGAGGTAGGAGCCTATGGGCCCGACCTGAACTGACTACTGCCTACATTTGTTACTGACACAGAGTGGGGTAGGATTAACCATCCTCCTGTGAAAAAGACCTGAGGCAATCCAACCCCTCTCCTCACTTATGCCCGGCGCTGAGGGTGTTGCCTTTAGTTGGTGTTGCCTACCTGCCTACCTAGAGTTATAAGCTTGCTGTTCAACATCAGCAGACGGGAGCCAAGGGCCCATGTGCTTGCCACGTTACACCACTGCGTCTTTGCTGCCTGCCTGGCCTGCCACCTCGTCCTCCTGTGCATTCCTTGCGGCACTGGGATACCCCTCCCGTGCTGATCAGCGTACAGCAGCAGAGCAGCCCGTTCACAAGAGCAGGACATGAGGTAGGAGCCTCTGGGCCTGACCTGACCTGACACCAGCCCACCTGGCCTGCCAGCTCATCCTCAACCTCCATGTTAACCTCCTCTAGGGGCTCCAGCAGCTGCCTGCCTTCACGCCTGCAGGGGTCAGGGTCAGGTCAGGGTCGGGGTCGGGGTCGGGGTCGGGGTCGGGGTCGGGGTCGGGGTCGGGGTCGGGGTCGGGGTCGGGGTCGGGGTCGGGGTCGGGGTCGGGGTCGGGGTCGGGGTCGGGGTCGGGGTCGGGGTCGGGGTCGGGGTCGGGGTCGGGGTCGGGGTCGGGGTCGGGGTCGGGGTCGGGGTCGGGGTCGGGGTCAGGGCCAGGGCCATGCTCAACTGACTTGGTGAGGACCTGAGGTGGAGACACGGCCAGCTCAAGGCCCTCCCGCCGCAGCTGTTCAATCAGGACCGACAGCTGCAGCTCACCCCGTGCTTGCACTTCATACCGCTCGGTGCCCCCTGCGCAATCGGAACAGGTGTGTTGTTTCGCCAAAGGCACCAGGTGGTAGCCACCATCAACCTCCTGTCATTACAGCCAGGCATCAGCCAAATACACAGGAGTAGGTGCGAGGGGCCTGCCCCAGGTGTGACCCACATGCCCCAGGTGCGACCACCTGCCTTGGTGTGACCACTCTAGTAAAGGTGTGACCCACCTGCGACAGGTGTGACCACCAGAGACACGCTTGTCTCCGCCTCAGCCAGCAGCCGCTCCCCAATCACTCGGCCAGTCACTGCTGTCCCAGAGCGTCCCGCCAGGGGAGAGTCATTGGGGCCGAACACCATGCTGCAGCCAAAGCATCACCACCACCACCACCACCACCACTACCACCACCCGCAGTATTCGCTACTTGATCAGCCACTTGGGCATGCCAGGGGGGCGTAGGAAGGAGCCGGGAACCAGGAAGCAATGTAGCAGCAGGCTGTCAGGGCATGCCCGGGGACCGTAGGAAGGAGCAGGGGAACAGGAACATGCACCTGGCTGAAGCTTGCCTAGGGGCATGACGTAAGAGGGCTGTGGGCACATGGGGGCACCCACGCCCACCCACCGCCCAACCCCCAGGGCTCCAGCACCCTCATAGGTCACTTCAGCTACTAAGAACCCCATGGGGAGGGACCTGACCCGACAATACTTGGGATGAGTCCCCAGCTGCCCCTGCCCCTGGCCCTGGACCTGCTGCCCCTGCCCCTGCCCCTGCCCCTGCCCCTGCCCCTGCCCCTGCCCCTGCCCCTGCCCCTGCCCCTGCCCCTGCCCCTGCCCCTGGCCCCTGCCCCTGCCCCTGCCCCTGCCCCTGCCCCTGCCCCTGCCCCTGCCCCTGCCCCTGCCCCTGCCCCTGCCCCTGCCCCTGCCCCTGCCCCTGCCCCTGCCCCTGCCCCTGCCCCTGCCCCTGCCCCTGCCCCTGCCCCTGCCCCTGCCCCTGCCCCTGCCCCTGCCCCTGCCCCTGCCCCTGCCCCTGCCCCTGCCCCTGCCCCTGCCCCTGCCCCTGCCTACCTGAGCGTGGGGGGGTCCACATGTCCAGGGTCTAGCGCAGTAGTGACCTCTGGAGCAGCCACTGTGTCCATGATGGCAGCCGGCACACCGCACAGAGACACCACATCCCCAGCAACAGCCCGGTCGATCTGCAAGATTAGATGCAAGGAGAAGGGGGGGCACAGGGCTGGTCGGACACTGCTTCCTGGACCTTACGCTTACTAGCACGGCTCCTATTCATTATCATTATTCATTATCATTATCATTATTCATTATCATTATCATTATCATTATCATTACCATTGTCATCATCATTACCATTATTCATACCTAACCCAGGCCAATTCTCTTGCTTCAGCCCAGCCCGCCTGCTACCGCATCAGCACCTGCCTTCCTGCCCCCACCCCCTTCCCTGCCTCTGGCCTCCCCCCTTGCTGTGCCGCGCCCTACCCCCACCCCTGACCCCTGACCTGCACGGTGTCCTGGCCGACACGTTTGGTAATGCGCACGATCTTGTGCAGCGCTGGTGACCCTGAACCCCCTGCTGCTGGGGTGGCAGGGGCGGCAGCATCAGAGGAGGGGGGAGGCAGGATGTGTACACGGTCCCCTGCCTGGGCTGAGCCAGAGGCCACGCGGCCGGTTGCGATACGCCCCACTGCAGGCCAGGCCAGGCCAGGGCAGCAGCAGCAGCAATAGCAACAGCAGCAGAGGTTGTGAGGGGGGTCTAGAGGCAGAGGTGTGGGCATCAGCAGTGGTAAGGTCAGGGTCGGGGTCGGGGTCGGGGTCGGGGTCGGGGTCAGGGTCAGGGTCAGGGTCAGGGTCAGGGTCAGGGTCAGGGTCAGGGTCAGGGTCAGGGTCAGGGTCAGGGTCAGGGTCAGGGTCAGGGTCAGGGTCAGGGTCAGGGTCAGGGTCAGGGTCAGGGTCAGGGTCAGGGTCAGGGTCAGGGTCAGGGTCAGGGTCAGGGTCAGGGTCAGGGTCAGGGTCAGGGTCAGGGTCAGGGTCAGGGTCAGGGTCAGGGTCGGGGTCATCACTTCCTCTACGCCCTCCCCCTCCCCCTTTTCCCCCAGCCTTCACCGCCGTCCAGCCCTC
>JASKMD010000006.1:5197574-5327525 GCA_030144725.1 Haematococcus lacustris
AGAAGCTCCTATCCCTTAGTGGGCTGTGCCACGCAATGTTGGCCAGCCAGCCAGCCACAATAGTGGCCGTTACTGGAGAAGCCCCTGCAGCGTAGCGAGCAGTGCTTCAGCGGAGCAAAGCACGGTGGCATCACCCTCCAGGTGGCACTGATGTGGTGACCACTGCTGCCATTGCACAGCACTGGCCATCTGCAGTGCACACTCTCGTTGGTGGCACACTGTGAAGTAGAGGCTTTGGTGACAGGCAACTGTGGCGCTCAAACTGCTGTGCAGCCGCTACCGTGAGGCGCCTACTGCAGAGTCCCTGCAGCTGCACATGGACACTCGGTTTGAGCAGCTCAAGGTGAGGGGCGGTGATGCAGTAGCAGGCAAGCAGCCGGGCGAGCTGGCTTAGGCCGCAGCACAAGACCGCTGTCCAGTGTGAGCAGCTGAACGAGGTGGAGGGAACCTGGCAGCGCTGGTGCTGAACAGGGGTGGGCCGCCCAGATCAGCAGCAGGCCATGGGGTGCCAAGGGGAGCGTGCTCAGTAGGTACCCAGGTGGACCCTTTGCACACAAGGCAGAACAGCAGCTGGAGGGGCCAGGTGGCGGCATGTGACAGTGGAGCGCTGGGATACACCCTGTTGATGCTGGAGCAGCAAGCGGCAGGCCAGACTGCACAGCAGCGTCAACCTTGGACTTGATGCTGCATTAGGCAGGGGCCTCTGCAACATGAGACGTCATAGAGGGATGCCTTGTATGGGTGCTGCAGCATGGGCTAGCGCCAGGTCAGCAGGTCACTTGTACTGCTGGAGCAGCAGGTCATGGGCCTGACTGGCTGGTAGCGTGCATGCAGGGGTTGAGGCTGCATGGGCCAGGCCAGCATTGTGATGAAGGACAGCACCCAGGCATGTCTGATTGTGACCAAGCCTATGTCGGTAGGCCTCAGCGGTAGTAGGCATGGCATAGCCGCACAGGCAGCTGACCCTGCACCAGGCCGCCAGCCCAGCCTGTGCCAACCTGGGTGTTGAGGTGCCGTGCCCTGACATACCAGTGTGTGCTCCTGGCTTGGGTCTGCACGCCTGGTCAGCTGCAGTGGTGTGTTCCATAGCCACATCGGCAGCTGCTACGCACTGTACCTCAACCTTCCTCCTCAAAGCTCATAGCTAGGGCCTTGATGTCTGGTGTCAGCTGGAGCGGTGCCATGGCTCCCATATGGTGGTGCACCCATAGCTGCACTGGCAGCCTGCCATGTCAGCTGCAGTGAAGCACTCAGGGCCACACTGGCAGCCTGCCATGCCCTGCACTGTGGTCTTCTTTCTTGGAGCAGAGCATCACCTGCCACCCCAGCATACAAGCCGGCAGGGGTGTGAGCCAGGCCCCCACCCACCCAGGGCAGTCCTCAGTGACTGGCCCTTATGCATCTGCTCAGCCTTGTGCCAGCCTGCTGCCACTGGCAGGGTGGGAATGGGAGGTGCCAGTCTCAGACAAACTTTTGTCAGACCCTTGTGCCAGCAGGGGTGCCAGCAGGGTGTGGGGGCAGGGGTTGGGGCCATTGAGGTGCAGGAGTAGGTGGTGTTGCCTGACATGTCCGGTCTAGCATCCTCTGTCAACAAAGGCAGAGCAGGATGTGCATGCAGTCCTGACTGCCATAGAGGCTGCTCTCTGGCAGTGGTGTGGTGTAGGGTAGAAAGTGGTGTGGGGTAGACTGCCAGGATTCTGGTTGAGCCGCTGTATGACTATTTGCCTATCAGAGGGGCGTGGTGCCCTGCAGCGGTCTGGCTTGTTCACCAGCTCCCTTGGCATCATACAGCTTGCTGCAGCAGCCATGATCTGGCCAGATCTGGTCAGATCTGGCAAACCGTGCATGCACTGTCACCTGCCATGTGTGGTTTGGCACGTGGGCTATGTGTGGCTGTGCATGCAGGTGGCCTGTGACCTGGAGATGTGGGCCGAGGCCTTCAGGTCCGTGGAAGACATCCAGTCGCTGATCCTGCTGCAGAAGAAGAGCCCAAAGCAGCAGAGCATGGCCACCTACTATGCCCGCCTGACACAGATCTTTGCAGGTGGGTGGCTTGCAGCAGCCTACTAGGCAAAAGGTAAACAAGGGGCACAGGTGCTGTGCCTCCCATTGACAGAGTTGGACCACTCAGGCAGGGCAGTGCCTAGGCTGGCCTAATTGGACCAGGGCAGCAGGGCAAGCCGCATGCACATCTTGTCTGCATGCGTCTCTGGGTGCCGGCAGCTGGCCGATCCACCTTCCTTGGACAATGTCGGTGTTAAGGATGAGGGATGGCAAGGCTAGCCAGCAGGCTGGATTTCTACACCAGCGCTGGTCGATTGGGTTTCAGGGCCCCAAGGGAACAGCTGCGCACAGCGTTAGAGCCAGGGGCAGCAGCTTGTCTTCCCCAGCAGACCACCCAGAGTCTCTCAGCCGCTATGGAGTGCGCCACGCCATGCATTTTTCGTCCTTTCCGTTGCTTATGATGCAGTAGCCCTTCTTAGTCGAACATGCAGCACAGCGCAGGACTCAGCATTAGAGGTCGCAGCTGTCTCCCAGCATGCAACTTCCTTCCAGCCGAAGCTCCTAGGGTGGAAAAGGGCAGCTTGCAGCCCTACGCTGCCTAAGCCTTTCCCTCAGACCGTAACTTGCATTCCAGTGGATACTTGGGAGGTGTTGTTCAGTAAGGCCCCTCTCTGACCCGGCTCGTGTATGCTGCATGTCGCTGTATGCCTCATGCGGGGTAGCCAGCAGTCAGCGGCGCAGTTGTTGGCAAGCCACTGTGTTGCCAGTCAGGCCCAGCTTTAGGTCACATTGGCCACATCAGCACCAGGTTGGCTGGCACCAGCTGCTCCCCTGGCCCCATGCAGACCCAGCACAGCGAGTTCTTGCAGCTGGCGCATAAGCGGCTACATGAGGGTGTCAGGGTCCCACGGGGACAATTGCACGCAGTGCTTGAGCTAGGGTCAGCAGCTGAGCCAACCACCAGCCAGGATCGCAGCCGGTGCAGTGCAGGCTGGTGCTCAAGGCGCCGACAGCCAGCTCGTGGACAGCTGGGTCTTAAGAGACGAGTAGTATTAGCTGCCAGGGACTTTACATTGTGAGCCATACAGCAGTTCAGCAGCCGTGGTGGACTGCATACACTGACACACAGTGGGGCAGCGAGGCAGTATGGGAGGGCTTAGTAGGCGTAGGTCATGCAGGGGCATTCCTGGCTCTGCCAGCCCTGCACAGCATGGCAGACTACCCTGGGTTGACTATTGCTGCTGCTCTTCCCACGTCACAACCACCCCTCACCCCTGCCCTCCATCCCTGCCTCCACCCCTGCCCTCCACCCCTTGTGCACCCTCCCCTGCCTTACAACACCCCTCACCCCTGCCTTTCACCCCTGCCTTTCACCCCTGCCTACCAACCTTTCTGCTTCCTCCCCTGCATGCACCATGTTAGGCAGCACCTCCTATGTTCGTCTGCAGCCCTGCCCCTCGACCCAGCTGCTCCCTCTCCCTACTGCTGCTTGAGCAGTGTCTGATGCTCATCTATACCACACCTCACTCTCATCCCTGCCCTTAGCAACGCTCCTTCCCCCTTGCTGCTGCCTGCGCAGTATCTGAGAACCATCTGTACAATGCCTATGCCTGGCTCAAGCTGTTCAACTTCTCCCGCTCCTTCAACAAGAACATGACACCGGCTGACTTCCAGGCCATGTCCTCCTCAGTGCTGCTGGCCATGCTGTCCATCCTGCCCTACGACGTCAAGCAGGGCCAAGCGCTGGTGAGGCCAGTGCAGCAGGCAGGGGCAGGCAGCCGGCAGGGCAAGATTCGGGTTGTGGAGCAGCTGGCAGCTGGGCGGTAAGGGTTATGAGGTAGGCAGCTGGGGTTGTACCAGAAGCGTGATAATGGCAAACTGGGCTGTGAAAAGGAGGAGGCAGCTGGGAATGGAAGTATCACAGGGAAAGGTGGTAGGGTGCAGCATAGTGAGCTGGGGAAACTAGCAGCAATGTCCCCACTCGGGATAAATAAATAAATACCGCGTGGAAATAGCGCTGATGTTCCACAACCTGTGGATAACTATTTGTGGAAACTGCAAGGTTCTGCCAATGGTGATAGGATGTGCTGAGGCATGATGTGCTGTGACATGATGGGCTGTGGCATGCACACAGGATGAGATGGCAGTGGACCAAGAGAAGGAGCGCATCCTGCGTATGGCCAACATCCTGGGCTATCAAGTGGTGGGTCCCTGCTTGCCCCTGACCGCCCATGCCTGACCCTGTAACCCTGCCTGCCACCGCCTGCCACTCCCTGTCATTGCCTGCCAAGCACAGCAAACAATACACAATAGGGGTTCTTGCTGGAGAAGCAGCTACCTGATTCACAGTACAGTAGGCTGCCTGACCCTGACCGCCCCTGTCTGCCCCTGCCTAACCCTGTCAGCCACTGCCTGCTAACCACCGTGAACAGTACACAGCGTTTTTTCAGTGCTAGGGTAGCAGCTGCCTGGTCCACCTTTCAGTAGGCAGTGCATGAGACTGCTGTGGCCCTGCACACCCCTTATGCCCGATGGCTCCTGCAGGACGCCAACAAGGACTACCGCACCGTGTTATCCCGTGCTGCACTGCTGAGCTCTGTCGGCGCTGTCAATGTGCTGGCTCTGGTGCCCCCTGAGGTGCGTGAGTGACCCGCACACTAACCCTCACCCCTCACCCCACGTGTAGCTCTGCCCTTGGCCATGCTCATAGCACGGCCTTGCCTGCTTGGCAGCTGTTGCAATGTGGCCTGGATTTCGCGCACTGCGGGAGCTATGCTGGGAGTTGGGTCTGGGGCTGGCATTTAGATCTCGGCCTTTCAGAGCAGGTGGTGACCAGATGCCACCCTACCCCTACCCCATGCTCGCCAAATTGGCAGGGTTGTCATCATCACTCGGAGCTCAGCGCCGCTAGCATGAGCGCACATGCCACCATGCACCCATCATGGGTACTTGGCAGTAGTTGGGGGCTGAGACTGCACCAGAGGCTCCACCAAACCCAGATGCGAAACCTAGACATAACAACTGTCATGCTGCACCACAGATCCGCCAAATCCATGAGCTGCTGACCTCGGAGTTTGCGCCCCTGGAGCTGTGCCGGCGCATGGCGCCACTGCTGGCCAAGCTGGGTGAGACGACTCACAGCATGAGCGCCTCGTCGCCAGTCAAGGAGGTGGCGCTGGGGCAGTATGTGAACCAGCTGAAGCAGGTGAGCAGCTGTGGCGCAGCCCTGCTAGGTGCCAGGATCATAAGATTATAGTATTGCTAAAGCAGGGTACATGCAAGTGCATAAGCTCCAGCCAGCCGGCCAGCCAGCCAGCCAGCCAGCCAGCCAGCCAATGTAACCCCCGCCTCCCATTTCCCTCCCCCTCTTACCCTTATGCTGGCCAGCCCCTCCTCAGTGTGCTGCGTGACACTGTGTGGCCCACTCTGGCTGCTGTGCAGGTGACGGTGCTGCGGCTGCTGAAGCAGCTGAGCGAGGTGTTCAGCAGCCTGAAGATCAGCACCCTAGAGAGCCTGGTGCCCTTCATGCCGCTGAGTGAGGTGGAGGCGGTGGTGGTGGACGCTGTGAAGTGCGAGTACCTGCAGGTCAGAAATCAAGCATTGGTGGGGGCACTTGGGTAGGTGCAGGTGGAGGTGGAGGAGTCAGGGGAGGGATGATGCCAGGTGGGCTCAAGGGAGGGCTTGTGTCCTTGGGTCTGCTGGAGCAGGGGTGAAGGGCAGGGGTAGGGGCAGGGTTATGGGTAAGGGGCCAGGGATGCAGGGGTGAGGTGTGAGGGGGGAGAGATGCAGGGTGAAGGGCGGGGTGGGGGGTGAGGGGCCAGGGATGGGAGGCGGGGCCAGAGGTGCAGGTGGAGGTGAAGGGCCGTCACTACAAGTTAGCACTGCTACAGTGCAAGACACTTTGCCTGTTGTGCTGTGCTGATGTCCTCATAAAATGGTCTGCATCGCCCATGCGTTCACATGTACACCAGCGTTCTGCCGGTGACTGCAGATGCGCATTGACCATCGTCAGGGCACCCTGCATTTTGGCTCACAGCAGCTGGAGTCTGAGCAAGTCTGCAGCCACCTCCAGGTCTGTTTGTAAGCAGGCCAGGCAGCCCAGCTACCCACAGTCACTGAGCAATGGGAGGCTAACAGGGTCAGCAGGGGGCAGGGGCAGGGGCCAGGGGCCAGCGGCAGGGGCCTAGGGTAGACAGGGTGGCACACAGTGTGGGTGACCAACCCCACATTTAACCCACCAGTGCTGCCTGTCACAGTAGTGGTTGTCACTCCCCATCACGCCTTGCAGCTGCTGAGCCAGCGCTTGAGCAAGGCAGTCGCCATGGAGCGAGCCGGCGCTGTCAGTGCCGCCCAAGCAGCCAAGAAGGCAGAGATTGTGGCCCTGGCCCTGGAAAACACTGAGGCGCTGCACAGCTTGGCCCATGCACGCAAGGTGGGCCAGCAGTCTGGCGGCAGCTAAGCTCTTGTGAGCACCGCTTAGGTCAAGGGTTGTGGAGCATATGGCCAATAAGGGGTGTTGAGATGCAGGTGGAGTATATCCGTGATGCCACAAGCATTGCCTGGTCATTTCCAACTGCAGAGTTGGCCTTGGCTGTACGCCTGGTATCGTGGAAATGCTGCCACTCCTCCTGTGCAGCCAAAGGGCTGCCGGCTGTGTTTCCTCAGAACAGGCTGGTGCTGCTGTCTGGTGTGCAGCTGATGATTGAGAAGCGCAAGGAGGACGCTGAGAACGCGCTGCTGGAGGCAGAGCGAGAGTCCCAGCGCTTGCGGGAGCAGCAGGAGCAGGACGCGGCCCGCCTGGCAGAGCGCAGGGCCAAGGAGGTGCGCTGCCCCTATGCAGCCAGGGCCAGACACCAGCCTGTGTAACTGGAAAGCTATGATCCCATGCAAACTCCATGCGTGGATTCAAAGCCCACTGCAACACATGTTTTTACTTGCATGCGCTGCCCGGGTTTTTAAGTGCTGTTTTCCATGTGCCTGCAAAGCTCTCTGGTTGCAGGGCCATGTCCAAGTTAGGTTGCACATGCATGCGGGGCTCACCGTCTGATTGTATGTTTGCATGCTTGTGTCAACTGACCCCAAGCCCTCTGCTTGTGATGAGGTTTTGTGTAACCATGTGGCTCTTCAGCTGTGTTGATGTCAGTGTGGCGGGTGTGAGTAGATTCTGGGCAGGTCAGAGCCTGCTCTAGTTCTGCCAAGCTGGACTAACTGCTGCCTCTTGTTCACCTGCCTAGTGCTGCGTGGTGCTTTGTTAGACCACTCTAGTTCTGCTCTGGTGGAACCACTCTAGCCTCCCATCAGCCAACCTGCTACAGCCTGGTGCTGTGTGGTGGACAGGACGCTCTGCGGCGGGAGAAGGACCGCATTGAGGCGGAACTTCAAGAGCAGGAGAAGCAGGAACTCATGGTGGGTGGGGTCTGGGCAGTCCTCCTGCCCTGTCAGCTGGCCACAGCCTGGCTGCAATGAGGCTAGTGGCTATGTGCACCTCATTAGTCAGTGGGCCAGTGCCAGGGGCCCTGCATGTGCTGCGTACATGGAAGGCCACTCGCCGATCATGGCCTGCAGCAGCACCCTCAAGCTGAAGCCTCCTCACAGCAGGGGCTGTGGAAAGCCTGTTGGCCTGTGGCAACCCGTACACAGTGTCAATGTGGATGTGTGTACATCATCACCGTGGGGCCCTAACCCTGTCATACTGTCACCACTGCAGCTGCACCATTCAACCACAACCTGTGGTTGCCATCTCCTGACCTCTATGGGTTCAGCCTGTTGCGTTTCTGCCCTGCTGGCTGGCCTTCTTGTCGGCTTGCCTGCCTCATCCCTGCCAAGCTGCCTGGTGCCGGCAGGCCATGATGGAGGCTCGCATGAAGAGTGGAAAGGTGGGCAGCAAGCTAGCGGCGGTGATGAAGGGCGCGGAGGGCAAGGAACTGGACCGGGACACAATCTTGCGCGAGGCCCAGGCAGAACGCCTCAAGGAGCAGCAGGTAGGCGCCTCTCCCACCTACTTGCCTTTGCTTCCTGCATGTCGCACCTTACTGCTGGAGATCTCATCATTCAACCTTATCCTGCGTTTACCCCACCCTGCTTGACCCACTGCAGCCTGCTCCACCCTCAACCCTGCCACTCCCTCCTGCAGACCTCGCCCTTTGTGCACCATGCCATGCCATGTGTGTGTGTGTGTGTGTGTGTGCGCGCGTTGGATTCGTGCCATCCATTGTCATGGTCGCCTGCATCAACAGCATCAATAGCAGCAGCACTAGCACAACCCTTGCTTGCTGTGGCAGCATCAGCACTAGTGCCACCCTATGGTGAGGTGCACTGCCCAGCAACAATGTGGCAGCATGGCAAGCAGTCAGGCACTGGCCACCTGGGGAAGTTCATGCTCAAACCAGGGTCACCCTGGCCCCTTCACTACCCAGCCACCGTGTACCTGGAAAGAAAAGCCAACCAAGCCTGAGTGCCCTGATCGTCCCGTGTACCTGCCCGCTCATCATCACCAGCGGAATGGCCTGGCACAGCATCAGCTAGCACACCCTGTGTGCCGGGCCTCTCACCATCATGAGCAAGCACAGCCTGGCCTGACATTTGTGTGCAGGAGCTGGAGCGCAAGATGACCAAGGTGGCCCGGCAGCTGGACCACTTGGAGCGGGCACGGCGAGAAGAAGAGGCGCCAGTGCTGGCCCGCCTGGCTGCAGAGCGTGAGGTGCGGGGCACATGGCCAGGGTAGGGACTGAGGCAGAGATGAGGGCGCATGGCTGATGGACGTGCATTGGGATTGCTAAGGCAAGAAGACGGGCAGGGGCAGTGCGCATGCCACCAAGGATGAAGCAGGCTTGCAGGATGACCTTTCCCTCCAACCTCCACCAGCCAGCCTCCTCCTCCCTAGCGGGCTTCCTTGACGCAGGCCCTTGGGATGCCCTGTTCCTCCACCCTTCACCCTCCACCTTCACCCTTCTCTGCGCCTCCCTAGCTGGCTGCTATCTTTGCTGCAGGCTGAGGAGCGTGCCCTGTACGAGGAGTCAGTGAGGCAAGAGGCTGTGCGCCACCGTGCCGGCTGGGAGCAGGACATGGCAGATCGGGTGCGCATCCTGAAGACCTTGGACGACAAGGCCGTGTTTGAGGTGGGTGTGGAGGAGGCTGGCCCGAGATGGTGTGCTGCCCTGCCCTCAAGGGCGGTGCAGGAGTGGTGATGGGCAGGGTAGGGAGGCAGGGGGCCAGGGTGGCGCATCAGCAGGGAGCGCCCAGCAAGGCAGGGAGCAGCAAGGCAGGAAGCGCCCAGCAAGGAAGGTAACAGCAAAGCATGGTCCAGCTCTGCGGCCTCAATGTTTACCCCCAGTCACATTTAGGCCCTCCTTTCTACTGCGTTGACATATGGCCATCTGTGCTGGCGACATTCGCCAGCCATCTGTCAATCAGGGACGCGCATGCAACCTGCCCGCTGCACCCTGATCACAGTGGTTCTGTCAGTGTGGATTGCAACAGTGCCATGCGCCTGCCTGTTCCCTTGTGGCCCCTGCTCTGCAGGCACAAGTCATTGCCAGGCGGCGTGAAGAATTTGAGGAGTACCGGCGGCAACAGTTGGCCAAGCAGGCGCAGCGCAGGGCGCAGAGGCGAGCTGAGATCACTAGCCAGCGCATCGAACGCTTCCTGGAGCAGTGCCGAAAGGAAGTGGCAGTGAGGGTTGCTGACATTGAAGCGGAGGAAGCAGCTCGGCTCAAGGAGGAGAAGAAGAAGGTGGGTGACCCTGACGTGCAGGACGGGCTTTGAGGCGCGGTGGTGCTCAATGCTGTTCTTGACATGGCCAATGTTAGAGCGTCAGAAAACCACACTACATACACTGCTGCTTCACATCGTACTGCCTGCCTTGAGCTGCAGCAAGAGGAAGAGCGGCTGCGCAAGCTGCAAGAAATTGCCGAGCAACAGAGAAAGCGTGAGGCTGAAATCGAAGCCAAGACACGCGAGCAGAATGAAGCCTTGCGTGCTGCACCAGCGGCTGGCAAGTTCGTCCCACCTTCCATGCGTGCAAGGATGGCAGGCGCAGGAGCTCCAGACGCCCCGCCGGCTCCTGCCGCAGTTGATCGGTGGACTGCTCCGTCCCGTCGTGACGATCCACCCCCGCCCCGTGCTGCGGTTGGCGGTGGCGGCGAGAGGCCAAACCCCTTTGGCGCTGCTCGTCCAACCAGCAGCAACCCCTTTGGCGCTGCGAGGCCTAAAGATGAAGCACCGCCTGCTGCAAAGCCAGCTGCAGGCCCAGCGCCTGGCAAGTTTGTGCCTCCGCATTTGCGCAAGAAGCCAGAAGTATAGAAGTGCAGTGCATGCCCACTTGTTGATAAATGAGAAAGCAAGGCTTGTACCGACATGTGGACTTCGTCATGATTATCTGGCAATGGTTTGCTGCGCAACTTGCACGCTGGTGGGGCTGTTGATGATGGCTGCACAGCACAAGCCTTGGCCAACCTCGTGTGGTAGTGTTTAGCTTTTTTCAATGATGTCAGAAACATGTTTCTTTGCAGGTGACTGCATCACATGACAAACATGATCCGAAAGCACTGTTGCACAATCAAAAGTGTCGATGCTGAATGACATGAGCCTTACATAAGTGGCGGCTTCCTATTGTTAGGCATTACATTTGTATGCAAGCGTACGCAGACATTGCGACACCCGTACCATCTACATCATTTGCTGCGCCCTGCTGTCTAGATGACGGCCAAGGTACAGTGCTGCATGCGGGAGAACACAGACCTAACATGTCGAGCATCGGACATCCCTGTCGCCGTGCGTTTCTTCCCGCAGGTGGTCAAGCGCCCATCGCATATCTCAGCTTCTGCGAAGAAGCTGTGCCATGGTAAGCGCGAAGTACGCGGCCAGAAATTTGTTTCTACATCACTCATTGCCTGGAAACAACGACCCTGTATAACCATGACCTGGTAATGCGGACTATCAGCTGTCGTAGTACACACCTGGCCTCGCCCAACTTCCCTTCAGGGCTGCAACCCATTGCGCCAATTGGAACATACTGCCAGCATACTGGATGCTGCAAGCATACAGCTATCAATTCTGACAAGGAGACTTATCCAACTCCCTTAAAATGCACCCATTGCTGAACGAGGACATACAGGATGTTCTCAAGACCTTTGCCATGTACTGCTGTGGCACGCAGGCTGCAAGTACAGCAAGAGTGGAGTGCTCCAACTCAGAGCACTGTTTGATGAAGTGGAGTGAGTCACCCAGCCCTTTTGTCCCTCACTAGGGCCTCCATTTGAGCTGGACCAGTAGTGGCCACTAGCAGCCACTAGCGGGAATATACTAGTGGGCAGTAGTGGCCCGACTCAAACGGTGTTAGTGGGCTGTGTGGAGTAACCCAGTGCACATGGCACATGAGCGCCTACCACCTACATTATTGCCTTAGTCACCCAGCCACCACAGTCTGGGTCAGAAATGGCCATAGGCTCACAGGTTGCTGCTGCACACTCAGCTGGACAGTGATGCAGGCGCTAGGTCTTCAGCTGTAGGCTGTCTGATCGTTCAGGATGAGCATCATCGATGCAGCCACTCAGCTTGCAGGGAGTGTGGTGGGTGCTCGGGGTCAGGAGTGCTCATGCACCATGTCCATGTGCACTGGGTATACTCCACCAACACTGGCGCTGGGCAAGCCGGTCAGCCCTGGGGCTTAGCAGGCAGGGGAAGGACCAGGGGAGAGGAGGAGAAGTCGATGTGCCAACTAGCTAGTGCTGCACAGTGCTGTTGGTGCCTGGTGCAGCAGCTAGACCATCAGTTGTTGCTTGCCAGCTGTAGGCAGCCCGGATTATCATGGCAGGGAGCCACCTGGCAAGCCTTACCCCGACTGTGGCACCCCCTGGCTGTCCATCATGCGGGCTTTGCCACGCCATGCCATGCCGTGCCTTGACATGTCGCCACCCTGCAGTGTGGACGGCACAGGGAAGCTCTCTCCCAAGGAGGTGTGTAAGTAGCACAGTGCAGAGCCTCTGAATCGCCCGGCAGCCCTTTTGTCCCTCACTAGGGCCTCCATTTGAGCCGGACCAGTAGTGGCCACTAGCGACTACTAACGGGAATACTAGGGACCACTAGTGGCCCGACTCAATGGTGTTAGTGGGCTGTGTGGAGTATACCCAGTGCACATGGACATGGTGCATGAGCGCCTACCACCTACATCATTGCCTGACCCCGGAGGCTATTGTGTAGAGTTGGCATGACCTGCATGCACTGATTGTGAGCTGATAACAGCTCAAAAAGGGCCACACACTACAGTGCCACAGCAGGCTGCTGCTCCTGGGCCTTGGGTGGCTTGTCTCGCAGCCGCTTGTAGCCCAGGCCTGGGTACTCCTTGCCCTTGGCGGGCCGCTTCCCCTGCTCTGGCCACCAGCACAGCTCCAGCGGACGCCACCTGCTCTCCCCAATGCGCTGCATGTTCAGCGCTGCATTGCAGTCCCTGTCCAGCCACCTGCCTGGCTGTGGTGCTGGCTTGGCTTTGGCAGCCTTGCCCTTGCCCTTGTTGGGCTCAGCTGCCGGCTCAGCCTTGGTGCGCTTGCTGCGCTTGGCTGGCAGGGGAGTGCTGGGCCCAGGCTCTGAGGCTGCTGGCTGTGAGGCTGCCTGGCTGCTGCGTGGGGCCTGTGGGGGCTTGCGGGGGGCCACTGCCGGGCACCACATCAGGCCCCGCACTGGTTGGTCACGCTGCTGGCTCCAGGCTGGGCGCACCAGTCGCTGTTCCACCTGCCCTGCTGGTGGCTTCCAGCCTGCAGGCCTGGTGGGCTGCTCATGGTTCAGCTCCTCCTCACACGGCTGCTTGCCATTCACTGCTGAGCTGACCCGGCTGGTGCGGTGCTCATCCACTAGCACCACCCTGCCCCGCTGCTGGCCTTTGCCCCTGGGCCTGCACACCACCTTGCAGTAGGCCCACAGCACAGCATCAGCACCAGTGGATTTTTATTTGCGTAATACGTAACGATCGAAACCAAAAGCTCGTTTTGTAGGCCTGGCTGAAAAAAGAAACACTGATCCGCACCCCACCCTCCCGCAGCGCCAATGCCAGCTGCGCCAAAGAACACCACCAGCTGCTTGGCACGCCCATGGCGCTTCATGGACAACTCAGCCATCTCCTCCTCCAGCTGCAGCCATGCACACAAGGCCCACACAGGGTGGCTGACATGGTGGCACCAGGCATCGCATGGCACAGTCAACCACTCTTTCACTTCATGCCATCCCACCACCTCTTAGTCCCTTACCCTCCCACCCACCCACCCTCACCTTCTTGAAGAACTGCTCCAGCGCCCGATCCTGAGCTCCGTACAGCCTCAGCCGCTGGCGTGCCCACTTGGGGTCCAGGTACACCTCCAACACCGCATCCCAGGTGGCCAGGGTGACAGTGATGTGCTTCAGGTTGGCCTCCAGGGAGGTGCCGGCTGAGCTTGCTGCTGCCAGGTGCTGGAGGTGGGGCTTGATTGGAGCAAGCCTCCGCTGGGTTGTGCAACGGGCATTGTCCAGGCCGCTGGCATGCTTCACCTGGCCCTTGATCAGCTTCCACCGTGCCAATTTGTCAGCTATCAGCTGGCCTGACCTCTCGTCCTGCGCTGACTGCCTGGGTGACGCCGGGGTCGATGCCCACCCCAATCTGTGTGTCTTGGTCAAACACGAACTCACGCGTCTCAGCTAAGCCCCTGCCTATGTGGGGGAGTCCCACTGCATGGGCCGCTACTGCTGCTGCACTTGGGCGGCTGCTGTTGCTGGCAGCTGGGGGTGGGGCAAGAGGAGGGGGGAGGGGGCGCGTGTAGTGCACGCACACGCTGACGCCGTCTGTCTCCACCGTCCTCTCGAAAGCAAACTCTTTGTTGCGAAGCTTGCTGGTGTTGAACCACCTGGCCCAGTTGTGGCTCAGTGCCGGCTCTGAGGTAAATGCTGTTAATCTCCTTGGTCAGACCCAGCTGCTTGCACACCCCATGCAGCACCCTGCTGTCCAGTTTGACGAAGTGCACCCCCACCCTGGCCATGGGGGTGAGGGTGAAGGGGGGCGGGCAGGTCAGGGTCCGGGGACCAACCCCACGCCTCTTGCCGCGCTTTGGCTGCCCTGGCTCAAGGGGTGTGGGGGGCTGCTGCCACTGCTCTAGCCACCTGCACACATGCACCGCATGGCGCATGCGGCAGGGCAGGGGCAGGGTGTCCTGCAGGGACCCTTGCTTCTTCATGACCAGTAGGTGGCGGTGCTTATCGGCCTCCTCTATCAGGTCAGGCACATGCACCTTGTCCAGGTAGGGTTAGCACCTTGTCCAGGTAGGGCTCTGAGCTCTTGGCGTTGATGCCATACCCAACGCATCTTGATGAAGAGTTGCACCTCCTCGCCGCTCCAGTCCAACCGGGCCCTGGCTGCCTTTGTGTACAGCTTGAGAAAGCGCTCTGCAGGTCAGGTCAGGTCAGGTCAGGTCAGGCCAAGGTCCAACTTCCACCTGCCCTGCTGGCGGCTTCCATCCTAGGTCAGGTCAGGTCAGGTCAGGTCAGGTCAGGTCAGGTCAGGTCAGGTCAGGTCAGGTCAGGTCAGGTCAGGTCAGGTCAGGTCAGGTCAGGTCAGGTCAGGTCAGGTCAGGTCAGGTCAGGTCAGGTCAGGTCAGGTCAGGTCAGATCAGATCAGGTCAGGTCAGATCAGATCAGGTCAGGTCAGGTCCAGGTCCAGGTCAAGTATTAATTCTATGCACCACCATTACTTGCCTGGGTTGGCAAAGTGTTGCCGCATGCTGACCGCCAGCTGCATGGAGTGGGCTCCGATGGTGTTGTTGTCACCTATCAAATCGATGCTGCTCAGCTCCTGCAGCTTGGCCAGCAGCGCCTGGTTGCTGGGGTCCTCAAAGACGGGCATGAGAATGGGGTGGCAGTGCTGGCCTGGGCGCACAAGCCCCCGCTGCAGCTGGTTGTAGACAGTCTTGAAGTTCGGGTTGGCGAGGAACTTGCAGAAGTCCTTGAGCTGCTTGAGCATGACAGGGTCCTCGCAGTCAAGGGGCAAGGGAGGGCCAGTGGGTGCTGCTGGTAAGGGCTGCCAAACGGGCGCTGCAATGCCTTGGGGTGGGCTGCACGACTGGTTGAGGCTCTGGCTCTGACTCCGAGTCAGACAGTGACTCCGGCTCTGAGTCACAGTCTGACTCGGAGTCAGAGTCACTGTCACACTCCATGCTGGCAGGCTGGGCAGGGGGGGGCTGGGCAGGGGCGCGAGGGGGTAGAGGGGGTAGGGGGGGTGCATTGGGTGCTTGGGGCGGCTGCACGGCTGGAGGCTCAGTGGCGCTGCGGTACCCCGGGGTGGGGTAGCCCACCAGGCAGGTCAAAAGATCCGGATCACAAACAACGATGCGATGACGCGGAGCTGGCTGTGCACCTCAACCCTCAGCTGGAAGTGCGCCATCAGCTTGCGCTTGGTCTTCTTGCACCTGCCCGGGACCTTGATGACCTGCAGCCAAGCACAATTCACATTTTGACAGGCCACTTTGACAGACCAAGGCACGATGCGGGGACACAAACAGTGTGGGGACACACAAGGCGGGGGCGGGTGCGTACCTGTCGTCGTTGGGTCTTCCATTCAGCCCTTCGCTCCTCGCGTTGTTTGCCTGGAGGAGTGCGAGGACCTGCGCTGGCATGAACAGTAGCGATGTCAGCAGCGTTGACCTCACCGGACTGCGCAGTTGCAGCGGACCACACCACGACTACGACGAACCTTCTTTTCGCGGGCTTTCAATCAGATGCGGCTCTTGCTCCGCGGCACTGGGCCGCTTTCCCGTCCTCGACAAAGCGGGGGCGACCTAGTGCTAAGGCGGGGGCGACCGGGGTCTGCTAGTGCTCCAGCCATCCCGGCGCTCCTGTCGTTGCTTTCCTTGAGGCAAGCGAGACGATGCGTTACAACCAACAGGAGCGACGGGTTATCACACAGCGCGCAACTCACATAGCTCACAGTCGGCTAGGGACACGAACCTTCCAATTTCTTTGGCGAGGCCTTCTTGTCTTTGGCGCTGCCCGTCCGCTTTTTCTTAGCCATAACGCGGTGTGACCTGTCGCTTGATTGTCGCTTTTTCAATTCCCTCGGCAGCCACATGCCACATACCAGTGTTTCAGGTTTTTCAGTTGCCCGGATTCACAGTATACAGCCCAAACTCACAGGTTCACACCCTCAAGGCCCAGGTTCACACCCTCAAGTTTATAGCTCAACCCATGGCCCAGGTCAGATTTTTCGGAACGCACGCGAAGTTGCAGGTGAAAGGTCGCTTGCTGTAGCGCGATGTGCGATACCGCAGTTCGCAAAGCGACCACTTCATAGTGCATGGCGTACTGTGAATAATGGCATTTCATAGCGAATGCTATGTATATCGCCAAGAAACATAGCTGGCACATACCAAGCCATGTGGGGGTGTACTGACATGGGTACGTGAACTCAGCCCTCCTTGCCACCCAGCCCCCTGCCCCCTCCATGTTGCCTTGACGCCTCAACAACACCCTGGGTGCCAGTGGGCAAACAATGCTACCAGCTGGTTGACATGACCCCAGGGTGGCATGGACATCTCCTTACCTTCTGGTTTGTGTCAATCCTGAGGCTGCTAGGCCAGTGGGATCAAAGCACGAGGCTACAGCCAGCCTATCCACCCCACCACTGCCCAGTCTTGGCCTCACCCCATCCTGAGATCCCTCTCATCCCATGGCAGCATGCACATGCCAAGGATATGAGCCGGCCAATTGGTTTGGGTGAGGAGGCGTCCATGCACTTCCAACAGGCAGCTGTTGATAGGGCACGGCTAGAAAGCACAACGCAGGGCCAGTGGGGCGGGGGACACAGGGCAGAGCAAGGGGTGGTCTATCAGCTGGCCCTGGCTCAAGCTGGGTGCGTGACCCAACTTACTTCAGCTTCGACTTTCATTGTGCTGCAGCTAGCTCCTGTGGAGCTGTGCTGGAGGCGTGCATGGAGCAGCGTCTCATTGCAGGACCACCAGCACAGCTCCAGCGGTCTCTGCGCTGGCTGCCTCTGTGCAGCATTGGGGTGTTGGCAGCGAGGCGTAGGGCCCCAGCTCTGAAGGGTGCACACAAGGCTGTGGGTGGGACACGCCGGCATCCAGGATGACCATTGCAGAGCCCTTGCCCCTGCGTAACGCAACCTGTGTGAAGCATGCTGCCGTCAGTGTGAGCTGCCACTTGCACTGCTCAGCTCTGTACGGCTGTGACCTTGGCAGTGGGCAGGGTGACCAGGTGGCCCTGCATGCTGTCCCATGCATGCATGCATGCAGATGGCGGCAGCGTTGGAGCGCAAGATTGGAGAAGGGCAGTCAATGCACGTCACCTACCTGGACGTCTTCAGAGTGGGTGTGTTGGGCTGAGGCTAATATCAAAATGCAGGGAGCAAGGGCACAGCCGGCATGAGCTGGAGGCAAACTGGCAGGTTGTTCAGCCGCCCTGTTCTGGGCTGCCTGTTTAGGACCTGCGTACCTACCTGAAAAGGACTTGCTTGGGTAGAGGGTGCCTGCTCAGACAGACGCCTGCCTGCCAACGGCTGCCTGCCACCACCATTGCTGCCTGCCAAATGCTGCCTGACACCACCACTGCTGACTGCTGCCTGCTGCTAGGCAGCTGACCTGAACCATGACAACGAGCTAAGTTTTGAAGAGCTGCTGGCAGTGATGTATCCCCTAGCTAACAACAAGGTGCGCAACCCCACCTGCCCTACATGCCTGCCTTGTATGAGACATGCATGGAGCTTGCACACCTATCCTATGCCTTGCCTGCCTGCCTGCCTGCCTGCCCGCCCAAGTACCCGCCTGCCTGCCTGCCTGCCCGGCAAAGGTCCCGCCTGCCTGCCTGCCTGCCCGCCTGCCCGCCTGCCCGCCTGCCTGCCTGCCTGCCTGCCTGCCTGCCTGCCTGCCTGCCTGCCTGCCTGCCTGCCTGCCTGCCTGCCTGCCTGCCTGCCTGTCTGTCTGCCTGCCTGCCTGCCTGCCTGCCTGCCTGCCCGCCCGACTGACTGACTGATCGACTGAACAAACGAACGAACGACCAAACAACCCAACATCTGACCAACTAATTGACTGATTGACATGGTGTACCACACTATGAGTTGCAGGAACTAGGTGTCATGTTGAAGTGGGCCACGCGAGGGAAAGCTGTCTCTGCAGCAGACACTGCCTTCTACCCCACTGCAGAGGAACTGGAAGAACTAAAAGCCATGTTCTGCCTGTGAGTGGGCATGCACCACAGCCTCTGCAAGCTGACCACTGCTGCTGCACACCCACCTGCTGATGGGCTTCACCATGTTGACAACATCACATCAGTGACATGACACATTGTGCACCGCGCCAGCGACAGCCGAGGCTTGGCCTGGGAACAGCAATAGGGGTGCTGCCATAGCAGCCCTCACCTCGCCTTTCACCACTTCCACTGTCCCCTTCATCTCCATCTCCCCTCCATTTCCCACTGAACCTCCATACCATCTCCCCTCCAGTTTCTCCCATTTCCTCCTTCTCTTCCACGCCTTTCCAGCCCCTCCGCCTTCCTCCGCTCCCTCCCCCTCAACCCTCATCTCCCTGCCCTGACCTGACCTCCCCTGCCTGCTCCTGCAGCTACGACAAGGACCGTAACGCAACCCTGGATCTCAAGGTAGAGCCTGCAGGGCCAACTGCTGCCCCCCTCCTCCCCCCTGCCCTCACCCTCAAGGCGGCCTGTGCCCCACCTCCTCCCAGCCCTCTTGTTGTCTGCGAATGGTCGGTAGGGGCAGCTTTACATCAGATCTGGAGATCTAGATCTACCAGATCTACTAGATCTATAGTATTGCCAGCGACCATGTGGAGCAGCCGTGTTGATGAGCACCCTTGCCAGGGGCGTATGAGAGAAGGACATCCCTTGAGGCCGTTTAAAGCGAGGGCAGGTATACTGAGGAATCAGATCTTGAGGGATATCAACAACCATGTGGAGCAAACATGTTGATGAGCACCCCTGCCACTGGCGCATGGAAGAAAGTCGCTTTGTTGATGGACTTTGTTAATTGTCACTTTGTTGTTGTGATCAGCGGCTATGGCAACCTGAAATCAGTAACTGGTTGCCACGGCATGGCGCAGCAGACTGCCCCGGTTGACCTCCCTCTGCCAGCCGGCCGGCCTGCCTTGGGCAGCCACACCTGTTGATCTTGCCAGCCCTGGCTCCCCCTCCCTGCCCTGGCTGCCTCCACACTCCTGCACGTCCCTGGCCCCCTCACCTATTGCCAGCACCACGTGATGGTGTCTCCTTGCTGCGCAGGAGCTCCGAGCAGCTGCCTCCAGCTGTGGCTTCAATGCCGAGGAGGTGGGCCAGCTGGCTTGTGGGCAGGGCATGGAGAAGAGGTGTTGCAGGGCAGCTCAGCAGGCAGCTGGTCACAAGGCAGGGCAGGCCAGGGTATGGCAGGCCAGGCCAGGCCAGGGCAGGGCAGGGGCGCAATATGTTGCCAGGTTGCTGGGAGTAGCAGGGGGAGGCAGGGAGATGGAAAAACAAGGGGCTGAACTGAGGTTTGATAGATGTAGGGCCTGGCGGGCTGCCATTACCTCTCAATCTTGCCTGCGGTCTTGCTTTTCTGCACAACGTCTACACGCACCACCCCCCTCACTCTGGCACGTCGAGCGTTGTGACAGCTCTTACAGCCATGGCATGAGGGGACACTGTCCTAATCTACTATGTGCCATGCTCGCATGTGCCCTGCCCACACAGGTGGAGAGCCTGTTTGACGCAGCAGATATTGTGAGTGAGGGCTGTGGATGGAGGGATGCAGGGAAAGGGGGGAGGGAGGGGCCATCGCGCTCACTCTAAGCCCGGTAGGGTCCTTACAGCCTTTGCCGACGTGAGGCGGGGAGGAGATAGAGGCAGGACGAAGAGAGCAGGAGAGGACAAGAGCTGGAAGGAAAAAGGGGAAGGGTGGTGGGTCCGGACATACGGGATGGACATTAGTGGTGGGCTGAAACCCTGGCAGGGGTGATCTGAGGCTGGCTCAAGCCAAGTGGGCCATGCAGGCAAGGCAGCAAGTGGCTTCATTGTGCAGGCCACATGGTGCAAGATTGTGCCTGTCTGCCTGCCTGCCTGCCTGCCTGCCTGCCTGCCTGCCTGCCTGCCTGCCTGCCTGCCTGCCTGCCTGTTGTGAGTCTGCCTGCCTGACTGCCAACCCGCCTGCTTGCTTGCCTCACCCGTTGATACAGTTCAGAGCAGCCATAGCCTATACCGCCCTGGCATATGGGGGTTTCTTGCTAGCCAGCCTGCCAGGGTACCTCTTCAGCCAACATCACTGCTGGCGTTACTGGGTGTGGAGAGTAGGGCACGACCGGACGTGTTTAAGTTAATGTTAAACCGTTTTGTTAAAGATGCACGCTTGGTCTTGATACGAGTGGCTTTTTGCTGTCGTTCTGGTCACGACACGGCAATGCACCCAGCGACACTATGCAGGCAGAAGTGGCCAGTGAGACGCAGTCCCAGGGTAGCAAAACGGGTTTGTTAAAGATTTGTTTAAAGCACGTTAAAGAACCAAAACATCAGGATGGTAGATTAACCGGTCGTGCTCTATCCACAGGCCTCCCTCCTGCACCTCACACCATCTGCCATCCACCATCGTTACCTGCCACCTGCCTGCCATTCTCTTGCCATAGGACAAGGACAAGAAGATCAGCTTCGACGAGTTCGTGCAGATGATGAGCATGTGCTACATGTGAGCCTTCCACCACCAGGCTCCTACCCACCAAGACCTAGCGTGCGCCCTAGAGGGAACTCCACGCAACAGCAACACCAGTTGAACCTTCCATGCCTGTGTGGCTGCCAGGCAGGGGCACCCCTAGTGTTGATGGCCCTTTAAAAAACTACCGTCTGCTTTGAGTGTAGGGGGAGGCACCAGGTATGGGGGGGTAAATAAATTGTTTCTTTGTTTCTTGCTGTTGACTATAGCTTGTATTTAACAAGGAAGAGCATATGCTGTCCGCCACAGAACCTAAGTTGGGCAGGATGGGTCAGGGTGGGCAGGCAGAGTTGGGGTAGAGTTCACCTGCTTTTGACCAGGCGGTGCATAGTGTGGGTGCATGGCTAATTATATGTTGCATAGCATATCTGAGGTGTGTGCGAAATACAGGATCATGTAAACTCCACTTACTCGGGGGTGCACGTGGTCAATATGCCACCGATTTCAGACGCTATCCAGCCTTGACCCCAGCTTACCCCAACTAACCACGGCAAGAAATGCAAGCTACGCCTCCTTACCGGCCACCAGAAGGAGCCAGAGCAAGTCCTTCCCACAACGAATTACAGCAATCCTTACATAAGGGATTTTTGTGAGCTACAGCTAGCAATGCAGGCACACACCAAATGGACGAAGCTGGAGTGGGTTGAACAGGGACAGGGCTTGTGTCTTCAGTTGTGGGCTCGCAGCTTGTGTTTGGACAAAACTCTAGCTCTATTTCGGAGAAGCAAGGGGGCTGGAGGGTTCGCACGCTGCGGAGGTTAATGCTCCATGAGGCCGATGCAACACATTGCTCTCCCTTAATTCCACGCAAACCATTTCCGCTAAGTTCACGTCACTCGTTCACATCGCAAGCCAGGAGCTGGCGGTGCGAAATTCCCTCCAAGCAACAGAGCAAGCTCTCAAACTAGCTGCATGGCAACAAGGAGCACGGCCCTGACACGTGCTGTCAAGACATAGAGCCTCAGTGCCCAGTTTCCACCCACTGCTGGGTTGCAGGCCATGGCCCTGTCACTTGTCCACGCTTCTGTTCCACTTCTGTTCCACACTGCTGCCATGCTGCCATGTGTGACCCAAGATCTCCTCCAGAGTGACCAGTGAGGCCACCACTGACGTGTACACTATGGTTGGAGCTCAACCTTGCCCATAGAGCGAGGATGACTCCTACACAGTACCATGCAGATGCTCATGCTTCTCACTCCCCACACCTCACCCTCACACTTTCCCAGTCCCTGATGAGGCCAACGAGGGGGGCCCCTCACTTGCCAAAGGGGCCGGTGCCAGTGGCCTGCCAGTATTGCACCTGCTCGTATGCAAACAACAGGAGGTCCCCTAGCAAGAGCACCGTGAAGGCCTTGATGACCCCGTCAAGCCCACCCAGCAGCGCCCCCTTGCGGTCCTCACGCTGAACCTGTGAGGCGGCAGGCAGGCGGGTTGGCCGGCAGGCAGACAGGCAGGTGGGCAGGCGGAGGATAGGCAGCGGGGCAGGCAGGGGGCGGGCACGCAGGCAGGTGGGTAGGCAAGTGGGCAGGCAGGCAGACAAGCAGGTGGGCAGGCGGAGGATAGGCAGCGGGGCAGGCAGGGGGCGGGCACGCAGGCAGGTGGGTAGGCAAGTGGGCAGGCAGGCAGACAAGCAGGTGGGCAGGTGGGCGGGCGGGCAGGTAGGCAGGCATGTGGACATGCAGGCATACGAAAAGGGTTTGTAATGCAGCATGGCCTGGGTCACATGCGAGCACGGCATCACATTGAAGCCTCTCTGCCATCCCCCTGCCAGCAGCACCACGGCTCGGAGAAGCTTCAGGCCAGGAGCCTTCCAAGCTGCCCCACTCCCTTCCCACTATTCGACACATCAGCTGCTGCGCTGCAAGCCTCACCTGGGTCCAGCCAATGACTTCACTGAGGCCTCCAATGCCGGCGTATCTGCACCAGTGACCAGGGCAAGAGGCCAGTGACCGATGGTGGGATCAGGTCCATGCATGAATAAGCACTAGTCATGTCAAGATGCAAGGGGCAAGGCAGGGCAGGGCAGGGCAGGGGCAGGGGCAGCTGGGGCAGGGGCAGCTGGGGCAGGGGCAGCTGGGGCAGGGGCAGCTGGGGCAGGGGCAGCTGGGGCAGGGGCAGCTGGGGCAGGTTCAGCTGGGGCAGGGGCAGCTGGGGCAGGTTCAGCTGGGGCAGGGGCAGGGGCAGGAGCCGCATTGGGAAGCATAAGTGATAGGCAAGTGAAGGCACCGCCAGGGAGCCAGGTGGTCGGCTCTCCTTTCATCATCCACATACACAGCTCCAGGCTAGCATTCAGGTCATGGGTTCAAGGCCTGCTGAGTGCAGCTAAACTTCATGGTCGACTAGCTCCCACCCACTATACCGCATCTCACCACTTTCCAGACTCAAAACCTGGCCATGCCACATGCTCCCCTCCCTCCCCTCACCCCCACAAGTGCTCCCCCCTGCTTTCCCCCTGGCCCCTGCTGCTTGAGGGCCCCCGCCCTCCCCTCCACCCTGTCTAGCCTGCGTGCCCCACAGGCGCCCTCCCTGACTGCCCTCAACACCATCACCCACCGGATGTCAGTGCCAGTGGTGGTCTTGATGTCGCCCTTGCTGGCGGTGTCGAAGCCTCCGTTGATCCAGGCCAGCTGCTGGTACCCGGCCCGGGCCAGCTGCTCGCAAGCGGCTAGGCTGCGCAGGCCCTTCTGGCAGGCCACAATCAGCCGGGTGTCCTTCGGGACCTGGGCCTGCACCTGCACCGAGGAAGGGGTGGGGGAGGGCAGCAGCGGGTGGGGTGGGGGAGGGCAGCAGGGGGTGGTGCGGGGGAGGGCAGCAGGGGGTGGGGTGGGGGAGGGCAGCAGGGGGGGGGGCGGGGGGGGGGCTGTGGGGCTGAGGTAGGCTGATTGGCAGCAGGGGTGGAGGTACCTCAGCGATGAAGTTGGGGTTTGACACGTAGTGCGTGCCGCCCAGCCACCAGGAGCCCATGGCGAAGTCGGTGGCTTTCTTGATGAAGGCCGCCGCATCAGTGGCAGAGTCGGGGACGAACAGGGGGACCTGCATGTCACAAAATATGTATACCTGAACAGGTGATGCTTGTGCATTCCGGACATCCTGTTGTTACGCGGCTGGCCTCGGCCACTGTGTGCGTCAGTTGGGAGTGGAGGGACAGGGCAGGGGCCTGTGCTGTGGATGCTTGGAGTTGCTGTCACTGGAGCTGAGGATGTGGAGGGGTGATGTGGGCAGGGGCAGGCGAAGAGGGGTGGGGTGGGGTGGGGTGGGGTGGGGTGGGGTGGGGTGGGGTGGGGTGGGGTGGGGTGGGGTGGGGTGGGGGGTGGGGTGGGGTGGGGTGGGGTGGGGTGGGGTGGGGTGGGGTGGGGTGGGGTGGGGTGGGGTGGGGTGGGGTGGGGTGGGGTGGGGTGGGGTGGGGTGGGGTGGGGTGGGGTGGGGTGGGGTGGGGTGGGGTGGGGTGGGGTGGGGTGGGGTGGGGTGGGGTGGGGTGGGGTGGGGTGGGGTGGGGTGGGGTGGGGTGGGGTGGGGTGGGGGGTGGGGTGGGGTGGGGGGTGGGGTGGGGTGGGGGGGGGTGGGGTGGGGTCACTTACATGCACGCCGCCCTCCACCTGCGCCTTGACCTGCTCAGTGGGCGGTCGCACATCCAGCACCACCCAGCCCTCCTTCTGTAGCGCTGCCACGTCTGCTGCGCTGATGTTGCGCACCTGAGCCAAGAAATAGAGTGGTGCAAAGGAGTGAAAAGGAGCTGACATGAGTCGTGATGGTCGATAGTTGCCTGGTAAAGTCACAATCATGCAGTGAGCGATGGGCACCTGCAGCGCTGCTGCTGCTGCTGCTGCTGCTACTGCTGGTGCTGGCACATGGGTGAGCTATTTCAGTGCTATGTACCCTGTGCTGCATGTTGGGTCATGGTGGCGTGTATCCTCTGGCAACTGGCAACGATAGCAAAACATGTGTGATGGGTACTGATAGGTGGTAGTGGACCACCCTGGGTGAGGATGCCGCTGACGGTGGCAGCAGCAACCAGTCAGCGTCACCCACTCGGCCATCCCGGACTTGTGATTCCCAGCGCTGCTCCATGGAGGGAGTGTCTGCCATCACGCGCACCGCAACAGCTCGCTCGGCCCTGCATGGCCGCGCCCAGCAGGCTTCACGGCCTCAGCGATAGCTGCTGTCATACCCTTCGCGACGCTTCAGTGCGGGCAGTGGCACTGCATCTGCTGAAATCAGATCTTTTCACCTCAACTGCCTTGATTGTTCCGGGCAGGCCGAGGCAATGGAGTGCGAGCGCATCGGGCGTGAGGTTAGTGACGGTGGAACCCGCACAGGCCCGCAACGCACTGGCACGCCGGCCTTTTGTGCCAACTGCATCGTCTGGAGATCTTTCAACTAGGGTAGCTTTCAGCTAAGAGCTGGGTGCCGATGCCGCTACCTAGCCAGAACTGCTGGTCTCTAGAATGTCGGTGTGATCGGTCCGTGTGACTTGATACATGTCTGGCAAGCAGTCCAACATCAGCTTACTCAACATGGAACAAGGTGTTGCCTATTGGTATACTCACTTGTCCCTTGTCCCTGCTGGACTCGTTTAACTAACTAAGCTTTTCCCGGCACAACACGACCCGATCTCCCAAAACCCCCGCCCGCCCCGGCACAGGTGCACATCAGCCTGAGCAGCCAGCTAGCTTCGCGTCGATGAACTGCACCACTCTACGTAAAAGTTGCTGTGTGTGGCGGGGATGACAGTTTTTCTCCATACAAACACATGCCAAAACCTGTGGTTTATACGTATAGTCATAGTCATAATCGAATTAGACATTTAGACGTTTAGACGAGTCATAGTCATAACCTCATAGGCAACGTAAGGCGGAAGCAGCCCTCCGCCTCATTTTTCCATTTAGTTCCATTTAGATCATCTCTAAGGGTTCATTGCATCCGGATGGCCAACGCCTGACGGCTTCAGCGGTGTGATTCGTCGTTAGCATGCCAAGGAGCTCGCACTAGGGATATTCATTTGTCTGCCTGCCCCGCCGCTTGGACAACGTGCGGCTTGCTCCGTAGCCTGGATGCCTAGCCGCGGAGCTCAATATTCGCCGCACTCAGTAATAATACATGGCAGGTTGGGCCGGTTGTTTTTTCCAGTTGCCACGCTCTCTATCTTGCGTACCGCCAGCATGCCGTCCTCGATCACCTGCTTCCAAGGACCACAGTGTACTATACGACTGCCATCACCAGCAGCTAAGACGTGCATCCAGCATGGCTACACGAGTCATGTTCATCAACTGCATGAGCATGTTCGGTAGTGAAGTATTTAATGGAGTATTTAGTGAAGTATTCAGTAGTGAATACGGAGGTGATTGAGGACAGCATGCTGGCACTCACCCGACCGAACACCACATGCTTGTTGTCCAGCCAATCCGTTTTTGCACAAGTGATGAAAAACTGCATGGCAGCCATAAACATACGTGCTCACACACATACATACACATGCATGTACCCAGCAGCTTGATTGTGAACAAGAGTAGTGGGGCATGTGCCAGAAATGCGAGGCATAGCATGCCCAAACGTGACTGGTTCAGTCTTTAATAGCATGTGTCATAGCAACGCTGGCCATATGACCCCATAGGGATTAGGCATCACATGAGAGGGAGTTGGCTGCTAGGGCTGGCAGAGTAGAAGCTAGGAGGAATCTGGCGGTGTGAGTGATGCCTGCAAGGCTGCAAGGCCCACAGGCACAAGTGCTTCAGCACAGGCAAGCTGGCCAGTCAGAGATTTGAAATCGACAGGGTGATGGAGACAGGCGGTGTCAGCGTGTGTGTGAACTACACACGCCCCCTCCCCAGCCCTCCCCCCTACCAAAAGCATCAGGTCTCTCCAGCAGGAACTGCCCCCCAGAGGCAGTCGCAGGTGCAGCAACAGAGTCCCCTGTGGTGGGACTCCCCCACATCAGCAAGGTGCTAGCTAAGAGGTTTGTCTTGATCTCAGTCACACAGATTGGGGTGGCACACAGACCCCAGCGCCATCCAGGCAGTCAGCGCAGCCTCAGAGGGTGTGGGAGCCTCAGCTGTCAGGCCAGCTGGTAACAGACGTAAGCTTGCCCGGTAGGTGTTGCAAGGTTCATGGCTCAGGTGTCAGGGCCAAGGGGCACAGACCAATGGCAAAGCGGGGCTGTTGATGGAGTTCAGCACCAACATGTTAGCTCAACAGTGAATAACTAGCAGCCCTGAGGGAACATGCTGAACAAAGGAAGGAATACCAGGCCTGCAGGCTAAAAGCCCCTAGCAGGGCAGGTGGACCACCGCCTGCTGCGCCCAGCCTGGAACCAGCAGCGTGACCGGCTAGTGCGGCGCCTAATGTAGTGCCCGGTAGTGGCCCCACACATCCTGCCACAGCCCCCATGCAGCTTGGAAAACATACAGCCAGCAGCCTCAGAGCCAGGACCCAGCACTCCCCCGTCAGCCAAGCGCAGCAAGCGCACTAAGGCTGAGCAGGCAGCTGAGCCCACCCAGCCCACCAAGGGAAAAGGCAAGGCCAAGGGCAAGGCTGCTGAAGCCAAGTCAGCACCACAGCCAGGCAGGTGGGAAGACCGAGACTGCAATGCAGCGCTGAACATGCAGCACATTGAGGAGAGCAGGTGGCGCCCACTGGAGCTGTGCTGGTGGCCGGACCTGAAGCTCTACCAGCCTAGGGCAAGGAGTACCCTGAGCTGGGCTACAAGCGGCTGCGAGACTAGCCACCCAAGGCCCAGAAGCAGCAGCAGCAGCAGCAGCAGCAGCAGCAGCCTGCTGGGGCAGCAGCCTGCTGATATAGAATTACAGTTGGTGCATGTCATGCCTACTCTAGGCCATAGCCTTGTCACAGGGGTCAGGCGATTGTGTAGGTGGAAGGCGCTCATGCCATGTGCATGGGAACATAACACCGTAAAAACAAAACACCACCCTAGTGAGGGGCCCTGATTATGCTTTTGCGTTTGTATTTGTCGCTCGCTGGGCTGATGAGGGAGGTGCTGCTTGTGGCTGATGCCAATCACCTGGCAACCATTGCTGTTTGGCCCAGAGTTCGCCTGCAAACACAAAAGCCCAGATAGGCAGGTAGGTAGGGAGGCTGGATGCATTAGCATGGCAGGAACATGGCATCAGCATAGCAAACCTCTGCTCTCCCCACCAGACAAGTAAAACCTGTTCCTAGGCATCGCGGCAATCTGAGGGCAGGGCGCCTGGCCAAAGCGTAGATCACATGGCGAACGCATGCAGCCCTCCTTGCTAAGCCGGACCAGCAAAGTCTGCCCCCAAGCCTTAAAACTGCAGGGCATCCCACATGTCTAGTGTCAGCTGACCCACACAATCCCTCACAGCTACTCCTTTGCCTGCGTGATGCCCAAAGGAGGTCTGCCTCGTGGCCCCTTGCCCCATATGCAGCTGTGGGTAGTGCTGCTGCTGCTGCTGCTGCCCGCCTCCTTTGATGCTGCCGCAGCCAGCCCTGCTTTGGGGTCAGTTTCAACCAGCCAGAGCAATACAAGGACCTGCCCATACACCCACCATGGACAGCAGACCGGGCCCTGTGTGCTTGCCGATGAAGTTTTCATCCGCAAACCGGCTGCCATAGATGCTGATAGATCCTGTGCCATCACCCTGCAGTGGCAGCAGTGGCATCAGCAGCAGCACTAGCGGCAACAGAGGTGGCAGCGGCCACGGCAGTAGCTGCTGCTGCAGCAGCTACATCGGATCAGCAAACGCGCTAGTAGGAGCTCCGGCAGCATTGGTATAATAGTGAGTAGTGAAGCTAGTACTTGTAGCATATGCTGCAAGGGACCCAGGCAGTCAGCAGGAGTGAGAGGACACTGCAAGCCTACGTGGCAGTTGCCCAGTTGTGCAAGCATTAGGCCCCTCATCGCAGGCACCAATGCTGCTGCTGCTTCCACCTCAGCTGGCCCTGCTGCTGTTGCCACAGCTGCTGTGCCCACTGCTCACTACTGCTGCTGCTGCTGCTCTGCAACCCTGTCACTGCAACCAAAAACAATCAGCCTGTTGTCAGCCACGAGGCATGGTGGGGGGGAAGACAGAGAATGGACGAGCACCTACCTTCAGGAAATCGCCTCCCTGCAGTGCAACGCAGACAATCCAAGCAGGCATGGGAACCAGCGGGTGCACCCTACATGATGAGCTAGCAGGTGATCAGGTGATAGCATGTGTCATAGCAACGCTGGCGGTATGACCCTATAGGGGTTAGGCATCATATGAGAGGGAGGTGGCTGCCAGGCTGGCAGATAAGAAGCTAGGAGGGAGCTGGCAGTGTAGCATGATGTCTGCTTCAAGTCGTCAGTCAGCCCTTCCAAGCACCCACTTGTAGCATGAAATCCTTGATTGAACGGTGAAAGGAGCACCCTTTGTAGCCAACGGGCAGACCCTGCTTTCTGTGACATCCACGAGGGCAGGGGCTGAGGGCCCCGGTGAGCAAGGCAGTTCTGGGTTGCCACCACTTACCTGTATTCTCCCGTGCACAACTGCCTGAAGTTCTCTGCGGTGCGAGGGACGATGTCCGCAAACAACTCCATCTTAATGCGACCAGCTGGGTTTCCCGCAATGCTGACGTCGAAAAACACAACGGGGTTTGCTGGGTTGCGCGGCCGCAAGTGCCATTGAACATCTTCTGCTACCATCGCTGGGGTTGGCCTACATTGACTTTTGTGACTGCTTTGACGGATTGCGCCAATACATTTGATGATGGACAATTTTGCATGCATGACATGACACATGACCCAAACTTCGCCTCCCCCGCCACACCCTTGCAGGTTCTGTGACCGGGATGTGTCAGCCAGTGTCAACAGTGCCACGACCCTATGCCCCCCCATGGGGCAGGTGGCTGGACCGGGATACCAAGTCGTGCCTTAACTTCCAGCGCATTGGGGAGAGCCTGCAGCGCCCACTGGAGCTATGCAGCTGGAACGACCTGGAGTCTCTGACCCCCATTGGCAATGAGTACGAGCAGCGCTACAAGCTAGTCAATGATCTCATGCCCAGGGTCAAGCAGAGGCTGCACCGGGCTGCAGAGTACCGGCGGGGCATTGATGGCCGGGCCCGCAACCACCCATAGGGCCTAGTAGTTTTGACAGGCTGCTAGCCTTTCAAGCATTGAGCTGTTACTTTTGATGGGGTGCCCAGTGGTCTCCAGTTGGCTACAACGAACATGCCACCGGTGTGGGATTTGTGGTCATCAAGGGTACGACCTATGACGCTCTAAAATGGTTGTAGCAGCTGAGTGAGATCACGTTGTTCCATGTTGATTAAGATTCAAAACTCATTCCAACCTCCCCCTGCCCGGCTCTTGATCAAGACGCAACCAGCACACGCCATGTTGCCTTCAAATGGTAGGACAAGAAGCCAATGTGCTGACATGATGTTCAATGAAGAGGCCATGAAGAACACATACCACGGCCACCAACATGCTGACGACACGCACGTGAGCAATGCAGGAAGTAGATGCCCACAGATCGCGTCAACTTTCCCAGATCCGCACTACTGGCGCAGCTGAGGCTACCCATCAGAGCAGCTGCTGGCCAAACATGTATGCTTACTAATGGCAAGTCTGAGGAATGACATGGCATCACCTCGATACTTGTAGCCTCGATACTTGAAGTACCAGCAAGTGGCTGGGAGCAGAGCCATGAGAACCTGGCAGCAGCCACAATCTTGTGATGCTGCCACCCCTGTAATGCTGCCACCTAAGGCTAAGCTGCACATCTGCATTTGCTCCATCTCGTGCGTGCTGATGCTGGTGCAGGCAGAAGTGTTTTACCCAACAGTCATCGCTTCAACCAACATCACTGCTGGCGTTACTGGGTGCCGTGCTTGGGATGTGTGGCATGGCATTTGTGCAGCGGGGGAGCATGGATGTGTCACGTGTCTGTGCGCTTATGCGTGGGTTGACACACACACCATGCACAGATACCTGTAATGATGAGTTGCGTGGCTATGCAGTGATGGCGTGCCATGAGCAGCTACTTGGGTGCTACCTCCCATGATGGTGAGCTCGACTCTGCTTGATACATGCCATGGCTGCTTGCACTGCCCAGGAAAAGGCAGCGAGGCTGAGCTGTTTGCTCTATGGTCTGGCTGATGCCATGCGCAGTGGCCATGCGCCGCAAGCATGGAGCTAGCCATGAGCCAGAGGCTGCGAACACATCTTGTTGCAGCTGCATGCTGCCGTCATGTGTTGAGCCTGAGGCCCTGTCTTTGGCCATCTGGCCCTGGCGAACACCTTGCCAGTTTGTGTCAGACCTCTCAACCTCGGAAAGCCCAACACTAGGGCAGCCAGCATCTGGTGGGACCTTGCCAGGGCCTGAAGCAGCAGAGTAAGCAGCATGCAGCTATGTTGGTGCTGACCAGCATGCAGCAAGCAACAGGTGGTTGTGGAGTCACAAGGAACTAATGGTTGTGAGCTCACAAGGAACTAATGGTTGTGAACGCACAAGGGATGGAGTCTGCTAGGGATCACGACCTGATGCACTTGGGAAAGTATGAGGCTTGATTGCGGTGCACCCCAGGCTACAGCAACATTGTCGCCTGTTCACTACGGGATGAGCAACAGCAACCCCGTTCAAACGCTGCCTGCAGTGGCTGACAGGATGCTGGGCAGCATGCAGGGAAACACGGGGGGCAGCGGGTGACCCTGACTCATGCAGCAGTGCAGGCGCCCACAGAGGCTTACAGGCTCAGAGGCTAATCAGCGCCGCCCACCACAGTGCATAAGAGCAGGTGTTGCTTTATCTCCAACGGTTGTGAACATCAAGCATGGCCATATGTATGTGTGATTGTTGACTTGCCTGGTGGCTGTGCTGTGAACATTTGGCTGGCTGAGCGTAACATAGGCATCTGCCTGGGTGGGTGTATGGCGTTCGTGCTCCCGAGGCTGCAGCGTCCCCGCTGGTTGAGTACCCAAGCTGCTGCTTGCGTGCTTTCAGGCCGCATGGGGCTACCCCCCTGCTGGGTAGCAGCCTGTTGGACGTCTGCACCGCCCAGGAGTGTCGATGAGTGCTGCTGATTGTGAGAAGGAACCGCCCTTTGGAGGTGCCCTTTGGAGGGAGAGGGGCTCAACTCATCAAGACTGCCAGCTCCAACAAAGCCCTTGGTCTGCATGGCTTGCCCTGCATCCATCCAGTGCACTCTCTTAGGCCCTGACTGCACGGTGCTCCGCTGCTGGCCAGCCAGATGGCAAGCCTCAGCTGCCTGGTTAGGCATGTGCCTGCCGCCCTTGACTGTCTTGTAATTTGCCTTGCTCGCGGGAGGCAGGCCAGATGGAAGTGCCGTTGCCCCAAAACCTACATCAGTCCGAGTTATATCTAGTGTTTCAGCCGGGGTGCTCTGCTGGTGCTCCTCCCAGTCGCCCGAACCACGGAGCTTGCCACCATCCACCCCCTGCTGACTTTCGCCATCAGATGATGTGCATGGGGCATGCAGCACTGCAGCTGCGGCACTGAGGGGATCATGTGGTGGGATGGGACGTGCTGATCTGCTGGCTAGCTCGCTGACCCGGGGAGCTGATGCCCAAGCAATTACTGGCGGTTCAACACTGAACTGGCTGGTGACTGGCGTCTTCAAATACGATTGTCCAGCCTGGTCAAGGACATTAGTTGCTGTTGAGCGTGGCTGTTGAGCGTGCCAGGGAGCAGTGGCTGCAGCAGTTGGATGGTCCGTCCCGCACTTGGCAGGACCTTCTGCGGTGACCTGCTTCACAGCTGGCATGCTGCTGCTCAGCTCAGGAGGCTGCAAGCAGTGCTGGGCTGATGGCTGTGCAGCCGGGTCGGCATTCAGCATCCATGGCGTTGCCAGGCGAGTGATGGAGGGCTGGAGGAAACTGCACAACACAACAAAGAGCAGCTGGTCAAGTTTCTGCGCAGTGTCATGATTGTCCCTTAACTCAAATGCTATCAGTGTCCATGTACTTGACCCCAACCAAACCCTGAACCTGACCTGTTGGCTGTGCGGCAAGAGAGTGGTGGTGGCTGAGCAAGAGAAGGGAGAAGGGTGGTGCCTGGCTTACCTGGCTTGTGTCAGGCTCGTTGCTAGGCTCCTGCCAGTGCCTGACCTGCCCACACGAGGAGAGCGTACAGGGAGGTCCAGCATTGCCTGGCCCTGGTAAGGGTTGATCACATGGGTGCGGCGATCTAGGCTGTGCACACCCATGCCTGTGCCTGATGTAGCTGCTGCTGGGCTGCTGGGTGTGGGTTCACACTCGGTGTTGGATGCTGCAGGGGCTGCTTGCAGCATCCAGGTCTTGGACCGCTCCAGCTTTTGGGACTGCACTGGGCCTTTGCTTGGGCTCTGCATTGGGGCCTGCGCTCAGACGCTAACACAGCATGTCAGAGTGACTAAGCATGTGCTTTCACATCAGGCATGTATATGCAGGCAGGGACGGGGCAGCTGGCACCAGCATTTGTGCACACTGTGCTTACAGTGCAGATTAATTGAACCAGGCACGACAGGACTGCCATTCTGGCCAAATCGTGGGCTTGGGGCAGTTCTTCAGGAAGGACGACAAGGAACGACAGTACTGCCATTCAGACCGAATTGTTGCTACAAGTATCATGTACAAAGCTGCCACCCCTGTAATGCTATCACCTAAGGCTAAGCTGCACATCTACATATGCGTCCAGCGCCAATAACAGCCAGATGGAGATGTTCATGGGGCTGGACCTGGGCGTCATGCATACAGCTAGACATCCAGTCTAGCGGCAGTGGGACCCTGCCACATGATAGCTGAGGAGCCTGCTCCACCTTGTATCGGCAAGCTAGGCTGGCCAAGCTGGCTCAGCAAAATATGTGACAGGTGTAGTGGGCCACAGCACACTATAGCGCGCGGGTAGCATACGCAGTAGTGCTGTTTACTCTGCCACATAAGCAGGCCATCCAGGTTGTTACTGCTTGTCGTAGCCCACCCTCACACACCTCAGCCTAACTCCTTGCCACCCCACTTGCACACAACTCAAGTATACAAGCCACCCAGTCATAGCTCAGGACAACTACAGGCTGCAAAATGCAATACTTATCTTGCCTGGCCACCTATTGCTTATAACATCTCTTTGTGGCTCCAAGCTGTCAGTGGCAACACTCTTTTTTGCTGGTGCATTCACAGGTAAAGCATGACGACAAGGGACAAGGGATAAGGGGAGGGTGAGTAAGAGAGTACGAGATGTGGCAAGCAGGAATGGTAAAGAGTCTCACGTCAACTGCTCTCACCTTCAACTGTTGGCGCCCAGCAGTTAGGCACAAGTGCCACATCTGATGCACTTGCTTGTGGGTGGACTCCACGCTTGCGTCTGACTGAGGAATGTTGGGTCGAGGTGCTGGGCTGTGTTGCTGCCTGCCGCTGCTCCAGCCATTGGAGCTGCCCAGTGTGAAGCCTTGGCCAATGAAGAGCGGATCACTGGATCCAGTTTCCAGCCTGCTTGACCGCATGCTACCTCTGGTGGACACTGCTGGCATGGGAGAAGGGAGTGTGGCCGGGAAGCCCTGCCCCAGATGCATATTATTGAAGGCTAGGGGCAAATTAGTAGAGTAGTTAAGCGCAAAGCCTTGGGCAGTGGCTGGAGCTGCTAGCCTTTGCTGACCTTGCATCAATGCTCTTTCCACCTCTGACCTCCTTGCACTGCGCGCCTTGGCCTCATTGTTGCTGCCCATGAACGCCTGATTGGCAAGGCCCCTGCCGGCAACGTCTGAAGCGCGCCTCTGGCGCAGGGACTGCCAGGCAGTGTCTGAGAAGGGCGGCAGAACCCCTGGGAGGACTGCAAGGCGGGTGCTGTGGCTGGAGGCTGGCAACTGGAAGGATGGAAGTTTAGCACTGCTGGTGCATACAGGAGGCTGGGCTGTAGAAGCGTCAAAGGCTGCAGCTGTTGCCTGAGCCCTGACTCCAGAGAAGGAGTTACTCGCCTGAGACACCCCATCTTCAGAGTCCTCTAAAATGGTAAGGGGCCGGGCTGAAGACTGCGCCTGCTGCCAGAGGCCCCTGGTGGGTGGCACCGGCTGCATGGCAACCACGCTGCCTTGTGCCGCACACCCAAGAACCTGGTCACCCTCTGCTGCCTGGAGCCAGGCCTCTGGTGGAGCCCACAGGTGCGTTTGGACGAGGCCTTTGCCCTGCACAGACCAGGAGGCATGGGAGGAGCATCTAGTAGATGAGGAGGGGGATGACAAGGATGGCAACAATGTAGCAGCAAGGATGGTCAATCTCTATTCTCGTAGGGGTGTGTCTGGTACATCAAGCAAGTAGCCCCATGGTGCCCATAAAAATGTATTGTAATACAACTAGCTGCTCCAGAGTGTATGTCAGGATGTAAGGAGAAGGGTTCATCAAGGCCAGGCATGGAGTTCATGAGGCTTTGCTTGCAAGGGTGCGTGGTCAACGCGGGAGCCCCAGAAGTGGCAGCTGGCAGCACGGGCATGGGCAGGTGAGCTTAGGAAGGTGGCTTTCACACCTTCATGTGTACACCCCCGGAGGGCTTGAAGCCATCAAAGCAGCCCCCTAGTAGACTGTAGGTGTACTCGCTGACTTGAATCATGCACAGCTCGCAGGTCTGCTCAAGTCGAGCAGCCGTGTTGACGGTGTCGCCGAACACACTCCACTGCACAAGCAAGCCGGAGACAAAAGCAGAGCCAAGCAGGTCACACCCAAGAAGACTGCGTCACACCACCAAACACATCCATGACAAGATCAGGTTAAAGGGGTTGAAAGCTTGACGTTTCATAAAGTACATGATGTACATACATGATGTACATTACAAGCACCACTTCGCGTGTGATGCCATGCTCACCTTGGGCACACCCATGCCCACCAGACCACTGACGCAAGGTCCAGTGTGGATGCCAATGCGCAGGCGCACAAGTTGACCATTGGGCATGCGCACCTGTATGAAACAAGCAGATGCACTGTGGCATCCTAAACAGCTTTGATGGTGATGGCTGTGACTGCTGACATGCTGTTAGCATGATGGCAAAGAAGATGATCCTCTCAGCAACAGCAGAGCAAAAGCAGACGTGTCTCGAGTGCTGAGCATGGGCCACATACTTGCTTCGTTTATGGACTTTTTGATTGTGACTACTTGGTATACCCTTGGCGTGATGAAGCAGGCTTGTGTGAGTCAATATCCATGTTCTTTGCCGTAAGTCGTGGTCATGATTGAGCTGAAAATGAGCCGTGCAATTTAAGCCGTGGATGCCGTAAGTAAGCAACGCTTGCGCTCCCAAGATTTGTCACGGTGTCCTGCCACATCCCCCATGCAGCCTGCCGACCCCACAGCCAGCATCCTCTGAGTCTGGGCCCAGCACTCCCCTACCAGCCAAGCACAGCAAGCGCACCAAGGCTGGACCGACAGCATGTAATGATAGATCAGGTGCAGTGCAATGTGCCAGGTGTGCATGACAGGATTCCTCCACCCATCCCCTGTTTGTAGTCAAGAGGGGTGTCACAGCATGTGCCGCAGTGCAGCCCAAGGTGCACCTTCCAGCAGTAACCAACCATTCCTGGTTCTCACTACCCAACTAGACCTGCGCAAAGTGGCCTTGTGTGTTGGTTTGGTCCATACTAGCCAGTGACCTCACCGCCAGAGCAGATTGCATCATGTCGAATGCAAACGCCACCAGGCGCCGGGCATTGGCCTCTGGGTCGGGGTCCTCGTTCACGCTCTTGAAGCCCTGGTGGTCTTGCACCAAGATGCCGCTGGCCACTAGGTACGCATCGCCAATCTGCGTACAGCACCGCAGCAGCAGTTTCTTCTGGACGGGAGTTTTGTTTCCAACGTTGTGTTGTGCTCGAGACAAGCAGTTGAGAAGTGCATGGGCCAGCACTTGAGGAGTAAGGCATGCACTGAAACCATGAGGCAGCTAGATACCCTTCACCATGGACACCGTGGTGTAGTCCAGCAAAGGTAATCCAGCAATGAACGATGGCATGGACCACCACGCATGATTATTGTTATTGATGAGCCAGGCAAGCAGTCACGCAGTGAACCACTTGTGCAGGCACCACATGATGCGGCTGGCAATGGCAGGCTGCCAGGCAGTTGCCCTGTGGAGGTGCCCTTTCAAGGCTTGCCCTTAGGAGGTGCCCCTTGGAGGTGCCCTTTGGAGGCTTGCCCTTTGGAGGCTTGCCCTTTGGAGGTGCGAGAGTGAGTGACATCGCCTCCTGGGTATAAGTAGGTATGAGCAGGAATTAGCAGATATGAGCAGATGGATGCACCAACTCATGTCAGGGAGCAAGAGATGATGTCCTGGCGCCACCCCTTCTCTGTCTCACCGTATCGACCTGCATATGTGGTGGGCAGCAGGCGCAGGACATTAAGGGAAAGTGCAACAAGTCACGTCATAACAATGACGCAGACACCATTTTGTCCAGTGTGTCACCGCTTTGTGTGCGTGTGACCTGCGATGTATGGACTGGATGATCCCATGGCTCTGGGCCTTGCGCTTGCCAGGAGTTGACACCTCACCTTCTGCACACCATGGCTCTCAACCAGCATGTCAAAACGGGAGAAGAGGATGTTCAGGAAGATGATGACCTGCAGCAACAGCAGTAGAGCACCAGACAACAGTACTCTAGGCATGCTCCTGTGTAAGTGGTAGACCTGGTGTCACCTGACGACCATGTCAGGGCCAAACAAGAGAGGCCAATGCCATTGTGGTTGCACTCCAGACATGGTCGGTTGGCAGCTTCAGTAGCCACTCTCCCTCCATGCAAGAGCGTGTGCTGCTGCTTGTGCTTACCTCTTCTGCAGGCACGTCCTTGGACATGGCAGTGAAACCAGCAATATCTGCAGCCACAACACAGCTTGCATGCTGAGACTGTGCGCATCTCAATTGTATGATCATGCATAAGTTGACTGTTCAATAGCCTCACCAGGCTGGCGGCTATGCAATGTGAACCAGCGCCACCATGGCACCGCCGTCACCGCTGAATGCATTAGTGCATGGCAGGGAGCCATGGGAGCAATGCCAGGTCAGAGCACTCATAGGGTACCCATGTGGTGTAGTACCACATTGTTTTGGGAACAATTCCATGTTTAAGCACTTTCAGCAGGGTAAGTTAGCCGCCTGGTGCTAAAAAGCCAAGGCTCACTGCAACAACATAAAAAGGGTCAAAGAGCGTTGCAGATTGGCGGCTGGGAGGCACTGCCCTCGTCGAACTGCCTCCTGACTGTTAGAGGCTCAATATGTGTTTGAGGCTGTGTAAGATAGGCTGTGGAGTTTGAGGGTGTGATAAGTGAGAGAGGCTGTGTGAGAGAGGCTCAGGTTGTGTGATGCAGTGCAAGGCATGTTGACACGGCGCACCCATGAAAAGAATGGAAACGTCATGGTGGCTGCGTGCCAGGCTAGCGATGGTGTCCACATCAATTTCAGCTCCCATACTCAGCGCCTCAATGACCTGAGCGCCAGAGCAGTGCACAAGGGCTTGCTAGCTAAAGAGCGGTACACAACGGCAAACAGGGCACCTCAACTATGGTCTTATTTTATTGTGACTTTGTCGCTATATTGTGGTAAAGTGCTAACAGTGATAGACATACACACCCTGGGCGCCTTAGACTGATAGAGTTCAGAGCAGATGCTTGTAGGCCCCTACACTAGCCTGTTTGTGCCACCCTGGGTTGTAGTGCCCTGAGACTGCACACCCAGGTAGGCAGCTCACGTGTCTGGGGAAGATTTGTGAGAGCATGCTGAGCTGGGCCTCTGTCAGTTCTGCGAGGTTTCTTTCCAGGCGGGCTCGCTCACTAACATCCCGCTGCACCAGCAGGAGCGCGCGCCTACAAGCAGCCAGACAACTGTTCTCAGCCAGTTGCGCTGAAAACAGGTTGCTGAATCCAGAAGTTATAGAAGAAGTAGTAAAAACGAGAATATTTGCAAAAAGACGTGCCCCTAGAAATGTGAGAGACGTCTGCCATGCTGCTGTTGCTGCTGCCATAGGTGGAAACCCACTTAAACGCAAGAAGGGTGTGGTTGAGGTCAAGCAGGAGTGCTTAAATGACAGTTGATCACCAAGGCAGCCAGCCAACTAGGCAGCCGGTGTGACCGGCAGGGAACATACAAATGATCATCAGCAATGTGTGGAGCTGGAGCGATGTGGTGTGGAGAAAATGTGTAATCAGAAAGCCACCCACTCTTTAGTCACAGGGTCCACAACCGGCTGCAGGCAAAGGCAAGCAGGGACATAGGTCAGGCAAGGATGCAACGCACAGCAGATGATGAGCTTCAACGGTCCACAAAGCCTTACCCAACCAACCTACTCCCTGCTTAATAATTGATGGGACACAAATCATTGAGCAAAACACCAAGCAAGTCAACCCATCTGGCTTTGGTATTTGTTGCCTGCTGGGCTGATGAGGGAGGTGCTGCTTGTGGCAGTCCTTCTATACAGCCGCACTGTGTGTATAAATGGTACATTGTGCATTGTGCGAGCCATGTGGTTCTGACCAATTAGCACATCAAGGCTGAAGCTTAACGTCATTTGTCCTGTAGCTAGTTGTGAGGTGGTGCATATGAGCGAGGCCCCTCACCTTGACTTCAATTTCGTGCCAGCAGTTAGGCTCCAAGCCAGCCAGCGGCCGGGTAGACATTGAGGTTTGTGCAGGAGCTGAGCTACGCTCCCACTCTGGGTCAGACAGATTAAGGCGGGGCAGCATATCTTTGTGGTTGTAAGGCTCGGCTGCGTCCGTTTCTTGTGTTCTCTGCATCAGCATGGCAGGGGGTGCATCCTGATGTGGGCTCACTTCACCGGCCTGTGCAGGCAGGGGTCACTCCACGATGTATACAGCACCGTGCCACAGCAACATGTGTAATACCCAGAACTTGCCCTTCACATGGACCTGGCTAACACAGGGACCAAGCATGCTGGCGCCGCAATGACAAGTGTGGGCAGAGGCAGAAGTCCTTGCCCTGGAGATGTCTCACATGGCTTGTCGGTGGCAACCCCAGTGGCATGTGTAGCTCGCAAGGGGCATCCTGGGTAGCGGCAGCGTGTGCAGACTCTGGCCCTGGGCCCACAGAGCCCCCAGACACTGGAATTGAGGCAGGGCCATCAGCACTGAGTGCTTGGTTGCCCTGACCCTGGTAAGGTGTGGCGAACACCTGGGTTTGCCGCCCTGCTGGCTCCAGCGCCAGGCTGGCACCTGGCCCTTGCCCACCTCTGGGCCCTGCCTCTCCTCCTGCCCTGTCTGCTTTCGATGCTTGCTGCACAGCTGGCTGTACCGCGGCCAGTGTTAAGCGCGAGCGCGGCTGCAGCCCGTCTGCAGAGGGTGTACGCGGCACTTGTTCAGCAGTGCTGCTGTTGGGCCTGGTCAGCCCTGTGGCTAGCCTGTGGCTGCTGCCCCTGTCCTTGTCCATGGCCCTGCCTGCCTGGCTCAGCAGTGCCAGCAGCCGGGGGTGCTCTGACATTGAAGTGAAGGGGCCCAGGCTGCTGGTCAGGCTGGGGGCACGCGAGAATGAGGCGGCTGTGGAAGTTCGTCCCCCTGACTGCACACCAGCAACCCAATGTTCGCCAGCCTGGTACGAGGTAGCCGGAGGGGGGCTGCAGGCGAAAGCTTCTGAGTGTGGCCTGGAAGCTTGGAGCTGGATGGTGGGCTGGCAGGTGGTGAAGGGAGTGCCTACGCAGGGTGTGACAGGTGCAGCATGTGTTGGTCTGGCTGGTGGGCCATTGCATGTCATGCCATCGGCTGTAACCTGACTTACTACCATACACAGCATTGGGGGGCTGAGGAGCATCCTGTTCGTGTTGGATTTGGGACAGTAGAAGTGCCAAGTTTGAAGCGTACATGTAAGCAGCTATATGGATGGTAAAACATACATCTGGTTTTGTTTTTTTGCCCCTGTTCAGGCCCCTGCCCCTGTTCAGCTTCGGACACAGCACTAATCACACGCATGGGCCACGTGGTCCAACAGGTAAGCAAGGCATGGGCACCTGTTATAGGGCTTGGGTGCTGGCTTGGGCGCTGAGAGCTGGGGCTCCTCTGGCTGTCCAAGGACCGGCGTAGGTTGCTTGTCGAAGGGGAGATGGGGGTGGAGGAGGAGCCATGACGCTGCAATGCTGGGTTCAACAGGTGCACTGGGGCGAGGCCAAGGCCACTGATGGTGGGATCGGGGCCGGGCTGGGGTTGAGGGTTGGGAGAAAACGCACTCCATGAAGCGGTTGCCCGGGGACTGCTGCATGATGGACCCTGCTAGTGACAGTGGGCAGGCAATAGCAGACTTCGTCAGACCATTGTATGCCTCAGTACCTCAGTACCATGCCTCCACGGTGTTCACTCCAGAGCAGGGCAGGACAGAGTGGGACAGTGCTAGGGAAACCAGGGCAGAGGCCCAGGGGCACAGACCAGCGGTGGGGCAGGATGGTGCTAGTGCATGTATTCTGCACCGGCGCGGACAGAACTAAATGGCCAGCAGCCCTGTGAGGAGCAGCTTGACAAACGCAAGCATACCAGGCTTGCAGGCTGGAAGACCCCAGCAGGGCAGGTGGACCACCGCCTGCTGCGCCCAGCGTGGAGCCAGCAGCGTGACCAGCCAGTGAGGGGCCTGATGTGGTGCCCGGTAGTGTCCCCACACATCCTGCCACAGCCCCCATACAGCCAGGAAGCCACACAACCAGCAGCCCCAGAGCCTGGGCCCAGCACTCCCCCATCAGCCAAGCGCAGCAAGCGCACTAAGGCTGAGCAGGCAGCTGAGTACACCCAGCCCACCAAGGGCAAAGGCAACGCCAAGCAGCAGCAGCAGCAGCCTGCTGGGGCACAGTAATGTGGCCCCCTTTGAACTGTAATTTGCTCACATTAGTTCATGTTTGTCATGTTAACTTTAAGCTATAGCCCTGTCACAGGGGTCAGGCAATAGTGTTGCTGACTGTGCTTGGCTGGTGGCAGGGGCCATACAGGAATGCTGCATTCTAGCAATGATGGCACAGCATCTACAGCAATAGTGACAGTGCCATGGCAGCATGAGGCACCTGTGGTACTCATGGAGTTAAACAGCCTCATCCCACAACAAGTTAAGTGGACTTTGGCTGCAATAGCAGCCTTGCCTCACCTACGCTGCGCTGCCTCCTTTGCTGACTCACCTGCTCTTGGGAGGTCATGTAGAAGGGCTGCTCGTCTGCAGCACAGGCCTTGGCCAGGTGCAGCGCTTCTGCCAGCAACTGTGTGCTCATGCTGGTGCGCACAAGGCCGGGCACTGCCTCCAACCCCTGCTCATGCCCTGTCCCAGCTGACTCCCTGTCATCCTCAACAATGAGCTGCATAGTATCAGCCAGGCCGACCCTGGCCGGGTGCTTGGGGGAGCTAGAGTGCAGAGCGCCAGAGCCGCAGCCTGCTTGAACAACCAAGGATAGAGATGAGCCCCCTCTGGGGCTGCTGGGCAGGGGCTCCTCCACTTGCCCGCTGCTAAGCTTGTACTTGGGCTGCTCCCCAGATGCGGCACTGTGGAGTGCTGGCAGCGGCCCGCCCTGACCTACACCAATCTGGGTGCCATGGGGTCCCTCTGGAAGTGCCACCACCAAGCCATCTGTAAGCAGCTGTGTGGAGGGGGTGCTGCTGCTTCTGGCTGGTGCACAATTCAGCTGGGATGCAGCTGCAGGCAGTTGTGATGCCTGGGGCGGTGGGTCACGAGGGTGCAACTGTTTGGGTGCCACTGATCTACGCCCAGCAGGAGCATGCGACATGAAGCTGGCTGCAGCATGCGCGGTAGTGCAGCGGGTGACGCGCTTGCGGCGCGTGCTGCCCCCAGCTGCATCCAGGGAAGCTGGAACAGTGGAGCGAGCTGAGCGGAGCGTCAGCTCTGAACCCAGCTGGGCTGCAAAGCCCAAGGCGGTGATGTGGCCCAGTTCAGCATGAGGCAGAGGGGTATTGCTGCGCTCCCCATGCATTTGGTTGTCTGGGGCTGCAACTGAGCGGCTGCTGCTGCAGGCGTGTGGAAGGCGGCGCGCCCGTGGAGCTGCCAAGGGCGTAGGGCTGTCTGGCAGGTGCGGCCCAGGTTTAGAGGTGCTGGGACTGCCTGCAGCACGCCCTGCCTGGGGTGCAAGTGACAGAGGTTGGGGCTGTGTGGATATGACCGCCACCACTGATGGCTGCCACTGTGCATTGACAGTTGGGGCTTGGCACAATGGTGACCCTGCAACTGAGACTTGCGTTGCTTGTTGAGCAACTTGAGCTTCCTGTGACACTGTGTTGTCTCCTCTGCTGCCTTCTGACGCTGCTGACACCACCAGTGCCTCGACATCAGGTCGAGGTGGCCGGGATGAGGTCATGCCCAGGTTTGAAAACACATTTTTCTCCAGGTAGGCGAGAGAGGGAGCCACCCTCAGCATGCCCTTCCACTCTTGGCCATCAACGACGACCGTCTGCATGCACCACCAGCGAGCTACGCCATAGCGAGGGTCCAGCATGAGGAGCAGGCAAGCTGGCCTGTGGAGCATAGGACAATCCAGCTGAGCCGGGCAAACCCTATCCAACCAAAGGTTATCTGAACAGCCCTAACGAGCCCAAGCCCCGCACGGTGCTAAGCAAGGAGGAGAGTCCGCTTTACAGGGCATGCTGACACCTTTTGACAATGCCCAACTTAAGTGCCTAGTGCGGAATACTAACCTGGTTCTTGCTTACACTGCTGTGACCAGATTTCTTTACGCCAGGCAAGCACAGGTCTTTCAAGGAGGCAGTGGGCTACAGGAGCACCACTGCTTCTGGGGTATGTGCAAGGTATTGCTGCTGGGCTGCGCCCCACCTGCAATAGCTCCTCCAACAAACCAGGTGGAGCAAACTTGAGCAACAGGCGCAACAGCCCCTCCACAGGACAGGGTTTCAGGCCAGGGCTGGAGCCAGCCTGCAGCCTGACACCCAGCGCTGCCACTGAGCTGCCTTCCAGGTTTCCGTAGTAGCTCACAGATGCTTCATTTTGCACCAGGACCAGGCCACTCTGCGGCAGCAGAGTCAGAGCACCAGCTAATGTCTGCAAGCTGTGACTTGCACGACATTGTGACTCGCAAGCAAGCCCTCTCATGCAAGCTCCGCTCTGGTACCGATACATAAGGCCAACAGCACCTTAGCCCTCAACCTTGAGCCTTCATTGCAGTCGAACACTAATTGTGGACCACTACAAAACGGTGTTTTGTCTGTGGTGTTCCCATGCTCATGGCATGCACATGGCTTATACATGGCATACACATGGTCATGGTCACCTACCACCTACATTATTGCCTGACGCGGAGGGCTATTGTGTAAAGTTGGCATGTTTTGTATGCACTAAGTGTAAGCTGATGACAGCTCAAGATAGGGGGGCTACACACGGGGGGGCAAGCCTCCAAAGGGCACCTCCAAAGGGCATGTCTGGATGTCAGCAGGCTGTGAGGCTAGAGCATAGGATGAGGCCAAGAGCATAGGATGGCGTTGGCCTAGTTTGCGTGCTGCATACTGGCAAAACATCATGTCATGGTGCACATGACTGCTGCCCTGCTGTGCATCCCCAAGCCTGCAGCATGGTACAGATGCTCACAGCCACTTAAGCTGGAAAGGGCAGGCAGGGACATTGCAACCCAAACAATTGATGTGACTTGCAGGCAGTCTCAGCACCTCGAAACCTGCTAGTATCACAGGCCTATGCTTTGTTTGGGTCTAGGGATACGTTGCAGCATAGAGGGGGCATGAGGCATGGAGCCTCTTTTTAAGCATGCCAGGCTGCTTACCTCAGAAATCAGCGTCAACAAGGATGGGGTCTCAGACATCAGCAGGTGAGCACGCTGCACCGCTGCAGCCATCAGCTTGTTGAAGCGAATGGACATGGTGCTGCGCTTTGAGATGTTGCTCTTGCTGCTGCTGCTGCTGCCTCCTGATGAAGCCTGTGAGGCCAGGGCGTGCTCCTGGCTGCTAACGGGCTCAACTACCGCTGCTCTGAGAGGTTGTTGCTGCTGCTGCTCCTGTGCTGCGGGCACTAGCAGTTGGTAGGTGGGTGTGTCATAGCTTGTGGTGTGTCCAGGGAGACACAGGTGTGGTGTGTGCGGTACAGGTGCCTGAGGGCAGAGGCACACACAAGTATGAGAGCAGCATGTGTCAGCGTCGAGCTCGTTGAGTAGCAGGCCAGGTATGGTAGGGGATTAGCAGGCCAGGTGTGGTGGATCGATCACCCCCATAAGCAGCCAATTGCCTCAAGCTGTGCGGTGTCCAGCAGCAGCTGCTGGACTTCATTTCAAGGGATGGATGTAGGTAACATTAGGTGTGGGCAAGGGCAAGGGTAGGTGGTGGACTGGAAGGTGGTGGGGCAGAGAAACAAGGCAATGGGCAGAGTTGGGAAGGCATTGGAAAGCAGTCTCCCTGCTGCCTGACGGTGACGACGCACAATAAGCGATGCATCACATTGTGTCATGTGTAAGGTTAATGTAGGGTTTGTGCTCAAAAACCACAGCATGCAATTGGATGCCTAAGCCAGAAAGAAAGGATGCCATCGACACTTTATAGTTGCCAACAAGTTGTCAACTGACAAGAGAACTTGGTACCTGAACAACAGTTGTGGAAGATGAGCGGGTCACTGGCTACTGCCTTTAGTAGGGAGTGGGTGTGGCTGCAGTATGCTTCTGGTTGTGTCGTACATGCTGCCAGGTGATGTGATATCACTCACCTGCAGCCTCACAGAGTCGCTTGCTGAACTTGAAGCCTGGTAGAGTTCCACTGTAACGGCTGCCTCTGGGCTACAGAGCTGGACGTGCTGCAACCTGATCAGCTGTGCAGACCCTGCACAGCTGCTAGACCGGCTGTCCTGCAGGTCGACAGGGAGCTGCCAGGCAAGGGAAGATAAGGGAGGCTTGATTACGGAGAATTCCAGCTTGCAGGGTGCGAGGGTGGTGTGTGGAAACATGGGAGTTGCTGCCGGGAGGTCCACCACCATGCTGCGATGTGGGCCATTACCTGATCTGATGCCCTGCGCAAGAAGCAGCCCCAGGCTGCCAGGCATTAGATTGGAAGGGGCAGCAGGCACGCGTAAGTGTTCAAGCATGGTACAGGTTCACCATTCTGAAGTTCATGCAATGGGCCAAATGCCGCCTATGCAAGGCAAAGCTCACACACCTGGGCCAGGCTTGACAATACAGCTGCACAAACGGTGTCATTTGCGATGCACTGTGAAAGCCAAGCAGCATACTGACTGCAAGTAACAGCCTGAAAGTGTACCAGGTGGTGCGCCTGCGTAATGACATACATCACTTGTCGTGAGAGCAGATCTCCAGGAACTGAGCCTACCCACACCAACAACACACTGACCACTAGGTCGCCTGTCCAAAGACCACCATGGGGGGGGTGCACCACTATGCCGCTGTCTTTTGACTTTTCTTGCAAGCAAAGAAACGCTGTTGCGACGCCATGATGTTTCCGTGAGCTCAAGTCTGCACAGAAGACATTTGGACCCAATGCAAGTGATGCAAGCTCGAGAGGTGAAAAGCAGTAGTCGCCATTGCGAACAGCTCACACACCTAGTTGTGCTGCTTCGCCCGCCCTTTGCTCCGGCTCAACATCGGGCCGTGAGGAGCGGCAGCTTCCCTACGATGGATACTGGAGTATGTAATGAGAGCTAAAACGAATGGCAGACTAGGATGGCGAGCGAATGGCAGACTAAGAAGGCCAGAAAGGGGCACAACATTACTCCGACCTTTGTCGAGTTGTGCAAACAGCTCAACAAATGGCCCAGCTGGCGCCACATCACAATGGCAATGAAGAGCTTTGCTGCGATACTGTGGTCTCCGCGCGGGAGAATAGGATCCGCAGAAAGACTGTGCTGAACGAGACTGGCGCCATCATGAGCTAGGCAGACTAAGGTCGACCCGGCATGTTTGGACCGTATGAAAACTTCTTTAGGTGTGCGTCACCCCCATCATTGGCCCCGCAAACCATTTCCGGACACATTTGGGTCACACAGCCCGGTTTAGCCGACTATAGACATCACGCTGATATTAGCGCAACGCAGCACACACGCTGCCCTTATCAACGCACAGACGTCCGGGGGCCGGGGTGTGTGAAGAATCTCATCTCCTGGACCAGCTGGTTGCTTCTATGGCTTCTGCCTGTGGGTCGTTTCGCTAAGTCGCATCTCTGATCGCCGGTCTTTCCCGGCCTCTTGTGGCAGACGTACCATAGCCTCCGACCATCCGAAAGCTTACCAGGATTGCCATGTCATGCGGCTGTGCACCGCTTATCCCGTGCGTGCGTGCCGACTTCACCATCATGCACTGTCTGCCTGCACACGTGCTCATAATAGGGACATATGGCACTCTGAGCACACCTTCATTGGTTGGCATATGCATGCAGGCAGGCATGGCCAAACACCACCCCCATGCTAACGCTGATGCCGTTGCCTAATGTGTTATGTGTGGGACATTAACCGAGGCCGATTGCAATGGCTGGGAGCGAGATCATGCGGAGGGGACTGCAGTCTCCTACAGCACCAGCAATGGTCTTTATCTCATAGGAGATATCGCTTTGTTGCAGTGCATGGGTGGCTGACAGTCCGATGTCTCTGTGTCAAGTGCAAGCGTGCCGGCCTGCTCTCATGTGTGCACAAGCGCTGATGCGATGTGACGCTCCACAGCCAGCACAAGGCAGCAACACAGCCAGCACAACCTGCCCCCTACCCAGTCTCGTGAGCAGCCTCCTCCTGCCCATACTCTGCTCCAAGGGTAAGCACATCACGCTTCACACCTGGTCGTACCTGCATCTCATCACAGCTTCTCACTGCTCATTACTGTTGCCCCTCTCACTGCTCCTGCTAAGTCGATGTCCATGGTGGTGCATGTAGTGGTGCAAGCAAGAGCTGCTGCACACAAGGGCAGGGTCGTTGCATATCTCAACTGCCTGGCAGCCTGCCACTGCCAGCCGCATCATGTGGTGCCTGCACAAGTGGTTCACTGCTTGGCTTCTTGCCTGGCTCGTCAATCACAATATTTGTGCGTGGTGGTCCATGCCATCGTTCATGGCTGCGTTACCTTTGCTGGAGTACACCACGGTGTCCATGGTGAAGGGTAGCTAGCTGCTGCATGGTTTCAGTGCATGCCTTACTCTTTAAGTGCTGGCCCATGCACTGCTCAACTGCTTGTCCTGAGCAAAACACAACATTGGAAACAAAACTAGACAAGACACCCATCAATATAATAGTTTGAAGAAGCCATCCCTCAAATGTTGTGTGCTAGGAGTCCACATGCAACGCTAACGTCAGTTTATTTGAACGGCATGAGCCAGCTTGCAGATTGGCTTACAAGATATGCCCTGCTGCCAGCACCTCAACTATCTTATGGTATTTACATCTAAAATCCAGGGCTAGCACACAGATGTGTTGACATGTTGACATGTTTGTATGTTTCCACATCCCTCCACTGCCATCCCGAGTAAACTGCTGCTGCGGTGCTGTACGCAGATTGGCGATGCGTACCTAGTGGCCAGCGGCATCTTGGTGCAAGACCACCAGGGCTTCAAGAGCGTGAACGAGGACCCCGACCCAGAGGCCAATGCCCGGCGCCTGGTGGCGTTTGCATTCGACATGATGCAATCTGCTCTGGCGGTGAGGTCACTGGCTAGTATGGACCAAACCAACACACAAGGCCACTTTGCGCAGGTCTAGTTGGGTAGTGAGAACCAGGAATGGTTGGTTACTACCAGGAGGTGCACCTTGGGCTGGACTGCGGCACATGCTGTGACACAACTGGGAGATTCTTCTGATTCAAGGGTGTTTCAGGGGTGTGTCACAGCACCTTAGCCCTCAACCTAGAGCCTTCATTGCAGTCGAACACTAATTGTGGACCACTACAAAACGGTGTTTTGTCTGTGTGGAGTTCCCATGCTCATGGCATGCTCATGGCTTATACATGGCATACACATGGTCATGGTCGCCTACCACCTACACTATTGCCTGACCAGAGGGCTATTGCGTAGAGTTGGCATGACAAGCATGCACTGATTGTGAGCTGATGACAGCTCAAATGGGGGCCACACACTACTGTGCCACAACGGGCTGGGTCTTGGGTGGCTTGTCTCGCAGCCGCTTGTAGCCCAGGCCTGGGTACTCCTTGCCCTTGGCGGGCAGCTTCCCCTGCTCTGGCCACCAGCACAGCTCCAGTGGCCGCCACCTGCTCTCCCCAATGCGCTGCATGTTCAATGCTGCGTTGTAGTCCCTGTCCAGCCACCTGCCTGGCTGTGGTGCTGGCTTGGCTTTGGCAGCCTTGTCCTTGCCCTTGGTGGGCTCAGCTGCCGGCTCAGCCTTGGTGCGCTTGCTGCGCTTGGCTGGCAGGGAAGTGCTGGGCCCAGGCTCTGAGGCTGCTGGCTGTGAGGCTGCCTGGCTGCTGCGTGGGGCCTGTGGGGGCTTCCTCGGAGGCATTGCGCCACTAGGCTCATACCTGCTCACACCTGCTCATACCTAATTATACCCAGAAGGCGATGTCACTCACTCTCGCACCTCCTAAGAGCACCTCCAAAGGGTTCCCATGGCTCCCTGCCATGCACTTATGCATTGAGTGGCAATGGCGGTACCATGGTTGCCCTCAAACAGCAGGCCCCTGTCTCACCCCCATCCCTGCAGTTGCAAGAGCTAGAGTAAGAGCAGCCTTGCCCTGCGCAAGCACAACGGAGAGTACGAATTGCTTGCTGATCTAGGCAACATTGGCCGGTAGCGCGAACTAAGTTGTTCTCATAGCGCCACCGCTGCCACATGCTGCCGCCGCTGCTGATGCTGCCGCAGATGCAACCTTGTCTAGCAGCAAGAGCAAGGGCCAGCGCAAGAGCAGCAGCAGCAGCAGCTACAAGAAGCAGTGTAGGAGGAGCAACCAATGATGTGAGCAAGTACCGTTGCCCCTTGCCTGCTGCTGCACTCCCTATCTTTTTCTTAGCTGCTGGACCGGGACTCCGCCCCCTAGCACCCGACCCTGACTGGCCTGCATTACAGGTGGGTTAGACGTTATTGGAGCAACACACTGCTGCCACTGCTGCCTATGTTTAGGGCCGCATGTGGTGTGTTGTATAGAGGGGGTTCTATGTTGGCGGCCCGTTGCAGCCTTTTGAGCAGCCAGCTTGCCTCAACACATCTTGGCATGTTTTGCAGAGCTCTTTGATCATCGTCAAAGGCCACCTGCCCAATATTGAGACTTATACTCAGGAGTCCCCAACATGGGGTTGGTAATCTTCATGCAAGTACTCGCTACAAAGTGCACCGATTTCGTTAGCGTTTGTTGCATTGGCACCTGCGAATTACTCCGCATCTACTGGCAAGCGGCGAGTTAATCCTTGCATCAGAGTCCATGCCGGCGCAAGCGAGCGCGGACACACCTCAGCTGCTCACTATCGATTGGTCTAGTGGTGAGTAGAGGCACCAATGAGCGAACTGCGCTTGGCATCGAGCCGGAAGTACAATCACATTTCAGCCCGCCAGGCTCGCTCCGCGAGCTTCTTATTGGTGCAGGCGGTGTTGGAGGGCCATCGTTGGGCAAGTTACTACTCGACATTGTTGCATACGCGGAAAACGTGCGTCTCTCTCTCAGGAATGGAGGCCCCCATCCACAAAATGGCATGTTGTGGGCTGACCATTGTGAGTTTCCAGACTTTCGACTAGTAACTCTGTTCCTTACTCAACGTCACAGCTGCTGGAGAAGAAAGCATGGCAATTAGATGATCAGGCCTGCTCCAAATGACATCGGCGTGACCCGACTTTGCCTTGCAGGAATGACAAGCCTACTCCGACCGCCCGGACCGTGCCCCCTCGCACCCCCTTGCACGCCCTTACACCCCCACCCCCTCCCCAGCCCAGCATAGCCTTCCTACCTCTTCCTACCCCCTCCCAACCCTAGCCCCGCCCTCCCACCCCCCCACCCCACCCCCTCCCAACCCCCTCACTGCCCTCCCACCCTTGCTACCCCCTCCCAACCCCGGCCCCGCCCTCCCACCCCCCCCACCACCCCCTCCCAGCCCCCTCACTGGTGCAGGTCCTGGTGCTGGTGCTGGTGCTGGGCTGCCCACCCCTCCTGCTGCCCCCCCCTGGCAGCAGCTGGCAGCTGCTGCTGGTGCCGCTCCTAGGCTGCCCACCCCTCCTGCTGCCCACCCCTGGCAGCAGCTGGCAGCTGGTGCTAGTGCCTCCCCTGGCATGCTCACCCCTGCATCTGAGCAGCAGGGGGCCACAGCGGAGCTGTACACGAGCTTGACACGCAAGCGGGGGGCGGGCGGGAGGGATCGGACCCAACATGTCGAGGAAGGTAACATGGAAATGGCATATACACCTTGTGAGGCATTGCAGAGTGGCCAGGCCAACAGTACTGCTCACGAAGGGGTCCAGCATCGCAGCAGCCTTGCATATTTCCGAGCATGGGTGGAGGGGCGTCGTTACAGCGGTTTGGCATGCCATGTGAACCGTTTTGACTGCGGCGACTGTCCCTCACTATGTGCAGGTGCTCCTGGGCCACGTCGGTCGCGGCGGTCTCTCGCGGCGAGGCCCGCATGAGCAAAAAGTGCATGGATTTGAATGGGAAGATTTGAGCCGCCATAGCACCCAGCACACTGCACAGTATTTAATGATACAAGCTGCACCGCATAGCTGAAAGATTCCTCTATCCAGGGATGTGCGAAACATAAATAAAGACCACGTGGCTGAGACGCGGCGTCGTTTTGATTACCAGGGGTCAGTTTCCTGTCATTTTCTGTTAGTTGGGGACACCTGACTTATACGTGGCCGCTGGACTCAGGCATGCAATAGTGGTGCTGGTTGTTGTTAAGTGATAATTAAGCTGAGCGGTTGTCTCAACATGTCTCAACATGTCTCAACATGTCTCAACACACAACCTGACATTACCCACACCCCTGCTGATTCTATGACTGGGACGCGTCAGCATTCGCCGCTATGCAGTCGGCACAAGCCATGCCCCACTACGCTGTGCTGATGCCAGAGCCGGTCAGGCCAGGTTAGGATTGGGTGTATGAGGCCGACAAGGCCCTGTGGAGCAAGTGGCGGCACAAGTGGCAGCGACAGCTAGCTGCAGCTAGTCAACCCCACAATGAAATACTGAACCTCTCATAACAGAGATGTGTGAGCAAGGGCTTATGGGAGCTTCAGCTAGCAAATAAGGCACACACACGAGATGGGCGCAAAGGAAGTGGGAATGTTGGCACGCTTCCAATAGCCCTTGATATCGCGAGCCTATCTCTGCTTACAAAGCTGTGAGCTCGCAGCCTGTGTCTGGACATACACATGTACTACGGAGTCGCAAGAGGGGTGTAGGGTCCAGACATCGCGGAAGGACGATATGAGGCAAATATATCGCATTGCACGTCTTAAAAAGACCTTATGACCTCCAGAGGCAGGACTAAGCACCCCTGCTGCAGGGTTTGCAACACGGCGTCCTGGGTACCAATGTTGCAGAAACTCATTCATAACAAATTGGCACAATCATTATACCATTTGTCCTACCCGGCACGCGACAGTTGACCACTACGGTGGCGGCGCCAGCGCCGCTAGTCGCGCTGCAATCGCGTGAGCCGCCGCCAGGGCTGAGGCTGCTTGGGCTGGCGTGGGCCCCTCCGCTTGCATTGCGGGTGGTGCGCTGTGAGCGGGGCTGAATCCGGTCGTAAAGCCCTGACCTGCCGGCGTGGGAGCCTGCGACTGCCGGCTGGCACTGCTAGCACTGGCTCCGTAGTAGCCTCCCTGGTCCTGGTCAGAGCTAGGTCGCGACGAAAACCCGGGTGTGAACACGGCGACCGGGCCCCGGTGCCCGGAGAAGTTGCGGCTGCCTCCGAACGCGGTTTGTGGCTGCAGGTACATCGGCCGTTCCGTGACAGGCACGGGCGGCGGGGGAATGCCTTGTGCATGCTTGCTGGCTGACTTGGGCGCGACGATGAGGGCAGCAGTGGGCGCGTTCCCTCCTGCACCATCACACCTCACACATTAGTGCCATCAGTGCCATATTCAACAGCAATTAGTACCCAGTGGCCCTCCATCACAGAATCACATGTCCTGACGGTTTGCAGAACGGAGCTTTTCTTGTGATAGTCCCTGCTCCCTGCAGTGTTTGCTCTTTTCCCTATTGATGCTGCCAGCACCCTCCTCCTGCGCCCCCCCCCCTTCCTTCACGCATGGACTCTAATCTCCTCCCCTTCCAGCCGACCAGTGCTGTAACCCCTGGCCCACTATACCCTCTGACTCTCCTTCCTTTCCGTCCACCCTACCCCCTTCCAATCCGTGGTCACCTGTTCACTCCACCCTCTAGCCCCTCACTCTTACCGGTCCTCCACACCTCCACCCACCTGTTGTTCCAGACGACACAAAGGATGACTTGAATTTGTTTTCATGAAACGACTTGACAAAGTCTCGGCCACTGCCCTGCGCTCCCCCTTCCCCTGCCCCTGTCCCTGCCCCTTCTCCTGCCCCTACCCCTCCTACAATGCTGCTGCTGGTGCTGCTGCTAGGTGGGCCACGGCTTTCTGTACCTCTGCTGCCCCCCAGGGTCTGCTGCGGACCAGGAGGCCCAGCTGCCTCCCCTGCTGCCCCTCCCCCCGCTGCTCCCCGTCCTGCTGCTGCCGCCGCCGCTGCTGCTGCTGCCGCTGCAGCTTTAGAGGCAGCAGCAATAGCAGCTGCAATGGAGCTGGTGGCCTGTCCTGGGGGTCGTGTCCCCTGCCCCTGCTGGCCCCCGTCCTGGCTGCTCTGCCCCGGCCTGTCCAAGTGGGTGATGGGTGGAGGGGGGGGCAGGGGGAGGTCTGGCCCAGGGGCCGCCCGCACCGCTGCTGCAGCCGACCCCTCCTGCTCATAGCTGCTGACGGACTTTGCAAAGCCAGCCAGCTGCTGTCCAGGTCCTCCAGAGGGCAGGGCAGCAGCGTGGGCTCCAGGGGCAGACCGAGCACTGCTGAACCCGGTTCCTCCGCTGCCCAAACCTGCTGCTGCTGTGCTGCTGCTGCTGTTGCTGCCGAACCCCAGGCCAGCCCCCCCAACAGCGGGTTTCCCTCGGCCCCCCCGTCCCCCCCGCCCACTGCCACCTCCCCGTCCCCCCTTAGATCTGTAGCGAGGGTCCTGCGCAGGGGTGGGCACGGCGGGTGGGTGGGTGAGAGGAGGTGGTGGGGAGGTTCGGGAGGAGGGGAGGAAGGCTAGAAAGGGTGGCTGGGTGGCTGAGCAGGGTCAGGGTCAGGGTCAGGGTCAGGGTCAGGGTCAGGGTCAGGGTCAGGGTCAGGGTCAGCGTCAGGGTCAGGGCGAGGCGGGGCAATTGGAGTGGGCCGGGGCGGGGCGGAGGCAACAATGGGTAGTGTGCCCAGGTGAGACTTGTTGGGGTGGAGTGGTCAGGGTGGGTTAAGGTCAGGGCGGGTGGGTATACAAGGGACAGGGGAGGGAAGGTTCGAAGGAGGGGGTGAGGGCAGGTATGGGTAGGTGGAGGGTGGGCCCATGTGGGTGGATGGGGATTCAGGATACAGCAGAGGCATCCTGCATCCCTTCCCTCCAAAACTCAAGTTCTCCTTCCCTGCCATTGCCCCTGCCCCTGGCCCCTACCCAACCCTTACCCCTGCCGCTGCCCCTTGTATACACAGATAAGCACCTAAGTTGAGACACCCCGTTTCTCGTGTTCTCTTGATTCTTTACCGAAAGCCCCCGTTTCTTTTCCGCGCATCGCGTTCTTAGGTGGTTACTAGGGTGGTTGTCGGGCCGCGTCATGTTTGCGCGCCAAAAAAGGCAGGACCAAGTTTCTCCTGAAAAATGTTTATACTTGAGTGTCTCAACATAAGTGCACTTAGTTTAGAAATCGGTTTTAGGGGGGGTATCCCACTGGCCAAGTCATAAGTCTCCAGTCCTTGAGAATCATACTAAGCCGGGGGCATCGGCAGCTAGAGGACTTATAGATCTCTCCAAGGATATGAGTTGCATTCGTTCATCCAAGCAAGTGATGAGTTATGCCACCCCCCGTTTCAAAATGTCCCAACTTAGGTGCTTATCTGTGTATCCTTAGTCAGCCTCCCTGCCCCTCCTCTCTGCCCCATCCCCTCTCCTCCCGCCCCGTTCACCTTGCCGGCCAGCTCCTGGAGCTCCTGGCTGGGGGTCTGGCCCGACATGGTGAGGGACTGCAGCAGTTGACTGGCAAAGCGAGCGTCCCCGGGCAGCAGCAGGGAATACGCCACGCCCTCCTTGTCACCAGCGCGCCCTGTGCGGCCCACGCTGCGGGACAGAGGGCAGAGGACGGCAGACGCAGGGTTGGAGGAGCAGGCAGATGCAGGGTTGGAGGTGCAGGCATATGCACTCCAGATGCAGGGCAAAGGGTAGAGGGCAGACCAGACCGAGTCAGGTGGGTCAGGGCTAGGGAGGGGCATCCACCTGCACCTCCACAGGGGCACCCCATCCAGCGTCTAACATCCCGCCCTCTATCATCTCCCCTCCCAATCCCTTCCACCCTGCTATCTCTATCATCTCCCCTCCCAATCCCTTCCACCCTGCTATCTCTATCATCTCCCCTCCCAATCCCTTCCACTCTCCTACTTCACGTTTGCTGGCCTGGCCTGGCCTGGCCTGACGCACCCATCCCACCCCTCACCGGTGGATGTGCGTGTCTATGTCCCGCGCAGCGTCATAGTTGACCACAGTCTTCAGGGTCCTGGCGCAGGGCACCCAGCAGCACCACTCAGTCCATGACCCCCTACCCACCCCCCTCTACCCCCTCAATCCAGGCACAGATGCCTCGTGGCTGTTACAGTCACAGCAGGTCGTAACAGGGTCAGTCAGCAGCCCCTGCCTCACTGACCCCACCGCCCCTACCTTACAGCCCTCCCCACGTTATTACCACAGCCCTCCCCACGTTATTACCACAAACCCACCATCATCACCTACACCTTGAGTTCGTTTGTACAGCCCCTACACACACACGGGCAAGGCACACGGAGCACCTACTTGATGTCCAGGCCACGCGCTGCAACATCAGTGGCCACCAGCACATGGTGCTTGCCTGCCCTGAAGGAGTCCAGGACCCCCATGCGGCTGAACTGCAGACATGCAGGCACGCCAGGGCAGGGGCAGCAGGCAGGGGTCAGCAGGGGCAGGTGCGCAGTCCAAGAAGCTGTGCAGGGCTCCAGGCTGGACAGGTAAGGTGGGTAGGGAGGGGTAAGCGGGGGGGTGAGTGCCTTCAGCTGTGGCTAAGCGGCAGGGTCAACTCTCCCCCTCACCCCCCTCCCCCTCCACTCCCACTTGTCAGGCCCCCTGCTCTCTGCCCACCTGACTACATAGGTTGGCCTGCATCAGCCTGACAGCACTTCACCACCCTTCTCATCAGAGCACGCTACCACCCGCCCTACTTCCCCCCTCCCCCCTCCCCCTCCCCCTCCCACCTCCCGCCTTCCCCTCTCCATCACTCCAATCACTCCTAGATCCTCACTTTCGCAATGGCACCTCCACCCCCCCACCTCCCATTCTCCCCTCCCCTGTAGACCTTGGACCATGCCCCTACCCTGCTCGCCCCCCTTGCTGCCGGCCTACCCCTGCTGCTGCTCCCCCCCACCTGGTCCATGTCCCCCCACCTGGTCCATGTCCCCATGGATGCCGACCGCCCGGGCCCCCGCCCTGCCCAGCTCTGCCACCAGGCTGTCCACCTTGACCCGGGTGCCGGCAAACACAATGACCTCCCCTGGTGCGGGATGAGGCAGGCCAGGCATACAAGGCAGAGGGGGGTGTGATGTCAAGGGGGTGGTAGGGGGAAGGGGGGGGGGAGTGTGGGGGATGTGTGGGGGGGAGGGATGAGGGGGGGGGGGGGAAGAGGGGGGGGGGGGAGGCGTGGGGTGCAGTTGGATTGGGTTAGGGTGGGCTAAGGTGGTGATGGGGTGATGGTGGGGTGATGGGTGGGCGGGTGGGGTAGGCGTGTAGGGGTTGGCAGGGACAGGTGGCTGGTCTTCCCGGGATAGCCATAGCGCGACCTGGAGGTTAGGTTCCCTTGCTGGCCAAGGGGAGTAGGGAGGGGAGGGGAGGGATGCATGGGTCGAGGGAGGTTCAGAGGTAAAGGACCTGGACAAGGACCAGGGGGCCAAGTGATGATTTGGCCACCTCCTTTATCAGGTGTGATAGAGTGAAAATCCTAACCCTAACCCTAACCCTAACCCTAACCCTAACCCTAAGCCTGAACCCCAACTAATCCCACCAGCCCCATGAGCCTAGGCCCATTGAGCCACTGACCTACTGGCCTTGACAGCCTGCACTTCCTTGAGTGCGCTTCACCCCAGGTGTGAGAGAGTGGACCCTACCCCCCTAAGCCTACCCCTCCCCCCTCAACCCAAGGGGGTGGGGGGGCCATGAGGGCGGGAGGGCGGGTACAGGATCACGGCTGCTACCCCCCACCTTGGTCCACAAAGTCCGGCAGCCTGCCCATCAGCCAGCGCAGCTTTGCGGCCTCGTCCCCCACCACCGCCACCTCCTGGCGCACGTCAGTGTTGGCCGCCCCCGTGGTGCCCACCTGCGACCCCCGCAGCAGCAGGCCATGGGCCAGGAGGCGGGGAGCACATGCCCACCCCCCTTGCTGCCGGCCTACCCTGCTGCTGGTGCTGGTGCTGCTGGTGCTGCTGGTGCTGCCAGTGGTGCTGCTGCTTCCCCCAATGAAACCCTTAGCCACACATACACCCACCCATGCGGTGCTGTTGGTGCTGCTGCTGCTGGTGCTGCTTCCCCCAGATGGCAATATCCAAGCACCCAGCCTGGCAGCAGGAGTGAGGGGCAGCTGTAGGGTCAGGCCTCGTCAGGCTGGCGCGGCTCACTGTGATGGTCACGGGGCTGGTCAGTGCCTCAGCCACCAGGCGCTCCACTTTGCGGGGCATGGTGGCGCTGAACAGCAGCGTCTGGCGGTCGGGCCGGATCTGGCCCACCAGGGAGCGAACCTGAGGGGTGGGGGAGAGACGGGAGGCAGATGGCTGGGAAGGTGGAGGGTGAGGGAGGGAGGACAGGGGAGAGGAGGAAATGAGGGGAAGGGGGAGGGGGAGGGGGAGGGGGAGGGGGAGGGGGAGGGGGAGGGGGAGGGGGAGGGGGAGGGGGAGGGGGAGGGGGAGGGGGAGGGGGAGGGGGAGGGGGAGGGGGAGGGGGAGGGGGAGGGGGAGGGGGAGGGGGAGGGGGAGGGGGAGGGGGAGGGGGAGGGGGAGGGGGAGGGGGAGGGGGAGGGGGAGGGGGAGCGGGAGGGGGAGCGGGAGGGGGACACATTCCCCTTGTACCGTACAATTGGTTTGCATTCCATTTCCTAAGATGTTTGGATGCACTCAAAAATTTAGGGTTGAATATTTGATATTGTTTTACAATTTGCGGTTAGTGGCATGCGTGCCACCGATGCAGCCATACATGGCATAGCCACATGATCTCTTGATCGAGATGGGATGTCCTTTTGTTTGTACTCAAAGTTCGCGGGTTGCTGTTGGATACTCTACCCTGTGGGTGACTACCTCTTCAGTGATGGATAATGGATGGAACCGGCTGGCCAAGTACATAATGCCAAAGATAAGGACGAGGACGGAAGACACGAAGATGAGAACAAGGACAATGCACTCAGTGATGCGAAGTGATAGTATGGTACCTCGACCTCTCGTCCTGCGCTTTCCCCCCCTGCCCTTCTCTGCTCCTTCACCAGTGCCCATACAAGCATCGCCCTGCGTAAGGTCTCCCACTCGTGAAAACAATGCCAGCCCCCCTCTGCCCCCCTCTCTGCATCCAGCTGTAACTGGGAAAGGCACGCACCAGCTGCTTCACTGCTTGCCCCATGCGCCTTCCTGCCCCCCCACCCCTGGCCCTGCCTGCCTGCCACCCCCTCCCCTTCCACCTGCCCACCCAACCCACCCCACCTGGGGTTCGAACCCCATGTCGAACATGCGGTCCGCCTCGTCCAATACCAGGAAGGTCACTCGCCGCAAGGTGCACGCCTTCTGCTTGATCAGGTCGATCATGCGCCCGGGCGTGGCCACCGCTACCTGCAGTGCAGGGGGCAGGGTGGGGGTAGGGGTGGTGTGGGCAGGAAGAGTGAGAGTAAACTGAGGTGTGACCAATGTAACAGTTACAGATGTATTTTGCCGTGACTGCTGTGGCAGGCCGGGGAGGCTGTGGCAGGCCGGGCCATTGCTGCAGCTTGCGCTGGTGTGACCACTGGAACACTTGCAGCGACTTGAATCTTTTGTTGTCTGCCTCGTACTGACTAAGACTTGTTTATTTTCCATAATCTTAACACTCCTGGGAATGTCCACCCTTAGCATTTGCTGCGGCTGCCTTGAGGCTAATGCTGCTCACCTCAGAGCCCGCCTTCAGGTCCTTGATCTGCTCGTACTTGTTCAGGCCACCAAACGCCGCAGCAATCCGCAGGTCTGTTAGGGCGGAGCAACGCAGGGGCAAGCACTGCAGCAGAGGGGCAGAGAGAGCTGGTGGGGATGCACTGGGTGCTGGGAGCAGGTGATGGCAGGCACCAGGCCTGAAGACAGGCAGGCGCAGGCAGGCAGGCAGGCAGGCAGGCAGGCAGGCAGGCAGGCAGGCAGGCAGGCAGGCAGGCAGGCAGGCAGGCAGGCAGGCAGGCAGGCAGGCAGGCAGGCAGGCAGGCAGGCAGGCAGGCAGGCAGGCAGGCAGGGCACACACACCCCTCCCCTCCCACTGCAGACCCTTATGACCCTGGCTTGCACTCGTAGCTTTGACCCAGACCTCTGCCCCCTGACCCTTGATGCCCCTGATCCTACCCAGTCCTGGCTCTGGCCCTTCCCCTGATTCAGGCCCTGATCCCAGCCCTGCCCCTGCCCCTGCCCTTGGCCCTGCCCCTGCCCCTGGCCCTGGCTCTGGCACCTACTGTAGGTCTTGCCAAAGCGCCTGGCCTCCTTGTGGATCTGCTCAGCCAGCTCCCGTGTAGGGGCCACCACCAGGCCTATGGGCCCGGTGCCCTTCACCAGCTCCGCCTGGTCCATGATGTGAACCTGAAGGCGGGCAGAGGGTGGGGGGCAGGGAGCTTCAGTGAGGAGGGTGGGGTGGGATATGGGAGAGGTGTGAGGGGGGTGTGAGGAGGGTGTGAGGAGGGTGTGAGGAGGGTGTAAAAAGGGTGTAAAAAGGGTGTGAAGGGTGTGAGGAGGGGAGTGCAGCAGGGGAGTTGCAGCAGAGAGGGAAGGAAGTGCAGTGTAGGGTAGCAGAAGGATTGTGTGGCCCTTAGCCATTGACAGGTGGCGGCACAATAGCTGAAGTACACACAGTACACGCGCCAGGAGGGGTGGTTTCGCCCTCAGCCTCTGACAAATGGACACAGTGGTTGAAGGCAGCCTTACATGTGCACAGGGCAGCAGTTGCACTAGCGAATGCAATGTGTGGCACACATGCTCGCCCCCTCCTGCATGCAGCCCTGATCCCACTCCCTCACTCCCTCACTAACCAGCATGGGCAGCAGGAAAGCAGCAGTCTTCCCACTGCCTGTTTTGGCAATGCCCAGCACGTCCCGTCCACTGAGCACTGCAGGCAGCGCCTGGGCCTGGATGGCGGTGGGGCGCTCATACCTGGCAGGAGGAGGGAGGAGGGAGGAGGGAGGGGCAGGCAGGTAGGCAGGGCATGAGGAGTTAGTGGGCAGACTGCCTGCTTGCTTGCTTTGCCACCTGCTGTGCTTAATACAGCCAATACCGCCTACCGACCAACTCTGTCTGCCTGCTGTGCCCTGCTCTGCTCTGCTGATAGGGAGGTCAGGAGGGCCAGGAGGGTCAGGAGGCAGGCAGGTGGGTCAGGTGGGTAGGCAGGCGGGTAGGTGAGGTGGAGGTCAGGAGGCAGGCGGGTAGGTCTGGAGGGGCATGTGGGCCTGGCTTGCACCCACCCCGCCTTCTTGATGGCAGCCATGAGGGGGGCGTCAAAACCGCACTGGTTCCACTCCTTGATGGGCTTAGGGGGGTCCAGGCCTGATACCCTCAGCTCTAGCTGTCGCCTGAGGGCTGCCACCTGGGGTGATCAGCAGGGGGGGCAGCAGGGCCAGGGAGGGGTGCAGAGGCACGGCTGAGGGCCAGGGTCAGGCTCAAGCTGCAGCCTGAGGGCTCCTACCTAGAGGGCAGCAGGGGGAGCGGCAGGGGCAGGGAGGGGGGCGGAGGCACAGCTAAGGAGTTTGGGAGTAGCGGCAGGGGCAAGGGCAGGGGCAGGGGCAGGGGCAGGGGCAGGGGCAGGGGCAGGAGCAAGGTGGGGGGTAGAGTCAGGGTCAGGAAAAGGAGTTTGGTAGGGAGGAGGGTGCGAGGGGAAGGGGGGGGCTGTAGGTGTGGTGCGGGGCAAGGAGGGGGTGTCAGCCGCCCCACCTCCGCGTCATCCATTGCGAACACCTCTGGACTTTCCTCATAGAAGTCCTGTGCAGGGGGTGTGGGCAGCAGGGGGTGTGGGCAGCAGGGGTGTGGACAGCAAGGACATAGCAAACATGGTGAAAGGCCAGGGCAGGGAAAGGGAAAGGGCCAGAGCAGGTAACAGCAAGAGGGGCAGGGGCAGAGGTGGGGCCAGGGCTGGGGAAGGGTGGTGGTTGTGCAAGGTAAACTGGGCAGGGGCAGAGGGGCCAGGGGATAGGGCCGTAGCAGGAGGAGGGGCAGAGGCAGAGGTGGGGCAGGGGCTGGGGTGGGGGCGACAAGGTCCTGGCTGATGTTGGTGCCAGCACTGCTTGACTGTCTTCAGGCTTCCAACAGAGCATCACAGGCGGAGCCAGGTAGTGGGCAGCTGAGTGCGGTCACCTTGACAAAGTCATCATACTCAATGCTGCTGTGGTCAAGAGGGGCCAGGGCATCCACGGTTTTCTTGCGGTTGTCCAACTGCAAGGATCGGAGCACCAAGGCCTGGTCAGGTGGGATAGAGGTGGGGTGGGGTGGGGTGGGGTGGGGTGGGGTGGGGTGGGGTGGGGTGGGGTGGGGTGGGGTGGGGTGGGGTGGGGTGGGGTGGGGTGGGGTGGGGTGGGGTGGGGTGGGGTGGGGTGGGGTGGGGTGGGGTGGGGTGGGGTGGGGTGGGGTGGGGTGGGGTGGGGTGGGGTGGGGTGGGGTGGGGTGGGGTGGGGTGGGGTGGGGTGGGGTGGGGTGGGGTGGGGTGGGGTGGGGTGGGGTGGGGTGGGGTGGGGTGGGGTGGGGGGCAGGCAAGAAATGTGGCCCTCCAGTGCATTCTGGTCAGACGAGCAGGTAGCTTAGTCACGACTTCTGCCCAGCTTCTGACCAGCTAGCAGAGTCACAGCTATGAGGGTGACTAGCTGCACTTGCAAATGTAGGACGAAACAGTGCCCAGAACTGAGTCTGTCATGCACGCACGCATGCTTACGATGGGGTTGTCATCAGAATCGTACTGCATGCCTGCTGCGCCAGACGCCTCTGCTGCACGCGCGGCAGCGTATACCTCCTCATCGCTGTCATACCCTGCCCCGCCCGCCCCCCCAGCTGCTGTGGCGGTGGCGGCGGCAGCACCCGCGCCTGCCGCACGCCGCGCCTGCACTTGCAAGCATGCCATGGGCACATGGCAGTGAGGCATGATCAAATGGAAGCATGACATGGCGCATGGCGCATGGTGCATGGTGCATAACATCTTATTCCTGGTCCCCACAAGCTCTTACCCCACCCAGCCAACCTTGGCTCATTCTCTAGGGGCAGGTAAGGGGGGCTCCAGGGGTGGAGGGCTCATGGGGAGGTTATGTGTCACAGGGCAGGGGAGGGCAGGGGGCCGGCAGGGCAGGGCTGTGCTGATCAACATGGGTATAAAAAGAAGTGTCTGCCCCTGATGTCCCTGCCTTCACCCCGAGCCCCCTGACCCCACTTGGACCCCATGCTGGACTAGCGACTGGAAGGAGCGCTGATGACCCTGCCTGCCTCCTCACCACCCCTACTGGCCCGCTCCTGGACCCCCTCCCCCTACCCCTCCCCGGAGCAAGCCCTGCCCCCGAGCCCCCTGCTCCCTCCTGGACTCCTTGCCACCTTGCCCTCAGCCCTCACCGCCATGTACTCGGCTGCGTCATACTCCTCATCACACTCCAGGTCCTGCCTGGCGCCCTTCTTGCCCGCCTGGGCCGCTGCAGGGGCCGGCGCTGCCTTGGTGTCCAGGGTGTCCATGAAGGCGTCCAGGGGGTCGTACTCCTCCTCCTCCTCACCTGCTGCTGCTGCTGCTGCTGCTGCTGCTGGCGCCTGCAAGCACCACCAGAACACGAGACAGCTGGACGACCTGTTGAGAGCCTCCCTCCCCCTCCCCCTCCCCCTCCCGCTCCCGCTCCCTCTGCCTCTGCCTCTCCCCATCCCCCTCAACATGTCCCCTGTTGCCACATGGGGGTGGCAGTGTCGCTAGGTGTAAGCACTGCATGTGGTTTAGATTTGATCGCACCCCAAGGCAGGTCTCAAGGCTGAACCTGGCAGCAGGGTTTATAGCTTACTGTGAGCGTCATGAACAGTGCTGGCTGGCTGGCTGGCAGGTTGCTGGCTGGCAAAAGCAGTCAGGCTCTCACAGACCCAGGGCAGCATGGGTAGGGGGAGGGCTGGCAGGGGCAGCTGAGCAGGAGGAAGGGGGCAGGGTGACCTGGGGGGCAGAGGGTGGGGCAGGCGCATCAGCAGCCTTGCTCGCAGCCAGCGCTGCCAGCATAGAGGGTGGTGGCTTGGCCGGGCCTGTGTTGATCTCCAGCTCAATGGCTCTCTCAATCTGCAGCCACGACAGCAGTACAGGGTAGGAGGCAGTGTCGAGGTGGAGGTGAGGGCGAAGGGGATGGGCGCTGTGACGGGGGAGTGGGCTACATGCAAGCGTCACTCCAACTAGCAGCAATGAAATGCTGGTTGGAGTGCCTAGCCTAACCCTACCCTAACCCTACCCTAACCCTACCCTAACCCTACCCTAACCCTGATGGAAAGCAACGTCATGGGGGAGGGGGTTAGATGACGTCATAAAGCAGCAGCGGGATGGAAAGCAAAGTGATGATGAAGAGGGGCACATGGCACCCTGCTAGTACTCTGCCCAGGCCAGCTGTGGAGGCCAGAGGTCAGGGAGCTGGGCTGCCTAGGGAGATGTGCTGTCAGGAGCACTCAGTTGATCTGGTGTGTTCTGTTGGCAGCCCTGTCCTGTGCTGCTGCCTTGCCCTGTGCTGCTGCCTTGACCCCCCAGGAGGGTGCACAGGGCAAACTAGAAGCAGATGCCATCTAGTACATGCTGCCACATGCCAAGCAGCGCCAGTGTCCTGTAGCAGTGGCAGGGGGTAGTGGGCGCACAAGTGAGTCATAGCTGTGGCAGTCATCGTAGTCTCCCCCACGCTGGTCCAAGAACTCCTGCAAATGCAGAGTTTGGCCAGGGGGCCGCTTCATCTTTGCTAGCCATGTGGACCATGTGCTATTACTGAATTGTATAATCCTCCCTCCTCTGTCCGTGTGCTGTCGGATGGGCCCACTGTACTAGTTCCTTACATAGCATGACATGGCAGGATATGGCTTGCAAGCTGGAGGCTTGCCATGGCAGTTGATAACGAGCTGCATTGTGTTGATGGAGCTACATCAACTGTCCCTGCCAAGCTATCGCTGGGGTTGGGGTGTACCTTGATGTGCTCTGGCGCCCAAGTGCGGAAATCCGTCAGGCCCGTCTGTGGGTCGGCGCACGATGGTTGTGTAACGCTGAAGCTGCCAGCGCATCACCTCGATGCAGCTCGCGCTACGCACCCGGCGCTCCCCATAATTGTCAATCTCATAGTTGGGCTGCTCAAACACTCTGGGCTGTGCGGCCTCCGTGCCCGCGTTTGATCCAATGCCCAAACCCTGTCTCTTAAGCGCAAACGAAGAAACTTGGGAATGATACGGAAACTTACGCTTGAGGTGCGCGTCATCCATGAGGTTCTAATCGTTTCTGCAAATGCGAGCAGTCACTCTGTAAGCGTCATGCATGCGCACAACATGGAGGTGGCCGAACTCGAGGAGTCCGAACATTGAGGAGGCGCATTCTGCAATCACTACCTCTGTCCTGGCCTCATGGGACTGCCACACTGTTGCCAAGAGCTGACTATTGGTCCAGAGAGGCCCGGCTGGTCATTGTCAGCACGTGTTGTTGCCAAGGCAGCCTGGACATTTAGCTTCAGATTGTGAAGACCCATTAACTTGGCTCGACACCTTCCGCGGCACTCCTTAGACATGGGCCGGTGGCAGCGGCCGGTGCGCAGCGGGCGCGAAACGGTTGTGAGTTTTCGGTTTGACACAGTGTTGCCCTCGATCATCCCATCACGGTCGTGAACCGCGCAAGTCAACGTATCAGTAGACGAGGCGGCATGACACGCAAACCCCTCGTAGCTACCATGCTGGCATGAAGCGGCTGGAAGGTAACATACCGGAAAAACCCGATATTCACGTTCATGCACAACTCAGACATTGGTTGCGCCCCTAGCTGCCGGCCAACCTCCCTACACAACATCGTAGCGTACACATGGCAACGCCCACACGAGTGGCGGCAGCAGCAGCAAGCGTGTGAGCAGCAGAGAGCCCCCACGAGCAGCAGTATGGGGTGGAGAACACTACGCTTGGGCTCACAGCTGTACTTGCTCATTCTGAGTCAGAGGCAGAGCCAGGGCCAGCTCCTTCCAATGCGTGATGCAATAACCACCTTCTAGTGTGATGTCGGATTGAGTGCTGTGGAGGTCGGGATGGACAGGGCTGCTGCTGCTAGCAGTGCCAGCAACCTCTTCAGCTGACCCTTATAACTACCAGCTCAACCACCCAACCGCTACCTGCACGCCAGCCATATCTGGTTGTCGCACACCCCAGTCACACTTCAGCTGGCACCATCGTTGCAGCAGCCATGCGCTGCCGTAACCGCACATTCGGCTTGCCACTGTGCTTCAGCTCCACCTGCCTGCTGCTGCAGTCATAAGTGGCCCCTGGCTTGGCATTCTTGCTCAGACTCCCCCCATGGGCCCTCCCCTCCCATGCATGCCTTGTGCCATGCGGTGGCCCACCCCCTGTCTGGTGCAATGGCGCATGCGGGCCAGCCTGGACCCCATTGCAGCACCCGGCTGCCAAGTCTGATGCCTGCTGCTGCACAGGAGCCTGCGGCGGGGCGAGAGGTTGTGGTGGTGGTGGCTGCAGGGGCAGCAGGGGCTGTAGGGGCAGGGGATGTGATGGCTGGGGGTGCTGGAGGGGCTCAGTTTGAGGGTGCCTGAGGGGCTGGCTTGGGTGCAGGTGGTGGAGTGGTAGGTGGGTAGCAAGCAGCGGCTGCAAGGGCTGGGGCGGGTGCAGGGGCGTGCGGTGGGGTGGCTGTTGGCAGGTGGATGGCTGTGGGGGGTGCTGCCCCTGCTCATCATGTTGCTGAGGTACCAGCTGCCAGGCCACAGCTTGCCTCTCAGCAATCGTTCGGCCCTCTTGCTGGCCTAGTGAGTGCAACTGATGCTGCTGCTGCTGCTGCTGTTGTTGTTGTTCTCCAGGCAATGCAGGCTGCTGTTTTTGGTGCAACTGACTGTGTAGCCCCGACCCTGCCAGCTGCAGTGGCAGCGGTGTTTGCTGCTGCTGCTGCTGCTGCTGCCAGCTGTCAGAGGAGCCCTGCATCCCATGCTGCTGCTGCTGCTGCAGGAGGTGCCCAGGCATAGGGCTAGGCCCAGGCATGCCAGCCCCTCCCAAGCCACGCTCTGGTAATGAAGGATCAAGGGGCCATGGTGCATGGAGATGTAGCCCATGTGGCCATGGAGATGCCATGGGAGGGGGGAGGGGTAGTGTGGAGGGCAGAGGGAGGGGAGGTGGGGACAGCTCAGTAGTGTACGCCTCCTGCTGCCTCCCGCCGATAGAAGCTCCAGTAAGCAGTGAGGCCTCGGACTGGGCTGCCTGCCCTGCCTTGCTGCCCCTGGCACTGCTCCTGGTGCTGCTCCCGGCGCTGGGCACGACAGGGCTAGGCCAGGGGGAGGCAGGCGGCCAAGGGAGCAGGACGGGTGCTGCTGTGCTGGTGGCCCAAGCTGGATCAGAGGGAGAGGCAGGAGCAGGCAGGTGAGGGAGAGGGCGAGGAGGAAGAGGGCGAGGAGGAAGAGGAGGAGGAGGAGGAGGGGGCAGCGTCAGGGGCTGCAGGGGTGGGGTGGCTGCTGACGGCACCATGCTGGCACCCAGTGCTCTGCCAGCAGCGGCTGAGATTGCAGTCCGCCCTGCTGAGATGGGTGTGGCAGGTGTGGGGGAGGGGGGAGGCTGCCGTCTGGCCTGAGGGGAGGGTGGGGGTAGGGGGGGGGCAGCCAGGGGTTTGCGGCGCCCCGCCCTGCTGTTGCGGGGGCGGAGGTGTCGGGGGGGCCGCTGCTTGCTGTGGCGGCGGTAGGTAAGGCACAGCCTAGGCCAGCTGCTCCTGGCCCCTCCCCCCATGCTGCTGCTGCCGCCGCTGCTGGTACCGCCGCTGCTGCGAGCGCTCAAGTCGGGGCGGGTGGTGAATGTGCTGGTCACACTGCTGTGTGTGCCGTTAGCCATGAAGCGAGCGCCGCCCAACGTGGAGTCGGCAGTGTGACCTCCAGGAGCCTGAGCAACGTCTGACCTGCATGTCACCAAGCTGCCCCTCCCAGCCTGCTGAAGCCAGGCGCTGTCTCCCCCACCATCGCTGCTGCTGCTGCTGGCAGCACTGGATGCAGCCCTGCCACCGGGCCCGCTGCTGCCCTGCCTGTCCCTCACACCATTCAGGGGGCTGTGGCCACTGCAGCTGTGGCTGTTCCACACAGACAGGTAGCCCCTCTGCCGCCCCCCTGGCCCTGCCCCTGCTCCTTCTGCAGCTCGTGCTTGTGCTTGTGCTGCCCCAGTTGACGCAGCTTGTGCTCGTGCTGCCCCAGCCGGCTGGTCTGGGCCCTGGACCGTGTGCAGCATCAGTGATGAAGCCGGTCTGGGTCTCTCCCTCTCCTGCTGTGCCACTGGCGCCAGTTGCTGCAGCTGCCCAGGGCCCCCCTGCTGCCCCGACAGCTGTGCCAGCTCCTGCAGCTCCTGGCCCTGCAGCTGTGCCAGGCCCGTCCTGCTCTGTAACCCTCCAGCACAGCCTCCGCTTCCTCCCTCCTCCCTCCCTGGCCCTGCCCACTGCTGGCTCAGCCATGCCCTCTCCCCCATGCTGGGCTGTGTAACACACTGTCCCCCTACCCCTGTCCCCTGCTCTTGTTGCTGGTTGGACCCACCACCAGGAGCCGGCTCCCACCTGCCAACCTGACCTGCCCACTGACCTGCCTGTGCACGGCTGCGGCGGTGCCGCTCACGCCGCTGCCTCACTCCCACCCACCCCTGCGTGGGGGCCCCTAAGGTACGCCCTGCCTCTGGCCCTGCCCGCATCTCCAACCCTGCCTGTGCTTCACCGCCCACCCCTGGCCCTGCCCCTGCCCCTTGCCCTTGCCCTTGCAGCTGCAGTCCCCCTACGGGCCCTGCTGAGGTGCCTGGCTGGGTCGACGGCTGGTGTGCGTGATGCAGCTGCAGCTGCCAGCCCTGTGGCGGCACCCCCCCTGCTGCTGGCAGCCTGGAGGCATGGGGCGGGGTGGGGTGCTGGGGGGTCATGGGCTGTGCTAGGTCAGGGCTGGACCCAGCCCCTGCTGCTGCTGGCAGCCAGGTAGCTGGCGGGGGGGCCTGCTGCTGGGCTGGCCTAGCCTGTGTGGCACCAGGCCAGGGGGGGAGGCAGCTGACAGCAGCTGACAGGGGAGGGGGCAGCTCGCTGAGGGGCTGCCCGCCCTGCCCCGCTGTCCCTGACCCGCCTGCCCTGCGTCCTGGCCTCAGAGGCGGTGCAGGGTATGCAGGGTCAGGGCACCAAGGGGAGGGGGCGGCCGTGGCTAAGAGAGCGGCGGGAGGTGGGTCTGGGTCTGGGGCTGTTGTGTTGCGTGGGGCTGGTGCAGGGGGTGGGAGAGCAGCCGTATTGAGGTCAGGGCCAGGGTCTGGTTTTAGCACTGAGCCAGGGGCTGGGGCAGGCAGGGCCTGGACCAGGAGCTTGAGGAAGGCTGCTTTGCGCATGGTGAGGGCCTGGTGGAGGGGCAGCTCAGCAGCCTGCAGGGCAGCAGGCAGGCAGGCAGGCAGGCAGGTCAGGCGTGTGGCCTTCTGCACGGCATACTAAGGCAGCAGGGAGGGTGGTAGCTTCTCCCCAGCTCCTCGGACCTATGCCTGCTCAGCCACACTGCACCTGCACAGCATCACCCCTGGTGCCCACCCAGTGCATCCTGGCAGCTTCCTGGCAGCTTCGCCTGCCTTCCCCCTGCCTCACCCGCCCGCAGTGCGTGAGGAGCTGCAGCCGGCTGTAGGTGGCCCGTGTGCAGGCCAGGCAGTCCGCCACCTGGGCGGGTGACAGCCGCCCCCACTGCACAGCCCAGCTGCCACAGGCCTGGCAGGCCTGCTGGAGGCTGCGTGTGCGGGCCAGCAGCTGGGCAGGCGGCTGCAGCAGCAGCCGGGGGCAGTGGCAGACCTGCGAGGGTGGTGGGGGGAAGGGTGGGCAGGGAGGGGGGTGGGCGGGGAGGGGGGAGGGGGGGCACAACAGCTAGGGAAAAGGGCGGGGAGGGGAGGGGGGGCTGGGGAGGTAGGTCCCCTTTCATGCAGAATTGATCAATACGCTAGACAGGCATGTGCCAGCACCTCACCACGCGCATCACTGAACCCATGGGTCACATGGGTCACATGAGAGCACATGAGGGCCCTCACACCATCACACCATCACACAGCTGAGCCTGTGAGTTTTGAGGCGTGGCCCTGTGGGAAGGCTGGGAATGCAGCAGCAGACGACCTGGATTCAGCACCGGTGGCCTGTGCCTGGTCAGTGGCATTGAGGGTCATCACATGGCTGTTCTGTGGCTGTTGCTGGTCTGTGGCATTGAGGGCGGTGTTGATGACCCTTGGATGATCTGGCGAACACCCAGAGCCTGGCGTGGCTGCTCAACCTCAGTGGCTGCAGCAAGCCAGGCAATAGGCCCAACCCTACCCACTGCACCATGGGGTACACATGGCCTGGCAACCAGGAATGTAAGAAGCTGACTGTGGTGCCTGCCCCTGACCCTAAGCCAACCCTGACCCTGACCCTCACTGAATCTTGACCCACCCTCACCCTGAGCCTTCCCTCCGCACCATGGCATATGCATGGCCTGACGACTTGGACACCTGCTTGGCCAGCACCTCCTGTGCCTGTCTGACTTGGTCCATGTCAGCCCGCATCAGCTCCGGGCAAGCCAGCACCAGGGGCAGCACCTGCCTCATCGGCTTGTTCAGCACCGACTGCAGCACCTTGACCTTGTTCAGCAGCACACGAGGCCCCAGGAAAACCAGGTCAGGCTGCTGCTGCAGGGCACCCAGCAGCATGTGGGTGGGCCGGCCCAGCAGGCGGGAGTACAAGGCTAGACGTTGGCTCAGGGCAGCTGGCCGTGCTGTCAGGTACTCTGGGGCTGCTGCTGCCATGCGCAGCATGACGTGCATGGGCAGGCTGCCCAGGACAGTGGCCATGGCGGACAGCCGGGCCTGCACCACGGCAGGGTCCCGCTTCAGGATGCTGGGGATGCTGACTGCGGCAGTGGCGACTTTGCAGAAAGGCAGCGCCAGGTGCTGAGCCAGCATGGCGGTGGCAGTTGCCAGCTCGCCTGGCTGGGCTTGGAGCACCATCACTGGCTGGCGGGCTGCAAGGGCCCTGGCATCGCTCAGAGGCAACTGCAGTTCAGTCGCCACTTTTGAAATGGCAGCTGACAGCTGGGCGCCGCTGACGTGGTGCAGCTCGGGGCATGATTGCAATAAGGTTTGGAGGGGGGCTACGGGGACATGCAGCGCTTGGGAAAGCAATTCCAGCTGCTGTGGGGATAAGCTGGCTGCAAGGAGCAGAACAGCAGCAAAGCAGCCGTGCACAGCCATGCACTGCCTGGGTCATCATGCTCTGCCTGGCAACTAGCCGCTCACTGTCTGGCTGTCATGACAAAAGGCATTTACCAACCTTTGGTGTCAGGGCGCTGGCATCTCTGTGCCAAACCGTCTGCTGGCTTTTTCACAAGACTGGCTGAAAGGTTCACGTCAGCCAGCAATAGTCCACGCTGGGGCTGCAGCGCGAGGCTTGGTGCGTCGACCCGGCCTACACGAGGGGACACGCGGCTGATTGCTGCGCGGAGAGCAATGAACTGCAGTCCATGCTGCCGCACACACCGCTAATTGCAGTGGTGCTGCAGAGGGTGCGACAAGGGCGAATCAGCGACCTGGGATGGTGAAGGAGCTCCCTCCATGACAGCATTAGGCGCTAGGACATCGGGCACTAGCCCTTCATCGTGACAACCTCACATACAAGGTAATCTGCGCGCCATAGTCAGCAGCGGTGCCCTCGCTCGCACAATCGGCATTGCAATAGAGGCCTGCAAGATCGAAATCACACCTTCACATGCAAGGTAAAGGTGCAGGTGTTGTTGGTGTTGGTGCTGGTGCTGGTGCTGGTGCTGGCGCTGGCGCTGGCGCTGGCGCTGGTGCTGGTGCTGGTGCTGGTGCTGGTGCTGGTGCTGGTGCTGGTGCTGGTGCTGGATCCCTACAAGGTTCACGATTCCCTAAAACGTTTCCTGTTTCCCTATCCTCCTGTGGAACCCCTACACCTCTCCACAGGAGTGAGTGACCAGTGTGTGTCCCTAACCTAGGTGCGACCCTAGGACTCCCTAGAGCCCTACCCTATGCATGACTCTCTCGCACACACACACCCCTGGTGTAGTCGAATGGGGGCAACCGAATTGTTTGCTTGTTTGATTCATGGCATGATACACATGTCACTATCGCTGCCGCTGGTACCGCCGCTACAACTTCCGCAGCTGGCCATTGTCGCGCACGTCCACCCACTCCTGGCCACACCGCCTGGGTTGGGCATTCGGGGGCGGCCAGTCCAGCTGCTGAGCTCGCGAGGGCGGCCCGGCCCGGCTGCGATGCGGCTGATGTTCAGCGCGGCTGACACGTCGTAGAACCTGATGTTGCTGATGCTGGGCCTGGCTTGGTTCTGGCTGCGCGGCGAGCTCACGATCCACTTCACAGTCCGAGGCATTCCGGTTCCGTCTACACTGTCTGTTTCGCTGCCTTGCTTTATTTTGCGCTGCATTTGCTTTGTGAAGCGCTGATTGCTTTTTACTTACTAGTTTTCCTGTTTATTTCCTTTGTTCACCGCCAATTCCCCCGCTACGCCTAGCGATAGATGTTGCAGGATGCTACCTCCGGCCCAATTAGAAGCAAAATAACTAGCGCGACAGCGTCCTCTAGTTGTCGACGCATACCGTACACCTTCCATACCGTACACCTTCCTCTATCCAAGTAGCGATTTGAAAGTCACACTTTCTTGGGACATGGCTCCGTGTGCTCCCCAAAGGGCATTGTGGGGACTAACAACTGCTTTGGCCGCATAGACACTCGCTCCACTGTGCAAAACCTGCAGATGTCCATGAAGTACAGCAGCAGCTGCAGCAGCAGCAGCAGCAGCAGCAGCAGCAGCAGCAGCAGCAGCAGCAAGCGGTGTTGCCAGCCATAGGATGCCTGAATGCATTTTCGTCAGCTGTTTCAGGCGCTGCCTCATCAGTTTCTGATAACATGGATCCGAAGTGCACATGTCATGAGCTCATGTGCAGGTTCATGCACGAAGTAATGAGGTACTCCGCTGGGAGTCATCCAAGCAGCCTTAACACCATCCAAATGAAAATCGTGCAGCAAAGATTCTGGAAAGACACTCTTCTAGCAGAGATGTGCAATGAAGAGGGCCATCCAAACCAATTGCCTTGCGTCCCCCAGTACTTTTCAGCCCCGCGCTTGCCGCACTGCTGCGAGGTCCAGCTGCCGTTCAAGGTATTGCTCATCTAACTCTTCCGCGTCCGCGTCCCCCGAAGCGTCTTGATGCGCCGCCAGACTTAGCAGCTCCGCCACCCGTGCCTCCAGCAGCGGGCTATGGTGGCCCACCGCGGCATACGCTGCCGCTAGTTGCTCCAGCTGCCGCATCGACATCGCTGCCACCATATCAGTCGCGAGATGAGTGAGCGGACCGCGCGCTGCCCTCTCCCAGGCGCCTGAGCTGTACCACCGCAACGCCGCCAGCGATTGCATAATGAGGATGACTTGCTGGGAACTGCGCAGGGCGAGCAGTACAGACAGCCTCGCCAGGCTGGCGACTTGAGACACGTGAATGCCAGGCCAAAGCTCGCAGGACTGAACAAACTGTGAAGTGCGATTTAAGCGCAGCACAATAGAGAGTATTTGGCCAGTGCAGGCAAATCAAACGAGTTTACTGTCGTACAGGTCACGTGCTGCCAGGGAAGAAGAGACCAGGCCCGAGGCCCACCTACCTTGCATTGCACAGTTTGTTGATGGCAGCCCTGGCCAGCTCATCCAGCAGCAGCAGGGGTTGTGTGACGCCATGCCGGCTGTACATCACAGCCAGGGCGGCCAGGATGGCGGCAAACTCTCGTGGTCTGAAGGCCGTGATCTTGATCCTCACCAACTACATTCATATACAGGTGCGGTGCCTGACGGTTAGTCAGTTGGTGGGAGCAGTCCCCTCCCTTGTCTCTCAGCTGCTGCTGGTGCCACCTATGCTGCTGCTCCTGTCACATTGCTGGTGCTGGTGCTGGTGCTGGTGCTGGTGCTGGTGCTGGTGCTGGTGCTGGTGCTGGTGCTGGTGCTGGTGGTGGCGCCTGATGAGGCACTGCCGCTGCATTGTGCATTGTGGTGTGGCCTTGAGGGCCGGGCAGCCCATCAGGGACGCAGGGCACTCACCCGGGCCAGGCGCATCAGCAGTGACTCGGTCTGCCGGGACCTGCTGCCGGCCACCTGGCTGGCGCACGCCTCAGCCACCACCACTGGACCAGCCGCTGCTAGGCCTGCAGGTGACTCGTCAGGGAGGCAGGCTGGAGTCAGGTCAGGTGTAGTGAGGTGTGGTCAGTGTGGTCAGTCACACGTAATCAACGCGTCAGGGAGGCGGGGTGAGCGAGGTGAGGTGTGGGCAGGTCCACCTACATACCTGCAGGACTTTGTCTACTGACACCCCTACCTACACCTACCTACACCTACCTACACCTTCTTTCACCTACCTGCACCTTTACTAGCGTGACAAATGGTACAATAGAACAAAACCAATAACATGCCACTGTACAGATCTGTCGACATGTGCATGATGCAGTACATACCGCACACCCCTGATCCAAGGTCCATGCACCTAGCATGGTGACGCAATGCAAGCAGGGCTGCTGTCTCATGGACCCTAGTGACCACCCTTCACCCTTGAGTGCCTTTATGCCCCGCATTCACTCCACATTACAGTGCACAGAGTCCTGCAGTGCTGTCCACTCCTGCCCTGCTACTGCCACATCAGAGCTGCACAGTTGCTTGCCCATTTGAAGCAGGCTGGCAGGGTGCAGTAGGCTTGAGTGGTGTGAGGGTGTAGTAGGCAACTCAGGCGGTGGGGCTGTGTCATATGTGATAGTGTAGGCTGTAATCTTGTTGCTGGGTGAAAGCCAGCAAGGGCAGCAGACAGGGGTTCAGGAAAGACACCCAATGACAGTCATTTTTGAGGCGCAGTGAGGTGACCCATCTGGTTGTGTGGACCCACTTGGCTCACCTGAGCTTGCACGAACGCCCAAACTGTGTTTGCAACGAACAAGTGCCAGAGATCACACAGGCAATACGAATGCCGTGATAGCATCGCTCGCACCAGTGTAAAGTAGGGCAAGACCCTGCGGCCCCAACAACCCGGCTTGGGCGCACGTCTGCCGCAACAGCTGGCGCACCGCCAAGCGCACGCGGCCGCCGACCTGGGCGCCGCCCTCCTCGCCGTACCCGTCTATACCGGCCGTACCGCGGCCCATGGTAATGCCGCTTGCATACGAGCGGACCCCGGGAGCGCCCACCAGCGCGGCGGCCAGTCGCAAGGCGTCCTCCGCAGACAAGATGTGAGGCAGCCGGCCGCGCCTCTCTAGCACCGCCACTGCCAGCAGCGACGACAGCTCGGGCGGCAAGCCATCGCCCTGGCCGCCGTGGTGGTTTGGGTGGTTGATGTGCAGCAGGGCCGCGAGACCCCAGGCACAGGAGGCCGCGGCATGGGCGACAACGCGCGACTTGTCTAACCGCACAGTTCCAGGGCGTTGAAGCGCAGCCTGTGCTCGACGTGTGTAGGCAGATGGAGGCAGGAGGGGAGGTCGAGTGCGGTTGGTGATAAGGATGGAGTGAAGGGAGAACACGAGGGCAGCCTCAACAAATGACAGGATGACTTGGGCAGGGGCTGGATGGCACACCTAACCTTCCCTACAATTCCTCCTTGTATACATGCCCTGAGTGTGGCCTTTGGCCAGCAAGCGACAAGTGCCATGCCGCCCCATCGCTGTGCCGCACCTGCCACCAGGCCGCCAGCTCCTCTGCCAGCCTCCGATACCCCTCAGCCACCTCCACCAGGCTCCCCTGCCCCTGCTGCCCCTGCCTCAGCTGCAGCCGCAGTCCCAGCAGCCCCACCACCAGATGCCTAACAGTACCCAGGGACAAGGCACAGCCAGGGGGGTAGGCCACGCCTGCCGCCAGCCCACCCTGCCGCCTCACCCTCAGCGTCTGCCCCTCCTGCCCCAAACTGGGTTGGAGCACAAGTCGACCTGCACCCCTCCGCCCCCCCCGCCCTGTCCTCCTCCCCCTCCCCCACTGCTGGCCCCACCCCATGTGACTCTGACTCATACTCGAGCTGTCCTGACCCACCCCCTGGCTCCTCCCTGCTGCTCCCCTCCCTGACAGACCCCCCACGGCCGGTGGCCCCGCTCCCCTCCTCACCCTGGCCCCCCTTCCCATTGGCTGGGCCACGACCATTTGGGGTGCCACCAGCAGCGCATGTGGGTGCTGCTTCTGCACAGCTGCCAGTGCACGCCGCACCTTCCTGGCAGCTGCGTGGGCCAGGAGGGAGGCGCAGGCCAGGGGCACCGGGTGGCCTGAGGCAGCCAGGGCTGCGCTGAGGTGTGCCAGCTGCTGCAGGCTGAGGCGGTGGGAGAGCAGGCGAGCAGGGGGGCGGCTGGCGAAGGCCAGGGCAGCATGCCAGGTGGGCGCGTGGTAGGAGACCAGGGAGGTGACCTGGGCAGGCGCAAGGGGGCTGGGTCATCGGCCAGGCGCAAGTCCAGCTGCAGCACCCTCACCCACACCATAGTGTCCTATCCACACCCTACCCTCCGTGCCTTGCCCCTTCACACCTACACAGCAGCCAGCTGCAGCACCCCCACTACTGCCACCGTTGTTTTCCCTCGCATGTTCAGCTGCAGCTCCCACACCACTGCTACAGTGTGTTGCCCCTGGCACAGCCCTGGCAAACCAGGCTGGCAGGTCTGTGTCAAAAGGGCAGGCAGGCAGGTAGGTGCATGTGCAGTGCCGCATGCTGCTCAATGTGTACTGCACCTGCTGCTGCCACCCTCTTCCCTTTGTCCCAACAGCCCGCTGCCAGGTGACCAGACCAGATCAGAGTTCGCCAAATCTCCACCCAAGGGCAATGGCCCAAGGCCAGGCGTCCAAGGCATGCGCCGCCGTCATGTCAGCAGATGGTGACAAGGTGGGCTCCACCACCACCGCCATCACCATCATCATCACCGTCACCAGTTCTACAGCTGGTGACGCATCCCCACCCAATCCTTGACACACGGCAAAATCAATATCCTTGACACACGACCACACACTACACACATGCTTGGCAGCATCACTGGCTCTGGCACTGAACCCTAGCCCTAGCCCCAGCCCTAGCCCTAGCCCTAGTCCTAGCCCTAGCCCTAGCCCTAGCCCTAGCCCAATGAGCTACCCAAAAGCACCCAATGAGCTACCCTGCACTGCCCCAACGACGGTGCCAAACATTTCAAGCTGTGTGCAGCTATGCCACCACCTGTGTGACTCACCTGTGGCAGGCTATCACTCAAGTGTGCCATACGAAACAGAGTGAGACGCACCACCAACTCCTCCTCAGGGCTGACCCCCACCCCGCCGCCCTGCCCATCCCACCCCTGCACCCCCCCACCGCCGCCCTGCTGTCGTCCCCTCTGACTCACGGCCTCCCACCCAGCCCCGCTGCTCCGCTGCTGCCTTGAGCGCATGCGGCGCCACTGGAGCATGAGTTGCTGGAGGCGCAGAGCAGCTGGGAGGCGGAGGCGGGGAGGGGCAGGCCCAGACCCGTCTGTGAGCACACCTGCTGACTCCTTGGGAGTGGCGTGGGGGACCCTGACCTCTGAGTACTCGGACGTCATGAGAGAAGCGGAAGCAGCAACAGCAGCAGCAGCACCCCCAGCTGCTACGGATGCAGGTGTTTTACCAGCCCCACCATGAACGGCAGCAGCAGCAGCAGCAGCACTACCACCACTGCTATGAGCAGCAGCAGCACGGCCAGCAACACCGTGAAGCTGGGCAGCAGGGGGTGGGGCAGGCTGGCGCGCTGCTGCTGCTGTGGTGGTGAAATCACTGAACTCAGGTGCTGCTGGCCTCCTGGACCCTGGGGCAAACCCTACACCGCCTCTGCCAGGCCCCCCTGCCCCTCTCAGGCCTTGACCCCCTGTGCCCTCGGCCCTCTGCTGCACTGGCTCAGGCCGTGTGCTGGCTCTGCCGCCTGACCCTGTCCCCGCAGCTGTGACCACTGGACGCGATGCTGTGGCCTCTGCTCCTCCTCTCCTCATGACGTATGCTGCACCTGCCCCTCCCCTTCCTGCTGCTGCCCCTCTCCTCCCTGCTGCTGCCCCTGACATCCCTGGGGGGCTGCTGCGGTGCTGAGGAGGCTCCTCCCCCGCTACAGGGGAGGCCCTCTGCCCCACCCCCTGTCCATGGCTGCTGCTGCTCCTGCTGGTGGGGGCGGCAGTGCTGCCGCCAGCTGTGCTGCTGTGGGCTATGCTTCTGGTCTGGCTGGCCCCATCGTGACTTAGAGTAGGGTTGGTGGTGCTTTGCATAGGTGGCGGAGTCTGCTTTGTGACTGGCAGCTGCTGCATGCTTTGCTGCTCCCGGTCTTGCCATAGCTGCTGTGGTTCATGCTTGTGTTGTTTCTGCTGTACCAGTCGTTGCTGCTGCTGCTGCTGCTGCTGCTGTTGCTGCCGCTGCTGCCGTTGCTGCTGCTGGTGTTGCTGTTGCTCTTGTTGTTGCTGCTGTAGCTGCCATTGCTGTAGCACGGCTGCCCTCCGTGCCAGGGCATCCTCCTTGCCTGCTGCAGTTGGTTGCTGAGTTGCCGGCACAGAGGAGCCTGACTGCGCCTCAGCTTTGCAAGTAATGTGATTTGTCGACCAAAATGAGGAGCAATGCGAGGGAGCGCGAGGAGCGCCGATGGCCGATCCGACCCCGGTGTTGGGATGAGCGACTCGGGTTAGGGAGGTGTGCAGACCGAGTATTTGCATTTCTGGCCTGCATCTTCAATTGTAATACGAGCTATAGCTCGTAACCACCATACTTCTCGTCACACTCACTCATGCTGCTCAGACTCTGAGCATTCTTGCTCTGAGTCAGAGCAAGAATGCCACAGCAGACGAGGGACGTTTCCGCTCAAAGAATATCAGTTTGGTGGCAATCGACACAGCCGAACCCTAGATCCTGCCATTACAAGTGTTAATCTCTACAACCCTCATCCTACACCAAAAGGAAGCATGAGTTGCGGCCTGAAGTAGTGGTAAGTGACATGTCAATGACACATGATGTCATGCGGTACGTGTTCAGGTAATGTACTCGGTGTAGCGTCTGGCCACTATAAGCGGCATCGGTGTCAGTGGTACTAACCTAGTACGAGGTGCAGCAGCGTTACAGGGTGCAGATGTGAAGTTTACATTATGCAATGCATTGCTTGCATGTTTGCAGTCCACAGCCACTTGTTTACGTGCATACTCCACACGTACAAATACTAGGAACCCTTTGTAATGCTATGTTGCATCTGTTCCTGGGTGTCATGCGAGGGTGCTGTTCACGCGTATTTATGTATCAATACTGGCATGTTGTAATCCGACCCAGATCACGAGCCAGTCGCAAGCGCGATGAACATCAACGGGAACGTGCCTGGCGTATTTAAGCCTAAAGGACAAGAGGCTCCCCACACCGGCACCACTATCGTAGCTTGCACGTACAAGGGAGGCGTGGTGCTGGGTGCTGATGGTCGCGTGTCTACGGGAGCGTACATTATGAATCGTTCCTCAAACAAAATTGCACCTCTGGCCGAGCATGTGTTCCTTCTCAGGTCTGGCAGCGCCCCAGACGCTCAAATGGTCAGCGATTACGGTGGGTCAGTTGGCAGGGCTCTCCAGCCGTGCTTCGTGTACACAGCCCCCAAGCCATGTAGCAGGGCTTTGATTGTGAGGTGGCCTGGCCTGGCAGCATATGAAAGTCTAGCTAGAGGCAGTGCAGCTGGGCACAACTGCTTGCGTCAGCTCGTAGCACAAGCAGCTGTAATGACAAATACATTGCTGCAAGATGCCAGCTGCCCAAAGGAGAAAGGTGTGTTTGGCAGCTGCTAGTTGGCCATTGACAGGCTGGATGCAGTTGCACCACCACCAGCAGCTGTGGCAGCAGCCTTGGCAACAGTTGTGGTACGATGACACAGCAAGCCAGGCGTGGCTGAAGCAAGTCACAGCCACAGTATGAACAAGACCAACAGCTGTGCCACATCCGCTGATGTTAGCATCTGCAAACCCGCCCAGCTGCGCAAGCCCATGACTGCGCAGCCAGCCTCGACCCGCTGCTTGAACTGTAGCCCAGCAGCAGGACCATCCCGTAGCTCATCCTGACACCCTGCACACCAGTGTTGTTCCACCCTGACACCCTGACACCCTGCACACGGGAAAACACTGCTGCATACCCTGCTCACCCTACACCAGCACACCCTGTAGCACCATGATGTACATTGTCAGCAGGTGCTAGCGCCAGTGTCAGCAGGTGGCAGACCCCAGACAGCCCCTGCTGGCCTGGTCTTCCTGATTATCCCCGATTTGCCCTGATCTTCCTGATTCATGACTCAATCCCGGTCCCAGCCTGTTGTGCAAGCACCTCGCTCCCTCACCCGTCCGTCCCTGCTGATTCCCAGTGCGCTGGTGCTTTGTGTCACGGCCTGCAACCCCTGCCAAGCTCACCTTACTGCACACCAGTCTCTTTTTCGTTTGCCCAAATGCATGATTTATAGCTATGACTGACATTGCCCAGGTTCATACCCTCAATCTATAGCTCGGCCTGACATGCAGTGAGTCATTATGTGGCCATGCTGGAGGGTGAGCTAGGAGGCCAGGCCAGCGTGGCCACCATCGCCAAGCTGGTGGCCACCATGAACTACCAGAACAAAGACGTGCTGGTGAGCCGACCCCTTGTGCCACTTCAGCAGTCCGACAGCCTTCTAGCCCTTGTGGTTGCATTCTGGCACGCTGGCGTGATCCCAACTTGCTGCTGCACTTGCCTTCTAGCGTCACCTTGGTAGCCATACTTGCATGGTGTCATGGATCTGGGGTTTTGAGGCAGAGTTGACTGGACAGCTCTGTCACACTGTCGGTGTATCCATGCTGGCATGCGTGATCTGGAAGGTTCTCGATGCTAGGGCAGATTGATAAAGTACCATATTGGTCAAATCCTGGGGTGCAGGTGGGCGCCTTGGTCATAGCTGGGTATGATGAGGAGGGTCAGGGCCAGGTGTACGGCTGCCCCATTGGCGGCACTCTCAGCCAGGAGGCCTGGGCCATTGATGGCTCTGGGTCAACCTACATCTGGGGCTTCTGTGATGCCAACTTCAGGTCAGGGGGGCGGCAGGTCGGGGGAGCGGCAGGTCAGGGGGGCGACAGGTCAGGGGGACGGCAGGGCGGGGGGACGGCAGGTCAGGGGAGCGGCAGGTCGGGGGGCTCCAGGCAATGTCACACCAGACCAAGGGTGCATGTACGCGTATTGGCTTGGCATGGAGACTCCCTCCTGGCTAGGGTTTAACTTCTGGGGCCATGGGGCGTCGAGAAATAAATTAGTGTGGTCACACCTCACTGGAAGCATATTAGGTGCAGCATGGTATTTGCGCGCATGCCAATGGCAGTCAAGTTGTGGCAACCAGGCTAAAGGTGCACGCACATGTGAGCAGTGCGCAAAGTCTGCAGCAGTGCCATGCTAAGCAAACACAATGTGATGATGATGATGGTGGTAGTGATGAGGCATCATTGGCACCCACGCGCTGCCCCCTGCCTCCTGCTCACCAGGGAGGGCTTCACGCGGCAGGAGGCTGAGAGCTTCGTGACCGAGGCGCTGGCGCTGGCCATGGCATCCGACTGCAGCTCAGGCGGCTGCATCCGCCTGGTCACAGTGGATGCCAGCGGGGCCCATCACACTTATATCCCTGGCAGCCAAGTGCCCTACCCTGACATGATGCAGCCCCTGGCAGCGGCGGTGCAGGGGGGCATGGTGCTGGGGTGAGCGAGGGGGGAGGTGGAGCGAGGAGCAGGAAGGGCTAGGACGGGATAGAAGCTGGGTAGGGGGGCAGGGTGAAGGACAGGGGGGCAGCGGGGAGGTTGAGGGGGCAGGGTGATGGCGGGGCTGGTGAAAGGGCAGCGGGGTATGGATGGATGGATGGATGGTGGATGGTATGGATGGACGGACGCTCCCTACTTACGACACGCACCCTCAGCTGCTAGCCAGCACCTGTAGCCAGCCTGGTTTGGGTGCTGCCGACGGTGCTGGGCATAGCCAGCGGTGTACATTCAGGAAGTGAGCAGATCTGACATCGTTGTAACCCACTTTGCTGGCTGGGACACACACGACATTTAGAGACTGTCTTGTTGTGTAAGGTCTACATGGGAGCCATGGAGGGAGCCTTGATGGTTTCTAGGGCGCGAAACACAAAGAAGGAATGCAGAGTAGGCAACACGCTAGTTTTCGCAACAGGCCTAGCTCTCTCACCAGGTACTATGTGCACCGGCCATGTGCTGCATAATGTACTCGTGGGGCCCCCACGCTGTGGCTGGAGAGCAGTTGTGCGGCGTGCATTACCACGGCTCTTGAACTGGGCGTAAAGACCATCGTAACTAACATCGCCGATGTCGCAGCCCTCGGCGACTTTGAGCGATTGCGGCGGTCAACAGATGACAGCTCCGACGTTGTCGACGGAGACACCGGCGAAAAGGTTCGCTCAGGCCTAGGGGAGCAGAGTGGGTGGGGAAAGGCAATGAAAAGGAGAGTTGACAGGAGCCGGGAAGGGGGCAAAGGGTTGAGGGGCAAGGGTAGGGGCAACGACACCCATGCAGCTAGCAGTAGGGGCAGGAGCATGTAGCAACGTTTTCACCATGTCAGCAACCCTAGGCACGCAGCTTCAATGCATTTGGGGTGCTGCAGGTGGCCAAGTGGCACACCATTAACAGTGCAGCCCACCTGAAGGCGCTAGAATCATCCTTGGGTCGCAAGGGGCAGGCCGGGGAGCTGAAGCCATCCAGGCTAACAACACTTGTCATGGACGCCTCAGATTGGAAGGTGGGCTGCTCTGTCTCTGACCCTGGGTGCCAGCCGCTATGCTGGGCCATGCTGGACCAGTACGTAGGCCATGCGCCAGGCGGTTTGCTGCCCAGCCACAAGTCCTGCAGCACAAGAGCTGAAGCTGGTCATCACCGGGCTGGCTGCATCATATTTGTTGTGTTAGTTGCTGAAAGGTAGGCTGGCATTCTTTCACAGCATGATGCGCTTCGGAGACATTCCTGCTGCTTGGAAAGTCGTGCGGCTCAGCCCCTTGTTCAATGACACAAATCCCTTTGACCCCAGCAAGTACAGGAGGCAGGATGTGAGCAGTGTTTGGTACCGGGTGTATGCCATGTGCTGACTGCCTAGTGCACAGCCCACAATGCCCGACCACCTGAGCGCGTTAGTGCCCATGAACAGTTTGGTTGCCTCCCACTGCAGCCCATGTTCATTCTTCATCACCTTGTCCATGCATCAGAAGCCAACACTGTTGTCATGTGCCGCAAGCTCTTTGCTGCAATGCATGACTTTAGGTGGGCCTATGACCACATCCCTTGGCTATGGCTGTGGGAACACCAGTCCATGTGAGGTCAAAGCGCCCCAGCCCTTGCTTGCTTGCCTCCAAATGTTTTTCAAAAGGGACGATAGCTCTGTGGTGGTAGAGGGGCGCAACCACACACCACCTGTGAGCCCTGACCAAGGCGTCAAGCAAGGCTGCCCCTTGAGCCCCCTCCTGTTTGCCCTGTAGCCGTGAATTCCTTGGCCCTACCAACGCTGTGAGAGTGCATGGCACACCTATCACGCATTTCATGTATGCGGATGACCCGGCCCTGAAAAGCACCAGTTGTGTCCTTTTTGTTTGCCCAATTGTAAAAGTTTAGAATATATGTATACATGTATACATAGCGGGACTGTGCACTGCTCCCTCACTGCCCCTTACACCGTACTGCTGTGCGTAGCCAGTTGCACACAGCATGAAACCGCAGAGTTACACCAGTCACACCAGTGAATGTCAACCAGACAAGAGGCTAGAAACCATTTGTGCATGTTAAGAAGGAATAGCCACCTCTCAGGGCTCACTGAAATTTCTTGTGTATATTAAGAGGGGACGGTGATCCCTGGCTTGCTGGGACCACCAGCCTCTCCCCAGCCTCACCACATGGAGGTGCTGGACATGCATCCAAGCGCCCACTGTGTGCTGTTTGCCGTGCCCTTCCTCGCTTTGCAGGTCATTCCAGCAGAGAACCTGATTGCGCTGGTCCAGGCCCACCCGCTGCTGCGCCTCCTGGCAGTGGTGGGCAGCGCTCAAGAAGCAGCGCTGATGCTGGGGGCGTTGGAGGTGCGTGCAGGACTGAGGGCAAGCACGGCGCCTTAGCAGGGCGCACAGCAGGGCGCTGTCGGGGGGCATGGGATGGGCATGGAAATCCATTGAAGGGTGGGCAGGGTGGGAGGTGGGTGCCTGAGGGTGGGTGCCTGAGGGTGAAGTGTGTTGAGGATGGGTGTCACGCTGCAGGCTTGCAATAACCTGCTCCTGTCAGGCAGTCCAATCCAGATGTTATCAGGCTTGTGTTATCATGGGCAAGCATCAGGGGCTAGTAGGGAGATGAGGCCTGGGAGGTCTGGTAGGCAGTCTTAGTGTAATGATTGGATAGGCAGCCTTGGTGTAACGACTCACTGGTGGTCTAGGATGCATTGTCATGAGACCCTGCCTGAGGCATGTGGCTCTGTCTGCATCACCACTCCCTCTTTTCATGCAACCCCTTATCAGGCTTCCTGCAATCCTGCTGGCACCACCAACCTGCTGTTCGACACATACACATGCAAGCCCCACACAATGTCAGTGCCAATGTCCTGCCTGACATCTAGGGTAGGTGGTGGGAGCAGGCGACGCCGCCTCCAGGTGGGAACTCCTCCCTTGCATGCACATTGTTGTTCACATTGGAGAAGGCTTCCTCTGCTCCATCTTTTTTTCTTGTTCTTCTTTTCATTCTACTGCCTCACGCTTGATATGCATGCGTATAGGTTTGCAACTCCCTGCCATTGTCTGACTGCACTCGCTCTACTCACCATCAGCCCTGCTGGCCTTGTGGGCTGGGCAGGTGGGCACGGCTGGGGTAGTGCTGAGGACTGACCAGGTGGACGTCTTGCGCCAAACCTGGGTTCTAATCCAGCAGCTGGCGGCGGCCAAAGCAGCGCCTGCACTGCAGCTTGGCAGGGCAGTTGTGACCCGGGTGGCTCCCATGGGCATGGGTGAGTGTTTGTGCCAGGTGTGGACACGCTGTGGAGCAAAATACAGAGCTTTAAAAGCAAGCTAGTCTTCAGGCAGGAAGGAGGGGTCATTCTTGTGGGTCGTTGTGGAGCGTGCAGCCACATTTCTCAACCACAACATCCTCAACATCTGTTATCTACATGAATGCCATTCATGCAAACCAGCGGCCCAGGGATATGGACACATGTTACTTCACGCAATGGATACCGGCACATACGATTGTTGAGGCGAACCTTTTCTCCAAGTCAGCTGTCGCTGGGTCATGGTCTGCCACATGCTGGGTTGCCGCAGGCGAGCGCGTGTGCGTTGACTGCACAAGCCTAATGTGGCCGGGTGAGGGCCTGCTGTGCGGCAACTTCGCGCGCGCGCTATTCCTGGTGCACAGCGAGTGTGCCGAAACTTCGTACATCGCGGCGCGGCCGTTCAGGGTCAACGCAGGTGCGGTGAGTGGCAAGGCCACGCGGAGCTGCGGCTATGGTGGATACTTGCACCAAGGGCAGCTGCTGCCGCCCCTCCCTGCTGCGCAGCTGCACCCTGACCCCTACTTGAACCTGCCTTCTTGTTGTGAGCTGATGGAGCCACCATCCCTCGTCGATTGTTGCAGCCCTGCCTAGCGGTCAACGCATCAAGCACCCCCTGCTTAAAGCGTTGTAGTCGTTGTTCTGTTACTGGAAAGTTACTGTCGACTGGTGGTGTGCTCAGGTGTGGGTCAAGAGTTAGGGTCGTGCCTTGTGTTTCACAAAGTCCAACGTCCTACTTAGCCGTGCATGGGGTAATCACAGGGGGCACCCCAGTTTCAGCAGGGCTGTGGGCATCACTATGGTGCCCGCAAGCAGCTGCCCGCCTGGCGCAGGTGCATGGCTATGTGCTGGCGCCTGAGGGGCGTACAGCTTACCTGGCAGAGTTGAGCTGCGGCAGCCAGGTGGGCCCCTTGCTGCCACTCACACCCCCCAGCTGCTGCCGTGGGGCCCCAAGGCTAGGTCAAACGGCCAAGGCTGAACTGTGTGGCTGTCATCAACATTTGTCATCATCAGCAGTCAGCAGGAGCAGCAGCCGCAGCAGCAGGAGCAGCAGCAGGAGCAGGAGCAGCAGGAGCAGCAGCAGCAGGAGCGGCAGCAAGCAGCAGCAGCAGCAGCAGCAATGGGGCCCCACTGCTATAGCGGCATTCAAGTTGTGCATGGAGACATGACATGCTGTAGGACAGACACACCCACGTCGTTATGAGGGCCAGGGTGCTTTGTTGTCGCCATGGTCATGATGATGGATATGATGATGGTCACCATGTTCATAATGGTCACGATGGTGGCCATCATCAGCATCATCATTAGCAGCAGCAGTAGCACTGGGGCCACTGCAACATCCCTCTCGGTTTAAACCTCAGGGTCGGCAATCAGACACCTGCAAGATTCGAGGCTGCTCAGCCTGAACAACGCCTTCCATACATAGCCCAGGGCAGAGTGTGTTGGGTGTTGGGTCCTCACGTCACAAGGCTGAGAACATGCAGCGATGCCCTGCAGGTGCTGGTGGCTGACCCAGCTGGTCGCACCCGCAGTGTCACAGTGGGGCGCAGCAAACTGGAGCGCAGGCCGTTGGTGGGTCTCAATGCTAGGTTGCAGCTGCTGCCGACCCCTGACCCTAGCAAGCACCCCCTTGACCTTAGCAAGCACTCCTCTTGGGAGCATTGGGGCATCAGGCCCCGACCCACAGCAGTCACCCCTCTTAACTTGGCAGGGCTAGATGCTAGACCCCCAGCAAGGTCCCCTGGAATCCCTAGGGACCCTTAGCAGCCCCCACATCCCCTGGTGACTTGTGCGGCACTCCGTTTCATCCTAGCCCTTGATGGCATCATGTAAATGGTGTGGAGGTATGATGGTGATTGGACATAGAGGGATGTGGTGGTAGGATTGTGTAGGGGCAGGGTGTGGGTGCAGTGGCAGTGCACGAGCAAGACTGAGTACCCTGTGCTCCGAGACTTCTCTTCTTTCTGTGCTCAAGCGGCTCAGGGTTTCGTCATTGGCATTCCTATCAGCCACCTCCTTCCCTCTCACCATGTCCGCCCTGTAGGCTCTAGACTAGACTCTAGATGACACCACGTGGAAATGCATCAGGAGCCTGCATGTCAGGGCGGGGCCTCATGGGCTGTGCAGTGCATGCTGCTGTTCCTACTGCCTTGTCTCGTGACATGTGGTGGTGCCTACTGCAACATAATGCCCTTGCAAAGTCCTGTTGCAAGCAACTGCACCAGCTTGATTGTCTTCATGCAATGTGAGGGTCTTGTTAATGCCCGAGCTGGTGCATGTTGCATCTAGTCTGGCAGTTCTGTGCCACGCTGTGCCACGCAGATACTAGTGGAGGCTCAACTCGCGGATGGCGACCTGGTGAGCGTGCTACTTCAGAACGCAGAAACGGTCCGTCTCGTTGGAAGTCAGTCGGAGCAGCCCGGGGGTCGAACCCAGGTCGCAGGTACAGCCCTGCCCTCGGTAGACGGACTGTACTCGCGGGACGCTGATACGGAGGTTGGGAGTGTCGACGCACCAGTGTTGAGTGCGCAGTGGAGGGCCGTGCCTGTGACCCAGCTTCAGGTAGGGCACACCCTGCTCGTTCATCAACCTAGTGCGGGCGCAAGGCATATGGGGCTGCCCGTAGAGGAGTTCATGTTGGAAAAGTAGGCTGCGGTGACATACATCAGTGTACACAAGTGTGGATGGAACCGTGGACGTTGGTGTCCCTCAGTTACGCAGACGACGCGGCAATAGGCTATGGCGGGCATGGACGTTGTAGCGCCACTATGGACAACAAACAAGTACTTCACTGGCCATGTGCCGTTACTGCGCTTCTGGATGGGTCGGATAGCTTGCGCTCGAGCGGCTTCGTAATGGGTAGGGCGGCTTGCGAGCAGTACAGGCACTTTATAATTTACAGTTGTGTGAGGCGGGGTCAACCGCCGCTCCGCTCTTGCCCCCCGCCGCTTTACCCGGACGCTACACGAAGGCACTCCTCCACGCTCACCAGCTTCCGCCGCACTTTGCCCGCCGCCTTGCCTGCCTGCACTTCCGCGTCGTCAATCAATTTCCACCCGTCCCAACCGACCATACGCACCCCGCGCTCCTTTAGCAACGCCCGCAAGCCCTCAGTAGCCTGGGCGGGCAATGTAGCGCCAGGAGGCCCCCGCATTGCTTGTGACGTCCCCTCATCGCGCTGGTGCTGCTGAATACAGCCGTGACTCACTCCACCCAAACCATTAGCTGTGAGGCCCAGCGGAATGGAGTCTGGTGTGCTGCCTGCGCCTCTTGCTATTGTGCCTGGCTCCACACAGCCATTCAATAATGAACCCGGGAATGAGGTGCCAGCTGAAGGGGTGGAGGTGGCTGGCCCACCGTCCTGTTTGCCCTGCTGAGCCGCTGCGATGTCCTCCAAGATGCTAGCCACAGTGTCTTCCGCGTCCAGAGCGTTGGTGCCAATGATGCCTGTGGGCCCACGCTTTAGCCAGCCTACCACATACAACCCAGGCACCACCCCTTGAGCCCCCTCCCAGCCTTTCCCTCTCAACTCCTCACTCACACCGAGAGTGACTCCCTCCCTCTTTCCGGCATCTGCTGCTCCCCCTCGGCTAATTCCATTTTGCGGCCCTTGCTCCTCCCCTGCTGCGGCTGCTTTCAATGGCCCTCCCACTGCTTGGAGCACTCGCCCTCCTCTATGGGGGATGGTGCCTGATTTGGCATCAAAGGGTGCTCCGGCCACTGGCAGAGATTTGTAGCCAATGCTAACCAGCACCAGCTGGGCATCTATGTCCTCATACACCCCTGCAAGCCATGCAAGCCAAGAGTGACATGAATGGTTCATGGCAGGTGAGGGGTAGGATGTGGGGTGGGGCCTCTCAGCCCACATCAAGTCTGACCAGTTCATGAGCTCCGGCCCTTACCCTGCCTCAATTTCATTCAGCCTCAGCCACCCCTCCCTCCACGCTCGCCCCTCCAAACCCATCTAGTCTCACACTCCTCTCGCACTCCCCTCACTCCCCATTTGCTCACTCCATCCTGGTGAGTAGCCCAACTTACCGCTGCTAAGCTGGCCGCTGTTTGAGCTTTCGAACTATCAACCAACCTTAACCAATCTTAACCACCTACAGCTCCACCCTTCACTCCAGTGTGTCGCCCCACCCGCTACTGCTGTGTTGACATGCCCCGTGCTCCGCAATCTACTGTGTTACGATACACTGCGGGTGGAGGTAACACACCTGTCCCCACTGCCACCGGGGCTGAGGCTCCGGGGGGTGTGATCAGATGTGTGACCTCCACCCTCAGACCTCTCACACTTCCAGCGTCATCCAGCAGAACCTGGATAAATGGGAAGGCAGGAGGGCAGAGGTGGGCAGGGGGCAGGGGGACGGGGGAAGCAGGGAGGGCAGGAGTGAGCTAAGCTAAAATAGACTGCTGGTGGTGGTAGTAGTGGTGGTGATATGGTGATGGCAGTGATGATGGCGATGGCATCAATGCTGCTCATGATATTTCCTTGCACCTTTGCATGCACTAAACCTTCCCCAACCAGCCTCACGATCACAGCGATGTGGCCCTGTCTTCACCTCTGACCTTGCTCTGCCATGCCATATCCCCTGCTCCCTTCGCGCCCCTGACAACCCAGCTTCACCTGAGCCCAGCTTAGCCTCTACCCAGCTTAGCCTCCACCCAGCTTAGCCTCAACCTAACACCTTCACTCCAGCTTGTTGCTCCTAACCCTGTCCCTCCCTGTCTCTAACCCTCAGCCCCGCCTGCCCTCAGCCCGCCCTCTTCACCCGCCCACAGCACCCTACCTCAGTTGGCTGACGGTAGAACTGGAAGTGAAGATGCCGGGAAGCTGACCCATGGCCCGCACCCTGCTGTGTGCCATTGCCAGATGCGGATGGCGCCTCAGTCCAGGTTGCTTGGCTGCCGCTGCTGGGCACTGCTGCTGCTGCTGATAGTAGTTCAGGTGACTGCAGTGGTGACCCTGCTTTGGTGGTGGTGGTCAGCTCAGCTTGGGCCACTGCCTGCATAGTAATTGGCCCTCCAGGCCGGTGGCTAGCCAGGGATCGAACCCCTGACCTCCAGGTCATAGCTGACAAGGGCTGCGCCTAAGTTCACCCAAAGTCCCCCCCCCCCCCCCCCCCCCCCCCCACCCCCATCCATGCCCCTCTACCTTTACCCGCCCGGTCTCCAACCCCTTTCCTTCCCTTGGCCTGGCCCTGACCACCCTTCCCCCTTAGCCCACCTGCTTGATGATGTCCACCACTCTCCTTTTGCTCCTACTGGCCTTCAAGACAGCACAGTCAGCCTCTGACACAGTCAGCTGCTGCGTACTGGCATGGACTATGAATCCCAACTCCGCCACCAACTCCTTCAGCTCTTTGGGAGTGCAAGCTGCCTGCAACAGGCATGCAAGGGTGCAGCCGGCTACAGCAGGGCATGCTAACCTGCTGTGCTCATACCCGAGGGGGAGGTGCAGGGCAAGGGGGGAGGAGGAAGAAGAGAGTAGGGAAAGGGGCCGAGGGCAAGGGGAGGGGGAAGGCGAAATGCTGTATACTGCAGTGAAGAGCCCGGGCTTACCAATCACACTATGTCACCTCCCTGACACCTGCCACAGTCACTCTATCATCCTGCTCGCTCCCAACCTCATCAGTCTCACTGTACTGTCTGAATCTCACACCAGCCCCTTGTTCAAACTCAGCTTAAAACTCAGCCCCTTCCTCACCTGCACCGGCCCCCTGCGTGCCACCAGGTGCACATGCTGCACACAAGACAGGCCACCTCCCGGCCCCACCCCAGGCTGCTGGACCTCAGTCAGGGCGGCAGAGGGGCGCTGCTGTTGCTGTTGCTGCTGCCGCTGCTGCTGCTGCAGGTTTTGCTGCTGCTGCAGCTGTGTAGGGTCAAGGGAGGGCTGAGGGGGGTGAGACCCAGGGTCCAGGGCAGCCAGGGCATGGTCAGCGATGTCTGTCGGCTGAAGCCGGGCAGGCGGCTGCAGGAGTATCCGCGCACAGTCTAGCGCCACGTTGCCTGATGAGGCAGCAGGCATGCAAGGGGCGGCATGAGTATGGGGTGAGGAGTCAGGGGTCAGGGGTGAGGGGGAAGCTGTGGTCAAGGGTCTTGGATGAAACTCAACTGCCAGGTGGGTGACGTTGCACAGTGTTGTTTGTGTATTATTTGTATTGTTTGTGTTTTATTTATATTAATTGTATTTCATGTTTAGAGTAATCAATGGGGAGTAAGGGTGGGCACACAATACGAGCCACAGTGGGGTCAATAGCTGGCCCTGTTGGTGAATGTTACACCACGCCCTGCCCAATAATGGACAATGTAATTTGAGAGTTAGCATGTGCGCAAGGCATGTTGCCATGGGATAATAAGGGCTCGAACCAAGGCTTTTAATACAATTTGGCAAGGCAGGGTGGAGCGGGCAAAGGAAGGAGCTTTGCTGCCCCCCTCCCTTGGTGCCTGGCTCCCCTGCCCCTGCCCTCCTCTCCCCACCTCATGCCCTCCCTAACCTCTGCCGACCCCGCCACCCCCTACCCCTGCTGCTCATCGGCCCCTGCCCACAAGCTCTTCTTCACAGCATCTGTCCTCCGCTGCACCATGCTACCAGGTTCACACCTCCCCAGCACTCCCCCACCAGGTGTAACCCTTCACTGACCTATGCCACACACCGCCACACTCCTCACCGCTGCCAGGTCCAGCCGCAGGTGCTGGGCGTCAGGGTGGCCGTTGTACCACCACACAAACTCACGGGCACTCAGCACGCCTTGACCATGCTGCAGCACAAACCCACCATCACCACCGCCGCGACTCACCTTGGAAATCATATGAGATCATTAAGCATGACGTGTGGTGCTCGAGGGGAGCTGAGTGCATGCTTCAGGGAGTGTGTGTTTCTTTACGGGAGCTGGGGAGGGGCAGGGGTGGCTGCTGAGGGGGTAGGGTCACCATGCGGGTCACCATGCTTGTAGGCCATGTGAGCAATGTGGTGCGGACAGCATGCAGCTTGTCATCACCACCACCATCACCATCATCATCATCACTCACCTCACCAGGGATGCCCAGCTGCCGGTCGCTTTCAGCTCCGTAGGCCAGCACCACCTGGAGCAGTGCAGGGCAGGGGTGAGGGGAGGTGCCGGCAAGAGTGCAGGGAGCGAGACAGGGGGGCGGGTGGGCAGGCTGGCACGCAGGGGGTCACGTAGGGGGGTCCAGGTGGTGTGGGTCAGCTTTGGAGGGAGAGGTGGGGTGGGTCAGGTGGGGTGGGTCAGGTGGGGGTGGGTTAGGTTGGGTCGGGTCAGGTGGGGTGGGATCTCACCCCTGTGTATAGTCTCCTCAGCTCCTGCAAACTCACATCCTTGCCAAGTGTGACATTACCAAAAAACTGGACTCTGGGGTCAGCTGCCACTCCACTGAACTGGGTGGTGACGTTCTGTGCAGGCACATGTCAGGGACAGGCATCCAGGTGTGAGGTGGCTATGCTAGGGACTGCTCTGTAGCCATGTGGGCGTCATGACTGCGGCAAATCTGAGAGCCTCCCCAGCCCTGCAGCCCAGACAGCTGTTCCACGACCTTGACCACTGATGTGGCTGCTGCACCCCTGAGCATGATAACACTCCGCAGCAGAGTGGTTCCTGAGGGTGATGCCATGCAGGTAAAGCTGCAGATGACCGGCTGGCAGGCAGGTGGAGCACACCCTGCCATCAGCTGGAGATAGAACTTGCACCTCCTCACTAGCTGGTGTGGCAAGACAGCCCAGGTTCAGCTCTCTCTTGCCTTGGTGGGCTGGTGGTCCGGGGCCACGCCTGATCGCACGAGCCCGAAGGGTGTGGGCAGCCTGTCCTGCGCTCAACAGCCAGCGTCAGCCCTGGGACATGTTGGGCGATATGAAAGCTGGTCGTGCCTCACCAACAGGTCCACGCGAACTGCAGCTCCTAGCCGCTTCAACAGCTGCAGGGACAAAGAAGAACAGCTTCGCCTTGCGAGCCAGTGCTAGCGGCGGGCTCGCCGCTGCCGCGCACCCTGTCGACGGTGTAGAAACCAGCAGGACCACTGCCCACGACACAGAAGTGCAAGGGCGGAGGCAGGGAGGTCGAGTACGCCCTCCGCGATCCATTCGCGATCACCAGGGCTCGCAAGCAACTCCATTGCAGGCCCCTCATTGCATACAACGAAGGCATCGGGTAAGAAGCATCGCCAACATGGTGAAGGTAGTTGACCTAACGGTCAATGCTGTCAGGCCCAAGGTCAAGGTCAGGGTTAGCAAAAAAGCAGTGCAGCCGCCTCATTCCGCCAAACACGACCTCGAGGGCTAGGACACAGCAAATTCACACAGCTTGCCCCCTCAGTGCTATCTCAGCCACTTGCTACATGCAACTTTGTTTGTACACCTTGCTTTGAAGTGCGTTACAGAAAGTCCCAAACCCCTAGAGGGGGAGGGCGGCCAAGCAGCCTTACGGCTGACGGCTCGAGCGGTGTAAGCCACCATCATCATCTACATGCCAGAGTGTGATGTGTAACCCCTGTCCTTTTCACCCCTCCAGTAGATCGGGGTCAAGAAGCATCACACAAACTGATTCCACATTTCTTACTCCCAAGTTCACACATGCCTCCTGGCTAGTGGAGCATCACGTGCCCGCATCAAGCATGCTTGTCCTGTGGCGCTTGGACGTCTCATGCTTGTCACTCAATGTCCTGGCCCATCACCTGGCTGGGTATGCGAAGCACTTATGTACACACCAGTGGCACTCCATGCTCCCACAGCAACTGGCCTGGCATGATCCTCCAGCACGCTGAAAACGCGCCGTGTTGCTTCTATTTGTCCACATGCCTGTTTGCGAGTGCATGGTCAAACACCCCCACCTGACCAGCCTGACTACTCATGTGCCTGACAGCTTATCATGAGGATGGTGGCCATCTACTGCTGAGCGTACCCCAGCTGAGGCGATGCGCCTCCGAGGCTATGCAAGGTCATCCAAGCTCATGCCAAGGGCACTGCTCTGCTGTCAGGGCTGTGCATCCCACCTTGGCACCTTACCACCCCTGGCAGCTTTGCTCACTTGCAAGTGATGGTGAACCCCTTGTGAAGACACGCAGCACCTCAGCACCTTGCAGTCGAACACTAATTGTGGAGGGCCTCCAAAGGGCACCTCCAAAGGGCACCTCCAAAGGGCACATAACAAAGGGAACCTCCAAAAGGTGCTGCAGGCCAGTCAGGCTGCCGCAATGCCACATGCTACAGGTGACAGAGGCGATAGAGGCTGACCAGCAGTGCGGGGGGATAGGGCCAAGTGGGTGGCAACCAGAAGGGGGTCCACAGCCATGCCCACGCTGCCGAAATCAGACTTCATCGTGACGGTGAGGGGAAGGGGGCAGGTGGCAAGGGAGCAGCAGGCGTCAATACTATTGACAATAGTCAAGCAAGCCATCAGCTGCCACAGGGGGAGGGCAGAAGAGGAGCCCATGGTTTGGGGCGAGGTCAGGAGGTGGAGGGGTGGAGGAAGGAGGAGGAGGAGGAGATAGCCGAGTGGAGAAATGTGTGGCGCCTCACTGCCAACACCACATTTACTCCTTTCAGCTGGCCAGGTTGATGGCCAGACAGTGCAGCCAGCCCTGGTACCACCCACTCGGCAGAAAGGTCTGCCTTCAGGTTCTGCCTTCGCTGCCATTGATGTTCCGGGCGGAGAAGAGAAGCAACGACTTGCGAAGAGCACTGAAGCCTCCCACACTTTCACCCGAGTGGGCGACTTTAGGGAGCTCGCCCGTTGCGGCAGTAGCATCAGGACGTGCCTGCGTGTCGGACTGGCGCGGGCTGCGCGATGGGCCATGTGTTGCATTGGCTCGAAGCTGCCGTAGGGCACGAGCCGCGCTCGGCCTCTGCGCCTGGGGCGGGCTCTTGTGCAGTGATGTGTCCTCCACCTAGGAGGGGCGGCAGCGATGGATCGGGGTAGGTGTAGTAGTACACGGCTCCATAAGGCAGTGCGAGCAAAGACAAGCAGACAATCCGACATCCCGGAAAATGCATGACAATGTACGGGACATGCCGACATATCGACAGTGTGACGCCCATAGCGCTGTCCCGACACGACGCGAGTATTGCCACTGCACGTCACGGCTGGGACCTGAGGGTGCGCACAGCCTCGATTTAGCAACGCGGAAAGCACCAACATGACAGGTGGCAGTACAACGCGTACCTCCAGGAGCATGTCGACCTCTAGCTCACCGGCAGGGAGGCCGTTGAATTCCAATGGCACCTGAGGCAGGGCACAAGCGACTGGTATGCTTACAGGGCAGTGCGCAAGCCTTGACGCATGTCAACGCCGACAGCTACGGATCATGAAATAAATTTCCTTGTGCTGGCATGCAAAGTAACATTGTGTGGAAGTTGAAGACTACAGGAAGGGGAAGGAAGGGGACAGTTGAAAAGTAACATTGTGTGGAAGTTGAATACTACAGGAGTAGTGGTGAAGGAAGGGGACAGGCAGGAGGCGGTGAACTAGCCCGCCGCTAACTGAGTGGCTTCGGCCCCTAACATCTGCTTACCGTGACCCGGGTGGTCTTATGCAGGTGGGGAATGGAGGCGCTCTGCAGCCACTGAGTGGCGGCCGCTGTGAGGGGCAGGACGCCCCGGGCCAGCGTGCTCGTGGACGTCCCCGACACCATTTTACCCTCCACCACATTCACCACGCGCACCTAGCACCAGGTCACACCCACCCCATGTCATCACACATCTCACCGGCATGGCTGCCAGGTGTGGTGTGTGGGTGGAGCAAGCTGAACAGCAGACCAGCCACGCCCTACTCCTGGTGTCAGTCGTGGTGACTTGTGCCTAGGCGGCATCCTGCCTCTCTCATCAACGCAAACCCCTCAGATCAGGACCAAGCAACGAGCTGGCTGGTCTCCAACTTCACCACCTCTATTCCCTCCCTCCCTCCCTCCCTCCCTCCCTCCCTTGCCCCCCCCTCCCCTTCCCTCTCCTTCCTTGTCCGTCTCCCACCCCTCTTGCACCACCCCACCTCACCAGCAGCCGACGGTGGGCCAAGTCCTGGATAGCTGCGGGCTTCAGCGGCAGGCGCACGGGGGGATGGGACTGCCACACTGGGCTGCGGGTCTGGCTCACCACACCTGCACGCCAGGCTTCCTCAATGCCGAGGCACGGCCCCTGCGGCAGCACAGGCCAGTGGGGGGAGGAGGAGGAGGGGGTCATGGACAGCGAGGCAGGGCGGAGGGGGGGGGGAGGCACAGGGTGGGGGGAGGCGGTGGGCACACAGGGTTGGAAGGGTCAGGACACATCACAGAGGCTAAGCAGCACCTTGGCCCTCAACACCTTGCCCCTCAACCTCGAGCCTTCATTGCAGTGGAACACTCAGTGTGAACCACTACAAAACGGTGTTTTGTCTGTGTGGAGTTCCCTTCCTCATGGCATGCACATGGCTTATACATGGCATACACATGGTCATGGTCGCCTACCACCTACATTACTGCCTGACCCAGAGGGCTATTGTGTAGAGTTGGCATGTCTTGCATGCACTGAGTGTAAGCTGATGACAGCTCAAGATAGGGGGGCCAGTCAGGCTGCCGCAATGCCACATGCTACAGGTGACAGAGGCGACAGAGGCTGACCAGCAGTGCGGGGGGATAGGGCCAAGCGGGTGGCAACCAGAAGGGGGTCCACAGCCATGCCCACGCTGCCGAAACCAGACTTCATCGTGACGGTGAGGGGAAGGGGGCAGGTGGCAAGGGAGCAGCAGGCGTCAATAGTCAACCAGGCCATCAGCTGCCACAGGGGGAGGGCAGACGAGGAGCCCATGGTTTGGGGGGAGGTCAGGAGGTGGAGGGGTGGAGGAAGTAGTAGTAGTAGTAGGAGGAGGAGGAGATAGCCGAGTGGAGAAATGTGTGGCGCCTCACTGCCAACACCACATTTACTCCTTTCAGCTGGCCAGGTTGATGGCCAGACAGTGCAGCCAGCCCTGGTACCACCCACTCGGCAGAAATCATACCTCCCTAAGCCCCCCTTCCGCTGCCTTGACTCGCTTAGAAATCATACCCCAACAGGCCCTTCTTCTACTAGCTTAACTCATCTTCATCAACACTCCACCAACTCCCTAGCCCCACTCCTTACATCACTCCCTGCCGACAGCCTAACCCATCCCGTTTTCCTACGGACCTCCTGCCGGGTGAGGCTGTATCCCCTGCCCCTTCGCCCCCTGCCCCCTCGCTCCCTGCCCCTTCGCCCCCTCGCCCCCTGTTACCTTGTCCCCTGCCCCCTTGCCCCTCACCATCATGATGATGTCTGGGTTTGGCAGCGTGGGCATGGCTGTGGACCCCCTCCTGGTTCGCAGCATGAACAGGCCAGTGCAGGCGATGCGGGTGAACACAAGGTGCACACGCGTGGTGATGGTGGGGTCGTCCTGCCTCCAGATGGTGGGCACCTACACAGTGTCCAGCTAGGGCCAGCGGAGCGATAGGCACTCTACGCTCTACGTCGTCGTGAGAGAGGGTGAGAGAGGGTGAGAGGGGGGTGGAGGGAGGTGCAGAGCCTGGGGCGAGAGGGCGGCAGAGGGTGGAGGGGTGGGTGGGTGGTGCGGGGGGTGGAAGAGGGGTGAAGGGGAGGGGCAGGGGGTGCAGAGTTGTGGGAGGGAAGGACGCAGGGGAGGTAGGCAGGGGGGTGCTGAGCCTAGGAAGAGTAAGCCATGCTTCTGTCAAGTGCTCCCTCTAGATATAGAAAGAGCAGAGGGGGCTGACAGGACCAGTAGGCCCTGGCAGGGCAGAGCCTTTTAAACCGGAAGCTCAGCCTGGCATCATGTCCGGTGAGCCACCGTGCTCAGTGGCCGTGGTTGGGGCTATGCACAGCTAGTCATAGCTTGGCATGGCAGGGCCTTTTGTAGAACACGGGTGTAGCGGAGGGGTGATGCAGGTGATGCAATGCTGCGCATGCTATGCCCTGCACACCACCACACCTGGAATGAGGCCGCCACTGGTTTGTGGTCTGAGGACGCAATGTCTGTGGCGCACCAGTAGTCCAGGGGCTTGATCTGTAGCCAGGGCCAAGGCAAGGCAGGCAGGCTGGTGGGCAGTTGCGCTGAGTGGGCCGGATGTCGGGTCAGGCCAGGCCAGGCCAGGCCAGGCCAGGCCAGGCCAGGTCAGGTCAGGTCAGGTCAGGTCAGGTCAGGTCAGGTCAGGTCAGGTCAGGTCAGGTCAGGTCAGGTCAGGTCAGGTCAGGTCAGGTCAGGTCAGGTCAGGTCAGGTCAGGTCAGGTCAGGTCAGGTCAGGTCAGGTCAGGTCAGGTCAGGTCAGGTCAGGTCAGGTCAGGTCAGGTCAGGTCAGGTCAGGTCAGGTCAGGTCAGGTCAGGTCAGGTCAGGTCAGGTCAGGTCAGGTCAGGTCAGGTCAGGTCAGGTCAGGTCAGGTCAGGTCAGGTCAGGTCAGGTCAGGTCAGGTCCACCTGATCTGCTAACCTGCTTAAGGGGCAGGTTGGAGCGATGCAGCACTCTGTCACACCATGCAGGGGATCGCTGAGGCAGGTAGTGCACACCCTTTCTTCGCTCCACCTGCATGGCATGCAGCCCCATGCATGGCTGTGCAAACCATGCAGTCATGCAATGGCGCCATAACGCCCCAATGCAGTGACATACAGTGGTGTGTGTTGCAAGTAGGGCGGCAGTGTGGGTGGTGCCGGGTAGTTAGAGGCTGGGGCGGGCTGCCAAGTAGGCTGTGGGGCCTGTGGGGTGCCAGGTGGAATGTGGGGCTGTGGGGTTGGTGGGTTGGTGGGCTGTGGGGCTGGCAAGGAGGGGGTGGAGGATGGGAGCATGGGCTGTCAGTGGCAAGACTCAAGAGTGCTCGGCAGTTCGGCAGTACGCCTCCACTCGGCAGTACGCCTCCACTCGGCAGTACGCCTCCACTGTAATTGTAACCGACTGCAACTGCCAGGCACTGCCTCCACTGTAATTGTAACCGACTGCAACTGCCAGGCACTGCTGGTGTGCGTACCAGGGAGCTCTGCGCCCCGTAGCAGCCCTGGACAGAGTTGTGACAGGGCTACAAGCGGCTGCGAGACAAGCCACCCAAGACCCAGCCTGCTGTGGCACAGTAGTGTGTGGCCTCCCTATCTTGAGCTGTCATCAGGCTACACTTAGTGCATGCAAGACATGCCAACTCTACACAATAGCCCTCCGGGTCAGGCAATAATGTAGGTGGTAGGTGACCATGACCATGTGTATGCCATGTATAAGCCATGTGCATGCCATGAGCATGGGAACACCACACAGACAAAACACCGCTTTGTAGGGGTCCACACTGAGTGTTCCACTGCAATGAAGGCTCAAGGTTGAGGGCCAAGGTGCTGGTGTGCGTAATGCCAGTAGGAAAGGAAACCAAGCATGTGATGTGATCAAGACGTGAATGTTTTAAGACGCAGATGGCACACACATGGGGTTGCAATGTGGCCACTGAGCTGCTCATCATGCTGCTGCTGCTGCTGCTGCTGCTGCTTGAGGTACCAGCTTCCCGCCTTCTACTGCTCAGGCAGTTGGCTTGCCTTAAAGCTGGGCTCGAAGCAGGGATCCGCCTCACTGAAGCCCATGAAGGCGGTGTTGGCGCGCATTTCCTTGCGCAGCTGATCCAGCAGCAGCAGCTTGCCAAACCTGCAGCCACCACCCCACTCCCAGCCATGGTGGTGTGTGTTTGAAAGTAGCAGGGCTGGGTGCCAGTGATTATAGTCGTCCTAGGAGAGGGCATGCGGGCAGATGCACCCCCTCAATACCTGCCTAGCTGTCTGCTCTGCACAATGACAGAGCTGGGCTAGCTGGGCTAGCTTGTTGGGACGTTGGGCTAGCTTCAGCTAGCCAATACTTCATGCTAGCCAATAGCTTTAGGCTAGCCAATACTCTACACAATGACATGGCAATACCTGCCTTGCTACAGCAGGTCAGCGTGAAACATGCGCCCCTGAACTGGGTGTGTAGGCCATCTGGGACTGCAATGCAATGGCGCCCACCCATCCTTACAGGGGACAGACCTAGGGCCCCTACAGGTGGGTCCACCAGTTGCTTAGGCAGGCAGGCAGTGGTGCAGGTGGGTAGTTCCACCCTATCACACCGCGGCGCTATGATGGTGTGCTCATGGTGTGCTAACATGGTGTGCTCTGAGCCCCTTACAGCTTTCCAGCTCTGGCCCAGACATGGTGATGAGGGAGGTGCTGCCATGTATAAGCCATGTGTAGTTCCACCCTATCACCTCACGGCGCTGCTGGAGCCACATACAACAGCTGGCTCTGTGCTAAACAGGTCCCCACTGTGGCTCACCGCTGCTGCTTGATGTCCTCCACCAACGCATCAAAGTCTGAGGGCAGGGGCGTCTCTGAGGGGATGGTGGCTTGGTGACCGTAGTCCAGCCTGCAGCTAGCACCAGACGCCTTTTTAATGCAGAAGCCTCCAAAAGCAAAGAAAAGCAACAAGAACTGCCCCAAGATGGCGGGAACTAGATGAACCAGGCAGCCCTGTTAGGCAAAAGGGAGGAAATTCTTCACACAAGCAAAAGCCTTCAAAAGCAGAAAACTGCAACCAAGGAAAGCAACAGAAACTGCCTCACGATGGCATCCCAAGTAGGCTAACTAGGCGATGGTCGGCACAAGGACAAAGAACAAGTAACCTGAGCTTCATGTCTGCCTGTCGCACATTCGTGACAAGCCTGGCTTGGCAAGCCATTCTGTGGCGCATGCCACCATTGCTGCTACCAAGCAGCCAGCCATGACACGGATGCAGTGCTGCCCTGTACCTGTAGTTCAGGTCCCCCATCCAGAAGACATGGTGGAAGGCTGTCAAGATGTCCATCTGGCAGTTGTCCATGCGAATGCCCTTCACAATGTCCCTGCAAGGCAGGGAGGGGGAGGAACGGGGCAGCAATGACTGGCGCACAACTTCACCACCACCCACACCACCACCACGCCACCACCACCACCACCACCACACTACCACCACCACCACCACTGCCACCACCACCACTGCCACCGACATCACCGCTACCACCACCACGCCATACCACCATAACTGATACCGCCACCGCACCACTGCCCTGACCCACCCATCTGGAGTCATGCAGTGCCTCTGTGGCTACCGAGTGCCCACCAGTATTGACCTACTATTCTGGGTGAAACTTGTTGACTTTTGTACTTGAGCCATGTGTCCAAGCCTGGACACCCAGTGGCCTCCCTGGTACATCCCAGGCGCTCTCACCCCACAACCACTGCCACCACCACTGCCACTGCCACCACCACTGCCACCACCACTGCCACCACCACTGCCACCACCACTGCCACCACCACTGCCACCACCACTGCCACCACTGCCACCACTGCCACACCACTGCCACCACCACTGCCACCACCACTGCCACCACCACTGCCACCACCACTGCCACCACCACTGCCACCACCACTGCCACCACCACTGCCACCACCACTGCCACCACCACTGCCACCACCACTGCCACCACACTGCCACCACTGCCACCACCACTGCCACCACCACCACTGCCACCACCACTGCCCCACCACTGCCACCACTGCCACCACCACTGCCGCCACCACTGCCGCCACCACTGCCACCACTGCCACACTGCCACCACCACTGCCACCACCACTGCCACCACCACTGCCGCCACCACTGCCACCACCACTGCCACCACCACTGCCACCACCACTGCCACCACCACTGCCACCACCACTGCCACCACTGCCACCACTGCCACCACCACTGGCCACCACCACTGCCACCACCACTGCCACCACTGCCACCACTGCCACCACCACTGCCGCCACCACTGCCACCACTGCCACCACTGCCACCACCACTGCCACCACCACTGCCACCACCACTGCCACCACTGCCCACCACTGCCACCACCACTGCCGCCACCACTGCCACCACTGCCACCACTGCCACCACCACTGCCACCACCACTGCCGCCACCCACTGCCACCACCACTGCCACCACCACTGCCACCACCACTGCCACCACTGCCACCACTGCCACCACCACTGCCACCACCACTGCCGCCACCACTGCCACCACTGCCACCACTGCCACCACTGCCACCACCACTGCCGCCACCACTGCCACCACTGCCACCACTGCCACCACCACTGCCACCACCACTGCCGCCACCACTGCCACCACCACTGCCGCCACCACTGCCACCACCACTGCCACCACCACTGCCACCACTGCCACCACTGCCACCACCACTGCCACCACCACTGCCACCACCACTGCCGCCACCACTGCCACCACTGCCACCACCACTGCCACCACCACTGCCACCACTGCCACCACTGCCACCACCACTGCCACCACCACTGCCACCACCACTGCCACCACTGCCACCACTGCCACCACCACTGCCGCCACCACTGCCACCACTGCCACCACTGCCACCACCACTGCCACCACCACTGCCACCACCACTGCCACCACTGCCACCACTGCCACCACCACTGCCACCACCACTGCCCCACCCACCACTGCCACCACACCACTGCCACCACCACTGCCGCCACCACTGCCACCACCACTGCCACCACCACTGCCACCACTGCCACCACTGCCACCACCACTGCCACCACTGCCACCACTGCCACCACCACTGCCACCACTGCCACCACCACTGCCACCACCACTGCCACCACTGCCACCACTGCCACCACCACTGCCACCACCACTGCCACCACCACTGCCACCACCACTGCCACCACCACTGCCACCACCACTGCCACCACTGCCACCACTGCCACCACCACTGCCACCACCACTGCCACCACCACTGCCACCACCACTGCCACCACCACTGCCACCACCACTGCCACCACCACTGCCACCACTGCCACCACTGCCACCACCACTGCCACCACACTGCCACCACCACTGCCACCACCACTGCCACCACCACTGCCACCACTGCCACCACTGCCACCACCACTGCCACCACCACTGCCACCACCACTGCCGCCACCACTGCCACCACTGCCACCACCACTGCCACCACCACTGCCACCACTGCCACCACTGCCACCACCACTGGCCACCACCACTGCCACCACCACTGCCACCACTGCCACCACTGCCACCACCACTGCCGCCACCACTGCCACCACTGCCACCACTGCCACCACCACTGCCACCACCACTGCCACCACCACTGCCACCACTGCCACCACTGCCACCACCACTGCCGCCACCACTGCCACCACACTGCCACCACCACTGCCACCACCACTGCCACCACCACTGCCACCACCACTGCCACCACCACTGCCACCACCACTGCCACCACTGCCACCACTGCCACCACCACTGCCACCACCACTGCCACCCACCACTGCCACCACTGCACCACTGCCACCACCACTGCCGCCACCACTGCCACCACTGCCACCACTGCCACCACCACTGCCACCACCACTGCCGCCACCACTGCCACCACCACTGCCACCACCACTGCCACCACCACTGCCACCACCACTGCCACCACTGCCACCACTGCCACCACCACTGCCGCCACCACTGCCACCACCACTGCCGCCACCACTGCCACCACTGCCACCACCACTGCCACCACCACTGCCACCACTGCCACCACTGCCACCACCACTGCCACCACCACTGCCGCCACCACTGCCACCACTGCCACCCACTGCCACCACCACTGCCGCCACCACTGCCACCACTGCCACCACTGCCACCACCACTGCCACCACCACTGCCACCACCACTGCCACCACTGCCACCACTGCCACCACCACTGCCGCCACCACTGCCACCACTGCACCACTGCCACCACCACTGCCACCACCACTGCCACCACCACTGCCACCACTGCCACCACTGCCGCCACCACTGCCGCCACCACTGCCACCACTGCCACCACTGCCACCACTGCCACCACCACTGCCACCACCACTGCCGCCACCACTGCCACCACCACTGCCACCACCACTGCCACCACTGCCACCACTGCCACCACCACTGCCACCACTGCCACCACCACTGCCACCACCACTGCCGCCACCACCACCACCCCCACTCCATGAAGTGGCTACCCTGGCCACCCCATGGCACCACCAGGCCAGCTCACCTGTAGTTGTTGTTGCGGGCCTTGACCTTGTCCTGGTGCGCCGCCAGGTGGCTGTTGACAAAACAGACCTCCGTGTCCCACACCTGACAGCGTTTAGGCAGCGGTGGTGGCGGTGTCGACAGGAACCATGCCACACTCATCATCATCCTGCCATGGTGTAATGCTTCCAGCCCACAACTGCTGCTAGTGGAGGAGGGGGCAGCTGCACCAGTGGGGTTTAGAGTCAGGGTTAGGGTTAGGGCTGGGTTAGGCCCCTTGACCCTGCCAACGTTGCAGATATTTGCCACTGCCACTGAGCCGTAACAACTGAGCAGTGAACAGCGCACACATGGACATCTCTGTCACAGGACAGCGTCAAATGGGCATTGTACTGCTGAGCAGTACATGCGGGGTTGGGCCTACTTGGTGACTGCTATGAGGTGGTGGCAACACAACGTGTGACGGCATCACCAGCAAACAGAGGCACGACCGCCAATCATGTCGTCACACAAAAGCATGCTTCAGTGGGTGTTGATGCTGATGCGGCAGCCATGCTGGTGTTGATGGGGAAGGTGCCACAAGGATTACCATCCTGGCCAGAATGCTAGGCTCCTAGCCGCCTCTCGCTGCTAACGTTTTCTTCATGTGCCCTATATGCCCTATATATGTGCTACTATATACTCGCTGCTAACGCTTGCTTGCCCTTACAGCTCTGGCGCATGGCTAGCCACTGGTTGGCACCCACCCTAGAGGCCGCACCAATGCCTGAGATTAGGCACGGCTCCCCTTCCAGTTTGCTGCTAGTGTTGTAGTCCTAGGTTCAACGTTGCTGCTAGTAGTGTCCACCCTGAGTGTAAGGTTGCCGCTAGTGAAGGCCCCTATGTGCCCTGTGCCCCCATGTGCCCTAGATGTGCCCTTTGGATGTAGGTGCCCTTTGTATATGTGCCCCTTGGAGGTGCCCTTTGGAGGTGCGAGAGTGAGTGACACACGGGGTATAAGTAGGCATGAGCAGGTGTGAGCAGATATGAGCCTAGTGGCGCAATGCCTCCGAGGAAGCGGCCCAGTACCGCGGAGCAAGAGCCGCATCCGATTGACAGCCCGCAACCACTCCCCTGCCAGCCAAGCGCCAGCACTCTCCTGCTAACCCTAGCCTGGGGCCGAGCACTCCCCCGCCAGCCAAGCGCAGCAAGCGCACCAAGGCTGAGCCGGCAGCTGAGCCCAACAAGGGCAAGGGCAAGGCTGCCAAAGCCAAGCCAGCACCACAGCCAGGCAGGTGGCTAGACAGGGACTGCAATGCAGCGCTGAACATGCAGCGCATTGGGGAGAGCAGATGGCGGCCACTGGAGCTGTGCTGGTGGCCAGAGCAGGGGAAGCTGCCCGCCAAGGGCAAGGAGTACCCAGGTCTGGGCTACAAGCGGCTGCGAGACAAGCCACCCAAGACCCAGCCCGCTGTGGCACAGTAGTGTGTGGGCCCCATTTGAGCTGTCATCAGCTCACAATCAGTGCATGTTTGTCATGCCAACTCTACGCAATAGCCCTCTGGGTCAGGCAATAGTGTAGGTGGTAGGCGACCATGACCATGTGTATGCCATGTGCATGGGCATGAGAACTCTACACAGACAAAAACACTGTTTTGTAGGGGGTCCACACTGAGTGTTCCACTGCAATGAAGGCTCAAAGTTGAGGGCCAAGGTGCTGGTGAAGGCATGTGGAGTGAACCCAAGCTGCCAGCTACTGACAGTAAGGGAGGCCCTCGTGTAAAGTTTAGACTGGTGTCCGTCCGCAGATCGATAGAGAGGTGCTATGTAGCAGTTTGATCAGGGGAGTGAGCGCCCAGGGTGCCCCTCCCCCTCCCCCCCCTCCCTCCCTCCCTCCCTCCCTCCTCCCTCCCTCCCTCCCTCCCTCTCCCTCTCCCTCTCCCTCTCCCTCTCCCTCTCCCTCCCCCTCCCCCCTCCCCCTCCCCCTCCCCCCTCCCCCTCCCCCTCCCCCTCCCCCTCCCCCTCCCCCCTCCCCCCTCCCCCTCCCCCTCCCCCCTCCCCCTCCCCCCTCCCCCTCCCCCTCCCCCTCCCCTCCCCCTCCCCCTCCCCCTCCCCCTCCCCCTCCCTCCCCTCCCCCTCCCCCCTCCCCCTCCCCCTCCCCCTCCCCCCTCCCCCTCCCCCTCCCCCTCCCCCTCCCCCTCCCCCTCCCCTCCCCTCCCCCTCCCCCCTCCCCCTCCCCCTCCCCCCCTCCCCCTCCCCCTCCCCCTCCCCCTCCCCCTCCCCCCTCCCCCCTCCCCCTCTCCCCTCCCCCTCCCCCTCCCCCTCCCCCTCCCCTCCCCCCTCCCCCTCCCCCTCCCCTCCCCCTCCCCCTCCCCCCTCCCCCTCCCCCTCCCCCTCCCCCTCCCCCTCCCCCTCCCCTCCCCCTCCCCCTCCCCCTCCCCCTCCCCCTCCCCCTCCCCCTCCCCCCTCCCCCTCCCCTCCCCCTCCCCCTCCCCCCCCTCCCCCTCCCCCCTCCCCCTCCCCCTCCCCCTCCCCCTCCCCCTCCCCCTCCCCTCCCCCTCCCCCTCTCCCCTCCCCCTCCCCCTCCCCTCCCCCTCCCCCCTCCCCTCCCCCTCCCCCTCCCCCTCCCCCTCCCCCTCCCCCTCCCCCTCCCCCCTCCCCCTCCCCCTCCCCCTCCCCCTCTCCCCTCTCCCCTCCCCTCTCCCCTCCCTCTCCCTCTCCCTCTCCCCCTCCCCTCCCACTCCCTCTCCCTCTCCCTCTCCCTCTCCCTCTCCCTCTCCCTCTCCCTCTCCCTCTCCCTCTCCCTCTCCCTCTCCCTCTCCCTCTCCCTCTCCCTCTCCCTCTCCCTCTCCCTCTCCCTCTCCCTCTCCCTCTCCCTCCCTCCCTCCCTCCTGCCACCTGAAGTGCAGTGCCCCTTGTGTTGAAGGGAGGGGATGAGGATGGGGGTGGGGGGTGAGGATGAGACCCCCCTTGAGACATTCAAGGATAAGGCTGCAAGCGATTCTTCTTAAGGGGTTCAACCCCCACCACACTGACCTTGAGTGAAATAGCGACGCCGCCCTTGTTGGTGGCCACGCCAGCCACGCCTGTTGCCTGGCTGCCCTTTTGCACGTCGCTGATGGCCGCAATGATGTCGTTGCGGGCAAACAACAACAACCGGATTTGCCCCATGTGCACACTCTTGACCTGCATAGGTGACGGCACAGACCAGGCCACACCATGCCAGCCAGGCCAGGTTGAGTCGTCAGCTTGCAAGTCCCCTGCAGAAAGTGTGATATAAGAAGTGTGATGGTGGGAGTAGTGATTTTGTGGTACTATGTGGCAAAGATAGAAGGAAAGCAAGAGCTCATTTCCCTTTAGGGAGCGTGACTCGACATTCGTTACTGGCTCCTATGTGTCTCCACACAAACTTTAGTGGACAACCGTCCCTCGAGCAATCCATCCACCCGGAGAAATTCAACGCTTGATGTAACCAAAAGCTTGATGTGGTAATCGTCAATAGGGAATCCCACATTGCAATCCAACCCCTGGTGGAGTTATATCATGTGCATGTTTAACGTGCATACACGTTTGACCTCAAGTGTCCAGTACGTGATGCTCGAAGGCCTTCTCCCTAGCCACATAATTGAGCGTCAGGGTGCTGAACTTTGACAATAACGCCGCAAGCCGCTCAGGGCTGCTAGCAGCAGCAGACTACATGATGCATAGCCATTGAGCTGTTGTTTGCATAACCTAGAAACAATAGAAAACATTCTTGGCGGGGGATTGAACCCATGACCGGGTGGGGCATGGCGGGATTGGACGTACTTATAACCGTTTGTTGTGCGCCTCCACCTGTCGCTGCATTACGCAGATTGAAGAGATAGAGGCCAATGCCACAGACCACAAATTGGCCCCAGCTGGTGCAAAAAGCAAATACAGACTTACTGCACGCCCAAATTTTCCCCATGTTTGTTCTGAAAACATGTCCAGTGCCCTATGGGCCTCATACACAACTGTGGGAAGGGATTCCTACACAACAGTAAGGTGTCAATGTTCACAATAAGACGGCGTAAATTCCTGTACGTCACGTAAGCCAACTTAAGGCACATGGTGTGAGCCGCATGATGAGAAGGAAGGGGTGGGGTGCAGTGAAGGCCAGGGTCACACATACCATGTAGTATTGAGACCCCATGGCATTCTTCAGTGTTTCCTCCCAAGCGTCTTTGAAGCCGTCCGGGGTCAACCCAGCCTGCAGCCACATTGTCATCGTTGTCTTGATGATCATGGCATTTTGTCAGTCAGTGTTGTCACCAACTGGCCTCAGCCACCCACTGACGTGTTGTGTCTATGCGGGTTGGATGTGAGGGCTTGCAGTAACGCCAACATGCGAGTGCCAAGTGCTGCTCCTGCTCCTGCTGATATTGTGACACACATGGAGTGATGATGGTGGGATGATGACGGTGGAGGTGGTGGGGTCCCGCTGCTGCTGCTGCTGATGATGAATGTAAGCTGGGCTCTATATACATATGTGAGGGTTGACGGCTTCACCAAATCTGGCTGTGACGAGGGACTAGGATGGGACACCATGGCAAGCCACACCATGGCAAGCCCTCCTATGCCTACAAGCCGTCTCAGCCAAGCCAGCATGCACAGGCTCCACCTACTAGTGAGAGGGAGAGAGCTCTTTGCCTGGGCTGCTGGGTATGCTGGCAGTCATGTCAGGGCGAGTTACAGCAGGGCTAGGGCTGGGGCTGGGGCTGGGGCTGGGGCTGGGGCTGGGGCTGGGGCTGGGGCTTGGGCTTGGGCTTGGGCTGGGGCTGGGGCTGGGGCTGGGGCCAGGGCAGGGGCTACGGCTGGGGCTAGGGCTGGGGCTAGGGCCAAGTTCCCAACCCTGCCTGGTGATGATAATGGTGGTGATGGTGATGGGGCCAGGGAAGGCTGGTGGCTGCTTCAGTGATTGACTCGTAACAGGCAGGCTGCTGCAGTCGTTGGCCAACAGGGGGCCTCCAAACTGAGAGGGCAGCAGTGGTGTCAGGCCCTTGGAGCCAGGAGAACACAGACATGAGCACAAACACTCAGGCACACAGGCAGGTGATGGCTTGTCAGCAGCACTTTGACTGATGTGCTGGCATCCCGAAAACTGACAGTGCAGCCTCACATACCGTAAGCCCCTGTTTCAGGCTCAGCCCCTTCTCCTTGCGCTTCACCCCTGCCGGGAAAGGAGCCTGGTTGTCAGGCAGCCCTGCTTGCCACCCCTTCCAACCCTCATCCGCTCCCTGCTGGTCTGCCACAGCCAGAGGTGCAGGGGCATCCCCACCCTTATCCCTGACATTGCCTCTCCCCTCCTCCCCACCCATTGCTGTGCTTTCCAGCCCAGCCAGCATCCAGGCAGGCAATTCATCCACCAGCCACTGCCCCTGCTCTGCCTGCTCCATCCCCGGAAGCGTGTCCATCGCAGGAAAACCTCCAGCCTGAACGGACGGTTCACAGCTATGCGAGAGGTCGATGGTGGGTATGCGTGGGGCTGGGGGTAGCTCGCCTCCAGGGTGCCCAGCCTCCCCGTTCCAGGCACTGAAGCTGGTGGGCATGCTGCCGGCGGTCATACTGGAGGTGTTTGAGCCCAAGCCCTGAGCCACAGCAGCCAGGTGGGCCGGCGCTGCCACCCCCGCCGCTGCCACCGGGGTGGGCGCTGTCACAGGGTTAGACCCCACACCAGCACTGCCATGCCCAGCCCTGCCATCTTCGCGGGAGTGCGTCGCCGCCGCAGTCGGTGGGAGGCGGTTGGTCCCTGAGGCGTTGCGTTGAAGGGGTGGGGCGGTCCCTGTGGGCTGGCTGCTGCCGACTCCCCCTGAGCTGCCTGCTGCCTGCAGCTTGGCGTAGGTGTCCAGGTCAGCTACCAGGCTGTGCTTGCGCTGCCGCAGCGTGGCCCAGTGGCGGGCTCCAGGGGAGGCCCCGCCTGTGGCCCGCATCGACTGTGCTCTCAGGGCCAGTGGACTGAGCTTGGGTGGAGGAGGGGCATGGCTGGGGGAGCTCAAGGGTGATTGCGGGCTGCCTGCGGGCACTCATGGCAGTAGGGGCAAGGCTGGAGCGCCAAGCTCAAATGCAGGCCCTGCCACTGGCCCTGGCCCTACCCTTTCCCTCCGCTTCTTCCCTAGCATTCTTACCAGCCCACTTGTGTACACGAGACGAGCTGCTGCTTAGCCTAGCCCAACAAGGCATACCTGGGGAGTCCAAGCCGCTTGTGCTGTGTGTGGTCAGGCCGAGGCCCACATCCTCCCCCGCCAGCCCCTCCTCCTCCTCCTCCCCTGCTTCAGTCCCCGCCCGCATGTCTTTTGCCTTGTAGCTGCACTCCTGCACACCTGCGGGTATCATGCGGTTGAGAGTAGCACAGCAACAGGTGTCAGCCAGCAATCAGCACAGGCAGGCACAGCAAGCAGGTGCAACTGCCGCAGCTGTTGCTGACATCATGCAGCTGGGGGTGGCAGCACAGCAAGCGGTCAGCTGTCAGTTCAATGCACTCTGTAGGGCTTGCAACAAGATTGAGCACAGGGCCAGGTGGCAATCAGGGCACACTACCGCCAGGCACAGCAGAAATTTGCGACTGCCTTAGCTGCCGTAACCAGCACAAACGCCACAACCACCAAAGCCGTTGCAGCCACTGCCATTTGCAGGAACAGGTCCCAGAAACTAGATGGGGATGGGGTAGTGTGGGATGAGCTCACCAATTGCTACCAAGTCATGCTCCAGCTTGTCCACGCCTTTGAGCCAACAGCGCAAGTCCTCATTCGGCGGCTGCAGCCGAGAGCACAGGCAGGCCGTCAGGCATGCATGCATGCATGCAGGCAGGCAGTCCGTCAGGCAGTCCGTCAGGCAGTCCGTCAGGCAGTCCGTCGGTCCGTCGGTCCGTCGGTCCGTCCGTCCGTCCGTCCGTCCGTCCGTCCGTCCGTCCGTCCGTCCGTCCGTCCGTCCGTCCGTCCGTCCGTCCGTCCGTCCGTCCGTCCGTCGGTCCGTCCGTCCGTCCGTCCGTCCGTCCGTCCGTCCGTCCGTCCGGTGGGTGCTAGCCAAATCTGCTTTATGTCTGGGTGGTGCAGCTGCAGGCCATGACCCCTGTCTTGCCTCACCGCATTGCCCACATTCCAAGTGCCACACAGGACTGACAGCGGACGGTGAACTCTGACGCTCATGTAGTATAGCTGCACCAGCACCTGTAGGTCAGGCAGGGCAAGCCCAGGCGGTTGCAGGAATGTCTGCATGAAGCAGCGTCTAGGCTTTGTAGGGCTGGTCACGGGCTGCCAAGCGGGTGATGGTGTTGGTGGCGGTGTGCAGCTGATGACTCATTCTAATTGGTGCCAGGACACCACTGGAGTTGGTGCAGTAATGCCTGAGGTGCATTAGGGTCACATGCTGCATGCTGCATGCTCCATGCTGCATAATGTCGTGCTAGTGCTGGTGGAAATGGTGCAGCTGGCGACTCATTCTCGCTTGTGCTGGGGCCCATGGCAGGTGCAGGTGTGTATGAAAGATGTGTCCACGCAGCCTGTTGATGATGCGGTCAAGGCAGGACAAATGCTGACAGTGGCTAGCTGTAGGAGACCCCACAGTTTACGATGAGGGGGTGCTAGTGCAGCTGTTGCCAAGGCCCTCAAGCCCGTGCTGGACCTAGGAGGGCTCAACACCTGGTTCTGACCGGGACGATGCGAGCATGAGGGCTGATTATAGTGAGGCCGGCAACACTCCATTGAGCCTAGTACTTTGGGCAGGCTGTTAGCCTTTCAAAATAATAAGCTGTTAGTTCGATGAGGTGCCCAGTGGTCTAGGGGAAAGTGCCACCGGTGTTGAGTTTGTGGTCACCAAGGGTGCGACCGAGGACGCTTCAATTTGATTGTAGTTGAGCGAGATTACCCACAGTCAAACATGTTGTTCCATGTTGATAACTTTTGTTTGATTGGCTGGAGTGAGGCAGCAGCTAGAGTGAGGCTAGACTCTCGCACCTCCAAAGGGCACCTCCAAAGGGCACATATACAAAGGGCACCTCCAAAAGGCCCTTGCTACCCTCCCACTAGGTGATTGGGCCTGAATGGCAGTCCTGTCGTGGCAGTCCTGTGTGGGGCAGTCCTGTGCAGCCGTGCAGCTGTGCAGCTGTGAGAGTGAGGCAGCAGCATGGGGTCTGAGGTGCAAAGGGTCTGTAGGTGTGATAGTGTGATGGCGACCCGTGCATGATGTGCATGGTCATGATGGTGCTGGGAAACTATAAGATGAGTACGCAGGTGCAGGAGTGCATAAGGCATTCATTGTGTCATTGCTGTATTGCTGACAACAGCTGATCCTCGCTGCCACGCGTGCCACCATGTTACACTTGGCACTTGCCCAATGGCACTGCTGCATGGCCTGTTTGGGCAATGGATGAGCATGAACATGCCACGCTGCACCCTGCACAGCCTGCTATGCCACATGAGCCACTCATGCTTGCATCGCCTGCATGCATTCCTTTCCTACCATACCACCCTAGCAGCTAGCATGTGACCCAATGCAGCTGCTTTCTTACCATGCCACACCTGCCGGATACTTTGTGTAGGAAAGGGGAGTTGAACAAGCATGCTTGCACAGATGACGGGCTTGCATGGCTTGCATGGCATGGCCCACCTGGCCGGGTGCCAGGAAACCCTTGCGAGTGCGCAGCGGATGCCAGGTGGGCTGGATGAAGCGGTCTGGGTAGTCCCTGATGCTCTTCACGTCAATGCGCAGCTGCAAGAGAATCACCACCAACACCATCAGCAGGTGGGGCAGGGGCAAGGGTAGGGGCAGCAGGGGCGGCAGGGGTGGCAGGGGCAGCTGCAGCAACAGGCCCACCACCACCATGCACAGGAGCAGGAGCAGCGGCAGCAGCAGCAGCAGCAGCAGCAGCAGCAGCAGCAGCAGCAGCAGCAGCGGCGGCGGCGGCGGCGGCGGCGGCGGCGGAAGCAGCGGCAGCAGGGGCAGCAGTGGCAGAAGTGGCAGCAGCAGCAGCAGCAGCAGCATGTACCAGTACTAGTAGCACGTGAAGCAGCAGCATGTGCAGTAGCAGCAGCAGCAGCCCAGCTTTTGCACTGTTTGTGGATATGTGCCTGGTAGGTGGGTGGCAGCAGCATTTGCAGCAGCAGCATGTGCAACAGCAGCAGCATCTGCAGCGACAGCATGTGCTAGTGGGCGGCAGCGACTACCCCTCCTGCCCCCTCATGATAAACAGCAGAGCAGCTCTCCTGACACCTGACCTCCTGACACCTGGCTGCCTGGCCTGGCTGCCAGGACTCTCCCGCCTGACTTGCCTAAACTGGTGTGCATGCACTATGCAAACCAGTCCAAGGGCAGGGTGAGTTTGAACCTCTGCGCTGCAGCACTGCCAGCTGCGACCAGCATCATACGGTGCAGGGTCATCAGCAGATGCCATGCATCTAGGTCAATGGGCAGCGATGATGATCAGCTCTGAGTGGCAGCTCTGCATGTGCTCACTACTGCGCTATGCACCTTCCAGCCCTAGGTACCTGTGTGATTAATATCCATGTGCCGTGTCCCATGCAAGCCATGCATGGAGATGTGCATGGGGCCTCACCTCCCCGAGCACGGTAGGGGCCCAGCAGGTCAGGTGGTCGTAGACTCTGATGCGTAGGGAGGCAAAGGTGGGGTGCAACACATCAAACACAAAGAACTCGTCCCACTCAGGGTCTGCGTTCTGTGGCCACATGCACACAAAACACACACACACATGCATGGACGCATGGGCGCATGAGACAGAATGGACTTGACGGGACATCAGCATGGATTGTGGGGAGGAGCAACAGGCACGTATGCAGCTGGTGAGAGAGGAGCAGGGCCCCATGCGAATGTCACTATCACATCCGCCACCACTCTTTATAGCCATGCAAGAAGGGTGCCAGGTCAGGGTAGGTCGCCTTGGCAGCTGCACACCTGCTGCCTTCCATGCACCAGGCACCCCGAGGATGCCTAGACCCTGCATTGTGTACATGACCGCTCTGCATGACGTCATGCAGGTTGCCCTGCATAGCGCCATGCAGCCCATTCTGCATGCCGCCATGCAGTGAGGCACCGTGGAGGACCGTCACCTAAGCAGCCACCTCAGCCACTGTCACCATAGCATTTATTGCCACTCTTGAAGACCATGCAGAATGGCGTCTGTGAGGCTTACTGACCCCACCAGCTCTCTGCCCTGCTTCAGGTCACCTCCCAAGTAATACCCATCTCATTCAAGGAGTAAAGACCATGCCAAAGGCCAGCTGGCATGGGGCAGCCACCTTAGATCCTGCTTAGGCACCCTGCATGCATGTGTCACACCTTGGACAGTGCCTTGGAGAAGCGCTTGACCTTCTCACACTTCACCACGGCAAAGGGGTCCAAGTCAGAGTGGCCTGACACATCAGACAGCCCCGACGCCCTGATGAGTCGTACGCCCAGGCGAGCCACATCTGCCTTGCTCTTGTTTCCAGTCCTGGGGCCAAGCAGTGGCAGGCCAGCAGCCGCCACCTCCTGACCTCCTGGCTTGCTAGCCTAATCAGGATCTAGCCTAAGTAGGATCTAGTCTACGTAGGATCTGGCAGGGCACCTCAGTCAGGGTGCATGGAAAGGTCTCTGATAACCAGTTGGCTTGCATGGGTTTCTGCCCCGCATCCTGGCTGGCAGCTTGTCAGGCTGCCACTGTGGCGCTACTCAGCAGCACCCCTCCCAAGCCAAGCCTGATTGGGTCGAGTATCGGGCCATGGTCAGGTCTGGTGGCTAGGCCCGGATCGGTTCAGTGCACCTCATTTCAGTTTGGTTCAGTTTAAAGCAGTTTAGGCTGTCCAGGCGGGTCAGGACCACTCACCACAGCTTCAGCGCCTGCTCGCCAATTTGGGTGCTGTTGTTGAGTTTGTGGCCACCGCCCACCAGCCTAGAGTGTGAGCTAGCGTCCCCACCACTGCCAGCCGGGTCAGTCCAACCAGGTGCGCTTGCCCCAGCCAGACTGATGAAGGGAGGGGGCAGGTCAAGCAGGGAGGGGGGTGGGGTAGAGCCCCTAGCATAGCCAGGCTGTGGCTGGCCTGCCGTGGGGTGCATGGGGCTGGGCATGAGGAAGGGCACAGCTGGCGGCACCACTGACAGCGGCGGGTGCCTGCCTCGATGCAGGGCAGTGGCATGGGTGGTTGAGGCGGTTGAGGCGGTTGAGGTGGTTGGGGCGGTCAGACCAGCAGCAGCTGGGGTGGGCAGTGAGATGGCAGCAGGGTGAGGTGGGTTGGGTATGGTGGTGGGTGGGAAGGGGGAGCTAGGGGCTCCTGGGGGGTCACCAGCCATCTCTCCCGCAGCCCAGCTGCTGCTGTCAGCAGTGAGAGCCCAGCCCCTAGGGGTACCAGGACAAGCCTGGAGAGGCCCCTGGCCCTGAGGCCCAGAGTTAAGCACAGGTACAGTAGGCATAGGTGGCACTGGCCCAGTGGCTGAGACCGCCATGCTGCCTGCAGCGCCTAAGCCACCCTCACAATCCGCTCCCTGGGCGTGGGGTGCCGGCAAGGCGGTGCTCGTCACGGTACATTTTGGTCTTTTGCCATCCTGGCTAGCTGTTGCGGCTGCTGCTCTTCGTGTAAGTCTGCTTCTGCTGCTGCTGTGCTGCTGCTGTTCTTGTGCTGCTGATTTTGCTGCTGCTGTTTGTGGCGTGCTGCTGATGCTGTGCTGCTGCTGTTGCACAAGCTGTGGTGGGTGCTGGACAGGTGTCACACCAATCCGCACTGCGGCATCAGCGACACACTGGCTGTGGGTGTCAGCCACCATGCTCTGCACGCCAAGAGGCACGGGGTGAGGGGTGAGGGGTGTGGAAGGCAGCAATGCAGCCTGGAGCTCCGGAGCTGGAGCTGAAGGAGACCCAGAGGTCTTCTGAAGCTGGGGTGCCTGAGCCTGCACCTCCACCTCCACCTCCTCTGCCATGGCGGGGCCTGCTGGCTGCGACTGCCGGCTGAGCCTGCTGGGCCGCGTAGGCTTGGTAAGACTACACTGGCGGATGAGGGTGGGTCCTGCAGCAGCAGGGCTGAGCTGCAGCCTGGGCACATTGGGCTGGGGTGGACACAGCTGCTGGGGCGGGCTGGGCTGGGCTGGGCCAGGTAGAGTTGAGCAAGGCAGGCGCAAGCTGGGTTGGGTAGGGCTGGGCTGGGTCAGGCTGGGTTGGGTCGGGCTGGGCTGGGCAGGGCTGGGCTGGTTAGAGCTGGGCTGGGTCGGGTTGGGTGGTTGTGAGGTGGGTAGGAAGTCCCTGTATTGGGTGAGATTGTGCCCAGGGGTTACTGGAGGGGGGCTGCTGGGCTGAGGTGCTCCAGGCTGAGCTGAAAGGGTCTGTGGGGCGGTGGAAGGTGGATGCACGCTTGGCTGGAGCAGAGGTGAGGAAGGGTCGACCTGCAGTGTCAGTGGAGACATGACCGCTGGCCCAGATTGTTGCTCCTGCGGCTGTTGCTGCTGCAGCTCCTGCTGCTCCTCCTGCTGCTGCTGCTGCTGCTGCTCCTGCTGCTGCTGGCACCCCTCCCTGACAGTCCTATGCTGTTGTTGATGCCTAGCGGCCTTGCTGGCATTGATGTGCCCTGGCGCCTCTTGTTCCTGTGCAGCTGCATGGGCATGACTGCAGCTAAGCTGCCCTGAAGGGCGGCATGAGGGTGTAGCCTGACTTGGCAAAGGTGGCAATGTGTGACCTGCACTTGCCAGCTGAGGCAACAGCCCACCATGGGCCTCAGCTCCACAACCACCACCGCCAGGATGCAAAGAACACGGAGCCAGCAGTAGAGGAGGCTGAGTCATGGCATCCACACAGCCACGGGCAAGGCTCAACGGTGAGCTGCTGGGCTCACACTCTGTGGTAGGGTCACCCTGGCACACCCCACTCGGCAACAAGACTGTATGATTGACCGCGGGTGTGGTGTCACACTCTCCTGCTGCTGCCCAGTGGGTGCATGGGATTTGGGGTGGCGCCTCAAAAAGCTGTTGAGCTCGTTGAGAGCTAGCGGTCACTCTACCAGTGAGTGAGGCAGAGGCTGGTTGATAGCAATGGAGGAGAGGGTGACCATGGCTGCTCTGCCCATGCAGAGGCGGCCTTAGCTGCTGCTCCTCCTGCTGCACCTCCTCCTGCTGCTGCTGCTCCTCCTCCTCCTGCTGCTGCTGCACCTGCAGCTGCTCCTGCTGCACCCTTTGCAAAGAGGGCCTCTGCTTAGATGCTGACACCAGTCCCCCTGACATGAGTGCCCCATCCAATACATGAGTGGGAGCACTAGGGGATGAGGCACTTGAAGTGGGGACCTGTTGCTGCACAAGCAAAGGCACACGGTAGCTGAGATTTGGTCAGTGAACAATGCATGTGTTGTGGCTCACGATGACAGCGTCTGCACAGTTAACCAATCATGCTCTAGAAAAGTGCTGAGCTGGCAACAACCAGGATTGCTTGCCCATGTCCCAGCAGCAGGCTGCACAGCCAAAAAAACATGCCCAAGAGGTGTGGCTGCCCAAGGCAGGCCGGCAGGCTGGCAGAGGGAGGTCAACCGGGGCAGTCTGCTGCGCCATGCAGTGGAAAGAGGTTTCAGGTTTCAAGTTTCAGGTTGCTGATCCCAACAACAAGAGTACTATCGACCCCACCTAGCTGCCCAAGCGTGCCCAAGCGTGGGACCCCATATTCAGCGAACATCTTAAGGGGCTATCTCATTGTTTTTTTCAGTAACATGAGGTGCCGCCCAACCCCCCTCCGCCAGCCCAGGCCCCCCCTGCCCAGGAGCCACTCCCTCCACCAGCCCAGGAGCCCCCTCCCCTCCCTGCCCAGGCCCCCCTTGGCCAGGACCAGCCACCTGCTGCACCTGGCCCACTGCCACGACCCCAGGCCTCCCCATGGGGCAGGCGGCTGGGCCCGGACACCAACTCGTGCCTCAACTTCCAGCGTATTGGGAAGAGCATGCAGCGCCCCCTGGAGCTGTGCAGCTGGAAGGACCCGGAGGCTCTGCCCCCCATTGGCGAGGAGTACCATCAGCGCTACAAGCTGGTCAATGACGGGCTGCCCAAAGGCGGGGCATTGATAGCCAGGCAACAACCCATACCCTAGTAGTCTTGACAGGCTGCTGGCCTTTTGAGCATTAAGCTGTTAGTTTGATGAGGTGCCCAGTCGTCTCGGGGGAAAGTGCCACCGGTGTGGGGTTTGTGGTCATCAAGGGTGCGACTGAGGATGCTCTAATGTGATTGTAGCTGAGTGAGAATACCTACTGTCAGACATGTTGTTCCATGTTGTTCCATGTTGGATGAGTTTTGTTTGGCTGTACATTGCATGTGTTAGTAGGCCAAGTGTCCAAGATGGTTTTACGCCATTGTACCAACCCCACCTAGCTTCCGTGCTATAGGCGTGGGATGCCGTGTGGGAGCGACTGTGACTCTGATTATGCTCGTTGACGTGTCAACGCCGAGGCACATGTGCGCATGTTACCCAACTTGTGCGCACCTTGCACAGCGGATGGATATCCACAAAGGGCCCGCCGGATGCTGCCTCAGGCCCAGTTAGAAGCAAATTAACTAGCGCGATGGCGTCCTCTAGCTCTTGACGCATAATGTAACCCAATAATAAGCCTTATGGGGGTATGGCTTCTTGTGCAGCGTATCGTGGCGGGCTATGGGCGCAGGCGCACCCATGAACTGAGAAAGCAGGTAATGTCTGTGGTTTGCACACCCCGACCCCCCAAAAGTACAACTAAGCCATTTTTCCCGACCAATAAAAAACCACTGCCGACGACTAAAGTACGAGAGTATTGCCAGCAGAACCCTACAGCCCTCAAGCTACACCAAAACCAACACAGGCTGCGAGCTCATCACTGCTACATTTCTAGTGTGCCTGATGCCCACTAGTCACCCCCGCCATTGGCTGCACCCCCATGGCCCAAGAGATAAAAATCTTCTGCGCGGACGAGTCCGCCGAACGGTGCGATGAGCTGCTGTGGCCTGACGAGTGTGCAGCCAGCCCTTCTGGCGCAGACACTCTTTGCGAGGGCAGCCTGGACCCAGCGCGGCGTGACACATCTTGATTATGATATCTTGATCGTGGCTGCAACGGCGGCCACGGGCCAGAAACCGATCAAGAAATGAAGAACGAAGAATGAGTTGTGGTTCGTCACCTCCCCGACAAGCTCAAACACAACATTGATTGATCAACCACAATTTCCTGAGACCTTAGGAATACTTCGGAGAAAAGAATGCAATTCATCCGTATACTATAAGCAGGTGGTATAGCAGGGGATCAGGTTGAGCAGCAGGGCATCATCACGGTGTAATTAAAGCTCCCACCTTCCTCGGAATGGCAACGTCCTTGCACTGCCGTGTGCACGTGCTGTAGCGTGGAATGCTTGAGGATTGAATCGTCCTAGACTAGCGCACCTTGGACAGGCCCGGTATCCCTCTCCGGTGCCTGCCGGGTTAATCCTTCAATCCCGCTCGCCACGATGCACGCAGCGGTTCTGGCGCAGTTTGTGCTAATTCCATTGTATTTATCGTGGCTCCCATTTGACATTGCCGAGCAGCTCCTCAGCGAACTGGTGGCATCAGGCAAAGCAGAGCGAACCGGGTCCCGTATAACGGGGCACTTAGGTCTGGAACCGGGCTCCGCTTGCTCCCGCACGGCTATGGCTACTGGCTTGGCCCGGTTGCAAGCGGGAAGGTCCCCGTTAGGGACAACCTGTTCTGTCGGCATGCAGTGGGCATCCAGCCCGACTTTTGTCAGCCCTTGAGCCGCTCAGTGGCCACATGCAGCCTTATCAAGAAGAAGAAGAAGAAGACTACTCCGGCGTGGAGCCGGCGTGCATTAAGGAAGGAGCTTCCGCCTGGGGCGCGGCCTGCTCCCACCACCTACCCTGGGTGATGGAGAGACCCTTCCTAGCCCCAATCCCCTTTCCCTGCTCTGAGTCTGTAGCTTGTTTTGGCGATGCTATGTGAGCTTATCACTGCGTGCCGGGTGAGCTTGTAAAGTAGTTTGATGGTGTTAGTGTGTGTTACACCCAACTCTCTCATATGTTGCTTGGTGTGTGCTTCGTATGTAATGCCGCCTATGCCAAGTAGGATAGGTCGGATGGTAACGGTGTTGCCAGCTTCCCGGATGGCCGTGGCGAGGGCTGCGTGTTGTGTGCTGGCTTTTTCTAGTTGTTCGGTCCAACGAGAGTCGGCGCAATATTTAATCTCCAATATAGTGACGTGCTTGTTGGACTCGTCCTTATCCCTGTTTCTTTTGTTGCTTTTGGTGCTGACCATGATGATATCAGGGCGGGTTGTCGTATTGTGTGCTGTTGGCAGGCCTATGGCTGCAAGGGTGTCGCTTAAGGTGGTGTTAGGGAGATCCATGTCGTTTTGCTCGCCGCGTGCGTGGCTACCGATGTCAGTGTATGTAATGCACCCTCCTTGCGAGCCTTTACTGATCGCTTTAGTGATGAGGCGTCCCGCCCCATTGTGCCGCTCTTGTACTAAAGCTGCAGTGCGGGTGCATCCCGAGAGAAGGTGAGTAGCACTATCGGCCTCGCCGCAGAGCGGGCACCGATCGTCCGCGGCCTTCCCCCAGCGCATCGCCAATTTCTGGTTGTAGAGCCCGCCAGTGCGGTAGAGCAGTGCTGTTCTTTGGGCAGCGGTCGGGATGCCCGGGTCGAGCATTACTCTTTCACATGACCCTTTGGCGGCGACCCTGGCGATGTCTTGGGACATCTGGTAGTAGATGCTATCTTGGTTTGCGAGTCCCAGTTTGTGTTTGGCGCGCATATGTGTGCGTACGCTGTGTCTGCAGTCCGGTAGCGGTATGGTGGTGCCAGTTTCGGTGGTTGCGCTCAGCCAGGTCTGTTGTTCGGTGTGCTCGTGCGGGGCCTGAGTGTGGGCCTGCTCCGGGTACATAGCCGCGTGTTTGGCCAGGGTGTCTGCCGCTTCATTTCCGATGATGCCGGAATGTGCCCGGACTTTTCGTAGGTGTATAGTGTCGCGGCTGTTCATGATCAGGGTGGCGATGTCGGCCAAAATGTCCCTATGATGATGTGTGCGGAGCGACATTGGGTTGGCCAGTGCTCTCCGTATTTGGTATATGGAGCAGAGGCTGTCAGTGGCGATATGGGTTGCTCCCGATTTGATGGCTGCGTGGATAGCTGCGAGCTCTGCTCTGTTTATGGTGCTGTGGTCGGGTAGGGCAATGGTGAGCCGCTCGTCATTCTCCGGTGTGTACACTCCCGCTCCCACTTTCCGCGACGGGGCGCGATCCGTTCCTTGCATGCAGCTGCCATCTGTGTACGTGACAGTCCTCCAGTTGGGGATGACCATACTTGATGTTGTGCAGAACGGGGGTGCGATCTGGTTGGGTTGGCGCATGTGCCCCGTGGCGGGGAGCTCGCGGTCTGCCGGGAGGTGCATGTGCTTGTAGTGCCCGCTGGGCAGTTGGGTGGGCTGGACGTGTTTCGAGGGTTGGTTGTGTTTAGGGTGCCGTTCGGGTCTGGGGTGTAGCGCCGTGGCTGTGTTGGCCAGCCAGCCCTGTGGATTCCCTTTTGTGACGAGTTGTTGCCCCGCCTTGTTCCAAACGATGTAGGTGAGCAGCGTGGCGTGTTTGCATGACTTGGTAGCTGCCTTTGGTTTGTCAAGGGGGATGGTGGCCAGGTGCTGACAGTACTCCGGGTAGCTTTTGAGCATGGCTATGTGTTTAGGATATGAGATGCCTTTCTTTCCTGGGATGAGCAGGATAGTGGCCGTGGCCTCCTCCATTGTGGCAGAGTGTATTGCATGTTTGATGCATTTTAGGGCCAGGGCATCCTCAGCTGGGACGTTCCATGTAGAGAGCCCTGTGTGTCTCACGAGGAGGCAGTTGTGGTGTGCCCCATAGGCTGTGTCGTTGATGTCTGGGCTCCAGTAGGTAGTGGTCTCAGCCCTGACCGTGAGTGGATTGGCCCATCTCTGGACGGTGCTGGGAAAGTACTGTGTGTTGTAGAGGGTGGTGATGGCCTTGTTTTGTGCTGCTAGGAGTGGTTGGGGGATGCTTTGTGTATTATTTCTACGTAGGAGAGCTGCTAGCTCCATGGCTGGGTCCCGTGGGTGTGGTGTGTGCTGCAGCCATGTGGTAAGATTTTGGTAATTGGTCTTGTTGATCAGGCCCACTGTGCGCCCCGCCTCATCATGGGCTACTACGTGTTCAATGAGGCTGTGTTGGGGCAGGTTGGGTCCTTGGCTCCCTCCACACATGGCTTGGGTGGTGATGTGGGAGTGATTCTGGAGTGTGATTTCACACCTTCCCGTCCCGACGATGTCTGTTTGCGGGTTAACCGGTGAGGTGTGGAATGTGGCTCTGGAGTGCAGGTCGGTGCAGCGGGGTATCCAGGTGTGGGGGTCGGGCAGACCCTGCCGGGTATGCTCTGGGAGGGCCGCGTCGAGTGGTCGGCGTCTCGCCTCTTGTCTCTTACTATTGTCCGCGTCGTACTCATTCTTCTTATCGGTGTAGTCGATATGCGCTAGAATGAGCGGTTTAGGTTCAGTTGTGGGGTGCCAGTGGGCCTTTATTAGGTCCGTCTCCACTGAATTTCGCATGGCGGTTTTGAGGTCATCTTCGCCGTGTGCGCAGACTGGGCAGAGCCAGTGGTCGTCCCTCGCTTGCCCCGCTAGGCCTGTCTTGGCTAGGCAGGCCGGGTGGTAGGCTCTCATGCAGATGTTGCACATGGGGCTGTCCTCTTTGGGTTCCCAGCATAGTTCGCATGTGCAAACATGTTCTGCATCTGCTCTGCAGATGTCTTCTGTGTGGGCGGGCGTGTAGCCTTCCTTCTTGTACATTTGGAGAGCCCATTTCTCTATGATGGTGGGCCTCCAGTGGACGTTGTAATAGCTTTCTTGGTTGTTGCCGTTCCAGTGCCATCCGTCAATGGCAGTGATGGACTCTTGGTGGTCATACATGGCTCCTAGCATGATCCCTAGCTGCTCGTTTTTGTGTTGGCGTGCAGTATCGGCTTTCCATGTACTGAGATTGGTCAGGGTCATGATGGGTATGTGTGTCACTACGTCAGGGATGGTCTGGGTGTGTCGATCTTCAGCTTCTGTGTGTCTGTCTTCCGCTGGTCTCTTGCTGCCGATCCTGGGCTGCGGCGTGGGCTGTTTCGCAGTCGGTGGCTTGGGGACGTTGTTTGTGAGTTTGGATCTCGCGGTCGCCGTTATGGGGTTCGGTGTAGGCGGCTGTGTGTCCTTTGCGAGCGTCTTGGCTGTCATGTATGCTCGGATGTCCGTGTAGCGGGGCCCGGTGTGGGCGGTGGTGTGAGGAGTGAGCTCTGTGAGTCCTGCGGCCCAGGCTCGGATCCGCCGCTGGTCTGCTGGTAGGGTAAGCGTAGTGTCCCGTCTCCCCAGGATGGTCTTGGCTTCCGTCGCGGTTGGGCAGTGGTCCATGGTCGCCATGGCCGTAAGTCTATTTAGGGCGATGATGTGCTTTTGTTTCACCTTAGTGCCGAAGCGTTTCCTGAGGCTATCCCCTGACATGATGTGTATGTTATCCTGGCAGATGAGCTCCGAAGGGTGTGCCAGTCCTAGGCTCTTGCAATCAAGTCTCCCGGTAAAAGTTCCCCCTATATGGGGGAAATTTGTTGGCTGTGGATGGGGGAAGTTTTGAATTGCCGAACTGCGCCACTCAACAAGCACGAGCGACTAGCAACCCACACTACAGCTCGCTGGGCTCCTCCGCATGCTTTGACGCGCAACCTTGACTGCCCAGAGGTGGTTCCTGGGGGCGGTTACTGCAATCGTTGATGTACGGCCGCAGCGATGCCGACCACAAGCCGTCCCTTAACACCAGCCGATCCACTCCCGTACACGCAGGAGTTATGACCCCGCGAGGCAAGCGAGGACAACGCACAGCTGAAGGACAGCATGAAAACACGAGAGGAGCTGAGCTAGGCGCGGGCCAGGCGAGCTACAGGTGAGATGGTTAGGGTAATATCTAGCCACCAGCACATTAGGGGCAGCACTAACAATTCGCCCCTTGCATTACCCTTGCCATGACTCTGTTGTTGTGTGCCTATACATGCAGGCCATGCACAATAACAGCTCAAGGGGACCTCAACGACTGAGAACGGCAAGACTGGCCACCCACCGCCCAGCCCCACCCCTCGCTGCCGCAGCCCAGCCCTGCCCCACCCCCTCCCAGCCCTGCTCCACCCCCTCCCAGCCCTGCCCCACCCCTCCCAGCCTTGCGTTGCCCCTCCCCTCCCTGCCCAGCCCTGCCCCACCCCTTTTCAGCCCTGCCCCAGCCCAGCCCAGCCCTGCCCCACCCCAGCCCAGCCTTACGTTGCCCCTCGCCGCCGCAGCTCAGCCCTGCCCGACCCCCTCCCAGCCTTGCGTCGCCCCTTCCCTCCCTGCTTAACCCTGCCCCACCCCCTCCCAGCCCTGCCCCACCCCATCCCAGCCTTGCGTTGCCCCTCCCCTCCCTGCCCAGCACTGCGCCACCCCCTCCCAGCCCTGCCCCACCCCCTCCCAGCCTTGCGTTGCCCCTCCCCTCCCTGCCCAGCCCTGCCCCACCCCCTCCCAGCCCTGCCCCACCCCCTCCCAGCCTTGCGTTGCCCCTCCCCTCCCTGCCCAGCCCTGCCCCACCCCCTCCCAGCCTTGCGTTGCCCCTCCCTGCCCTGCCTTGCCCTGCCTTGCCCTGCCTTGCCCTGCCCTGCCCTGCCCTTCCCTTCCCTGCCCTGCCCTGCCCTGCCCTGCCCTGCCCTGCCCTGCCCTGCCCTGCCCTGCCCTGCCTGTGAGTGTGTGGCAGTGCAGGCTGCAGGTAGAAGCAGGCTGCAGGTTTGCTGCAGTGCATGAGCAGCAGCAGCAGGCTGCAGTGCATGTGTTACAGAGCATTAGCAGCAGCAGCAGCAGCAGCAGGCTGTAGTGTATGAGCAGCAGTGCAAGGACAGCAGCAGCAGTGGATGGGCAGCCGCAGCAGGCTGTAGGTGTGTAGCAGTGCAGGTAGCAGCAGGCTGCAGGTGTGCTGCAGTGCATGAGCAGCAGCAGGTTGTAGGTGTGTTGCGGTGCATGAACAGCAGCAAGAGCAGCAGGCTGTAGTGCATGAGCAGTGCATGGACAGCAGCAGCAGGCTGTATGTGTGTGGCATTGCAGTCTTGTATTAGCAATCAGCAGCAACTTTGAGCCCGTCTGAGAAGATTGTTGCATGGTACAAAAGCTTTCAAAAGGCTGTCTTGAGCTTCCTTTCAGTTCCATGCCACACAACGTGATTTGTAAGCTGTGAATGGTCAAGATGTAATGAAGAAAACGGTGGTGGTCATTAGCCGTGTATCCTACGCCCATTGTATTGACAACACCCCGCAGTGATGCGCTAAGGCCGCAAACGTGGTAGCCACCTGCTACATACCCCCTTTGCATGTATGCATCACGGTCATGCTTAGCAAGTGCAGGCCTGGCAGTGATCCACACCCAATGTGTCACAGCTAGCTGGACCACGGATGGTACCTATAGTGGAGGCTCACCAGATCCAGCCACATGCTAGGGTGTGGTGCGCCACATGCCCCTTGTATGGACAACACCACCACGCGGTGATGCGCTGAGGCTGCAAACATGGTAGCCACCTGCTACATACCCCCTTTGCATGTATGCATCACGGTCATGCTAAGCAAGTGCAGGCCTGGCAGTGATCCACACCCAATGTGTCACAGCTAGCTGGACCACGGATGGTACCTATAGTGGAGGCTCACCAGATCCAGCCACATGCTAGGGTGTGGTGCGCCACATGCCCCTTGTATGGACAACACCACCACGCGGTGATGCGCTAATGCTGCAAAGGTGTTAGCCACCTGCTACATACCCCCTTTGCATGTATGCATCACGGTCATGCTTAGCAAGTGCAGGCCTGGCAGTGATCCGCACCAAATCCAACCATATGCTACCACGTGGTATTACATCGATGCTGCAACTGGCACGGTCAAGTACGCTAGGTCTATTGCAGACCTTGATTTTCGAGTTGCAATCGCCCATCACCGGGGGATTCGTCTTACACAACCAATGTGATGTCCATATGCGGCTACACAAGCAATGGCATGGTTGAACAACCGCACATTGCATGCCTTTATTTGCATCAAGACGACTGCATACCATGCCAGATCTTTGCCTTGAAATGAGCTTGCATGCAACCAGACACACACCGCGTATGTTGCTGTTCTTGCACTGCTGCTCATGCACTACAGCCTGCTGCTGCTGCTGCTCATGCACTACAACACACCTGCAACCTGCACTGCTACACACCTGCAACCTGCACTGCTACACACCTACAGCCTGCTGCTGCTTCCCATACACTGCTGCTGTTGTCCTTGCACTGCTGCTCATACACTACAGCCTGCTGCTGCTGTTGCTCATGCACTGTAGCACATGCACTGCAGCCTGCTGCTGCTGCTCATGCACTGCAGCAAACCTGCAGCCTGCTGCTACCTGCAGCCTGCACTGCCACACTCTCACAGGCAGGGCAGGGCAGGGCAGGGCAGGGCAGGGCAGGGCAGGGCAGGGCAAGGCAGGGCAAGGCAGGGCAAGGCAGGGCAAGGCAGGGCAAGGCAGGGCAGGGCAGGGAGGGGCGACGCAAGGCTGGGAGGGGGTGGGGCAGGGCTGGGCAGGGAGGGGAGGGGCAGGGCTGGGAGGGGGTGGAGCAGGGCTGGGAGGGGGTGGGGCAGTGCTGGGAGGGGGTGTGGCAGGGTTAAGCAGGGAGGGAAGGGGCGACGCAAGGCTGGGAGGGGGTCGGGCAGGGCTGGGCTGCGGCGGCAAGGGGCAATGTAAGGCTGGGCTGGGGTGGGGCAGGGCTGGGCTGGGGTGGGGCAGGGCTGAAAGGGGGTGGGGCAGGGCTGGGCAGGGAGGGAAGGGGCAGGGCTGGGAGGGGGTGGAGCAGGGCTGGGAGGGGGTGGGGCAGGGCTGGGAGGGGGTGGGGAGGGGCAACGCAAGGCTGGGAGGGATGGGGCAGGGCTGGGAGGGGGTGGAGCAGGGCTGGGAGGGGGTGGGGCAGGGCTGGGAGGGGGTGGGGCAGGGCTGGGCAGGGAGGGGAGGGGCAACGCAAGGCTGGGAGGGGGTCGGGCAGGGCTGAGCTGCGGCGGCGAGGGGCAACGTAAGGCTGGGCTGGGGTGGGGCAGGGCTGGGCTGGGCTGGGGCAGGGCTGAAAAGGGGTGGGGCAGGGCTGGGCAGGGAGGGGAGGGGCAACGTAAGGCTGGGAGGGGTGGGGCAGGGCTGGGAGGGGGTGGAGCAGGGCTGGGAGGGGGTGGGGCAGGGCTGGGCAGGGAGGGAAGGGGCAGGGCTGGGAGGGGGTGGAGCAGGGCTGGGAGGGGGTGGGGCAGGGCTGGGAGGGGGTGGGGAGGGGCAACGCAAGGCTGGGAGGGATGGGGCAGGGCTGGGAGGGGGTGGAGCAGGGCTGGGAGGGGGTGGGGCAGGGCTGGGAGGGGGTGGGGCAGGGCTGGGCAGGGAGGGGAGGGGCAACGCAAGGCTGGGAGGGGGTCGGGCAGGGCTGAGCTGCGGCGGCGAGGGGCAACGTAAGGCTGGGCTGGGGTGGGGCAGGGCTGGGCTGGGCTGGGGCAGGGCTGAAAAGGGGTGGGGCAGGGCTGGGCAGGGAGGGGAGGGGCAACGCAAGGCTGGGAGGGGTGGGGCAGGGCTGGGAGGGGGTGGAGCAGGGCTGGGAGGGGGTGGGGCAGGGCTGGGCTGCGGCAGCGAGGGGTGGGGCTGGGCGATGGGTGGCCAGTCTTGCCGTTCTCAGTCGTTGGAGTCCCCTTGAGCTGTTATTGTGGATGGCCTGCATGTATAGGCACACAACAACAGAGTCATGGCAAGGGTAATGCAAGGGGCGAATTGTTAGTGCTGCCCCTAATGTGCTGGTGGCTAGATATTACCCTAACCATCTCACCTGTAGCTCGCCTGGCCCGCGCCTAGCTCAGCTCCTCTCGTGTTTTCATGCTGTCCTTCAGCTGTGCGTTGTCCTCGCTTGCCTCGCGGGGTCATAACTCCTGCGTGTACGGGAGTGGATCGGCTGGTGTTAAGGGACGGCTTGTGGTCGGCATCGCTGCGGCCGTACATCAACGATTGCAGTAACCGCCCCCAGGAACCACCTCTGGGCAGTCAAGGTTGCGCGTCAAAGCATGCGGAGGAGCCCAGCGAGCTGTAGTGTGGGTTGCTAGTCGCTCGTGCTTGTTGAGTGGCGCAGTTCGGCAATTCAAAACTTCCCCCATCCACAGCCAACAAATTTCCCCCATATAGGGGGAACTTTTACCGGGAGACTTGATTGGCTCTTGAGGCATGTAATGCATGCGCTGACTATGTCCCGTGGTAGCGGGCTAGCGCTCTGTGTTATGAGTTGCCCAAGTGCTTTAGTCTCCTTGGGGTAGAGGGGTGCCCCTTCGTGTGTGGCGAAGAGGTTTGCTGTGGTGGTGTGCAGGAGTTGTCTGGCCCGCAGGGTGTGTTGCAATAGGTTGGGAATTCGGTGTCCATGTTTAGCGGCCTGAGCGTATAGCCAGGTGATCTGTTTGTGGAGCATGCACCTCGATATGTGTGCGTATGTGTTGTCCGCGGACTGGAGACTGGAGACTAGGGCTGTGGTGTTCCTGGCATGGTACTCTTGGGCTGCTGAGCTGATGCCGAGGCCAAGCTTGTCTATGTCGTCCCGGATGACGGCATTGGGTGTGCCCAGTGGGAGGTTGAGCTTGTGCTTGACGCATTGGTTGACTGCCCTGTCAAAGAGGTCTAGGTCCCCCGGGGTGCATGGTACCACGCAGAAGCTATAGGCCAGGCTGGGGATGATCGCTGTTTTAACAATGTGGATGGCTTGCCTAGCGCTGGCGAAGGAGCGCCGCAGTCTGTCTAGTTTCTGCCTTAGCTGTGTTATCATGGCCGTGTGTTGTGGCTTCCAGTTGAGTGTCATGGTGAGCATGACTCCTAGGTAGGTAAAGGGTGCTGTCGGGCGGAGGAAGGTGACCGGTTTTCCTTGTAGGCGCAGGTCTTGCATTTGCTTGCGGGCTTCCTTCTCCGCGTCTGCTTGGGTGCTGCATCGGCCGGATTGATGCGCTTTGTGTAGCGCCGCTGTGGCGAGGGTTTTGCTGTGTGATATGATGAGGTGGCCCCAGTCTGAGTAGGCTGAGAGCTTGTCCGCCTGGACGCGTGTATTGCTAATTGAGTTACAGAGGATGGCGACATCGTCCGCATAATCGATGCTCCCTATCGTGTATCTGTTGTCACTGTCGTTTTCCACTGACTGGAATTCGTACCCCCGCGCTCCTACTTGGAGCCAGCGCAGTAGGGGTTCGATGTAGATGAGGAACAGGAAAGGTGAGAGTGAGTCGCCCTGGATGGTGCCCCGGTCTACGGGTACCGGGTCAGTAGGGCCGTACGGGGTTTTGAAGCGTGTTGTAGCGCCCGTGTATAGGTCCTTCACTGCGTCTGTGGCGTCGGTGGGGAAGCCAAGGTCGTGCATGATCCATAGCAGTTTGTCTTGACATGTGGTGTTAAATGCACTTGTGAAGTCGACCATGAGGGCATAGATGTCTGCTTTAGCAAGTTTAGCGTCTTCAAGGGCCATGACTAGCATTTGTAGCTGCTGAGTGGTGTCCCTGTGAGAGCGGAAGCCTGCTTGGCATTTGCTCAGCATCCCATTGGCCTCGGCGTACTCATAGAGTGTCTTGGTAATGAGGCTGGTCCATAGCTTGTAGATGGTGTTGGCCAGTCCTACAGGTCTGTAGGCGTTGAGGTCTGTTTCCTGGCCCTTGTCCTTGTAAAGTAGGCAGGTGTCACTGGTTTTCCACGTGGTTGGTGTGCAGCCTGTAGCCCACATGATGATGAACAGCTGGTGTATGGTGTCCCTCATCTCCCATGGCAACATCTTGATGATCTCATTCTCAATGCCGTCTGGTCCTGGGGCTTTGCCTCCTGCCAGCCTGCTGAGGCACTCCTGGAAGCTGGCTTTGTCCATGATGGCTGTGTGCATCCAGTGTATATTTTTGCAGGTGTGCATTGTGAAGGGGTCGTCCGCTTTGGCACGGGCCCAGGGATAGTTTCTTGTCTGTGTGTCTGTGTAGTGGCCGGTTTTGGGCGTTGGGGGTGATAGCTTCTGCCCGTAGGCGGCGGTGATAATCCGGTTAAGGTCGGCCGGGTCGGTATAAACTCTTCTGGTGGTGGGGTCTGTGAGCGCTTGCAGGCCTTTGTGGCTCGTGCGGGATGGGCGTAGAATATATTTGTTGGCTTTCTTGGGCTGGGTGCTTATTAGTTGTTGCATTCGGACCCGGGCCTGTGCGATGGCGAGTGCGGAGTCGTCGTCGTCCAGCTGGTGGATTTGGTCGCGGTAGGAATTGGTCAGCTTGGCTAGTGCGGCTTGCACGTGATTGTCGGTTGGGTCGTCATCTTGGCGTGCTTGCACCGCTTCCTTGATCGCTGTGTTGCTTGTGTCTGTGTCTGGGATGAGATCCTCGATCGTTGGGTGGGCACCATTCTGTTTGAATAGTAGCCTAGCCTGCCGGCTGAGATTTCTAGTGGTCTTGAGCTTCTTGCCTAGTGCCAATCTGATTCTGCACATGGTCCTGCGTTGGTAGTGTTGGCCCCCTCTAGTTAGTGTCTTTGTTGTGCATGTCTTCATGGCTGTCGTCCTGCAGGTTTCTAATAGGGTTGTGAGCATGGTGGCTGCCA
>JASKMD010000006.1:5328025-5415340 GCA_030144725.1 Haematococcus lacustris
TCCAGCTGGTGGATTTGGTCGCGGTAGGAATTGGTCAGCTTGGCTAGTGCGGCTTGCACGTGATTGTCGGTTGGGTCGTCATCTTGGCGTGCTTGCACCGCTTCCTTGATCGCTGTGTTGCTTGTGTCTGTGTCTGGGATGAGATCCTCGATCGTTGGGTGGGCACCATTCTGTTTGAATAGTAGCCTAGCCTGCCGGCTGAGATTTCTAGTGGTCTTGAGCTTCTTGCCTAGTGCCAATCTGATTCTGCACATGGTCCTGCGTTGGTAGTGTTGGCCCCCTCTAGTTAGTGTCTTTGTTGTGCATGTCTTCATGGCTGTCGTCCTGCAGGTTTCTAATAGGGTTGTGAGCATGGTGGCTGCCATGTCAACAGCTTGCCTTGGGTGGAGGCCTGCCAGCTCCGTCAGGCGTTTGGGCTGGTGTGGGTTGGCCTTGTCCAGGTTCGCCAAGAAGTCGGTGGCTTCTGTAAAGAGGGGTGACAGGTAGGCTGCCAGTCGTGCGTGCAGTTGTGGAGCGCCTGAGCTGGGTTGTTGCACGGCTAGGCGGAAGGCTTCCCTGTCACTGTTGGTGATGGGTGTGGTGAGAACAGTGTGTTTGTGGCTTTGGGCCTGTTGTGTTTGTGCTAGGTGTATGCCCATCCTCGCTGTGGTCAGTGTGGCGATGAGTGGTCTGTGGTCGCTGAGATACGCGTGTGTGTCTACGATGGTGCGGTGCTCCGGGCCTGGTCGTGCGTCGCGCGTCAGGATGGCGTCGATGCGGCTGTTGCAGTGTGGTTGTTGGTAGGTCCAGGCCCGGTCGCCGGGGTCGGCTTCGGACAGGCGCATCTCTGAGGCAAACTCCCTCATCATGCGGTCCTGGGTGTATTCAGTGTGTTCGGAGCGGTCTTCTGTTTTCATCGTGGCGTTCAAGTCACCGGCGAGAGTGAGGGAGCCGGGCAGGTGTCCTGTGGCTGTGCGTATGTGATGCTGCATGTTCTCCCGCAGTGGGAGCGCGTCTTCGTTGCAGCCCGATGGCCAGTACGTTGCTACGATGGTGAGGTTTTCGCTGTGGTGCTGGCTAAGAGTCAGGATGACGCATCTGGAGTTTATTTCCGCCTCCGTGCTGGGTGGTACTAGGGTAGCTTGCATCTGAATGGCTAGGTCATGCTTGATGCCAATGAGGACTTCACTGTGGCCACCGTGTCGGTGCAGTGTGTAGTCCTGTGTGGTTACTTTGAGCCATCCCGGTGTGTCTTTCTTGTGGTGTGTCTTCGTCTCTGTTAGGATCAGGATATCAGGGTGGTGGTGGTGGATGAGGTGGGAGACGTCCCTTCTAGCACGGTAGAGGCCCCGGACATTGAGAGTGGTGAGCGTCAGGTATTGTCTGCTGGGGGTCTGGTGTGGTTGTGTGGGGAGGATGGGGGGGGCCTTGGTTGTTGGGCATGGGACAGGCGGGCTGGGTATGGTGGCAGTGGGTGCGGCCTGGGTATTGGTTAGGTACCTTGACATAAGCGTTTGTGTGTGCCTGTCTTTGCTGTGGCTGGTGTTCTTGGCTCCTTTCTTCGATCGTGGTTTCTTAGGGCCTGTCTTGGTGCTTGGCTTCTCGTTTCGTGTTGGGGGGGGAGGTGTGGCTGCGTCCTCCTTCGCGTTGGCATCTTCGCGGTGTCGCGACCGGGCCGGCGGGTCCGCCTCTGCATAGGTATTCTTGCGCTTAGGAGCGTTATTGCTCGTGGTGAGGGGGTGTGGTGTTGCTGCTGGCGGTGGTATTGTTGGTGGTTGGTCGTCGCTCAGGTCAATGTGGTGCGGTCTCGCGTAATGGTGCTCTAGCTGTGTCGTGGTGGCTTGCTCCATTGGGTCCGCTAGCCAGAAGATGGGTTCGATGAGATTCTTATGTTGCATGCCTTGCTTAATTAGGATGAGCCTTCCTTGCAGCTCCTTCCAGTCTGCTGTGGTCAGCAGCCTTCTAGCTTGTGTAGCTTGTGAGTCCAGCCAGTACCAGGTGTTGTCTAGGTACCTAAGGGTAGTCGCATGGTTCCTGTTGATGAGAATGGCTGCGTTGCTGGTGTGATTGTCCTCCTTGCCCATGAGGGTACTAAGCGTTGCTCTAGTGATGTTGTCTTGGGGCAGCTCTTGCGTTGCCAGGTGGAAGGTCTTGTAGTTGTGATAAAGGTAGTGGTTCATGGAGTGGATGTTGAAGTTTCCATCCTCATCGTATATGTGTGGGGTACGGTCGGGCAGGGGTATGTGCCTGTTTTCCCCCCTGGCTCTGCTAGCTAGGTCTTGAAGGTGGGTGGCCAGGTGGCTGCAGTGTGTGAGGACATCATGTGGGTTGATCAGTGGTCTCCCCATGGCCATGTTGATGGCGTGTACCAAGCAGAAACATTTGTGTTGTGCTTCCATATAGATGGGTACGGGTGGGCTAGTGTTGTGGCTGATGATGTGGTTTATCTTCTTAGTATGGCAGAGTGCTATCTGTGCACTCGTACGGGTTGTGTGGGTGGGGGTGATGATAAAGAGCTGGTGGTGTGTTTGCTTTGTTGGCAATGCGATGCGTGCCAGCGGAGTGGGTGCTGGTTCTAGGGAGTCCTTGAGTGACCATTTCCCATTGAGGCTTGTCATGGCCATGCTGTGGCCCAGTCTTTTGCATAGGAATGCAGTCGTTTCGTGGCGCTGTGCTAGGCTATCGAGGTTGTGTTTCGTCCAGTCTTGGGGGCGTCTTAGATCAGCGACGCTTGTCGAAATCAGGCCGTATTTAGATGTGAGGTACAGGTCTATTACTCCATCGTCGTAGCCTCCTGCGCCTCTTGCCATCTGCCAGGCTATAAGTTCGTCCGGTGTGTTGAGTTGCGTGAGCCTTTGTGTGTAAAAGGTGTCGATAGCGTCAATGCTGACCCATTTCCGTCCCGCGAGGTTGTTAAGGGAGTCGGCTTGACAAGTGCTACTACCCTCTTGCTGGACGTAGTGTGTGTTGGGTCCCGGGTTGGCTTCAACGTCCCCGCATGCAAGTAGGAGCCATGCAATGTATGTGATCGCCATGGCGCAGTAGCTCGTGCTCAAAGTGCCCAGCCATTCGATGGCGGTCTTAAGGTGGTCCATGGTGATGGCGTTGGTAGGGCGTCGTTGTTTGTCTAAGATGGTGATTCTGTAGATAGTGTGGCGTTGAAGAGTGGTGTTGTAGTGATGAGCGATTACTGAGGATTTGCCTACCGTCACAGTGTAGTGGCCTTGTGTAGTCCAGGAGTGCATGCAGACTGTGAGGTTGAGTATGGCGGTGTGTCTATCGATCGTCCCGTCTATGTACAGGAAATTGACGAAGGCCGATGTAGTGGAGATGGCTCTCCATCTTTGCAGCCTTTTGCAATGCCTTCGCAAGCACTTTTGGGACTGAGAGATGGTCTGCGAGATGGACTGAGAGGTTGAAGTGAGGTGAAGTGTTGCATGGTGATGGATCCACCACCATGCACAGGCTACTGTTATGAGAATACCATGCATGCCCTTCCATTGCAAGTAGGCTTGTTTCATGTCGTGGAGGGCATCCTTATATAGGACCAGTGTATTGTAGGTCTTGTCAGCAATCGTGCCACCCTCTTTGCTGGTATCCATCAGCATGCACGGATGGGGCATCCCTGTCTGCTCCTTGGCTGGCTGTGCTTCACAGGGCTGCATGGTGCCAGCGTGTATGGTTGGAGCGTGCTCTGTTGGTACATGGTGGGCTCCGCCTGCCTCACCGGCCTGCATGGTGGGGCACTGAACACGGGGCTGCGTCATGGCGGGCGTGTCGTGCGTGGCTGGGGCGTGCGCTGCTGGCATGCGATGGGCTGGCTGTGCTCTGCCAGCCTCACCAGCCTGCATGGTGGGGCAGAGGGCATGTGGTTGCGTCACTGCAGGCCAGTCATGAATGGCTGGGGCGTGCGCTTCTGGCATGCGATGGGCTGGCTGTGCTCTGCCAGCCTCACCAGCCTGCATGGTGGGGCAGAGGGCATGTGGTTGCGTCACTGCAGGCCAGTCATGAATGGCTGGGGCGTGCGCTTCTGGCATGCGATGGGCTGGCTGTGCTCTGCCAGCCTCACCAGCCTGCATGGTGGGGCAGAGGGCATGTGGTTGCGTCACTGCAGGCCAGTCATGAATGGCTGGGGCGTGCGCTGCTGGCATGCGATGGGCTGGCTGTGCTCTGCCAGCCTCACCAGCCTGCATGGTGGGGCAGAGGGCATGTGGTTGCGTCACTGCAGGCCAGTCATGAATGGCTGGGGCGTGCGCTGCTGGCATGCGATGGGCTGGCTGTGCTCTGCCAGCCTCACCAGCCTGCATGGTGGGGCAGAGGGCATGTGGTTGCGTCACTGCAGGCCAGTCATGAATGGCTGGGGCGTGCGCTTCTGGCATGCGATGGGCTGGCTGTGCTCTGCCAGCCTCACCAGCCTGCATGGTGGGGCAGAGGGCATGTGGTTGCGTCACTGCAGGCCAGTCATGAATGGCTGGGGCGTGCGCTGCTGGCATGCGATGGGCTGGCTGTGCTCTGCCAGCCTCACCAGCCTGCATGGTGGGGCAGAGGGCATGTGGTTGCGTCACTGCAGGCCAGTCATAAATGGCTGGGGCGTGCGCTTCTGGCATGCGATGGGCTGGCTGTGCTCTGCCAGCCTCACCAGCCTGCATGGTGGGGCAGAGGGCATGTGGTTGCGTCACTGCAGGCCAGTCATGAATGGCTGGGGCGTGCGCTGCTGGCATGCGATGGGCTGGCTGTGCTCTGCCAGCCTCACCAGCCTGCATGGTGGGGCAGAGGGCATGTGGTTGCGTCACTGCAGGCCAGTCATGAATGGCTGGGGCGTGCGCTGCTGGCATGCGATGGGCTGGCTGTGCTCTGCCAGCCTTACCAGCCTGCATGGTGGGGCAGAGGGCATGTGGTTGCGTCACTGCAGGCCAGTCATGAATGGCTGAGGCGTGCGCTGCTGGCATGCGATGGGCTGGCTGTGCTCTGCCAGCCTCACCAGCCTGCATGGTGGGGCAGAGGGCATGTGGTTGCGTCACTGCAGGCCAGTCATGAATGGCTGGGGCGTGCGCTGCTGGCATGCGATGGGCTGGCTGTGCTCTGCCAGCCTCACCAGCCTGCATGGTGGGGCAGAGGGCATGTGGTTGCGTCACTGCAGGCCAGTCATGAATGGCTGGGGCGTGCGCTTCTGGCATGCGATGGGCTGGCTGTGCTCTGCCAGCCTCACCAGCCTGCATGGTGGGGCAGAGGGCATGTGGTTGCGTCACTGCAGGCCAGTCATGAATGGCTGGGGCGTGCGCTGCTGGCATGCGATGGGCTGGCTGTGCTCTGCCAGCCTCACCAGCCTGCATGGTGGGGCAGAGGGCATGTGGTTGCGTCACTGCAGGCCAGTCATGAATGGCTGGGGCGTGCGCTTCTGGCATGCGATGGGCTGGCTGTGCTCTGCCAGCCTCACCAGCCTGCATGGTGGGGCAGAGGGCATGTGGTTGCGTCACTGCAGGCCAGTCATGAATGGCTGGGGCGTGCGCTTCTGGCATGCGATGGGCTGGCTGTGCTCTGCCAGCCTCACCAGCCTGCATGGTGGGGCAGAGGGCATGTGGTTGCGTCACTGCAGGCCAGTCATGAATGGCTGGGGCGTGCGCTGCTGGCATGCGATGGGCTGGCTGTGCTCTGCCAGCCTCACCAGCCTGCATGGTGGGGCAGAGGGCATGTGGTTGCGTCACTGCAGGCCAGTCATGAATGGCTGGGGCGTGCGCTGCTGGCATGCGATGGGCTGGCTGTGCTCTGCCAGCCTCACCAGCCTGCATGGTGGGGCAGAGGGCATGTGGTTGCGTCACTGCAGGCCAGTCATGAATGGCTGGGGCGTGCGCTTCTGGCATGCGATGGGCTGGCTGTGCTCTGCCAGCCTCACCAGCCTGCATGGTGGGGCAGAGGGCATGTGGTTGCGTCACTGCAGGCCAGTCATGAATGGCTGGGGCGTGCGCTGCTGGCATGCGATGGGCTGGCTGTGCTCTGCCAGCCTCACCAGCCTGCATGGTGGGGCAGAGGGCATGTGGTTGCGTCACTGCAGGCCAGTCATGAATGGCTGGGGCGTGCGCTTCTGGCATGCGATGGGCTGGCTGTGCTCTGCCAGCCTCACCAGCCTGCATGGTGGGGCAGAGGGCATGTGGTTGCGTCACTGCAGGCCAGTCATGAATGGCTGGGGCGTGCGCTGCTGGCATGCGATGGGCTGGCTGTGCTCTGCCAGCCTCACCAGCCTGCATGGTGGGGCAGAGGGCATGTGGTTGCGTCACTGCAGGCCAGTCATGAATGGCTGGGGCGTGCGCTGCTGGCATGCGATGGGCTGGCTGTGCTCTGCCAGCCTTACCAGCCTGCATGGTGGGGCAGAGGGCATGTGGTTGCGTCACTGCAGGCCAGTCATGAATGGCTGAGGCGTGCGCTGCTGGCATGCGATGGGCTGGCTGTGCTCTGCCAGCCTCACCAGCCTGCATGGTGGGGCAGAGGGCATGTGGTTGCGTCACTGCAGGCCAGTCATGAATGGCTGGGGCGTGCGCTGCTGGCATGCGATGGGCTGGCTGTGCTCTGCCAGCCTCACCAGCCTGCATGGTGGGGCAGAGGGCATGTGGTTGCGTCACTGCAGGCCAGTCATGAATGGCTGGGGCGTGCGCTTCTGGCATGCGATGGGCTGGCTGTGCTCTGCCAGCCTCACCAGCCTGCATGGTGGGGCAGAGGGCATGTGGTTGCGTCACTGCAGGCCAGTCATGAATGGCTGGGGCGTGCGCTGCTGGCATGCGATGGGCTGGCTGTGCTCTGCCAGCCTCACCAGCCTGCATGGTGGGGCAGAGGGCATGTGGTTGCGTCACTGCAGGCCAGTCATGAATGGCTGGGGCGTGCGCTTCTGGCATGCGATGGGCTGGCTGTGCTCTGCCAGCCTCACCAGCCTGCATGGTGGGGCAGAGGGCATGTGGTTGCGTCACTGCAGGCCAGTCATGAATGGCTGTAGCGTGCACTGTTGGCATGGTGATAACTGGCCGCAGGGGGGCGTCCTTTGGCATGGTGGTAACTGGGCGTAGGGGGGCGCCCTTTGGCATGGTAAGTGCTGGCCGTAGGGGGGCGCCCGTTGACATGGTAAGTGCTGGCCGTAGGGGGGCACCCGTTGGCATGGTAAGTGCTGGCCGTAGGGGGGCGCCCTTTGGCATGGTAAGTGCTGGCCGTAGGGGGGCGCCCTTTGGCATGGTAAGTGCTGGCCGTAGGGGGGCGCCCTTTGGCATGGTAAGTGCTGGCCGTAGGGGGGCGCCCGTTGGCATGGTAAGTGCTGGCCGTAGGGGGGAACCCGTTGGCATGGTAAGTGCTGGCCGTAGGGGGGCGCCCTTTGGCATGGTAAGTGCTGGCCGTAGGGGGGCGCCCTTTGGCATGGTAAGTGCTGGCCGTAGGGGGGCGCCCTTTGGCATGGTAAGTGCTGGCCGTAGGGGGGCGCCCTTTGGCATGGTAAGTGCTGGCCGTAGGGGGGCGCCCGTTGACATGGTAAGTGCTGGCCGTAGGGAGGAACCCGTTGGCATGGTAAGTGCTGGCCGTAGGGGGGCGCCCTTTGGCATGGTAAGTGCTGGCCGTAGGGGGGCGCCCTTTGGCATGGTAAGTGCTGGCCGTAGGGGGGCGCCCTTTGGCATGGTAAGTGCTGGCCGTAGGGGGGCGCCCGTTGGCATGGTAAGTGCTGGCCGTAGGGGGGCGCCCGTTGGCATGGTAAGTGCTGGCCGTAGGGGGGCGCCCTTTGGCATGGTAAGTGCTGGCCGTAGGGGGGCGCCCTTTGGCATGGTAAGTGCTGGCCGTAGGGGGGCGCCCTTTGGCATGGTAAGTGCTGGCCGTGGGGGGGCGCCCTTTGGCATGGTAAGTGCTGGCCGTAGGGGGGAACCCGTTGGCATGGTGAAAGCTGGTTGTTGCAACATCAAGACAGGCCGCAGGGGGGTTCCCTTTGGCTGTGTGTTGTGCATTGGGTTGGTATGCAGGCAGGTCAACGCAGGATTTGGCAGTGCAGTCATGTGTGGGCATTGTTGCACAGGGTTGGGTAAGGCAAGGTAAGTCAGTGCAGTACACCTGATGTCTTGCTGCTTGTCGCGGTGCTGCGTCTTTTCTTGACTGTTTTGGCATTTCCAGTAATCTTCACCCTGTGTAGGACTGCAGTGGGAGCGATCGGAGTCATGCAGGTGCGCTGTGCTCTTGTACCCAGAGGTTGTGTTGCAGCAATGGGTCAGCTGCAGCAGGGTGAAAAAGGTCAAGATTACAAGTGTCGCTGCTCGTGTTGTCTTACCGGACAGCTTGCTGAGACCATGGTAGGCCACGTTCAGAGCTTCTTCCGACTTAACGTCGGCCGTTGACTTCTCGTCGTTCCACTTATCATTCGGGCTTAATTCTGATGCATTGTTCAGTCGTGTAGAGCGTTCGCGCAGCAGCTTCGTGTATCGTGCAGAGAAAACCTCTCAGTTGTTGCCAACCGAAAAGTGCAGCCTTATCATTGACATCAAGGCCACCACCTGGCCCGCCCACATGCCACCACTCCCACCTTTCTCACCCTCCCCCTGGCCTCTCATCATATCTCCTCGCATCTGGCGTGATTGGGTTGCCCTACGCGACAGCCTGCCGGAACGGGAGTTTCATTGGGGAAACACACGGCTGGATTGGAAGGAGAAGGCCGCCCGCAAGGCAGCTAACCAGCCGCCCACCCCCAAGGACATCTATCTCCAAGCATTAGTGGAGGCAGCTGGGCAGGCATCTGTCATGGCCCGGAAGCAGTTCGGAAGCAGCGGACCCCGACCCCCGACCCGCCGGCCGCCCCTCACGGAAGGCATAGTGAGAGGGGTAGGTGCTTCAGGAGCACCACACACTCGTGTAAAGACATCCGTGCAAGGCCAAGACATGAACCTGCTGTGAGCTCAGGCAATGCTTGCTTTGCATGCAGGTAGTCAATGAGGCCCTGAAATCGATAAGCTCAGGGCTACGAGCCGGGGCAACAAGCAAGGCAGGGGCAAGGCAGCAGCAGCGGCTCGGTCGGCTGGGATTATCCCGAGACAGCGGACCGTGAGACCGTGAGTGAGACGCGCATGGTGTGAAGCGAACATGCCATGCCACAAGCCGTGCTGGAACACCGGTAGCGCATGGACCTTGGACAGTTTCTCTTAGCCTTCACCATGTTGTAACAAACATTAACACTGCCTTAGGTGACTTTGTTGAGATATTGAATCGTTAGGTGACTTTGTTGGTTACTTCTGCTTGGCGGGTTGAGGGCCGGACGGGCCAGCCACAAACAGCAAAGTCCACCGCACATGTTATGAGATAGGAGAGTTCGGAGCTGGAGTTTGTGATTGCGGGGCATTACTAACATTCACAGCTTTGCGGGAGCTAGGAAGCCGAGCTACCCAGTACAACCGACTAAACGGACCTGGCTAGCGAGAGAGACGGGCCCCGGCCTTAGACTCCATACGTATGTCTGTAGCTACCTACAGCGACCTTGTTGCGTGGACACAACTTTAGGCCCAAACAACCATGTTCAGCCTGCGGGCCTGCGCTTCAATGCCGCTAACTTTTTAGCGGTGCAACCGCGGTAGCAAATGGTGGTCTGAATGTGGAGAACAGCATGGTGCCCAGTTTTCCCCTTGCTTGTCTAACCTGACCACTAGTCAGGTTAGACAAGCAAGGGGAAAATTGGGTACCATGCTGTTCTCCACATCCAGGCCACCATTTGCTACCGCGATTGCACCGCTGGCTTCAGCGTGCTAAAATAGTGAGCGGCACCGATAGAGGCTCAATATGGGTGTTTGTGCCTGAAATTGTGTCCACGCAATAAGGTCGCTGTAGGTAGCTACATACATACGCATAAAGTCTAAGGCCGGGGCCCGTCTCTCTCGCTGGCCAGGTCCGTTCAGTCGGTTGTACTGGGTAGCTCGGCTCCCTAGCTCCCGCAAAGCTGTGAATGTTAACAATGCCCCGCAACCAACACAAGCTCCAGCTCCGAACCCTCCTATCTAACAACATGTGCGGCAGACATTGCCTGAAAAGCTGTTTGCGGCTGGCCCGTCCGGCCCTCAACCTTGCTGGGCTGGGCCACCTTGCCTGGGCTATGTTAGCGATGGGGCCCTTCCAGCGGACCCAGCAATGCTTCGCTTCGAGCGATGCAACATGCTTAAAATGCTTCAAGTGCGGCTAGCATCGACCGAAAGGTCTATCGCCGACTCCGACGGCACGAGTAGGGTCGTCGCTACTGTTATCATAATTATGGCGGGCTGAAACGACTTCAGTTCGGGGAAAAGGCCCCTGGCATGGCCGAATCTTAGCCGTTTTTCAAGTTTATCTGATTACTACTAGCACACGCATCAGTTTGCAGGCATATCTATGATATCGATGGACATACTTGATGCGGTTCCCCCGCATTCATTGCAGGGCATTTGGGACGCTTGGCATACAGTTGAGGCTTCTGGCAATGTGTCCCTCACCACCCTCGCCATAGACCGAGCTAATGCATGTTAGGGTCAACTCAGCGCCAGGATGTGAGTGTGTGGTACATCTAGCTGCTCACGAAATATCAGGTCCAAAGCCTCGTGGCGTACCCCCTCAACCCGGCCATGAGACAAGCCCCTAGCAAGCAGCATGCAGCTCACAGAGCTCGACACCCAGGAGGCACCCGGACATCGCCGCGACAGCACACCTACTCCAGGGCGCATAACCAGAGAGATGGAGTGCTTCTGACATTGCGTGCTAGTCGGAGCCATCGAACATTGGACGGACCAGCCGATCACCGTAGGCCTGTTCCTCTGAGCCGATGCTAAGCTGTACGGCGCTGCGGCAAGGCGTGCAAATCTTACATCGTGAAGCGGTGTATAGAGTTAGTTAGGTCCGTCCGAAAAATGGGCATTTTTTGGCTTGCTTGTCTAACCTGACCACTAGTCACCCCCGCCATTGGCTGCACCCCCATGGCCCAAGAGATAAAAACTATCTCATTTCTGCACGGACGAGTCCGCCGAACGGTGCGATGAGCTGCTTGTGGCCTGACGAGTGTGCAGCCAGCCCTTCTGGCGCAGACACTCTTTGCGAGGGCAGCCTGGACCCAGCGCGGCGTGACACATCTTGATGATGATATCTTGATCGTGGCTGCAACGGCGGCCACGGGCCAGAAACCGATCAAGAATAGAAGAAGGAACGAAGAATGAGTTGTGGTTCGTCACCTCCCCGACAAGCTCAAACACAACATTGATTGATCAACCACAATTTCCTGAGACCTTCGGAATACTTCGGAAAAAAGAATGCAATTCATCCGTATACTATAAGCAGGTGGTATAGCAGGGGATCAGGTTGAGCAGCAGGCCATCATCACGGTGTAATTAAAGCTCCCACCTTCCTCGGAATGGCAACGTTCTTCTGCTTGGCGGCTTGGTAGCTAGGCTCAGGCTAAGCCAATGGGGAAGCGCAGCAGCAAGGCAGAGCAGTCGGTACTGGTGGGTTGGATCGCCGCAAATTGACATCAGTGCGCTTAGCGTTACTGACTGTGGCGGTCTTGTGTCAACTCCAGTACGACCTACTGCGAGCTCTGGGACTGGTCCTGCATGTCTGAGCACCATCTCGGCGGGCCCTCTGGCGCGGGAGGAGCCAAGCAAGTCAGTTGGCTTCCGGAGGTGCACCCGTTACATAAGCATAGTCTGTTTGTCCCTCACGCACGGGCGGCCCCTGTCCTGTGTGCAGACTTGCACATTCTTCGTCAGGACCGGAACCTGTGCGTATGGCGACCGCTGCAAGTTCTTGCACCCTACAGATTGCCCGCCGCCTCAACTCAATTCAGCTGGCTACCCCATCCGTACCACTGACCCAATCTGTGCACATTACTTGAAAAAGGTACCCGCACAATTACTCCAGTGGATGGTGTCCCCAGCTGCATGCTGCAACATCACACCATGTACTTCATCTTCCCCCTTGGCGTGTACTGCCTGCACTGCAGGGCTGGTGTGCTTTTGGCATCACATGCAAGTTCCATGTAAGTCATCCTGGTCACACTCATACCCAGCAAATTCTGTCTGCTGCCTACCGTTGAACCATTCAACCTGATTGAGTGTCATTGCAGATGTTGCAATAGGTGAAGTGAGAAACCTTCAATTTTTACTAGAGCCGCCCTGGCACTGACAGTCGCTTGTGGACACCTCTTGCTGCTCGCTTGCTTGTGTGACCTGAGTTATCACACATTTGTTCACTGATCTGAGCATGCCGATATCTCGCGGCTGCTGCCCTGATGCCTGCAGCACCCTGAGATGGGGGAAGCTTTCTTGCCTCCCTTGCTGTATGCGAACAGCAACATAGGGATGGGCATGGGCATGGGCATGGGTATGGCAGGTGCCATGCCCAACCCCTTGGCCATGCCAGTGGTCCCTACCCAGGCTGACGTAATGCCAGGCAGCTTCGGCCCCTTAGCCCCTGAGGGGCTGTTCGTCCAGCAACTGGAGCAGCAACAGCAGCAGCTGCAGCAAGCTCTCAATCCACAGCGCACAGCCATGCCTCAGCTGCAGCTGGCGATGCATACGCCCGGCTTGGTAACCCAGCAGATGCCGCATTTCCAGAGTGCAGCCTATGGGGCACAGCAGCCTGCTGCTATCTCTGGATTTGTGCCAGTGCTTGGCACCACAGCTAGTTCCAGTGTCTTGCCCTCGTCTGCCATGCTCATCACCCAGCTCCGGCAGCAGCAGCAGCAGCAGCACATGCAGCAGCTGGTGCAGCACCAGCAGGTGGAACAACAGCAGGAGCGGCAGCGGCAGGACTGGATGGCCTTGATGCTGGCCAACAGCGCCCAGTTCCAGTCAATGCAGGCCCAAGTGCTGCAGCCTGCCCAGCAGCTGGTGCCCGCCCAGCAGCACAGTGCAGCACCACAGCTGCAGGCGGGTAGCATCAGCAGCTTTGCAGGGGCTAGCGCCCTGCCGCTACCCAGCTTGACCACACAGATGCAAGGGCAGCTGCAGCCGGTCCCAGGGGCGGGTGCAGCCATGGGTGCACCCACCACAACCCCTGGCCTACCACATCTACCCCCCTCAGTCCCTCGTACCAGTGGCAGCAGCACCCTGGCCGCCACCGCCGCAGGAGCAGGAGCAGCAGCAGCGCCACCACCCCTTCCCTTCCCACCCACCACGACAAGCACCAGAGGGGGAGGCAGACAGGCAAGCAGCTTGAGCCAACTCCCTTGGCATGCTGGCTCTGCCAGTGACCTGCTCCTAGACCTGGACATACAGCTAGGTAGGGGCCAGGTGCTGGGCAAGGCTGGCTCAGACACGGCGTCCCAGCCGCAGCTGCCTCCGCGGCCAGTCACCATCTCTGGGGTGGCTGCTGCTGGGGAGGGTGGTGGAGCTGTGACACGCCTGCAGCCTGACCCTGGCACTGGCACCAGGGCCTCTGGAGGCAACAGCACCACGGACAAGGAGCAGCAGACAGGGCTGGCACAGGAGGCATTGCCTCCACCGCAGCCCTCCCAGCCCCAACCCAGCGCTGGCACTGGCCTAGCGCACATGAAGCCACAACAGCTCCTCCAACAACACTTGCTGCAGCAGCAGGTCGAGGCGCTGCAGGTCCAACAGCAGCAGCTGCAGCACACCCTCCTGCAGCTGCAGCTGCAGCAGCAGGCCCTGAGTGAAGAAAGCTGCCTGAGGGAGGGAGGTCCTGCTGATCAGCTGCCACAGAGCGCAAGCAGCCCCGAGGCGAGACAGTCTGTCAGCGCAGTCAGGCAGGCCTTGGGCACCACACTGCCAGGTCAGCAGCTGCAGCTGGACAACGATACTGCACCGATGCAGCTCCTGCAGCTAATGCAACAGCAGCGCCAGCAGCAAAGCCTGCCACCCTCTCCCCTGCAAGCCACCTTGCAACAGCAGCTATACCGCTTGCAGCAGCTTCAGGTACAGCAGCAGGTGCAGCAGCAGGTGCAGCAGCAGCTGCAGCAGCAGGTGCAGCCACAGCCAGAAGCTGCTGCTCCTCTGCCTCCTGGAGGCCTGGACCTGGGCTCACCTTTGAACTTGCAATTCTTGGCCACCACCGACCTGGACATCGCCAGGCTAAGTCAGGCAGCCATCAGGGACCCCTCACAACACACTTCTCACCCCCTGTCATGCCCTGCCCTTCCCTACCCTACTTCCACCCTGCCCAACCAAAGCAGCAGCACCAGCAGCAGTGGCCTGCCCCAGTCAGCCGCTCAGCCCAGCCAGCACCGGCAGGGACTCCATGGGGCCCCACAACAGCTCCACCATGCAAATCATGCTCGCCGGTTTGACCCCCCCAGCCAGCACCCTATCTGACCTGGTGGCCGACCTGTATGCCATGGCAGCAAGGTGGTCCAGCCCACCCGCCCTGCCAGCAGGTCAGCCCAACAGGCCAGCTAGTCAAGTGCCATTGTCAAATGCCGGTATGGAGTTGCATGGTCCTTCAGCTTGCGTGACACCTCCCATGCCAGGCCCTCCTTACCTCCCACCCGCCCTCAACTGCTGGCAGTGGTAGAGTGGTTGCCGCAGATGCCGCGGCTGTGGAGCGCCAGGGTTCAAGTCCTGACTCAGACCGGCTGCTCAGGGCCATGCTGGGCCAGCATCTGGCCCAACAGCGTCTGCAACAGGCACAACAGCAGGCTGAGGGGCAGCAGCGCAGCACTGCTCAGGGAGTGCTAGGTGGGCAGCCACATGCCATGGTCCCTTGATGGGTGTGGCTGATGACCTGGTCAGAGCCACAAGCCGACCTGCTACGAAAGTGTGTATGTGTGCGATGGTGTGTGATGGAGTGAGCTTGATTGGGTGAAGCGCTTGCAGCAGCCACCATTGTCTTGTGCAGCAGTGCTGGCTGATGGGTTGAGGGGAAGCGTGGGGCGTTCATGAGCCCGTGGGAGGGCTGGCGAGCGAGGGTGATATTGCCAGGGCTGGGCAGGCTGCTCAGGCCGCCCAGCCTGCCCTGTGGGGGGTCAGGCGGAGGGGGTAGAATGGCAGGACTGTCGTGAGCAGGCCAAAGCAGAATGGTGACGGCGGTGGGATTCATAGGTATGCTTGCTCCTGCCCAGTAGGCTGGCCCAGGTCACATACAGCTGGCTGGCCTAGGCATAAGGGGGTCGTAGGTGCTGCTCATCACTAAGGAAAATGCTGGGGGTTGCTGCGCGTGGCAGCTGTGCAGAAGCTGCTGCTCACTTTGGGTCTGTTTGCAGCCCGCGGTGTGAATTGCTGGCTGGGACCAAGAGACAAGTTTGTGGAGCTAGTTTAGAGGTGTTGGTGTGTTTTGACAGAGTGGCTGTGGTGTGGGGGAGCTTCAGGGTTAGGAGGAGCGGTGTAGCGTGGGGTGCAGAGGTGAGGTGGGTGTGGTGTGGTCTGGTTAAACCCTGGAGCTGAGGTGTCAGGCAGCTTCTTCACACAGGGGGAGGGGGAGCCACATCTTGGCATGCAGGGGCGGGTGGGCAGGCACTCAGACATGGCAGGTGGGCAGGTCAGGTCTGCAGGGCAGGCAGTAAGGCACGGTCCTGATGGCCGGCAAGCTCTGGTGTTAACCAAATGCATGGCAGCAGTGCTGGTGGTGGGCAGCTTAGCAGGCGTCTTACCACACATTCAATAAGCTGGCATGCCTGCACTGCTGCCCCGGTGCTTTGGGGCTGGGAGGGGCGGCAGGAGAGCTGCGCTGAGTTGTGAAACCCACCATCACTGCAGCTCCCTAGGCATGCAACCTTTACTGGACAGCCTGCATGCGGCCCTGCCTGTGCGGCCCTGCCTGTGCCCCTTGCCATGCCAACCCAGCCGCCCTCACACCAGCTTGCTGCCAAGTCCTCAGTCCACAGTCCTCAGCATGTGGACACTGTCACACCCACCCACCCGCCTCATTTGCTAGCACTCATGGACCCCAGCACTGCCAACATATGCTTAGTCCAACGCTTGCCAGACAGGCTGGCTTGCTGACCGCTGTTAGGCTGCCAAGGGCGTGCATTGCTGTGATGTGGGTTGTTGTCGGTGGCAACATGGCTTGCTTGTGGCCTGCTTGCTTGCACCTTAAGGTATATGTTGGGTTTGCCAAGCCCTGGGTTCAAGTCACTCAAAGTAGTTTTCCCCCTTAGAAACATGTGCTGCGCGCTGGCAGCGGGTGCCCAATATAAGAGTTGTCTGCTGCTTAGCAATGGCTAGGGAGCAAGCGAGTGGGGGCGTGCAGCAGTCATTATGGTAGAGTGCGTGCCTGGGGTGCTGTGCATGGATGCCAGGGCGTGTACACACCACATATCAAGCAGATCAGCGTATCAGCGGCTATCATCTATGAGGTACACAAGCTGGGGTGCTTTGCCAACCAGGTACTGCTCTGGCCAACATGCACCTACCGTACTTCGAACAGTATTGAGCCATATGGGCTGCAAACGTTGCAGAAGGGAAGGACTTGATATGATGGGGGGCTTGTTCAGAGTCAGTCAGAGTCAAAGGTGCTGGCGCTGCCTGTCGATGAGTACTTATGAACGAAGGTGTGACGCAGATTGCCTGAAGTGGCACCAATCATTTAAATGCACCGTGCCCCATTGGCTCAGAGTCAGCAACGTACGAGACTTGCATTCGGCCCTGCTACATATGCTCCCCCTGTTCGTGCACCCCCGACTAACAGAAAACCGACCTCTGGTGGTTTAGGACGACTAGCTCAGCCGTTCCCAACATGGGGTTTTAATCTTCATGCAAATTTTCGCTCAGTACTGCACCGTTTTCAATAACGTTTATGGCATTGGCACCTTTGAATTAACGCGCGTCTCCTGGCAAGCGGCGCGTTAACTCTTGCGAGTGAGGCCATGCCGGCGCAAGCGAGCGCGGATACACCTCAGCTGCTCACCATCGGTTATTCTAGTGGCATGTAGCGGCATCAGCAATGGAACTGCGCCTGCTAACGAGCCAGACGTACACAGCTAACGAGCCAGACGTCACGTTTCAGCCCGCCAGGCTCGCTCCACGAGCCTTTCATCGGTGCAGGCGGCGTCGGAAGACCGTCGTGGGGCAAGTGAGAGAGTCAAATTGGAACAAACGTGGAGAATGTGCGTTTCTCTCTAGCCAGTCACACAGAACAAGGGACCCCCTTCCACAAACTGGTGTGAGTTGACCACAGTGAATATCTAGATTGTGGCTCTGTAACTTTGTTCCTTACTCAACGACGCAGCTGTTGGAGAAGAAAGCACGGCATTTCATTGAGTGGGCCTGTTGGAAATGACTTTGGCGCGACATGACTTTGCCTTGCAGTAATATGACTAGCCCACTCCGACGGTCTGGACCCTGCCCCCTAACACCCCTCGCAAATCCCCGCAACTCCCAGCAGGTGCAGGCCGAGAATGAGATGCTGATGACCGAGGCCCAGTCGCACCGAGGTCCTTGTGACTGCCTTGCTCGACCTTGAGGAGAAGCACAAGCACCTGCAGGCATCACACAAGCACCAGAGGTTGGAGAACGAGTCTCTTGAGGCTGTGGTCAAGCAACAGGACCTGGCTATGACTACTGCCAAGCGTGCTCAACACCGCCTCGAGGCCCAGCTGTGCAAGTATCAGCGCCGCCCCCAAGCACCACCCGCAAGCAGAGGCACCAACTGCAGCTCTTGAAGCAAACATGTGTGTCCATTGAGGTCCTGCGGCGGTGGGCTGACAACAACTGCAGCAGGGTTGACACGCATGGCAGACCCGCATTGCAGCCCACACCGGGGTCGAGCCCACCTGAGCCCTTTGGCCTCTTCATCCCCACGCAAGAGGCATCACCTGGACAGCCAGCAGCAAGACAACAACATACACAGCTCCACACTACCACAACACGGCCAAGTTGGTGATGAGGACACAAGTCAGCCGTCGCCGGCTTACTACATGCCGGCGGCTGTTTATCATAGAGAAGTGTGTGGTGGCAAACAATCACCGGCCTGGCGAGCGCACAACTGTGGGTCGGCAGCTGCGTGTGGTCTGCAAATACCTGCGGCAAAGAACACTAGGTAAGCTTTGTGTTGGGCTGGGCTGGGCTGGGCTGGGGGGGGGGGGCTGGAAGGATTGGAAGGTGGTGGTGGTAGGCACATGGTGCAGGCCAGGGTTCAGCAAGGCCAAGCAATGTTGATCATGCATTGATCATGCAGATAAGCTACGACAAGCCAAAACAATCCACGTGCAGTTTGATGGCTGCACATGCAAGAAGCATGGCAAGGTGCTCGTCATCAGAGTGACCGTTGCTGTGCCCAAGGTTGCAAGCCCCGTGACGGGTGCAGGTTCAGTACCAATGGCAAATTTGGCAGGAGCAGCTGGCGAGCATCAGCGCCTCACCGCCCAGATCACAGACGTGTTGGCCATCGTCCCCCTCCCTTGTGCCACAACTGAGGCCCACGTCAAGGTCATCATGCGTGAGCTTGAACGCAATGATCTGCAGGGCGCCCACGTTGCTAGCATGAAAGCCGACAGCGCATCTGTGAACATGGGGGGTCACAACGGAGTCATTCGCAACACATTGGCCGGCCTGCATGGGGATGAGCAGGGGACAGGTGCAGGTGCTGGTGTTGGTGTTGGTGCCGCCCCTGGGCTGCGCACCCCTCTTGTTGCCCCCCCCTGGCAGCAGCTGGCAGCTGGCGCTGGTGCCGCCCCTGGGCTGCCCACCCCTCCTGCTGCCCCTCCCTGGCAGCAGCTGGCAGCTGGTGCTAGTGCATCCCCTGGCATGCTCACCCCATCTAAGCAGCAGGGGGCCAAGCAAGCCGCGGACACGCAAGCGGGGGGCGGGCGGGAGGGAGGGATCGTGTAACGTGCTAAACCACGCTATTAGCACGCGATCGTCTAGCGTGTGATTGCGAAGAAACTGTCATGGAGCGGAGTTACAGAGAACCTCGTGTGTTAGAGGATAGCCGGGGCAGCAGTATACATGGCTGGCGGCGGAGGCCAGAATCTATTCCGACAGTGGTAGTGGCTGCTTAGTGGCTGTTGCTGATGCTTTCGTACTCTGGAAGTAGCGCGCTTCAGACACTTCCGACAGAGTGGCCAAGATCCATCCTTACATGTCTCTACATTCTTCTCAGCTCTCTAATCAGTGATCCCGAGTAGTCTGTGTGAAGGCCATTCTCCGCGAACCCCGAAACCTGCCTTGCCTCAGCTTAAGTAAACCGAAAGTCACATCTCACGCATGCAAGGCTAAAAAGACTTGCAAGCGCATTCAAAGCTCATGCATACCAGGTCTGAAGTTGAACTGTAACATCGTGAGAGGGCTTAGAACGGGGCCCCTTGGAACCGAACCAGTTGTCCTCACAGCTATACTGCTAGGCTTTAACCTGCCCAACTCACTCGGTAAAAGTAATGCGCCCACCTGCGCCCGCCATAGGCAGTACACAGGTGTCGCGGGCAAAGGGGAACGGTGTCGCTCGAGGCTCGCCGTTACAGCTATTTATGGGCTGGGCTGGGCTGGGCTGGGCTGGGCTGGGCTGGGCTGGGCTGGGCTGGGCTGGGCTGGGCTGGGCTGGGCTGGGCTGGGCTGGGCTGGGCTGGGCTGGGCTGGGCTGGGCTGGGCTGGGCTGGGCTGGGCTGGGCTGGGCTGGGCTGGGCTGGGCTGGGCTGGGCTGGGCTGGGCTGGGCTGGGCTGGGCTGGGCTGGGCTGGGCTGGGCTGGGCTGGGCTGGGCTGGGCTGGGCTGGGCTGGGCTGGGCTGGGCTGGGCTGGGCTGGGCTGGGCTGGGCTGGGCTGGGCTGGGCTGGGCTGGGCTGGGCTGGGCTGGGCTGGGCTGGGCTGGGCTGGGCTGGGCTGGGCTGGGGCTGGGCTGGGCTGGGCTGGGCTGGGCTGGGCTGGGCTGGGCTGGGCTGGGCTGGGCTGGGCTGGGCTGGGCTGGGCTGGGCTGGGCTGGGCTGGGCTGGGCTGGGCTGGGCTGGGCTGGGCTGGGCTGGGCTGGGCTGGGCTGGGCTGGGCTGGGCTGGGCTGGGCTGGGCTGGGCTGGGCTGGGCTGGGCTGGGCTGGGCTGGGCTGGGCTGGGCTGGGCTGGGCTGGGCTGGGCTGGGCTGGGCTGGGCTGGGCTGGGCTGGGCTGGGCTGGGCTGGGCTGGGCTGGGCTGGGCTGGGCTGGGCTGGGCTGGGCTGGGCTGGGCTGGGCTGGGCTGGGCTGGGCTGGGCTGGGCTGGGCTGGGCTGGGCTGGGCTGGGCTGGGCTGGGCTGGGCTGGGCTGGGCTGGGCTGGGCTGGGCTGGGCTGGGCTGGGCTGGGCTGGGCTGGGCTGGGCTGGGCTGGGCTGGGCTGGGCTGGGCTGGGCTGGGCTGGGCTGGGCTGGGCTGGGCTGGGCTGGGCTGGGCTGGGCTGGGCTGGGCTGGGCTGGGCTGGGCTGGGCTGGGCTGGGCTGGGCTGGGCTGGGCTGGGCTGGGCTGGGCTGGGCTGGGCTGGGCTGGGCTGGGCTGGGCTGGGCTGGGCTGGGCTGGGCTGGGCTGGGCTGGGCTGGGCTGGGCTGGGCTGGGCTGGGCTGGGCTGGGCTGGGCTGGGCTGGGCTGGGCTGGGCTGGGCTGGGCTGGGCTGGGCTGGGCTGGGCTGGGCTGGGCTGGGCTGGGCTGGGCTGGGCTGGGCTGGGCTGGGCTGGGCTGGGCTGGGCTGGGCTGGGCTGGGCTGGGCTGGGCTGGGCTGGGCTGGGCTGGGCTGGGCTGGGCTGGGCTGGGCTGGGCTGGGCTGGGCTGGGCTGGGCTGGGCTGGGCTGGGCTGGGCTGGGCTGGGCTGGGCTGGGCTGGGCTGGGCTGGGCTGGGCTGGGCTGGGCTGGGCTGGGCTGGGCTGGGCTGGGCTGGGCTGGGCTGGGCTGGGCTGGGCTGGGCTGGGCTGGGCTGGGCTGGGCTGGGCTGGGCTGGGCTGGGCTGGGCTGGGCTGGGCTGGGCTGGGCTGGGCTGGGCTGGGCTGGGCTGGGCTGGGCTGGGCTGGGCTGGGCTGGGCTGGGCTGGGCTGGGCTGGGCTGGGCTGGGCTGGGCTGGGCTGGGCTGGGCTGGGCTGGGCTGGGCTGGGCTGGGCTGGGCTGGGCTGGGCTGGGCTGGGCTGGGCTGGGCTGGGCTGGGCTGGGCTGGGCTGGGCTGGGCTGGGCTGGGCTGGGCTGGGCTGGGCTGGGCTGGGCTGGGCTGGGCTGGGCTGGGCTGGGCTGGGCTGGGCTGGGCTGGGCTGGGCTGGGCTGGGGGGGGGAGCTGGAAGGACTGGAAGGTGGTGGTGGTAGGCACATGGTGCAGGCCAAGGTTCAGCAAGGCCAAGCAATGTTGATCATGCATTGATCATGCAGATAAGCTACGACAAGCCAAAGCGATCCACATGCAGTTTGATGGCTGCACATGCAAGGAGCATGGCAAGGTGCTCGTCATCAGAGTGACCGTTGCTGTGCCCAAGGTTGCAAGCCCCGTGACGGTTTTAGTACCAACAACAGATTTGGCAGGAGCAGCTGGCGAGCATCAGCGCCTCACCGCCCAGATCACAGACGTGTTGGCCATCGTCCCCCTCCCTTGTGCCACAGCTGAGGCCCACGTCAAGGTCATCATGCGTGAGCTTGAACGCAGTGGTCTGCAGGGCGCCCACATTGCTAGCATGACAGCAGACAACGCATCTGTCAACATGGGAGGACATAGCCAGCCTCTTGGCTCAGCATTGGGGTGAGCTATTCGCAACACATTGGCCGGCCTGCATGGGGATGAGCAGGGGGCAGGTGCAGGTGTTGGTGCTGGTGCCGCCCCTGGGTTGCGCACGCCTCTTGTTGCCCCCGCCTGGCAGCAGCTGGCAGCTGGCGATGGTGCCGCCCCCGGGCTGCCCACCCCTCCTGCTGCCCCCCTTGGCAGCAGCTGGCGCTGGTGCCACCCTGGGCTGCCCACCCCTCCCGCTGCCCCTCCCTGGCAGCAGCTTGCAGCTGGTGCTAGTGCATCCTCGGGCATGCTCACCCCATCTAAGCAGCAGGGGGCCAAAGCGGAGCTGGACACGAGCTCGACACGCAAGCAGGGGGCGGGCGGGAGGGAGGGATCGGACCCAACATGTCAAGCAAGGTAACATGGAAATGGCCTACACACCTTGTGAGGCATTGCAGAGTGGCCAGGCCAATAGTACTGCTCACGAAGGGGTCAAGCATCGCAGCAGCCTCGCATATTTCCGAGCATGGGTGGAGGGGCGTCGTTACAGCGGTTTGGCATGCCATGTGAATCGTTTTGACTGCGGCGACTGTCCCTCACTTTGTGCAGGTGCTCCTGGGCCACGTCGGTCGCGGCGGTCTCTCGCGGCGAGGCCCGCATGATCAAAAAGTGCATGGATTTAAATGTGAAGATTCGAGCCGCCATAGCACCCAGCACACTGCATAGTATTGAATGTTACAAGCTGCACCGCGTAGCTGATAGAGTCCTCTATCCAGGGATGTGCGAAACATAAATAGAAACCACGTGGTTGAGACGCGGCGTCGTTTTGATTACCAGGGGTAGGTTTTCTCTCAGTTGGGACCGGCTGACTATAACTCTGCACTCACTGCATCACTGAGCTGTGCAAAAGGAATATCCACCCTGCCATACCAAAGCCGGGCAAGCCAGGCCGAGAGTGGGTGTACGTGCTTAAAAAAAGGGCCCTATTGAGTAAGTGGCAACGCAAAAAACAACTATAGCTAGCTGCAGCTAGTTAACTCTAACACAAATGAAGAGCTGAAATGGGCATATGGCACACTATCAGAAGCCTTTACAGCAACCCAATGTCCACAAGAACTGTTGCGTTTTGTACAGGTACCAGGGGGCTGTAGGGCTCAAAAGTTATCATAGGATGCAGTCGTCGGTAGATAATACGACTCCTTTACACTACACAATGACATCCTGGAACCAATATCATGATCGGCACAACTGACTTTGCATCTTTCTATCACGACCACCCACTCTATGTGCGTTCTCTTGATCACTGATGCAAATGAAAGCACTACAATCCCGTGCATTGGCCATGGTTTCCTGATGTATTAAGGATTGTAGAGTGTTCCTCACCGCCTTCAACAGCTACTTGATGTAGCCATGTCTTGCATGGTGTTCTGTCACATCATTGGTCCGCACTGATGCAGCAAAAATTGGTGGATGGATCATCACTGCCACCAACACCCAAACCACCACCACCACGAACAACAACAACTGCAAAACCAGGCTTCAGCTTATACCCCACCCAGCTTACCGCAATGCGGCGGTGTGAAGTAACGACTCATGGCTGCCATCGTTGCTGCCACTTCCATTGCCGCTGGTTGCGCTGTGCCCATTGACGCTGCCAGACAACAAGCTACTACTGTCCCGAGAAAAGGAGGACGTGGAGGAGGAGGAGGAGGGGGAGGGCAGCCAACCCAGCCCCAACTCGGTTTCTGCCTTCATTTCTTCTGTGTCATTTGCTTCTTGGCTGCTCCCTTGCACGCATTCAGCACTGCCGGCCTCAGGTCCAAGCCCTCCAAGTGCAGACGAGCTGGCCATCAGGCTGGACACGCCTCCCAAATCTTCACCACCCATAGCAACCGCGCCCTCCTCACCCTCATCCTCCTGTTGCTCTGCTGCCTGCAACTCCCACATGGCGCGGTACAGGCCTTCCGGCTGAGCCATGAGCGCTTCATGAGAGCCTTGCTCAGCCACCAGACCGTCCCTGCAGCCACATACATCCCAGCCATACAACATGCGACCTGTTAAGCCTGTTGTGGCATCCTGCAACCACTCCTGGATCGTTGTTGCCGCGCATTATGACAACACACACACATTACAACGTGACAAGCCATCAAGGTGTTGCCTATCACTGATGTGGGCGATATGGATGCAAGGCAACGACATGTTAATGAAAACACCGAGCAAGGTGTGTATGCCAAGGCCCTGCTTAGGCTTCACCTTGTGTCAGTGCATGTTTATCATGGCAAGCTTAGGCTGTAGCCCCGTCACAAGGGTAGGGCAGCAGAGTAGGTGGCAGGGGTCCATGGAGCGTGACGAAAAATCCTTCCATTCAATCACCATACCACACCCCTGGTGAGGTATTTATGTTCTTCCTTTGTACGACTATACTGCCCCCTGGTTTGATAAGTGCTACACCCACTGATGAGAATGGAGGTACCAACCTGCCCCACTAGCTCCTCCTCTCCTCCTCACCAGCAACTTCTGTCATCCACGTTATTGACATGTAGTGAACACCACAATGCTGATGCAGCTGCAGTTTGGGGTGACGACTGTTGCCATGTGTATGCTGCTCCAAGTGATAGCTATCTCCAGCTGTGCAGCAGTGCTGAGCAGGAGGACATGAAGGCAGCCCAGGCCTGTCAGCCCACCTGAGCACCACAATGGTGTCGCAACTTCGAATGGTGGACAGGCGGTGCGCCACAAAGACGGAGGTGCGGCCAGCTGCAGCCATGTACATGCATGCAAGCATGTATTCAGTGCAGCTTAACCCAGCAGTAATCATGCACATAGCTGGCGACTCATGGCTTAAATCATGGTGGCTGTTGATCATGGTGGCTGTTGTGAGTGGGTCTGATGCGGTCACAAGGGCTTGCCCCAACTTTGCCCACCACGGCCGGATCACACAGCGGAACAGGGGCCTGGTGCAGCCTGTGAGACACCCTCCATGGCAGGATGCACATGCTGTGGCATTGGAAAAGCAAGCAGTGGGGTCAGAGCGAGTCAGGGAAAGAGGCATGCCACTCGAAGGGGTGGAAGCGCATTGCTCAGCCCTGTGTGCTGGTTCATACACATTCACAGACGTAGGCATATGTGTGAAAACAAGCAGGGCTGCCACTGAGGGCAGGGACAGCTGGCAACAGATCACCACTGTCAGCAGCAGCGCTCACCGGCCAACTCATTTAGCGACGCCATTATCTGTGCTTCAGTGGCACTGTCCAATGCAGAGGTGGCCTACAGCAGCAGTAGCAGCAACAGCAGCAGAAGCAGCTGAAGCAGCAGCAGCAGAAGCAATGGGCAGCTTTGTAGTATTACACATTTATTAAGGCACCGAGGATAGCAGTACATTGTATATAGGTGATCAGTTGTATGCTTATCAGCGCTGTCTATGCGTACGGGCACCTATGTCTACGAGCACACGATGCCTCCAATGCCTCCAAGCCACTGCCGAGCACTCCATCCTAGCGGGTATCCAAGCAGTCAGCCCACCTCGTCACAAATGAGTAGGCGAGGCTGCCTGAGGAATGCCCGGGCTATCGCTACTCGTTGCTTCTCTCCGCCGCTGAGCTTCAGACCACGCTCACCCACAACTGCGCCCGCCAGCAACACAAGGACAGGGGCAGCAGCATAGCTACATACGTATGACAGCGGCAATGGACGTGCCATGTCATGTCGTGGCAATCTGTGTCGACAGCAGCAATGGCACTCCACAACAGCAACACCAGCGAAGGTTTTGCTGTTTTCTTGTTTATCGCATAATTACAGCACATTGAGTTGGGTTCAGGCTGTACATCATACTGTACTGCATTGAGCTGAAAAGCTGAGTGAGGTTACCCAATGGCATGACCTTGTTCAATGTTAGAACAGCTAGTGTTGTACAATAGTGTAATGCATTGACTGAGGTAAGCTGAGCGGAGGAGGGTCAGGAAGCTGCATGGGCGTGCAAACACCTGCATATGCACCCAGCTCACCGGTAGAGTAGGCATTGGGCATGCGCACCACTGCATCATGCAAGTGCGCCAGCTTAGCTGCTGCCACCACCTCCTCCTCGCTGCTCTCAGGCCGCCCATACCTAAAGCAAACAGCAGTCAAGCCATGCAGTCTTAGGCTTACGGCAGGCAGGCAGGGCAGCAGAGAACACCACACAACATCAGCAGGCAGCTGGCTCTCAGCTGAATGTTGCGTAGAAAACAGGAGTGTGCGTCAAGACCAGGTGGTGGTGGTGGTGGTGGTGGTCGTCAAGACTATGGTAGTAATGCTGGCACACAGAGTGGGTCCCACAACATCCACTTTGCCAATCAACTACACGGTTGGCAGTGAGGGTGTGACAATCATCATCATTACCACCATCACCACCGTTAGCATTGCTGCACAACACATACTCATAGGTTCAATAGGCAGGTCAGAGTGGCCCAACCCACCTGATATTCTGCATGATGGTGTCGTTGAACAGCATCGTGTCCTGGGGCACAACTGCCACAGCCCCACGCAACGACTGCGGCCACAACAACAGCATGCACAACCACAGGGCAGCTACGGTGAGACCTGTCAGTACATGAGGCAGCGCAGCAGCGAACGAAACATTGGCAGGAGGGCCCTTACTAGTGAGCAGTGACCACACCAACCCTGGTGAGGGGAACATATGCTTCCATTGCACAGGCAAGTGTTTCTTGCTGGTTTAGAGAGAAGAGAAAGGAAACAAGGTGCCAGTCTCTTGACAGCCATGGTAGTGCAAGAGTTGACCATGCAAAGATGGGCAGAGTTAACACATGTATGGAGCAGATGGTAAGGTGGGTCAATGCTCAGGAACAAGAACATACATACCTGGTGTTAAGGAATGCACGTCATCAAAGACATCTCTGTACTGCTGTTGCTGCTGCTCCATACCTACTACACGTCTTCTGTGCCGCCCTCATACTGCTGGCACTGCTGGCACCACCATCCTCCTGTGGAGAGTTTGTGGCTACCCACCTCAAGCCTCAGGTCCTTGGCATTGACACCATTCAGCAGCACCTCGCCGCTGTCAGTGTCATACAACCGCGTGAGCAGCTTGAGGATGGTGCTCTTGCCGCTGCCAGAGGAACCTGGGTTCGTGACACCAATGGCACAACTGAACCATGCAAGCAGGATGTGTCATGCACACCAGCTGCCTGTGTACTTGACAACGGCTGCCTCATGCCGAACCGGGCGGTGACCATGTCTATGCCATGTATAAGCCATATGTATGCCATGTGCATGGGAACTCCACAGACAACAACACCGTTTTGTAGGGGTCCACAATGAGTGTTCCACTGCAATGAAGGCTCAAGGTTGAGGGCCAAGGTGCTGCCAGAGGAACCTACAGATGGTACTGTGAGGGTAACGCCCTTGGAGATCTCAGCCCTCATTTCATACTCACTTGATATAAGCAGGCATGAGCAGGTCGTTTCATACTCTCCACCCACCCACCTACTACGGCCAGGCTGCGGCCAGATGGCACTGTGAGGGTGACGCCCTTCAAGATCTGCACAGCAACCCGACCCCATGCAATGCCCTATCATACATCTGCCACCAGTGATCAGCAACTTGACTAGACAGCCAGACAGCCAGACTGCCATTCAGCTTACCACCAACCCACCCACTAACCCAGTATGCTTTCCAAGCTCAGGAGCGCCCAGAACAGCATCACAAACATGCCTACGCTCCACCTTTTTTGTACTTCACCCTGTGCTGTGATGTCCACCCCCGCCCTCGTTTCATACTCTTTACCCACCTGCCAACGTGTTCACCTCTTCCCATTTTCTGACTCCACCTTGTCTGTGAGGTCCACCGCTGCCCCATTTGTGTAGTCTTCACCCTGTCCACCCACCTGCCGCTCCGGTGAGTATCCGAACTTCACATCTTGCAGCTGGATGAACAGCCCCTGGGCCCCCATTCTCTCATGGCCTTCCTGGCCCTGCTGCAGGCCCTGGCTCCAAGGGGTCAATGCATCAGCCTCACGCTTGCCGACGGGCCCACTGCTGCTGCTTGCCACCGTGAGGTCCTTGGATGGCGTGTGGTGGCCGACGCCGTTGTTACTCCTGCTGGGGCTGTGACCATTGCTGCTGCTGCTGCTGCCATAGCTACCGTTGCTGACACTGTGGGCTGCGGGTTGGCTGTTAGGATAGCGTCCGTTGCCATTGGTGGCGACAAGGGTAGGGTGCTGCAGTGCGGGGATGCTCTGGTGCAGTGTGGGAGGTGAGGCTGGCTGGTAGGAGGCAGGCAGCACCTGGTTGCCGTCCCTCAAAGCGCTGCGGGTACGGAGGACTGCACACATGGAGGCAAGGTGCAGGTTTACAACATGATGTATACAGGCAAGGTGTCAGTTACAACATGATGTATTCAGGCGTGAAAGTGGTTGCTTTGGGGCTGGAAGACATTGTTGCAGTCAGGTGGCGGGTCAGTTGCGTGTCTGCCTGGTGGTGAAAGGCATGTGCGCATACAGATTGACAGGCAGGCGGCTAGGAGGTGTAGGGGTAGCACAGAGCGGATTCCTAAACGCTGACCTGCAAAGAAGTCCTCCATATCCACCATGGCACTTCGCAGCTCCCGGTAGAACCTGAGGCAGGTGTCAGGCCATGCCTGGTGTCAGGCCATGCCAGGTGTCAGGCAGTGGTGTCAGGCAGCGGTGCCGGTCACCACCAGAATCATTGTCCTCCCCACCGTCATGACCAACGCTGCACAGCTCTTATTGCCACTCCCAGACTTGGTGACATAGGTTTGCTGGCAATTGGCAGAATCAGGGGCAGCAAGGCAAGCGCTTTTCTTATTGCATTTTCATTTTGCATTTTCAAGGGGTACGCACTATAGTGGGCGCAGAAGGGAGTATGAGAAAGAGGTTACCCAAGGGTATGCACCAGGAAGCTATTGGCATAGCTGGTAGCAGCCAAGCGGGGTGAGCAGGCTGAAACTCAGGAACTTGTCAGAGCACGGGGCAATAGCATCTAACATAGACATCACAGGAACATACATACAAACAGATGCCCAATACAAGCAGATTCAACACTTGACACAGCTCAGCAAGCCACACCTGTGGGGCTGTGTGCCTTTGACCCTCATCCTGCTCCTGACCCCTGGCCACTGGGCAGCAGCACTCTATGCAAAGTACTCACCAGCCTAGGAATTGAAGGGGCGCCCACAGCTGCAACAGCAGGCCCTGGATCATGACCAAGTCACCTGCACTAACTGCTCCACCCCTGCACAAGGCACAGAACGCAGAAGATCAGGCAGCGGGTCCAAGTGCGGCAGTTCACATGCCACTTCATCCTTGCCTTTCCTCCGCCCGTCCTTCTAATCTACTTATGCTTCGGTCATGCCTATTCTTTAGAGAGGGGCGGTGGAAAGCATAATGGGCATTGCTAACCAGGCTGTCACACTGGACCCTGTTTGCCCTCACCCCACCTGCCGCACAAGGCTGAGATGCTTCCCCTGCTGCTGCACTGGCCCTGCTGCCTGTGCTGCCTGCATTGCCTGAGCTGCCCGCCTTGCCTATGCTGCTGCACTCACTTGCCAACCTGCAGCGCCGTGACCATGATGGCGGTGAGGCCACCAGCCAGGATGATGGCCTGGCCAGCGTTCAGCACAGCGGCCAAGCGCTCCGTGTGCACGGTAGCCTTGAAGTATTCCTTCAGGTATGCATTGTATTGGGCAACCTGGATCACACCACACACCACACACAACCACAACCCGAACCTCAACCCAACCTCAACCACAGCCTGGGGCACACTCGACAACACATGGTCTCATGCGTTCTTGACGATGTGCATGCAGCCACCCCAACAGGCAATTCTAATGTGATGGCGGAGCAGCACACCCTCACAGCAGTCTTACCAGCCGCCTTAGCCCCTGAGCTATTGTGTGCAATCCTTAAGTGCCTCCAGCTCCCTGGATGGATGCCTCGTGGTCAAGCAGGGGTCCAGCCTATGTGACCAGCACCACCACCTAAACCAGCACCTACACCTGCACCAGCACCCGGCAATAGCTGGCATCGAAACAAAGGGCGTGGTGTTGAAGCAGAGTACCTACAAGACTAAGACATGGCTGAAGTGGTTGCGGTAAGGCCAACCTTATCCTCATCCTCATAACATGGCAGCTGTTTGTCAGCGTTGCTGCACAGCTGGCTTGCCATGCATGTGGTGGTGACTGGGCACACCTCAAGCTTTTGATTATTGAACAGGGCAACCGTCTCGTAGCTCAGCAACGCATCCACTGCTTTGGCGCTAGTGGCGTTGTCCAGGGTGTTGACATGCTTCCTGGCTGCCGCAGCCATCTGCAGCCAGCAAGACTCGCCGCCAGTGTCTGTTACAACCGCCTTGGGTACCATCTTGGGGCTGAGGATTGAGAAGAGTGAGAAGAGGCGCACAGCAAGGGCCAGGCTAGGTCTGCCGTGAGGTGGTACTAGAACCCTACACAACCTGCTAGTGGAGATCGTCAAAAGGCGACACCCACTAACTATTGTGGTGCTAGTCAGGCCCACAATCACTCCTATGGAGCTAGCTAGTCTTGCTGAGGTTACTGAGAGGCGACGAACAACATCATATCAACTGGCAGCCTGCCAAGGGGTGCAACAACATCATTGTCCCAAAGTAGAAGATGGGCAGGGTAGCCGATCAAATCCAAAATTATGGCAATAGTAGGGCAGTAGGTAATCAGCCTATCCCAGCAGCACTGTCAGTGCAAGACTCATAGCTTGTCATCACCGCCTGGCCACCATTGGCAACATCCTTGCTTTCCAGCACATCACAGCCATGGTCGCATTTCAAATATCACTCTACAGCCCCTGGAGCTGTTGATCAGGCAAAACAGGCTGCCCTCATGTAACCAGCAACAGCAGCAGCGGTGGCGAAAAGGACCAACAACCATCCCAGGCAGCGTGGCTGCCACCACAGCAGCACCCCATGGCAGCAGCACCCACCTGCGTCAGCGTCACACTCCATGCAACATAAGCCCCAAAGGTGGCCAGCACCAGGCCGCCCACTAGGGGGTTGAATGCCTTGGCCAGCACACCGCACACGATCAACAGCTCCAGGGCGGTGGGAACAAAGGTGAAGATCACTGCACGGTACAGCATCTGGATGGATCGTGTCCCTGTAGGTATTGCAGATCAAGGAGCAGCAGCGGGTGAGGGTGCAGAGTGCAGGGTGAGTAGGCAAAGGTTCAGGTTAGCAAACCCATGTATATTGTGGCCAGTGGTTTATACTTACATGGTTTATCAGCATGGTTTGGCCTGGTCTGGCTTGGTATGGCTGGTAAGGCCTGGTGTGGCTGCTGGAATAGAATACAACCGTGTGATTACAGGGGAGAGGGTTGCAACAGTCTGGTGATCAGGTTCTCTCACGACTGGCTGGGCATGAAGTGGCGACATGCCAACTGGCAATGGGCCCTGGCGCATCCCACCACTTGCTGGACGGGGCGTGGGTGGCGGGTGTGGGGCGGAGCATGCAAGCTAGCCATGGGCTGGTGCTTGCCTCACCTCGCTCTAGGATGCGGGACAAGCGGCCGGTGCGCCTGTCGAGGTGGTACTTAATGTCCAGGTCTAGTACATGGGAACTGCAGAGCAGGATTGTAGCTTTCAGCCTCATGGGAGCAAGGTGAGGTTGACAGGCAGCAAGACACAGACACACAACAAATTTAAACCTGGCTGGCAGCCTCTCAGATGCAGGTGGTGCATATGGAGCAGATGGTGCAGGATGACGGGCAGCAAGACACTTTCACGGCAGAACTGAACCTGGCTGTCAGGCTTAGCTTGGCTGCCAGGTTAAGGCTGCAACTACTGCAAACATCGGCTGGGTGACACCTCACCACGACCTTCAGTCAAGCCAGACATAACATGACCCAGGAAGCAAGAGTGTGACACAACAGATGAGGGGCGAGCTGCTGGCCATTCACTCACAATGTGTGATATGCAACCCGACGTGCTGCAGCCTGAGACACGGGCGTGAAGAGGGGAGCCTGAAGCTCTTTGAAGGTGTGCTTCAGCATGTCGCACAGCCCATACCTGCACACCATAAATCCAGTACCCACCACACACATAGAATACGGCACAGCTTACTTATCCCACACACCCAGTCTGCACCCGCACCATACAGCTTATGACACACATTACTGCAGGCTGATGGTCTAGGAGGCAACAAGCGGTATGGACTGTGCCAAAGCCATCAGGCTTGGCAGGCCCGCATCAAGCGAAGCCTAAACTGGTCAAGTGGCTTTTCATGTCAACCTCACTTTTCATGCACTGCAGCACTACATGCGGTTCCGTATTAGACCGCAGGTTGACAAGTGCCATGTGCTGATCAGTGGACCTGATGCTATGGTGCTTCCTGATGCTGCAGGGGCATGCAATCATGCCAACATGGGCACCGATGGTGATCATATCGATGGGGTTGAAGTTACCCAGCAGTGCCATGTGCTTTGCTGCTGCGTTGCTGCCACGAGCTCCAGTGTGCGCATAATCTTGCACACTGGCTGCTGGATGCAGGTTCTTCACATTGCCACACGTCAAGCACAACAGGAATTCCAAGGGGACTGCAATGCACAGGCCTGTGACCAGGCTAAAGTCAACTACTCACTCACAATAATACAAACTTTGTGGCGGTAGACACAATGAGTTGAGCGGGCTGGTTTGGGCCAGCTGAGAAGGCATCGATTGCGTTCTTAATCATGACTGGGCACATCATGCCTGCAGCCAAGCAGATGCGCTAGTGTCAGGCTCGTCTGGCAACCATGGCGACCATGACGCAAGGATTCGGATTGTGCAACCCGCCAGCCGAACCTGCAAACTTAGACCCAACCAGGCACATGAAGGCCAGGGCAATGCGCCACCATGACTTCGACTCGGCGACGGCTAGCTTGACGAGCCAGGGAATCACCGCGGCAAAAGTTGATTCAGTCGGCGGTTCTGGCAGAGCTGCCTGCCGGCTCGGACCCTTTCTTAAGAGGTCCTGAAAGCTGAGGTTGAGAGGGTTCGCTTGCGCCAGCAGCGCAGAATCCGTTGCAGCTGTGGCTGCAGCCCTCGGCAGAAACCCGCTCCTGGGTATACATAGCTTGTGCTTGTTCTGACGCGTGACGAGAGGCGGGCGCGTCACGGAGGTGGGAAACAGTGCGGCCAGCCTCATATTGACAGTATTTGCCTGCCTTGATGCTTTCGGCTTTCGCAGGCTTCAGCAGTCCACTGTGCCAGCCGCATGGTGCAAGCATGGTGCAAGCAATGTGTATCTCATCATCCCGTGTGAACTAAGAATTGCGATACACTCCAAGAAGCCGCCACAGCCCTGTCAATGATGAAGATAGAGATTATCCACGTGCCATATGCTTAGGTTTCGCCTGTCAACACACTTGTATGCTGGTATGCTACTAATGGCCCAGATTCGTACGAGCTCACGCTGCTGCGAAGCAAACGGCGCCTTGTTCGTCGCTTCCGATGCCGCTGCACCCAGGCTGACTTCTCCCATCGCTTCTGCGCAATCACGTGTCGGGCGTGCCGGGCGTGCCGGGCATGCCGGGCTTGCCGGGCATGCCGCCATTTCTGCTCCTTCGGGCTCCGTGTCCGTGTCGGCGATTCGTGTAGCCCTAGCCCCCCCTGAGCAGCCCTGGACAGGGTCGTGTCCCTGCTTAGTTGGGAGTGCAGCAAAATGGCACAGGCACTGCTGCAGAATGAATAGTTGGGTTTGGCCGATAGTGTGCCACATTGTGCGGCCAATTTGAGCCCCGCCCCGCCCCGCCCCGCCCCGCCCCGCCCCGCCCCGCCCCGCCCCGCCCCGCCCCGCCCCGCCCCGCCCCGCCCCGCCCCGCCCCGCCCCGCCCCGCCCCGCCCCGCCCCGCCCCGCCCCGCCCCGCCCCGCCCCGCCCCGCCCCGCCCCGCCCCGCCCCGCCCCGCCCCGCCCCGCCCCGCCCCGCCCCGCCCCGCCCCGCCCCGCCCCGCCCCGCCCCGCCCCGCCCCGCCCCGCCCCGCCCCGCCCCGCCCCGCCCCGCCCCGCCCCGCCCCGCCCCGCCCCGCCCCGCCCCGCCCCGCCCCGCCCCGCCCCGCCCCGCCCCGCCCCGCCCCGCCCCGCCCCGCCCCGCCCCGCCCCGCCCCGCCCCGCCCCGCCCCGCCCCGCCCCGCCCCGCCCCGCCCCGCCCCGCCCCGCCCCGCCCCGCCCCGCCCCGCCCCGCCCCGCCCCGCCCCGCCCCGCCCCGCCCCGCCCCGCCCCGCCCCGCCCCGCCCCGCCCCGCCCCGCCCCGCCCCGCCCCGCCCCGCCCCGCCCCGCCCCGCCCCGCCCCGCCCCGCCCCGCCCCGCCCCGCCCCGCCCCGCCCCGCCCCGCCCCGCCCCGCCCCGCCCCGCCCCGCCCCGCCCCGCCCCGCCCCGCCCCGCCCCGCCCCGCCCCGCCCCGCCCCGCCCCGCCCCGCCCCGCCCCGCCCCGCCCCGCCCCGCCCCGCCCCGCCCCGCCCCGCCCCGCCCCGCCCCGGGGAGAGCATGCAGCGCTTCCTAAGTCTGTGCCGCTGCAAGGACCGGGAGGACTGCTGAACTGTAAAGCAGCCGTAAGGTTATCAGCTACAATCTGCTTGATCATGTTGTGCATTGAGTGCATTCCACTCGGTAGAAGCCTGGTGGAGCTTGGTTGACCATAAAGATATATTTGGCCTTGCGGCATGACGGTCAGGCACTTGGCTTGGGCTATGAACCCACACCGGGTATCCTTGTGTGCAACCCATGTGACAAGCTCAGTTTCCTCTGTAACTCTCCTCCAACACAAATTGGTGTCTTCCACATGGTGTTTTTTTTTCGCTTTCAGCAACAGATAGTTAATTCTCTGCGGAACGCCCTAATGCGACCCCTGATGCACAGCCCGCTCTATAAGTGTGCGCCAGCGTGGAAAGCTGGGCTTCACTGGGAATGACACCAGCGTGGAAAGCTGGGCTTCAAGCTTGACGCAAGTTGCGCATATGGCGCGCAAGCCAGGAGATGGCATGCTTGGTCTCTTGCGGAAGCTTGTGCAATCCTGCACAGGCTGCGCAGGCAGTGTCCGCGATACAAGTGCTGTTTGCTTAAATGGTGGGCCTGCTGCTTGTTTAAGCTCCAGCAGTCACCAGCTTACTGGCTTCGATGCCTTTTTCGTAGAGCCGTCCATTGCGATCGTTGTGAGCTCATCGAGACAGTCAGGGACTGGTAACCAGCCCCAGGTATACATATCGCCACAGGTGCCCAGATGCCGCGTCCTTAATGCAATGTATTCTTCCTGCAGGCGGAGAGCCAGCTACAGTCTCCTGATAAGGACAGCATCCACACAGCATCGTCTCTCCAACAATTGCAACGAACGTCGGCGTGCAAGGCAGTCCCGGTACCGGGATTTCAAGAGCCCATGGCCGGAGCCGCCAAAGCAGGACTACAACCAATCAAAACAGAGGAAGTTCTCATCACAGAGCCTTTTTGTCAAGCGACGCTGGATGTGGCACTGTTGGTTGCACAATGCAGCTCGTTCGCAACAGCTGGTGTGCAACTTCACATTGCCACCACCAGCCATTGTGGGTTATGGAAAGGCTGTGGCTTTGGCTTGCTTGAAACATCGGCAACATGCACAGTAGTGCCTGCAGCATGTGTTCCAGCTGCACAGTGCACAGTATCACTGAGCTGGCAAACAGCTCCTCCTTGCTAGTAGTGACTGAAGGGGGGCACACTGATGTCTCAAAATGCAGCCCGGTGGCACCCAGCATCACTCAACTCCTCCCCAGCATCCCTGCTTGATTGTGCTACCGTTACGCTTTGCGCCCACAGGCAATGCATGCCCTATGAATGCAGGGGCCGTGGATGTGGTGGAGTTAAGTGCCCTCAAGTCTTTGCTAGATGGTGCAGAGCATGCTGTGGTGATAGCGTCTCTCCCTTCGCTGAGCGAAGTGGTGGAGCACAGCCATCAACCTCCACCTGTAGCAGCAGGGACCAGCACTGGTGAAGCACAGCCACCAAATCTTGGTGCCGGACCCCCACACAGTGAGAGCATGCTGGCAATACGGCAGGCTTTACTATGGCAGTTTTCTTGTTTTAGGCCCCCATGCTGTATGTTACTGCAAAGCACACTGCTGAAATTGTTGCTTGATAGCCATTGCCTAAGGGTGTTGTTTCCCTGCCCAAAGCAAGGCTCTGCAAGTGCTCCTCTCAACACCCTATTTCTGTGCAGGCCGCCATGCCGGGGGCGTAAAGAAAAAGCCACGGAGACGATCAGAAAGAAAGACCGGTCATGATCCAGCACCCCTGGACAGCAAGCGCAAGCAGCTCTCACTGCGTCGATCGATTACCAGCAGCCAGCTGCCTCTGAATTCCTCTGGAGAGGCAGCAGCGAGCCAAACCATGCACCGCACACACAGCAGCGCTGCCAGTGATGTCATGCATAGTGTGCGCCGTGGTAGCGTGGTGCTGCAGGAGCTGAGCTTGCTGGCAGCCAGCTTGCCCCACAGGCAGCAGCAGCCCCCTGCTGCAGACCCCATCCTTGCCATTGACAGAGGGCAGCTGAACCTGCAGCACTTGACCGACTTGCTGACGCAGCAGGCAGGCGTCAGTGTGGAAACTCTGCCCTGTGCCCCTCCAAAGCCCGGCCAGCGGCATCGCTCTGAGGGTTATAGGGCCTCCAGTGTGGACGCAGGGACCAGCACTACCAGGTCCAGCAGCTTGATGACCTCCATGTCAAACCCGCCCGCAGGCAGCCAGGTGCCACAGGGGCAGGGCAGGCGAGCTCCAGGTGCTCTGCAGCAGTTCTCTCCAGCCAGCCGTTGGTCCCAGCATCAAGCACAAGTCCTGGCAGATGATGACGCGCCCAAGGCGTTCATGATGGCAAGGGTTGAGGCACTGTGGCAGATGCACAAACAGCCAGCACAGGGGTCTGTACGCTCTGCCACCCAGCTTCGACGGGAAGCCTCCCTGCCACAAAGCGGCCCGCAGATGCAGGTGGGTAGCCCTAGCCCCCCCGGAGCAGCCCTGGACAGAGTCGTGTCTCTGATTGTCTGGGAATGCAGCTTGATGGTCCAGGCACTGCTGTAGCAGTGAATGGTTGGGTATTGCCAATAGTGCACCACATTGGGCTACGTCAGAACAAGCCAAATGCTGTGCGATGCCTTGTCTATGCCCTGGCACACATGCACCTGTGCTCTACTTCTTTCCTGTCCTTAGCCTGGGCTGTCCTTCCTCCTGCCACATTTGCAGGAGGGCTCGTGCAATGAAAGCACAGGCCCAGCTTCGCATGGCACGGCCAAGCCTAGGGTGAGGTTTGCGGAGAACCTTTCAAGCTCGCCTCATCCTGAGATGGATGCTGGAGGAACCCAAGTCTTGTGTGACAGTAAGCTAAACATTAGTAACATTCAGTCAGCTAGCCAAAATGAAACAAGACCTACTCTTGTGCCCCGCCACTTCCGTGATCATTAGCCTGGACTCCCCTGTCTGGTAAGCGTGCAAGGACGGCTGAGAACGCAGGGTTGCTGTACAGTGTAGTGTACAGTGTATGCCAGTCCCTGACACGCTTTTGGTGAGCCTTGGCAGTTGGCAGCAGTTTGTGGGGGTGGGGTGGGGAGCGTGTGTTTGCCAGGCCTTCTTTCAAATTATGTTAGCTTTAGTGAGTGCGTCCATTCCCTGGTAGCTGCGCTCGTGCACATCAGTCTTGTTGTGCACTGCCAGCTGCCTCATGTGGCTTGTTGCAGGTCAAGCATTCCATCTTCCCTGTTCACCTGTCTTTCCATACCTTCAGTAGGGCGCTCAACTCACATTCCCAAACACAAACAACATACACAGCCTACTACCCCGTAATGGAACTCCAGTCTAGCCACCTGGCTGTATGTATTTGTGGAGTTCAAATACCAGTCCTGCTCTTCCCCATGCTCTCTCCATCCTTATTGCCCCTCCTTGTCATGTCCGATCATAGGAAGAAGCACATGTGGGTATGAAGCTAGTTCCTGCGGACACTAAAAAGAATGTGCATTTGGCAGCAACAATTCCCTGTCACCCTCCAATGTCACAGCATCCAATGTCACTAGCATCATCACATGACATACTAGGTGTACATGTGAGCAATGCCAGCAAATGACAACAACTGTGGCTGTTTTCTATTGTGACAGTGTCAATGATCTTGAGCCTGGATGTTGCCGCTTGGTTGTGTTTTCTAAGTTCACAGAGTGCTGGTGTCCTGGGCATACCCTGACTGCGTCCATTCACCCACTAGCTGCTCTTTCACTGCTCCCAGTGATAGTGGTAGCACTGTGATGAAATGGCGGAACAGCTATGTGTGCCAGCACCACAGCTACCTGAGTTTCAGGTTGGCACTGCTGCTCCTTACACTCCTACACACACAGGAGCGCAGACTGCCTCGATAGCCTGCAAGTGATGTGTACGTCATTGTGGGCAGCAGGCAGTCAATGCTGCCCCTCCACCCCATCCCATGTGTTCATTGCAGGAGGGGAGGTCACTGTCACTGGCTCATCCGGAGTGTTCAGCAGCCCGCACCTTCAGAAGCTGGCTCCTGCGCTGAACCCCGTCCTGGGCCTGCTGCCGCGCTCCACCAACAGCCCCAGCAAGGCCCGGGCCCGTGTGCGGCGCAAATCCCTGCTTTGGGCTTCGCCCGGGCACTGGCCACACAGCAGTGGTCCCTTGGATGTCGCCAGCCTTCGCAGTCAGCCTCAGGCAGAGCCGCAGTGCATGTCTGGCACTGCACCGGTGCTGTCATTGCTTGAACCTGGCAGGCAGGAGGCAGGCAGTCAGCACATGGTCGGCCAGCATCTGCACCGAGAGAGCTCATGCACGGTGCGCCCTGCGCCGGCCACTGCTCCTTCTTCGCAAGAGTGCTCTGGCGGCCAGGACTTGGGGCATGCAATCAAGGGCCAGGGCATCACATTCTCACCTGTCCCTCAACCCATTGCTCCGGCTAAGAGTCGGCAGCCTGGCGGCCAGCTGGCGGCTGCAGCCTACAGCGTGCAGGGCTCGGATGAGGTGCAGCACGTCTCCCCTGCGACCTCCATGTTCCGCCGCTGGGCTACGGCCATCGACATCAGCCCGCGCTCAGTCACAGCATCAGACAGCGTGTGCCTCACCTCACAACCCAGCCATGGCAGCTTGAGCACGCGGGATGTAGGCAATGCTCTGCACTTGACCGCTGTTGACATCACGCTGGAGCATGGAGCTGGAGCCCCACCCCCCTGCCCAGGTAAGCCACTGCTATAGTATAAACATGCCCTATGCGATGTTTCCCTCCCTCTCATGCAGGTCAGCTGTGCTTCCCCAGCTGATGACCATGTGGTGATGCTGTATGTGATCAAATTCTGCATCTGCGCCACCTTGCAGAGTCTGACCCCGTTTCCCTAGTGCACCAAAGGCGCCCTTCCGCACTGGAAGGCCGCCTGGACAGCCGCTTACAACCCGTGTATGCAAACACAGCAGCGCTGTCTTTGCTGCGTGTCCCCAGCCTGGAGGCGTGCAAGCACAGGCTGAACCTGCAGTTGTGCCAGAACCCAACGTTGATGATGATGCTGGAGGAGCTCTTGCGCAGCGCTCTGGAGCAGAAGCCAGGCAGGCCAGCCTCCTTCTCCCACTTCCTCCCAGCCTACTCCCACCTAGGTATAATGCCCCACACAGCAGCAGCAGAGGGACTTGGCACTGTCTCTGCCGATTGGGCTGGAGGTTTTGTTCAGGTGAGGGCCACTCTCCAACACCACAGGGACAGGGAGCTGTGTACGGGGTGCTGTGTACGGGGTGCAAGCCTTGGGGAAGGTGAGCACCTCAATGCTGCCAGGCGCCTGTGGTGCATGCACAGCATCCATGAGGTCACACTTGCTACCCATTGCTCACAGGCATGTGCTTGCTTGCTAGCTCATGCTCTGGTGCGCTGCCATCCTGCTGTCCTCGTTCAGGTCCAAATTCACGTAATCAACTTGGCCATGTCCCCTCAGTGCCAGGAGCCAGCCCTATTCATCTACTACAGATCAGCGGGCTGGGCTGGTGCTGGGCCCATGTCAGCCACAGCATTGCTACCCTCCTCCCACGCTCTCCCCTCAGGCGACGCAGCCGCAGCAGCTGGTTGTACTGCTACAGCACAGGAACTGGCTGTGCTCAGTGGCGCTACCCTGAACCCATATAAGGATATGTCCCAGCGCACTGCTACCATTGCCAGTGGAGTGCCTGAGACCCCATCACCATTGGGAATCAAGCCTGGTTCCAGCGCCTCACCTGCAGCACCGCAGCGGTTGGAGGCTGACATAGCTGCGCAACTGGCCCAGCTGCAGCTCATGTACCTAGCCCTGTCGCACTCACCCAGCCTGGTCACCATCATGTCCTACCCTGATGGGCGTGTGCTATTTCAAAACGGCAGGTAATCAAGACATACGTAAAGAAAGGGGGAGCAGGGGCAGCCAAAACTTCATTGACAGTTTTAGAGTAGAGAAGTCCAGTAAGCTTCCTTCCCACCCTCCTGCTGATGACCTGTGACTGTGCAAAGAAAGGTCATTGCATACAGCACCTTGGCCCTCAACCTTGAGCCTTCATTGCGGTAGAACACTCAGTGTGGACCCCTACAAAACGGTGTTTTACCTGTGTGTAGTTCTCATGCCCATGCACATGGCATACACATGGCATGTACATGGTAATGGTCGCCTACCACCTACACTATTGCCTTACCACGAGGGCTATTGCATAGAGTTGGCATGACAAACATGCACTGAGTGTAAGCTGATGACAGCTCAAGATAGGGGGGCCACACACTACTGTGCCACAGCAGGCTGGGTCATTGCATACAGTGTGTACCTGGACTAGTGGTGGGCAGGCTAATAGCTCACCTTGGCACAGGCTTAGACTGGCTTGTCATCTGGGGTTTGACATGCATTGCTTGGTACTCCTGCCTTGCTTGGTACATCTGGGGTTTGGCATGCATTGCTTGGTACTCCTGCCTTGCTTGGTACATCCGGGGGTTTGACATGCATTGCTTGGTACTCCTGCCTTGCTTGGTACATCCGGGGGGTAACATGAATTGCTTGGTACTCCTGCCTTGCTTGGTACATCGGGGGTTTGGCATGCATTGCTTGGTACTCTTGCAGGTCCGTGGACTACTGTGGCCTTGTGTATACACTAGCGCAGCAGGTCAGCAGGCCGTTGTCACACCCTCATCACACCCTGCGCCGTATCTTTGTTCATGACTCTAGCGCCCTGGAGGACATGCTGGCCACTGTGGCTGCTGGCAAGGTGAGTCTCATGTGTGTGTAGCAATCCAATGTTGGCAGATCTTCCACATAGTTTTTGTCATGCACGCATGGGCTGAGGTGAGCCACATAGTTTTTGTCCTGTATGAGGACAACTGCATTGGTGTGCTCGTGCATTTGCTTGGACCACTGCAGACATGGACCGGGCTTGTACGCATGCCAGTTTGCTTAGACCTCAGTGACGATCCTTCAGCTGCTCCAGACAGTCCTACTGCTGTGGCCCAATTCAGCAAGCAGCAAGCCCGCTCAGTGGTAGCCACTTGCGATGCTCCTGGCCAGTGAGTGCACATCACATGCCATGCCCTCAAGGCACCTTGCCAGAGTGCCACAATTGCATCGTCAGTAATATGGTAAACATGCCAATTGTGAAACAAACAGCGCATGCAGACAGGGTGCATTGCAGGGAAAGTGGGTGGCGCCTGAATCAGTGATGTCTTTTTTGTGTAATACGTAACGATCGGAAAAAAGCTTGTCTTCTAGGCCTGGCTTTCTTCGCCAAACGGACCATTGAGTTGGCTGGCCTCAGCTGCTTTGTAACCGATCAATGTCTTTTTGTGTATAGTATTTGTATAGTATACTGTTTTTGCATAAGAAAGTGCTGCGATACTTGTTTCTCGTAACCAATCCGGACCAACTGCGTAACCAGCCATATAATGGTCCTGGACCCTTCGTGACCAGCATCAGCTTGGCAGTTTTTGAGTATAAAATCACTGGCCTGAATGCTTGCTGGCAATGAATGGTATGAACTTGCAGAACTGTGTTGCCTGCCATGTTTCCTTGGATGAGTTCCAGCATCTGCAAACCAAGTCCATGTCCTGATGCTCTGAAGCAGCATGTGCAACACCTGAGTGTGCCCCACACGCAAGACAGCCATGCGATGGCCACCAGGGTTTCTAACTTCCTCCTGCGTTGTTCGCACAGGTTGTCTGCTGCTGGTACTGAGGAGGCAGGCGGCGGCATTGTTCTGTATCCCGAGGCTTCACTGCAGCCACAAAATGCTTGCTGGGTGTCAGATGCCCTGGGAGAGACACAAGCCCTAGCCAGCTCCCTGTACCCCACAGCCCCCACAGCTGTTCCAGCCTTGGACCCACATCTGAGCTGCATGCCTGTGCCTGCTGACGTGTCCCTGCGAGGCAACGCCATCAAGGAAGGGCTCCTGGAGCTAGGTGGTGGGTGTCTGCTATCACCGTACACAGCCTTTGTGTACGTGTGGGTGCGTTGTGTCACCTACCTTGGACCTGTAGCAGCGCACCATTACCTCGTGGAAGGTGCCTGGGGCGGTTGGGTTGTGTCACCCACCGTCCACCTGTAGCAGCACACCAGGCACAGCCACCTTCACGGATTGGGTGTAGCGCCTCCATGGCTGCATCACACCATCACACCGCTCACATGTGCCTCCTACACAGGTGTTGACGCTCTGCAAGGTGTGGAGGGTTATGACGGTGCTGGTTGGCCGGCCTTCCAGTTCGACCTTTCCACGACACCACAGGATGCGCTGGAAGGTGAGTCGCATATGATGCATGCGTCACAACAGGAGGATGTGGTAATGGGATTTTTGTAATAAAGATAGTGTACCAACTGCTTTGACAGTGTTATTTATCAGGCCTTTGTTTAGTGTTGGTGTTAGGCCTTTGGTCGGGCCTTTGGTTAGTGTTAAGCCTTTGGTTAGGTGATGCGGCCGTCGGTGAAGCACACAGCCGTATTGAAGGGCCTCAGTAAAGAGTAGTACACTTACTGCCCGCAGCACAAACGTGCAAGGTGAGTGAGGGATAGTGGTGGTATAGCTGTGGCCTTGGCATGAGTAGTCCCATCACCCTCATGCTGTGTGAAGCTGTTCAGGCCGCACTATGACTTGACCTAACACCTAACAAAGTGTATGACCTTGCAGGCATTCTTGAAGCAGACAAGTTGCAAGAAGGCGACATTCAGTTGCTTGCACAGCTGCGCACACACGAGCAAAGCCATGACTGGCAAGACCCAGCCGCGCAAGCAAGCGGCATCAGCATGAGCAGGCCTGCCAGCACAGCCAGCCGGCTCAGCCCAGCATCGAAGCCCAGTGCTGAGCAGCTGAGGGACATGTCATTCAACTTCTCTGGCAGCCCCACCAGCAACCTTCCTATGTCTCCTGGGAGATTGACCAGACCCGCAGGCATGTGTTTCCAGGCCAGCCAAGGGTTAGCCTTCAAATCTATACAAACCGCTGGCTTGAGCAGCGGCAGCCCTGGCAGGCGTAGCTACCAGAGGTTGGCCAGCGCAGGCGAGGACAGCAAGCCAGCGCAGGGCAGTAAACGGTTGAGTGCAGGCCAGTTGGTGCTGTCAAAGAGCCCCTCAGGACCATCCTCGCGCATCTCACGGATGAACACCCAGTTTGAGGTGGACGAGGGCCAGCGCACCAGCGCCCAGGTGGGATGGCTGTGGATATGCCAGCTGCCACTGCCTGTATGAACCATGTCCTTTTACAACATTAACACTCTGCTACGGCGTCTGTAGCTCACTTGGGTTCATCAGCACTTTGGCCCTCAACCTTGAGCCTTCAGCGGTGGAACACTCAGTGTGGACCCCTACAACATGGTATTTTACCTGTGGAGTTTCCATGCACATGGCATACACATGGCATACACATGGTCATGGTCGCCTACCACCCACACTATTGCCTTACCACGAGGGCTATTGCGTAGAGTTGGCATGACAAACATGCACTGAGTGTAAGCTGATGACAGCTCAAGATAGGGGGGCCACACACTACTGTGCCACAGCGGGCTGCTGCTGTTGGGCCTTGGGTGGCTTGTCTCGCAGCCGCTTGTAGCTCAGGCCTGGGTACTCCTTGCCCTTGGCTGGCAGCTTCCCCTGCTCTAGCCACCAGCACAGCTCCAGTGGCCGCCACCTGCTCTCCCCAATGCGCTGCATGTTGAGCGCTGCGTTGCAGTCCCTGTCCAGCCACCTGCCTGGCTGCGGTGCTGGCTTGGCTTTGGCAGCCTTGCCCTTGCCCTTGTTTGGCTCAGCTGCCGGCTCAGCCTTGGTGCGCTTGCTGCGCTTGGCTGGCAGGGGAGTACTGGGCCCAGGCTGTGAGGCTGCTGGCTGTGAGGCTTCCTGGCTGCTGCGTGGGGCCTGTGGGGGCTTGCGGGGGGCCACCACAGGGCACTACATCAGGCCCCTCACTGGCTGGTCACGCTGCTGGCTCTAGGCTGGGCGCACTAGTCGCTGTTCCACTGCTGGGGGTTTCCAGTCTGCAGGGCTGGTGACCCTGCATTTGTTTAGCTGCCTCTCACAGGGCTGCTGGCCATTTACTGCTGAGCTGACCAAGGCGGCGCTGTAGCTGGTTGTAGGGTGTCGGCTTGTTAGAGTGGGCAAAATACTCACAACACACCAGCACCTGCTCCAGCATGACTGGATCTTCGCTGTCAAGGGGCACGGGTGGCCCAGTGGGTGCTGCTGGTGGCGGGTGGCGAGCAGCGAGGCGGGCACTAGGCGGCCTCAGCGTGGGTGGCGCTGTGGCAGGCTCTGGCTCTGGATCAGGATCAGGGTCAGGCTCAGGCCCAGGATCGCAGTCCATAGCCATGCTTGCTGGCTGGGCAGGGACACACAGGGGGAGTTGAGGTAGGGGTGCAGCATCCTGTGCACGGGGAGGCTGCACGGCTGGAGGCTCAGTGGCGCTGTGGGACCCCGGGGTGGGGTAGCCCACCAGGTATGTCAGAAAAATGCGCAACACAAACAGTGACGCGATGATGCGGAGCTGGCTGTGCACCTCAGCCCTCAGCTGGAAGTGTGCCATTAGCTTGCGCTTGGTTTTCTTGCACCCGCGCGGCACAGCGCCACCCGGGACTTTCATGACCTGCGGCCAAGCACAATCCGCACTTTGACAGGCAACATTGACAGGCCAAGACACAATGCGGGGACACAAACAGTGCGGGGGCAGACAAGGCGGGGGCGGGTGCGTACCTGTCGTCGTTGGGTCTTCCATTCAGCCCTTCGCTCCTTGCATTGTTGGCCTGGAGGGGTGCGAGGACCTGCGCTGGCATGAGCAGTAGCGATGTGAGCAGTGCGGAGTGTGCCGTTAGCTTGCGCTTGGTTTTCTCGGACGCGGCTCTTACTCCGCGGTACTGGGCCGCTTCTTGGAAGCATTGCGCCACTAGGCTCATACGTGATCATACCTGTTCTTACCTACTTATACCCAGGAGGCGATGTCACTCAATCTCGCACCCCCAAAGGGCAAGCCTCCGAAGGGCACCTCTAAAGGGCACCTCCAAAAGGTCCTTGCTACCCTCCCACTAATCCAATCTCGTGTCAGTGATGTCTTGTTCAGCATGTGTGCTATACCAGTATGCCATACACCCCTCTGAGCCTCGCTAATGCTATGAAATATTTATTGAAGGCTATCACATTACATGTCAAAATGTTGACGTGGATGGGAAAAAGCCATCACCCACTGCCAGGGGTCAGGTGCCACACCTACATGTCCTTGCCATGCAGCTGCCATGTTTCTCACAGACGTGATCAGGCTCTCCTTGTTGTGGTGCCAAGTACAGGATGCCGAGGTCACCTGTGGCTTGGGCACCAAGGGCACCTGCTTCGACAGCTCGCTTCCCATCATTATGTCTGCACCCAACGCGTTCTTGCCTCCAGCACGGCTGCCCGCCAAGGCCAAGTCAAACACTGTTATGTACGCAGTCATGTCAGAGGGCGGCTGGTTGCCTGATGACCAGGATTTCTTTGACAGCGCAGACGGGCCCCAGGACCTGGCTATGATGCCTTCTAGGTCACTGAATGCGACTCAGCCCCATGGCACCTCAGTGCCCCAGGCTAAACCAGCTGAGTGGCTGGACAAGGCAGACAAGCCACAGCTGGACAGACAGCAGCTGCCATTCCTGCACACACAGGCAGGCCGAGGCCACACAGCCAGCTCAGTCCAGACCGTGCCGCCTGACCCTTCACTGCTGCATCAGTCGCAGCGAGGCATTAGCCTAGATGGTCTGGAGCACACGCTGCAGCAACGAGCAAGCCCACAAAACGCTACACAACATGCGCTCTCAAACCACTCTCACCTGATCCCTGTGGAGGTCTGGCAGGGCAACAGCACCTTAGCCACGCATGACCACACATCCCAGCCACAGCTTCCTATCCGGGACAGTGTTGTGCATCAGCACAGCACCAGGCGCCACCAAGCAGGCCAAAGCACGCCTGGTGCAGCTAGTTTGCAAGCTTTCTCAAGCAGCGGGCAGCCAGGGCAAGCACTCACCAAGGTCATCAGCGGCGGAGGTGCGGTAATGAGGGGAGGGGGGTTGCAAGGAGCCAAGCGCAACCGTCTGCTGGCACTGATGCACCGGCCAGCCCACCGCTCAATGGCATTCAAAGGTGTGCCCAGCAAGCACTCAGCTACAGTACCTTTGCTAATGTCATGTCTCTGTCAGGGACTTATATGCCCAGATGTGCTTATCATTGGCAGCATCGTCACCATCAGGAACATCACCACTCCATGGCACACTAGTCTCAGGGAGTGACACATTATGCATGCACAACGTGGCATGGAGTTGCGTACTTGCAAATGAGTGTGTGCTTCATTGCTGCATGGCTGCAGATGCGGAGGCGGTGCTGGCAGGCTCAGTGCGTGCACTGCGGCTGGCCTCTGATGCCAGGGAGGCACAGTCAGCACACAGCGTGCCTATACCCTTGGCTGGCAAGGTATGACCGCATCGCAGCCATGAACAGCGGCGTAGCATCACCACATTCCCACTGCAGACACTTCCAGTGGTGAAAAGCGTGCTGCGCACACAATTTTTGTCATCATACCAGCACTGATTGCAAGCTGGCATTGCTGCTAAGAGCAATGCATTCGGAATCTGACGTTGTCATTACAGCAGACCTGGCTCCAGCACCACTGGCACCTTACACACAACAGCTGCAGCTGCAGCATGCATTGACACTTGGGCCTTGAATGGTTGGGTGTAACTCAGCTCTACTGGCTGCACCAGCCACGCCAGCCTGAAGCACACTATCTGGTGATGGCACTGTCGTTGCAGAAATCACAGGCGGTCCAATGGGGTCCAGAGCAGTTTGGCACTGTGGTTTCTGAGCCGCAACAAGCCTCCCCACTGCCAGGGAGAACTTTATCCAAGTGCGGCTCCATGACCTCCCGACCACAACCCTCATCACCTGGGCTACCAATGCACCAGAGCTTTAACCAGCCAGGTGCGTAGAGATTGCATGTCAGTGTCGTATTCTGACACTGCTTGTTCTCTGTCATTATGTCACGATTCATGACACTGCCCGGTAGGGACAATGGATCTTTTTGGACGCGACTTTGGACCTGGGGTGCACAACACAACCTGGAGTGCAATGGGGTTTTGGTGGAGGTCTCGCAATGAGTAGTCCTCCCAACGTCTGAGTGTGTGGATAGCCACTGCCACCAGGGTTCCCTCTGCTGCCCTGTGGAATGCAGGCAGGGCGCCCCCTCCATTGCAAGATGCCGCCACAGCACCTCAACTCCTTGATGGGCAGGGCAGCAGGCCTGCCAGCAGCCACCAGTGCGCTCGAGCCAGCAGCTTGGCTTGGGATCCGTTACCAGCAATCACGAAACACATGATCAATGGTTCTGATCTATCAAACCATGTTGGTGCCGGTGGGCTGCCAGGCTGCAGTGATGCCCCTGCCAGCCATGCGGGCCTTGCGGAAGAGTCTGCGTGGGTGGGAACGGAGGCTCTGGCAGCAGCTGCAGCAGCAGCCGCACATTCCCAGCCTGCCGTCAGCGCCTCTGTTGGCAGCACTGCCATGGCCGGGCTTGACGCGTGTCAGCCACAGATGCAAGGCTCAAGTGCAGGCACACCAGAGTCGCAACAGCCTGACGGGGCACCACTCCCCGGGCAACCGCTCCTGATGCATGCGGCCAAGGCCTCTGATGGCCACATCCAGGTCCCATCACCTGCTTCTCAGCATGTGCCAGCAGCCCAGTTACCGGCTTCAAGCCCAGCCATCTCAGCCAGTAGCGACCGCACCTGGCTACTGTCGATGCCGAGTGTACCCACAACTGTGCCTTCGCTGCCGGGAGTCAAAGAAGAGGAGGAGGGAATTGCAGGATCGCGGGAGGAGGTCTTACAAGAGAGTGCTGGACCTAGTCTGGCTGTGCCGTCAATGCCCAAACCGGCATTGGAGCTGGAGTTTGACTGGTGAGCCATGCATAGGGGTAGGGGTAGGGGTAGGGGTAGAGGTAGTTGCATGCCTGGTACATGCCACCATGATGCCACCCCCCTACCTGCCTTCAATAGAAGGAGAACAGAACATGTATGTGGTGGTGTTGCTCATTTTGTTTGTATTAGGCGCCCATTCGTGATGCACTGTGCCTATCGTGTTGGCCAGTGGACCTTCACGTACCATCATTAGCACTGTCATCTGTCGCAGTTGGTGTGACACCTGCACTTCTGTCACACTTGGACGTCCTCTTAGCAGTGACGGTCAACATGGCAACTGACTGGAAGGAACCCATCACGCCATGAATCAAGGCTGTATCACTATGTCATGCAATTGGTGTGAATTGTTAGGAGAAGACTCAGCCCTGAGGCCATCGGCCAGCTGGTGGCCATGTGATGTGAAAGGCGGCAACTTCACCAAGTGTACATGGTTGAATAAATTTCTCCTCATTCCATCACCCCCCATAGAGTGTGAGGTGTCTGGTGAATGGTGCTGGGCTCAACGCAGGCACGACATTGAGGCGAGGCTGGCGATCAGCCCTGTCACAGGGCAACAAGTCCTGGTGCTGACCCAACAGGACATCACACAGTACGTGACTGCAGAGCTGGAGGTAAAGCAGGTGAGGCCCAGAATGGTATTGCTAGGGAACGGCCAAGAAGAAGCCAGTCAGACAGGTATGAAGGCAGAGTATGAATAGAGAATATAGGGAATGGCCAAGAGGGGGCAAGCCAGACAGGTATGGCAGAGCACAGCTAAGTGATGACAACAAAAACACACAGCATACACCCACCTTGGCAGTGCCTGCTTTGTAGGCAGTAATGCCAGGTGCTGACTCCATGTTGGCCCAGTGCTGAGGGGCCGCTGGTCAGAGTACTGGATAGGACGGGGCAGAGCAGCAAGGCAGCCCTTAGCTCGTCTGTTATTGGTGCAGTACCCAGCACACCCTTGCATGAGCCATCAAGCGCTGTATCTCATGTGAGTTCCACATGGTCCCAAATCTGCTCACGTAGAATGCGATGGCCATGACCTGCTGCACCCTTTGCTGCAGGTGCTAGATGCTGAGCACAAGCTCTTGGAGGAGATTTTCCCACGTCATGTTCTGCAGGTAAGTTTTAATGCCTGATGTGTGGAAAGGCACCATGGGTGGCGGCTTGCATGGCTGCTTGCATACATGCCTACTGGATGCCTTGTGCTGCGCCCAAGGCATTATGATGGCAGTGTCACTGTCAGCTGGCAAGGATCGGTTCCATGTGGTCGGTAAGCTCTTTGCAACAGCTTAACAGTGTAGTGCTGTGATCAGCACTACCTACCTGACAAACAAGGCCAAAGCAACACAGGTCGCCACACTACACCACAATGCTTGGTATCATACAAACCCACAGGCAACTGCAGTGGGCCCTAATGTGCTCTCAGTGCCCTTGAGCATCATAGGCAGTGCACCCCTGCTACTCTTGGCAGTGAACGTGCAGGGAGGCTGTGCCACCCCGTGCCCCAATGCAGGCCATGGCCATGCGCAACGCAGCGAGCTTCAACTCCCCTATCAGCCTCCATGGTGTCAGGACAATCACTGCCCTGCCCCCAACGCCAGAGGAGCAGGGTCCAGCCCCTCACCCCACTCATGTCATGACAGCAACTTCCTCGCAACTACCCAAACTGTCACACCTTCCATCTGCCCGGGTGTCATTCTGGCCACACAGTCAGCCTCAGGGGGCCCCTTACATCACGAGTACAGCCAGCGAGCACGACATAAGTGGAGACACCGACACAGCTCCAGCCAAACCCGCACAGCCAGGCAACGGCCCCAACCTAGCAGCAGCAAGCCCGTTGATCAGCGGGCCTCAACCATCCCTGCCCCTGCAGCCAATGCCAGCCACGCGCCACCTTGCTCGCGTCAGTGCATCCCTTCCCATCCAAAGCCAGGAGGTCAGCGCCTTGCCCGGTTCCCTCATGCCCAGCTCCAGCTCAGACAGACTGGCAGGGGGCTCTCCGCAGCGCAGCAACCCAGGGACTATGCAGCTTGGTACCCCGAGGCTGCTGCAACAGCCTGCTTCAGGGTCCAGCAGCTGGAAGGCAGCAGGGGCCGCACAGGGTTCAGGGCGGGTCGGCCCTCCAGGGGCCAAGCCGGTGCAGACCTCACCAGACCTGGCCAGGCACCATGAAGCCATCACTGTCCTGTTTGGTGGGTGGTGGCTTCCCTGCCGCAAATGTAGTCCAGTGGCCCTGCTGAAACCTCCTAGCAAGTTTATGTTAGCACTGCAGCATGCTTGGTATTGGGGCGCAGGCAGCCAGCAGTGGTACGAGAAGTAGAGCGGTTCCGCCAGCCATGTTGCATCATCAGGACAGGATCATCAACAGGATCATCAGGACCAGCAGCACACAGCACCTGCCTTCATGCAGAATAGCAGCTTGCCGGCAGAGTTGTTGCAGCTCGCAAGAGCCACCCCACCCTACCCCAACCTAATCCAACCTGAAACAACCCCCAGACAATTGCCCATGCTTGTTGTCTCATTGCAGCCGACATCACCAGCTTCACCTCGATGTGCAGCCAGCTTCCTCCAACTGAGATCATGTCATTCCTCAACGGGTGAGCAGCAGCAGCAGCTGTGACTATTGACTTGTCACCCTCCTCCTGCTGTCTGCTACCATTTTGCCATCACAACTATGACATGGCGCCTAGCAGCCACAGAAGTCAAGGGCTGCCGTTGTTTGTTTATCTCCATCAACATGGTTACCATGGTGTCGGCCACTGCCCACTACCCCTGTTGCGCAGTGTAGGTACGACCAGTGCACTCATTGAGTCATAAAGGGATGTGCATGCTCAGCTATGCACAGCTCAGCCTAGTAGAGCGATTGTTGGCATGTGATGAGATTATAACACAATGTAGACAATGTGTCATCAAAACCTTGGTCAAAATGCAACCCAGCTCTTCATGTTCCCATCCAAATCTTGGGCAAATGCAACCAATCCAAGTGCAAGGTCAGCACCTTAGCCCTCAACCTTGAGCCTTCATTGCAGTGGAACACAAATTGTGGACCCCTACAAAACAGTGTTTTGTCTGTGTGGTGTTCCCATGCTTGTGGCATGCACATGGCTTATACATGGCATACACATGGTCATAGGTGGCCTGCCACCTACATTAGTGCCTGACCCAGAGGGCTGTTGTGTAGAGTTGGCATGTCTTGCATGCACTAAGTGTAAGCTGATGACAGCTCAAGATAGGGGGGCCACATACACTACTGTGCCACAGCGGGCTGCTGCTGCTGGGCCTTGGGTGGCTTGTCTTACAGCCGCTTGTAGCCCAGGCCTGGGTACTGGGCCGCTGGGGTCGCGGGCATTCAATCGGATGCGGCTCTTGCTCCGTGGCACTGGGCCGCTTCCTCGGAGGCATTGAGCCGCTAGGCTCATACCTGTTCATACCTGCTCATACCTCCTTATACCCAGGAGGCGATGTCACTCACTCTCGCACCGCCAATAGGCACCTCCAAAGGGCAAGCCTCCAAAGCACCTCCAAAGGGCACCTCCAAAGGGCACCTTCAGTGGCCCGGTTCGGCAGAGGGGAGACCTGGCTTCAGCACCAATGGCACCTTGCACACAACAGCTGCAGTTGTAGCATGCTTTGGAACTTGCGTTTCTTGAGTTGGGCGTACACTCAACTCTCATGGCTGCACCATTCAAGCAAGTGCAAGGTCAGCATGATACACAAACCACGCCAATTCAGCAACAGCATTGAGGCACAGTACTGATAAACATGGTGCCCCTGGTGTCTGCTAACACAGCCCCCATGTTTGCATGTACACAGTCAGCTGGTGTGCATGGACACAGCTGACCTGCATGGTTCAATTGTGCCATTTGTATCACAAAGCGCTGTCCTGGTGGCTCATAGTGCACGTAGTCAATACGATCTTTGTGGCACCCACTGTATGCAATTTGCAATACCTCTTGCTTGGTGCTGTGAGATATGGCGTGCCCGCTTGCATGTTATGTGTTGCAGTTTATGCATGTTATGTTTCGCAGCAGCACTGGCAGTGCTTCATCGTGCTGCATTTGAGCGAATGCCATGAAATGAATACGATTGTGACCATAACAGTGACCATGACACAAGTACCATAACAGTGAATGATGGCGTGAAACAGCTGGGCATGGGCTTGGCTTCTGGCAAAGCATGAGAACTGTTCTGTCTCCCAGCACCATGTGTTCCATGCATGCAGGCTCTTCACTGAGTTTGACGAGCTGGTGGAGCAGCACGGCATCTACAAGGTGGGCCTGTCACAAACTTTGTGTCATAGCTCTACATCAGTGTGACAGGCCCCACTATGCATGCATGCTTTGCACCCATTGTCAGGCGGCCTACCATACGTGATGTGCAGCCATGTGTTGGATAAGGCTGGCACTTGCTACTGATTGTGTGTTTGTTGTGAGATCTGATTATGATGACGATGCTGATAATGTTAGTGATGCTGATGCTGTTTGAATTCTTCAGCTGCAATGCACCCGCGCAGCCACCTGCCATGCTGCAACTTAAGCCGAGCCTGCTGTGCTGCCTGCTGCAGGTTGAAACCATTGGTAGGTGGGGAGTAGCTCCCAGACACCAGCAGGGGCGCGCAGCAGCAAGCTCTACCCCGGCAAGACCACATGCAGTAATGCATGCAGTAACCACAAGGCTTGATCCTATCTGTGCAGCTAGCTCGCCCAGCTTCACTGGCACGCTGGCACAACCCAGCATGCTGTGGTGAAGAGTTGTTGCTATGCCGCCATCTCAACCATACACCTTCCCCGGCAGTATGTCCATGGCAATCCGTGCTCTCAGCTGCCGTCTGGCGTTCAGATAAGCGGGAGGCTTGCCTGGAGGAGCAGTAGGTGTGTAGGGGAGCAGGTGTAGCTTTAAAAGGGGATATGCCATCGCCCTCCAAGGTGTTGTGCTATCCATTTGGAGAGTGTATGTTGTCAAGGTGCCTGCCTTGCTCACAAGACAGTTCAGGCCTGTCTCTGCCCTGGTCCTCATCATCATCATCATCACCATCATCATCTTCATCGTCATTGCTTCGCATCTGCTGACATGCGGTCCTCTACCCAGGTGATTGCTTCATGTGTGCGGGTGGACTAGTGTCACGGGACGCTGACGGCTTCAACTCAGTGACTCCTGAAGTGGACCCTGACCATGCCAAAAAGGTGGGACGCATGCGTGGTACAGCTGTGCTGCAGCAATGCTGCATAGCACATGCCATGTGATGAGGGGGAGTGAAGAGCATGGACCTCAAAAGGCTGCAGCACTGCACAGGTGACCCATGTGCAGTGACATCTCAACTGCCTTGACTACACCATGTTGACCCCTGAGACTATGCCATGCCCATGATGACCCACGTTCAGGTCCTCCTGTTCGCTGTGGACATGCTGAGGGTAGCGGCAAACACTCCCCTGCCCATTGGTGACGGTCATGAGCCAGTGCGGCTGAGAGTGGTGCGTCAGGATGCCTCCCGCATCACACCTCACTCTTTTTCACGACTCACTGTTCATGTAGTGGTCGATGGTCTGGAAGTACGGAATGCTAGGGCAGCTGTGAGATGGAGGGGTGTACCCGGGGCGGGGACCTCATCAGGACTCGGGGTCTTGCCAGCTGTGACACCTGCCAGCCAGGCTCCCCTGCTACTATCAATACAGATGTTGTTGGCAGGACAACCACGCTTGCTTTCCTGTACCCAGGCCTCTATTGCCTGAGTGGCACAATTGAGCACCTGTCCAGCCTTGTCCAGCCTTGACTGGCCAAGAGCTGCCTGGAGCCTTGAACAGTCTCAACCCTAGTCTTTGCCGTGGCTGCAGGGTATCCACTCTGGCCCGGTCACCAGTGGGGTGGTGGGGCGCAAGATGCCACGCTTCTGCCTCTTTGGGTAAGGCAGCTGCAAGCAGCGGATTGCTGTAGACGAGGGCGACACATTGGTAGCATTGGTAGCATTGGAGCATTAGTATTGGAGCATTGGTAGTGCAGCACCTTAGCCCTCAAGCTTGAGCCTTTATTGCAGTCGAACACTAACTGTGACCTCCGAATGGATTTCGAGTGAAAATTTGTTGAGCATGAGATGTTTTTCGTCACCAAATTGTATCACCTTCTCTTTGAGCATGAAATTTGAGTTCTCACCAAATCAGCGTATCACCAACAAGGCGTATCACTACGGTATACCCAGGAGCCGATGTCACTCACTCTCACACCTCCAGAGGGCACCTCCAAACGGCACCTCCAACCGCACACCCTTTTGTGTTCCCAAAGCGATGTGGTACTACTCAGCTAATCAACCCGCTGCATGGATGCCCTATGAGTACTCTGACCTGGCATTGTTCCCATGGCTCCCTGCTCCCATTGAGTGGCAATGGCGGTTTGGTAGTGCAGCATGCCACCACCTTCTGTATCAAGCAGACTCCTTGCTCATTAGCATCCAGGCATACATATGGGTACGCGCATCTCCTCAATTGTACACACGTACTCCCCCTCCCTCACTTCGTCCATGTGCCTGCCATCCATGCTCACCGCACTCACTGACATGCAGCTGGCATTGCGCACAGAAGCAGCCACATCCACTGAAGCTGTGCACGCACGCATTGGGTGTAATTCAGGGATACTGTGAACACGGCCTCCCGCATGGAATCGACTGGACTGCCTGGCTGCATTCAGGTGAGGCTGCTGATCCTTGGGTGCCTCTCACTGGCCCTACCACTTACCTTGCCATTGGGCTTGGCATTGACCTTGACATTGACCTTGCCACTGGCCATGCCAGCTGCTGCCCCATATTCCCGCACTATTTGGCCTGGCTGGCTGGTGGCCTAGGCATAAGCATCCAGGGTACTCATGCTTGTATGAGGCTCACGTGCGGTGCATAATGTGCTGCTGGGCTCAAGCAGCTAGGAGTGTGGATGAGGTTAAGCATGGGGCACCTTCTACAAATGTTCATTTGCCGCCATCCACTCGTAACTTCACTGTGCTGTTAGTCCACATCCTTATTATGGTCCGGCAGCGCTGACATATGGACTGTGGATGGCAGCGGCTGGCTTCCTGCTGGCCTGCAGGTCAGCGCATCCACCTGGGAGGCCCTAGCCAACAGTGGGTTGCGTGAGGACCCGAGGTGGTGGCGCTCAGGCGTGATGGCCAAGGGCAAGGTGTGGCAGGGCAGGGCAGCAGGAGGGACCCAAACCAGCTCTAGCCTGACCCTGTTTGCCCCCTGTGCTGCAGCTGTCATTCACGTTGACATATAGGAGTTGGGCTGAGGGCCAGTCCATGTCTCCTGTCCCATCTCATCCCATTGCTGATCTCCGGCACATCTGCGCTGGTCACCAGCCCAGCTGTGCCCTAAGCACTTTGATACACCACGCAATTCCGTGTGCGTGGTCATCACTCTAGCCCCCTCATGCTCTGGCAGACAATTTCCTGCCGACTGCTGCTACCATGCACCCAGCACCACCACCCCATGGACAGCAGCTGCCCCAAACGTCCCCACGCTGACTGCTACCTTCTGTTGCCATGAATCGCACACCCCCACCATGCGCATCTTTGGTGCATGCTGGCTCGCAGACTGCACAGTGGGGATATGACATGGTGTGGTGGCATTGGCCTGCATGCTGCAGGGCATGCTTCAAACGTGGCTGTGGTCAGAGCAGGTGACACCGCCCTCGGATGCTGAGGGCGCAGGGGCTGCTGACCCTGGTGACGCTGCTGCCAGAGCCAACTTGCCTGCAGGCATGTAGCACCATCGGTGGGCTGCTCATAATCTGTCGACTAGCAAAATGCAATGCAGGTCTCAAAGGAGAAGCCTAGGCCGGCTCTAGTACCTCTCACTGAGAGTCTCAGCTTTGCAAGTGGGAATCCTGTATGATTACGATATGTGAGTCGGACAAAGCCTGGCCAAGCAGTCAATGGTCGTGATGCTGTTGGGGGTTGCTCTCCACATTGCTTGAGACATCAGCGGTCAGGCTGCTTTGTTGTTCATGCCTGTTTCAGGGCCACTCACGTGCACACCCACGCAGAATGTATGGGCTAGTAGTTATGAGTTGGGCTGGGCAGGTCTCAGCAGCCCAGTGTGTCAACTGGGCCGCCCCTTCAAGTGTGATAGTCAATGGAGTGCGTAGAAAGTGTGATAATACATGACGTTAAGTAATAGCAATGCTCGCCTTATTGTGCCAGAGGCATTGGTCGTTAAGCTGCTTGGTCACCACCCTCCTTTACTGTAAATATGTAATGCATCAGCACACCCTGCCGAGAACTGGAGAAATAACCGTATCCAAGTCCATGTTAGAAGAGTCCATGCTAGTTGAGGTGCCCAAGTAGGAAGCAAGGCCCGGCCATTGAAGAGGCGGTGCATGGGCCCAGGCCGCCCACTGCGGTCCCAGACTTCTCCAGGTTTGCTTTACCCCTCAGCATCCCTTTACATTACGGGGAAAGTAAAAAAATTTAATTTTCGCGTAAAAAGCAGCTCCGAGACCTCTTTGACCTTGCGCTCCCAAGAGGTTGCGCTGCTCGCCACAACTGTGAGCAAGCTGTGTGCGTGGCTGTAGGATGCCGGAGACAGCGTGGCTTCCGCGGAGTTTTACTGTATCTGCACAGATGTCGTCTTTATTAAAAACTGCAGGGGCTATCGACAAAGCTGTCGACTATAGTCGACTATACCTTCCTGATGGCTAACCGTTACCTGTCATCTTTCACCCCACCTCAACTGGGTGCTGGCCACCCGGTCTGCCCAGCCTCCCGCCCCTCCCAACCTCAGCCCTGCCTTCCCACCACCTCCCAGCACCAGCCTTGCAACAAGCTGCATTACGTGCGCCACCCTCATTATCAGGGTGACACGTCAGTTAGGTAAGTTAGTTGGCTAGGCGCAAGTAATCGGTGAGTCTGGCAGCGGTCCATTGGCAACACGGGCAAGCCTGGGGGGGGCCATCTCACCAGGGAACCAAGTGCGAATTGTGGGTGCATTGTACATAAACATTTGTTGCGTAGCTTGACATGTGTTGGTACAGCACCTTAGCCCTCAACCTTGAGCCTTCGTGCAAAGGGCACTTCCAAAAGGCCCTTGCTACCCTCCCACTAGCCAAGGACCACTTACAGCTTGGGACCACATGTGTTGGTACAGCAGGGGTAGGCTTTCTCACACTTGGACGGCTGATGCAGCCCAACACAGGTTACACCTTGCTCACACCAGGCAGTAATGGTAGCAAGTTGCTGTGCGGCAATGTGCTGGGGTGCAAGCTCGACCTGGTGCAGGTCTCGTTCACCAAACAACAAAAGCTGGGCCCGATCACTGTGTATGCACACAGATGGCGCCAAGAAAGCCATTGTACCACTAGTGCTAGGTGGCGGTGTTCTGCCGGCGGGTAACGCGTGCGACAAACCCGCTCTTGATGGCACTGACTGTGCGCGATGCTCCGCATTGCTGGCAGCGGAGGTGCATGAGGCGCGTAGCGCTGTCTTTGTCCAACAGCGTGTCCACGCTTTTGCAGCCCGGGCACAACACATACCTGTAAAGCGCAGGGTTTTTAGCCATGTGCCATCATCACAGCAACAGAAAGGGAGTGAGGTGCACAGTGACCAGGCTTGACTGCGACACTGCCCCTTCCCGTCCCCCTTCCTCCCAATACCTCATCCCAAGCTGCCAAACTCACTCGTTGACGTAGCGGCGCAGCACCGTCTCAAATGACTTGGGCAGGAAGCGGCCCTTGACGATGAGCCGCTGTTGGCCATCCAGAGACCCGCTGGTGCCCAGCTCAGCCAACAGGTACATGGTGACATGTTCCGACTGCCGGTTCATGGCTTTGCACAGGTCCATGAAGTTGGTGAACACCGTCTTCTTTGTGCCCTCACGTGCCACCTGTCACACCACATCACACGAATGATGTTTGCTTTGGCAGATGCCCAGTGCTAAATGCATCTTATACGGGATGGTGATGAATGCCATGCCTCAAGTCATGATGTGTGTTTTGTCCACTTATTGCTGGTCACTAAAACAGCTCAGTAAGGGCCTGGCTCTGTTACCATTGCCTCGTCAGGCCACCTGCCACCCTTTGCATTCTGCTATTGGTGCATGCTTACGACATCATGTGCGGATGAGCAGCAGGGAGGACAGGCAGGCAGGCAGGCAGGCAGGCAGGCAGGCAGGCAGGCAGGCAGGCAGGCAGGCAGGCAGGCAGGCAGGCAGGCAGGCAGGCAGGCAGGCAGGCAGGCAAACCTGTGGCGGCTTGAGCACAGTGCGGCGGCGCTCCCCGGTCAGCTCTGGGTTCTTCTCACGCAGGATGCCAAACACTCGCTCCAACAGCTCGTCATAACTGCAACACAGCGCCAGGGTCTCACACGTTACACCCCCACAGCGCCCAGTTCCACAGCAACCACCATGTCATCACATGAGAAGGGGCATCACTGGTAAGGGGCGCTCCAGGCACTGAGCCAGCAGGGCCAACAGCAGCAGGGGCAGCCACATGAACAGCAGAGACGTCTTGCTCAAACCCTCCTCAGCAGCCCTCCTCAGCAGCCCTCAGCAGCCCTCCTCAGCAGCAAACCCCTCGTAACCATGATGATGAAGCCCGCCCCCTCCTCATGCTACTGCCTGCTCTTGGCCAGCCTGACTGGCACCTACAGATGCGCCCGACCTGCCTGGTGCTCATGCCACCCATTGATGTTCCATGATGCCAGGCCATGCCTGGGCTCAAGAAACTGTCACTCTGTCCTCTGCCAGAGCACTCCAGGTCACTGAGCACCTCTAGGTGCAGCTCCTCCCTCCTTCCGTCTGTGCTGCCAGGCTTCAGTGACCTACCACCCTCTTGTCCAATGCCATGTGATTTGCCTGGTTCAGGGACCAGCAACCGCACTGAATGCGGGAATCAACACTGGCTGGGTAGGTGGGTAATCAGCTGGGTGCCATACTGCACCCCTAACCAGAACCATCATGTGATCTGAGGGTCACAGCAGCCTGAGCGCCCCAGCCTGGCTGCACTGGCTGGGGATGGGGGACCAGTGACCACACTGCTTGTGGGCAGCATCACTGGTTGGTTGGGACCAGCAGCAGGGCCCAGCAGCAGCTGAGCAGGGCTCACACTCACATGTACTCCCTGTCAGACCCAGACCAGGGCAGCGTGCCAGCTGCACCCTTGCGGGCCTTGCCTCCTCCAGCTCCTACACCACCCAGGCCAGCCTCAGCCCCATCACCGCCCTCGGCCCCCTCGCCGCCCTCGCCGCCCTCCCCTGCTCCTCCCTCGCCGCCCTCTTCAAAGTCACCCTCACGCCGGTTCTGTGGAGCAGCGGCACAACGGGCAGTACAGGGTCAGTACATGGCAGTGCAAGTATGAATGAACGTACAAACATGTGCTGCCTGCCAGCCTGAGCAACACTGGCACTGCCTGCCTGCTGGCCGCCTGCCGCCTGGCTCTGCGCCCATCAGCTGGTGTTTAAACTGCATACAGAGTGTAGAGTGTGCAGATAGCAACAGATTGCCCAGCCATGCTGGCCAGTCATGAGGCCAGATCTAGCTAAGCCACGCAGCTTGATATGCTCTGGCTGATGGAGGGGTGCAGCCTGCTGTTCAGCGCTTCCCTCTAGGACACCATGTGTTGCAGCAGCGCTGACAAGCGAATGCCATGTAATGATGATGATGGTGTTGATGATGATGATGAGGGAGAGTATAGTAACCTCATCCCTCCCCACGCTTGCGCAGAGGCCTCACCTTCTTCTTCTTCTTCCTGCAAAAGCCAGGGTACAGCACAAAAGAGCCAGCAAGAGACTGCCAAGTAAGCAAGCTGACTATGTTATCAGTGGTACACACCCATGGCTATCGTGCTGGTTCAAGCATTGGCTGATGCCGTGTGATGTTGATGGCAGTGATAATACCGATGTTGACCATGAGATGATGGTGGTGATGATGGCAATGATGCCGATGACAAAGTACCACTCTGCTGCTTGCTGCTAACTCACTTTTTCTTTGCAAAATCGAGATCCAGGTCCATGTTCAGCTCAGCTTCTGCCGGAGCTGCAGCTGCAGTGGGGGCTGACCCATCGCCTCCAGTTGACTCACCCTCCTGGACAAAAACAATACAGCCAGCTGAGCTGGGCTGGGCTGGGCTGGGCTGGGCTGGGCTGGGCTGGGCTGGGCTGGGCTGGGCTGGGCTGGGCTGGGCTGGGCTGGGCTGGGCTGGGCTGGGCTGGGCTGGGCTGGGCTGGGCTGGGCTGGGCTGGGCTGGGCTGGGCTGGGCTGGGCTGGGCTGGGCTGGGCTGGGCTGGGCTGGGCTGGGCTGGGCTGGGCTGGGCTGGGCTGGGCTGGGCTGGGCTGGGCTGGGCTGGGCTGGGCTGGGCTGGGCTGGGCTGGGCTGGGCTGGGCTGGGCTGGGCTGGGCTGGGCTGCAGCAACCAAGGCACTGCCCCTGTTGAGCAACTGCCTACGCTGATGGGGCAACGCGCAAACAGGTTTGCTTGGTACCCACAAAGATGTCATTGTCCCCTGTTGCTGCCTCCGTCACAGGAGCAGGAGCCTTGCTCTTCTTCTTCTGCGGGCTTATAAGTGAGCAAGTGAGGTGAGCCCATGTGATAGCTCAAAGTTAACACAGCTACGCACTGTGCGTACCTTCTTTTTGCCGAAGTCTAGCGAGAGCTCATCCTCAACTGCATGAATCGAAAGGAGTGTGGCGTCCTGAATATAACTAGCACGACGACAAAGTGTGCCGCAGCGGCTTACTTGTTAGGTCCTCAACTTGTTGCGCGGCCGCCTGGACTTCCTCCGTATCCTGCAGTTACAGGACACGTTAGCTCCGTCGTCAATCCCGCGTCCAGAACTTATTATTCTTTTCGGTCTGCCCGTCAATGTTTACCGCCATATCTCCGTGATCTGATGGCCTCGCCTTCCACGCTACTCGAGCTTTACAAGGATGTTTGAGTTGCGTGGAAATAAGCTGGCTAGCCGGAGCCGCAGCCCATGCACGCCGCCCATGCACAACTGAACAAGTATCAATCCCTACAGCATGCAACACCAAAATAAAGCATGAGTTGTAATCAAACACAGGCTGCGAGCTCATTATCGTAAAGGCTACTGCTAGAGGGCCTAATGCCCACTTCAGCTCAGCCTTCTGGTGTGTGTGCCTCCAGGTCTACAACTACCAAGAATCGGCAAGAGCTCTAACTAACCCTATAGCTCTTACTCACACACATCCCCTTTGCGAGGGGTTTGGTATCTTGTTTTCTTTCATTGTCTTGCTGTAGCTGGCTATTGCCGCCACTTGCGCCGCCACTTGCGCAACAGGGCCTTGTCGGGCAGGTACACACACTCCTGGCCTGGCTGGCCTGGCTTTGGCCTGGATGGGCGGCCTTCCTATCTGCACAGCTCAGTGGGGCGTGGCCCTGGGCCGACTGCACAGCGGCAAATGTTCAGCGCAGCAGATCTATCCGTCCCGGTCATCTATCCGTCCCGGTCATAGAATCTGCACGTGGACAATGCATGAAGTCAAGACATGTGACATGTCATGTAGGAGTGGGCAACCTCACTCAGCAGTGGGCAACCTCACTCAGCTACAATCAACTTGAAGCGTCCTCGGTCGCACCCTTGATGACCACAAACCAGTGATGGGTAATACGTGTATCGATACAGGAAATACAAGAAAATACACGAAGAACGTGTATTTTTTGTATCGATACAATACAGCGATACAGAGGCTACATGTCACGCGGGAATGGAGCAGCTAGGAGCAGCGCAGCCAGTCCCGCAGCCAGTCCTTGATGGCTGGGCAGGACGGCGACGGCGGAAAGACAGGGCCTCCCCAACTCTAATGTTCTTGCATGTAAAACCGGCACATGCGACCGACAGCTCCGGGAGCAGGCCGATTGCTTTAGCCCCGCGCGGCATGGCTTTAGCGCGGACTCTAGTTGTGGCAGCAAGCAGCAGCTGCTACGAAGGCACCCACGCAACTTGCCGGCCGGCACTTGTATTTTTAAATACGATACGTGTATTTTTGTATTATCGGTATCGATACACGTATCTTGTACTACCCATCACTGGCACAACCCCAATACTGGCGGCCTTGAACTGAACAGACATCATCACGGATGAAGTCGTGGTGATCGCGTTGACGGAGCCATCCAATCTGTATGTAAGCAGAGCCTTGTTCACCTATATCGGGGATCTCGTCGAGGCGAGGCAAGTTCGGATGTTTACTTCTGCGAGATAAGACTCTGGCTCAACAGAGCTGGAGTCGCTCTCCTTGACCGCATTTGAACAGGATGCACTGAATGATCTGCTCATTGCATGCATCGCCACATCGTAAGAGAAATCACTGTGGTTATGACCCGTCCGCTCATCATATGCATGCAACTGCCCCCAGCACCAGGCCCCTCACACACACCGACCTGGCCGCCCACACATGGGCTGCCTCTCCTGATGTGCTGCCCATGACGTCAGCAGCTCGGATTGCTCGCCCTTGTCCCACCCTATCCACCAAGCACCCTTCGCCTGCACCCCCCTCCATAGCAACCTGACTACTGCTGTCCCGCTTGCCGCCAGCATCTTCGGTTGCAAGCGGCAGTGAGCCGAGACAGCCGCCATCAAGACGTAGCGGCTTTGGCTTGGGTGTAGCACGTCCAGAACTGGCAAGCAGGGCGGGGCAGTTGGGCAGCACGTGGACAGTGGTGCCTGGCCCCAAGACCTGCACCGGAAGCATTAACATCCAGGGTGATGGCAGGAGCAGCGGCATCATCAACAGCAGCGGCAGCAGCGGCTGCAGCGGCAGCAATGCTGAAGCAAGTGCTACATGGTTATGCCACATGGACTCTTGCTGCCCTGCAGGTATTTTCCAATCGCCTTCTGCAGCGGGCGGGGTGAGCTGAAGGCGACAGACATACCCACATCAGCAAGGAAGGCAGGAGCAACACACCCTAAAAGAAAGGAGAGGAGAAAGGAAAACCATCATCAGGCAACAACTTGTAGCCTACAAGTGTAGCCGCGTAGACGGAAGCGTAGACGGAGGAGTGTAGTGTAGACGGCTACTGAGAGGAATTGCACCTCTAGCACTCGGTCGGTTTGTGCTGCACACTGAATTGTGCCAGTCCGGAGGTGAGCGGGGTTTTATAGTCGTCCCCTCACCGCATGAGCGGTGACGGGTCACGCTTGCAGCGCACATGTCACGGTCCAAGGCATCACCCTTGGCCGGGACATGTGACGCGGTCGCGAGCGCATGTGCGGTCGACTCGGAAGTTATCGTATCGGGTAGCCAAGTAAGATTAACTCCTACTCGCTACTACAACAAGCAGTCTGGTAGGCGCTCTCTCGCCTCCTCCAAACAAATCAAAATAGACATGGGCAACATTTCCAGGCACCAGGGCTCGAACCCAGTACCTCTGCTAACCTGCGGCTAGAATGCAGGCAGGCCAGCTGCCTGGCCCTGCACTCAGGCCCCGCAGACCCCTGCCGCTCACCCAAGCCGTGGAGCTGTCCCAAACCCACACGCCTCCGCCACACCCCTCCAGCACGCAGCCCTGCAGCACGGCCTGCACAGCAAGCCAGCAAAGAGGTTGCAGCAAACCAAGCCATAAGTCCTGCACTCACGCTCCCCCTGCCCCCAGTCCCTGCTTGGCCACCCCGCCCACCCATACCCCTCTCCCATACCCCTCTCCCATACCCCACCCACCATCCCAGCCTTCACCGTGCCATGCGCTGTGCACTGACCCTTTATCCTCACGGCCCCCTATGTGGCCCTCCTCAGACTTACCCCCTTCAAGGCCTGTTATCACCCCCCTCGACACCCTCTCCACCACCCCTCCACCACTCCCTGCAACAACCCCCCTGCACCACTCCTCCACACCCCCTGTGAGGCCTCCCCTCTCCCTCTCCAAGAACCCTGCAGAACCCCTCCAGCAGCCCCAACACCACCACCTGCAAGTCCCCGTTCAACACTCCTGCACGACCCTCTCCTAGATCCCGACAACACCCCCTGTGAGTCCCCCTGTCGGTCCCCGTTCAACACTCATGCAAAACCCTCTCCAAGACCCTGCCCAAGGCCCCTGCACCACCACCTCCAACACCACCTCCTCTAAGACCCCTCTGTAAGGCCTCCTGTAGGCCCCCCTTTGATACTCCTACAACACCCTGTCCAGGAACCCAACACACCCCCCATATACACCCTCTGCAAGGCCCCTCCCACCCCATGTAACGGCCTCCTCCAAAACCCCTACAACGCCCTTCACCAGCCCAGCCCTCACCTTGCTGTCTCCTGCCAGATCCAGCGCCGGCCCTCCGCAGCCCCTCACCTCCACACCCCGTAGCATAGCCACTGCCACGCCGCTAAGAGCCACCCCCTCCTGGCTGCACCCCTCCACCACACAGCCCCCAACCATCTCCACAAAAGCACTGCCCGCTGCCGCCACCCCACTCACTCCGCAGCCAGCCATGCTGCAGCCCAACAGCTGTGCATGCGGGCCAGGCAGGCAGGCAGCGGTCACCGCAAGAGCTGGTGGGGGAGAGGGGGAGAGGGCAGGGGCAGGGGAGCTGTGGGGGGGCGGTGGGGTGCACGCGCCACTGCTGGCAGCCAGGGTGGTATATGGTGGGGGAGAAGGTGACTGCGCAGCTGGGCAGCATGAGGCGCCGTTGTGCTGCTGTGTTAGGAGGCGGGAAAGAACGGAGTTCTTGGCTGCAGCCTCAGGCAGGGTGAGTGTGGGCTGTGGGCTGCCCCTGGCCTTTAGCTGGCTAGCTGCTGTGGCAATGCTGTGGGTGGGTGCGGGTGAAGAGGGGGTGGAGGGGAGGCATGGCTGCAGCTGAGCAGGGACCCTGAGGACGTGCAGGCGGGGCTGGGTGTGGGGTGCCGCCTGCCCCCCGCTGCTGCCAGCAATGGAGTCGTAGTCCGATTTGTCGCTCCATACCCGCAAGCCACATTTCTTGCCCTGCATGCCAAGGCAGTCATCGGCTATGCTGGGTTGGTGTCGTGCTGCCCCTGCCCTTGCCCCCGATTCTGCCCCAATTCTGCCCCTGCCCCTCAGCGGCCGGCCCTGTCTGCTAATTACCTCATCGGGGCTAATTACCCTGCTAATTACCCCGATCAGGGCCTGATTTCAAGAGCCCCTCGAGCCCCACCTGCAGCTGGCAGTTGGCCAATAGTGGGCAGCAGCGGCCAGTGACATGGACTGCGTCTGAGCCTGAGCAGGAGATGGAGCAGTGGTCCACAGTGGGGTAGCTGCATGCCCCCTCGCACCGCACGGCCTCCCTGCACAACCAACACCAGCAAGGGCAGAAGGGCCAGGGGCAGCAGCTGAGAGCAGCAGGGGCTAGCAGGGGGCAGCAGGGGCAGCAGTTGAGGACAGCAGGGGCTAGAAAGGGACAGCAGCTGGGGGCAGCAGGGCGAAGCTGATGCAGGAGCGCCAATGGCGGTGGCAGACGCAGCAGTGTCACTGCACTCCACCACTGGACTGCTCCTCGCACCTGAAGCCTGACATCTCTATGCCGAGCCCTGTGATGAGAGCGCCTCGCTGCAGCCGCAGGACTGGGTGGTTGGCACGGTGATCCAGGCAAACCTGCGGGCGGACAGGCAGGTTAAGTCCTGGTGCCCCAGACTCTGCAGAGTATGCCTACAGGGACGAACTACCCTCAAAACTGACTTGATGCATGTCAGCGACTCGTCAGCTTGTCCTGAACCAGATGCCAGCGCATGCCCTGCCATTTGTCGGCATATCTCGCCATTAGAAGTCAAGTTTGGTGGTGTTGATGCTACTATTGCCTCTTACCGTTTTGTCGGGCGCGCCGCGAATGAGCAAGCGCTTGTCGATAATCACCCCGCCGTCGAGGCTGTCGCTGCCGCTTGGGTGCGTGCCCGGCAGCATTTCGATTACGTCGCCGTCCGATGCTGCCTTCACTGCGTCCGTCAAACAGCGATAGCCTCGAGGTCGGTGCCTACTAAGCATCAGCGCTGTGCGTTGCTGCAGTGACGGCGGACTTGTGACGTCCGCTGCCTGGTCTTTCCCTGGTGGCTGTTCGCTATGCGGCAGAAGCAGCGGCACGCCCGCCGTGGGCAAGTGCGGCACAGCTCCAAAACTGGCTCCAGAGTCCGAGGTACCGTAAAACACCGGGTCGTCTAGCGCCGGGTCAGGCTCGGCTGGCCGGCACAGCCATTCCGAGCCCTGGGCCGGAGGCCTGACTTTGAGTACCGCGCCAGGGTAGCCTTGCGTGCTTCCTGTGGCGTCAACCAAGCCAGTGCTGGGCAAAGGGGATAAGGCACACACCACAACAATTGCTGCTGCTGCTGCTGCTGCTGCTGCTGCTGCTGCTGCTCCTGCTGCACCTGTCACCCTTACTGAGACACCCAGTCTGGCATGTTCTAGGGCAAACATGCCTTCAGAGAAGAGAACCTATAGGCACATGGGTGTGCAGTGGGGCAGGGGCAGCAGCAGTGACAGGATTTGAACTGGTGCTCAGCAAAGCCTGAGCAAAGAACAGCAGCCGTCTTCACTATGTATCGGACGGGGCCAGGCAGGCTGTGGCCACATGCAGAGTGACAATGAGGTTATCATGTGATGGCATGGTCATTGGCATACTGTGCTAATGGCTGTGGCAGTGAAGTGGCCAGCAGCAGGACACCTGTCTCCCTAGGACGGAGGTGTCCCAGTCCCAACACCAGTACCTGTCCGCAGGTACACAAGGGAAGCTAGCACGTCCACCAGCTGCTGCACCGCAGCCGGCCTGCAATGGGCGGCAGCACCCCTCTGGCGCATAGAAGACAGTGCTGTGCCTGCACTGCCATCGCTCCTTACGTCTTCCTCCGGTTGTCAAGGCTGCGCTCCAAATCCTGAGCGCGCGCCAGCGCCTGCTCGTACCGGCCGGCAACCAGTTCTTGTTGCACACGCCTGGAAACCAGCAAAGCAAACGTGGCCGATACCCTGCTGCTGCGCGTTGTATCGGGGTGCGCTGCGCGGTGTTCTTGCCTTGTTTCTTTTGCAATCAGAGCCCCAACGTCGCCAGGGTCCTGCGTCATCGGGTCAACACACTGGTGTCGAGTAGCGAAAAAACACGGGACAATGTCAATGTATCCAGATACGCATGGTTCACCGCAGTTTTGCGACTTTTGCGCAGTGACTCTTGTCCGGGCTGCCTATAGCAGTCGCCAAGATTGTCCCTAGTGGAGTCTGGCAAATCTGTTAGGCCAAAGTCGTTCCTCTTCTCCGCCAGTATCACCAGCACCAGGCACCAGCACCAGCACCAGCACCTGGCAGGGCAGGCCAGGAGTGGGTGTACACTGTACACTGTATATGCTAGACCAGGTACGCACGTACGTGTTTGTTATAGCCAGCTCCATAAAGTCCACCCATCCATAGAATGCTTCAACCTTACAAAGGGGAGGTGTGCACGTAAGAGATACAGGAGCTTGAGCTACTCATGGAGGCATACACACCATATGGGCGGAGATGAAGTGGGTTACGGGCACACCAGCAGTAGCCTCTTCAGTAATGAGCTCGTAGCCTGTTTTGTTTTATTTGGAGTACCAAGGAGCTTGAGGGTGCCGACGCTGCCTCATCTTTTGCAAAAGTTTACAGATGCATAGCGTGCTGAGGGCCTCATAGCGCTATGGTTCTGTCGAACCCACCCATCACGCGACGCAAACGAGAGCACATGACATCGCTTGACGCCCAGCTGCTGCCGCTCACACCCTTGTCCACATTGCTGGCTGGCTTGCCGACGCACGACCCGGCGCTCGAGGTTGAAGACTTACCAGAAACCAAATCGCATTGCGATGTGTCCTTTGCTACCCTGTCGCGCTCCAAAGCCGAGGTGCTGGCCCTGATGAAAGCCTGGTCGCAAGTGGCACACCACACGCCTCTGACATTGGAGCTTTGGGATTCATCAAAGGTGCGAGTACATGTGAGGACGATTCTTAAGCTTGGCATAATTACCCAGTTTGGGCAGTGTAGTGCAGCATGGTGTTCTTAGCAGAGCCAGTTGTAGTGCCAGCTGAGCCTGTGGCATGATGGGGCATACGCATAGACAGGGCAGGAGATGCTCGCTCACTGCATTTGATCATAGAAAGCAACTGGGTCAGCACCTTGGGAACTCCTCACCCAGGTTCAGTGGCCAGCACCCCAATACTCCAGAACCAATTTCTACTTTGATCACCATGGATGTTGTGCTGACGAGTTTGTGGCACCCTTCATACGTTGAGAGGCGCAGCACTGCCTGCGCAACACGTTCACAATGAAGTCAGATGCCATGCTGTTGATGTGCTGATGCCCCTCCTGGTAGCCGTAGTATTGATGGAGGCGCTCCTAGTGTGGCAGTTGTTGCTGGATTGCAGGCTGGCATCTCCACCCAGTTCCATGTTGTTAGCGATGGGAGCAGGGAGGCGGAGCTGGTACGGGTGTCAGTGGCAGGGCAGCATGCCTACATGTTTGAAAAGGTATGTGTGTGTGATGTGTGACATGCCTGCAAGGCCTCGAGCAGCTACAGTTACCGATTGAGGCAGCACCCTGGCAGTGCTGGTGCATGGTGCTGAAAAAGATAGATGGAGGAGATTGAACGGGAATGAATATGAAGTATGATTATGGATATGGATATGAAGTATGAATATGACATAGGCTGGGGATGAGTAGGTTTGGGAGTGGGATAGGAGTAAGGGAGCAGTTGTTGGGGAGGAGTAGTAGGAGGGGGCTGGGAGCGTGTATCAGGTGAATGATGCTTAAGATGACTGCTGGAGAAGTAGGAGGGGGCTGGGAGTAACCAACAGGCAGGTGAGGCTGGGCCTGGGGCTGGGGACGGGGCAGGGGGCTGGGTCTGGGTATGGCTGGCACTAGCACTAGGAGGTGGTGTGGTGCTGCAGGAGGATGCTGTGACCTTCAGCCCTCTGGCGGTCTTCCACACGCCTCAGCCTGACCAGCCTGCCCGCACTGAGCTGATAGGGGACCAGGCTCTTCCCGCCACCGTCCACAAGCTGCTGGCGGACCTCCTACAACCCCAGGACCTTGAGGCGCCTGCACCGGCCCAGGGTAAGCAGCAGCAGGGAGCAATGCGAGGAGTTGAAGCAGCAATGGCACTACCTACCACTACCACCACCACCACCACCACCAGCAGCAGCATTACCGAGAGGATGCTACACCAGCAACAGCAACAGCGATGGCAGCAGTGGCTGCAGCAACACTGACTGGGGCTGACATGGTTCAATGCATAGCATTGCCTAGACGTACCTAATGGCTGCAAGCACGTCAGCAGCAGCTCCTACGCATCCCACTGGCGCGGCTGCATCCACCTCCTGCTCACATCTGCCTGTCACTGCTGGAGAGGCGCATGCTCCAGGCATCGCCTGACCCCGTTTGTGTTGTGGGTTCCCCGCACCCTTTGCCGGCCATTGCTACTGCATCGCTAGGCCCATTGCATTGCATTGCCCACCACTTCAAACCCGCTCTGTGGCTGACGCCCCTGCAGAACCAGATCCCCCACCCGCCCTCACTCCCGCCCAGGAGCCCTCTTCGGTTGCTGCCGTCCCCCCTCCTGTGCGGCTGTCCTCCTCCTCCCCTGCAACAGCAGCAGACACAGCCCAGGCCGGGGCAGCCAGCGCCCCTAAAGCGGCAGCTAAGAAACGACGCAAGTCCGAGGTGGAGGCGCTGGCTCCCCTGATAGCGAGCCAAGGGGGAAGCGCTGGGCTAGGGGGCCAAGTAGGGGCAGAAGACCAGGTGGAGCGGCGAGCAAAGCGGCCTGTCAATGCGCAGGGCACTGCCTTAACGGCTGGCAGCTCCCCCCCTACCACTGCTGCCGACGCCACCCTGCCTGCCCCCGCCATGACCACCATCGCCGCCACGAACGGGAAGAGCAATGGAAAGTCTCAGAGGCCAGCCGCAGTCAAATCCACAGCCGCTGCTGGGGCCAGTGCGGGAACAGCAGGCGGGCTTGAGAAAGGCAGCTCCACCGAGCAGGGTGATGGTGGGAAGGGCGGTGGGTCTAAGAGCAGGGGTCGCAAGCAAGCAGCTAAGCTGGGCGGTGCAGAGGCAGGGCCAGGGGCAGGGCCAGGGGCAGGGCCAGGGGCAGGGCCAGGGGCAGGGGCAGGGGCAGGGGCAGGGGCAGGGGCAGGGGCAGGGCCAGGGGCAGGGGCAGGGGCAGGGCCAGGGGCAGGGCCAGGGGCAGGGCCAGGGGCAGGGCTAGGGGCAGGGCCAGGGGCAGGAGCAAAGGCAGCGACAGGGGCAGGGCCAGGGGCAGGGGCAAAGGCAGCGACAGGGGCAGGGCCAGGGGCAGGGGCAGGGCGGTTGAATGGCAGCACTACAGTAGAGCCAGTGAAGCAGGGCAGCAGCAATGCGGGTGGGGCAGCCGGGGTCAGCCAGCCAGGCAAGGAGGAGGGGTGCAGCCTAGAGGCAGGAGCGAGGGCCTCAGGGGCAGGGGCGAGCGGGTCAGGCAGCAAGGCAAGGCAGTCTGGTCAGAAGAACAGTGGGCAGGGGAAGGCGTCCCAGGGGAGTGGGAAGAAGACCCGCGTGTCATCGCCTGGGGAAGGACCGGCAGGCAGGCTGACCAACAGACAGGTGACAGAATACTCTGGGTGCCCCTCCTCCTCCTCCTCCTCCTCCATCTCCTTATCACTGACATCATTACATGGCATCAGTGTGTCTAAGTTGCTGCAACACTGGCAGCTGCCGGCGCTAGGTGCCCCTCCTCACCCTCATCCTCATCATCCTCATCATCCTCATCCTCATCATCCTCATCATCTTTTTCATCACCCTCATCACCCTCATCCTCATCCTCATCATCCTCATCCTCATCATCCTCATCATCCTCATCATCCTCAGTACATGGCATGAACCTGTCTGCGCTGCTGCAACACTTCTCCTCATAGCATCAACGTGTCATCCTGTATGCTCCCTTAGTATGGGCAGGGCTGGGTGCTGCTGCCAAGGTGTGGGTCTAAGGACTAAGGGGTGCCTACACCCTCACAAGCAGGGTTAGGGTTAGGGTTAGGGTTAGGGTTAGGGTTAACCCTGAGGGCCTAGGGATTGAGCGGTGGCAGGTGGGGTAGGAGGTAGGACATCTGTGGGCTGCTGCTGCTGCTGCTGGAGTGTGGAGGGCGAGGAGCAGCGTGTGGGCACAGGGAGTGGGAGGGAGGAGGCAGGGTAGGAGCCCCGGCACGACATGCTGCATGCTGGCGATGTTGAGGTGGTGTGAGGTGCTGTGAGGATCACATGGTCACTAGTGACACAGGGTTTAAGGATGGCACTAGTAGCTGGAGTGGTGGCGGTGCTGGTGGTGGTGCTGCTGCTGCTGCTGCCCCCAGTGGCTCACAATAGGAAATACGCCTGTGCTGGTGGTGCTGCTGCTGCTGCTGCCAGGTGCTGGTGCCACATAGCCAGTGGCCCACATGGCAACCCTCAGTGCATGAGCGCAAGCCCCCTGACGGCTTCAGAGGCCAGGTCCAGAGCTGCGCCAAGGGCCAGGCACACGTCAAGGTGTTCAGTCTGCACAAGGACGGCAAGACTGATGCTCTGGTGGCGTCATGGCCTGTGCAGGTAGGTCAGCAGCTGCTCTGATGGGCGGTGGCTGTTGCTTGGTTGGGGCCTGGTGCTGCGCTGCGGTCTTATGAACGCTCATGGCATCGTCCAGGCTTGCTTCATGCGTGCGCGTCATGCTTCACGGCTCCGACTCTTTGCTGTCCGCTAGCTACTAGCTGCCACCCAGGCCATGTAGCCTGCACTGATGCCTGGACCACACAGTGCCAGGTCAAGCTCACTTCACCCACTGGCTTGGCTCATACTTTTCATCAGCCTGCCCAGCCTGCTCAGCCTGCCTTCAGGCCTGCATGGTGCCTCTCACCCTTCCCCCCTCCCACCCTCTCACCCTTTCACCCTCCCCAGCTCTCCTTCAGGCCTGCATGGTGCTACTCTGAAAGCCCCATATGCTTCATATTCACCCCAAGGCCCAGGCAGGTGTGCAAGATGCGGTGCAGGCAGGTGGCAGTAAACAGCTGCATGTGTGACAGCTGCTGCTGTGGTGTGACGTGGTGTGACCTTGTGTTGTGCAGGAGGTTGAAAAGTGGTTGGTGCCTGAGGGGACGGAGATGACGCAGAAGGCTTATACCGAGCAGCTGTTCCGTAAGCCCTGATGCTACACTGGGTCACTGGGCCAGGGTCCGGGCTGCAAGCTTGGCGCACGATCCCAGTCAGCAAGCCTGCCGCCACTGCCACGACTGCTGCCACTGCCGCAAGTGCCGTGACTGCTGCCACTGCCGTGACAGCGGTGACTGCATCTGCTCTTTTGAGCCCCACTCAGCATGGCGGCGCGCCATCAGCTCAACCAGGGTGGCAGTCATGGGGTCTGGGTGGTGGTCAGGGTGGGTGATGCAGGGGCAGGCTGATCAGATGATGATAATGGCTTACGACGCTCAAGCTGTCAGCCATCAGGTTGCCACGCTGACCATACCAAGGACGACCAGACAAGGATCAAGGGGCTCGTGGCGAAGGATTGGGTCTGACAGCACAACCAGGAGGGGCATGGCAAGCTTAGTAGGTGGAGGGGTTGAGGTGCTTGCAGGGACACAGCTTTTACAGGCAGTAGGGCAAGACACTGAAGCAAGTGAGGGGGCAGCCGGGCTGCCATGTGAGATCAACCTTGCCAGAGCCACATCTTGTTTGGACCTTGCCAGGGCCTGAAGCAGCAGAGTTCTGCTGTACGCCATTTGTGCCATTGTAAGCCACTATACCGACGCGCCACTGTACCGACGCGCTCCGCTGCACTTCACTGTAAGCTGTCTCCGCTGCAGGTCTCAGGACAGCACGCCTCTAGTCCAGGTCCTCCTGTCAGGACCTAACTAGCAGCTAAGGACGTGTCCTCAAATGCAACGGCTGTCAAAGGAGCACAGTGTGACAGCGGACAGTATGAAAAGGCTGCCTTTGCCTCACTTCGGTCTCTTACTCGGCGCAGGGCAGGGCCGGCGCCGAGTACTGGTCGGCTTGACCTTAAGCTTTCGCACCGGTGTGGCTACCGGTGGTGTACCGGTGTGGCTTTCGCACCAGTAAATGCAGAAATGTATTGTAATGGATACCATTTCCGCCCCAGTCGAATGGATGGCGACCTGATGCGCCCTCCATCACGGCCTCTCCGCTTGGATGGTGTTGCTGAAACCCTGTGATGCCGCCGAAAAGGAAACGCAAGCGGCCCGTCACCCCCGCACAGAGTGCAGCCGGTAAGCCACTAAGCTCAACGAATGGCTAGGCCTCCCTCACGACGCGACGCAGTGTGTACCACGCGACATTGCGACTCCATGTAATGCAGGTGCCATGAGGTGCCGCCCAACCCCCCTCCCCCTCCCCCTCCCCCTCCCCCTCCCCCTCCCCCAGCCCCCCTTGCCCAGGACCCCCCTGCCCCTGCCCAGGCCCTCCTTGCCCAGGACCCCCCTCCCCCTCCCCCTGCCCAGGCCCCCCAGCCTCCTCCCGCAGCCCAGGCCCAGCCCCCTGCCCAGCCCCCACCTGGCCCCGTCCTACGACCTCAGGCCCCCCCATGGGGCAGGTGGCTGGACCGGGACACCAACCCGTGCCTCAACTTCCAGCGCATTGGGGAGAGCAAGCAGCGCCCCCTGGAGCTGTGTCACTGGAAGACCTTGGAGGCCCTGCCCCCCATTGGCAAGGAGTACCAGCAGGGCTACAAGCTGGTCAATGACCGGCTACCCAAGGTCAAGCAGCGGCTACACCGGGCTGCAGAGTACCGGCGTGGCATTGATGGCCGGGCCCGCAACAATGCGTAGGCCCTAGTAGTTTGCACAGGCTGTTAGCCTTACAAAGCATTAAGCTGTTAGTTTTGATGAGGTGCCCAGTGGTCATGGGGGATTAGCCCCAGAACGTGCCACCGGTGTGGGGTTTGTAGTCATCAAGGGTGCGACCGAGGTTGCTGCAAGTTGATTGTAGCAGCTGAGTGAGATCACCCACAGTCAAGCATGTTGTTCCTTGTTGAATGAGCTTTGTTTGACTGCCATGTGAGAGTGGGTTTTGGTGCTTGTCAGGTGTTGGCCTGGGTTTTCAACAGCTTCCTGGTGGCGTTACTACGAAACTTGTCAGAGACTACACCATGCGGGGGCCATCGAGGCGGCGTCGTGCCCAGTGTCAACATTGCTTCAGCCATGGGTTTTCCGCAGGTTTACGAAGTAATCATGGTCAGCTGGGTGATGTGTGACGATGTCGTAGTGTTTGCGTTTTTGTTGAAGCTACGAATATCAAGCAGAGGCTGCTCGCCATGTACTGATGGGCATACCGGTCATGTTTGACATCTTGCACATTTGTTGGGAACAATGGCACTGCCTCCCTGTACCTCCTGTCGAGCCCTGTACCTCCCTGTTCCTCCTGTCGAGCCCCTACAAAATTTATCAAAAGTAAGGAATTCATACAGGAAAACCAGGAAATATAAATGCAATTGTCGGTTCACGAAGCAAATGCAGCACAAAGTGAAGCAAGGCAACAGACAGGAAAACCATGGAACAAACAGGAAATCTAAAAGCAAGTACCAATTCACGAAGCAAATGCAGCACAAAGTGAAGCAAGGCAACAAGTGAAACAGACAGTGTAGGCGTAATCGTAATGCCTCGGACAGTTAAGTGGACCGAAGCCAGGCCAGCAGGACATGCAAGCCAGCGGTGAAGCGCGATGGGCCTGCCACCACAACAGCACCTGACACGCCAAGAAGTGCAAACTGCACACCGTGATGAGGGGGGTGTATGCTGCGGGTTTAGTGGCGGGAGCGGTCGTGGCGTCCGAAGTGGTGGAGGCGCGGCTCTGCGGGCAACTTGTGCTTTGGGTGGAGGCCTGCAGCAAGAGGGCGCGGTCATCCCGAACCTGGGTGAGCGCAACCTGTTCCTGCAGCTCGGCCGCGGTGAGAGACCTCCAGCCCTTACTCATCAGCCTAGACTGTGCCCTGCACCGTTTATACTAGACTATGGCTTGACCTAACACTCCATAGCCGTCACAAGCAGTCAATGAGCGTGCAAAGTGACATGTAGTTGTCCTACCAAAGGTCATTGTTTTGTGAGCACAGCCATGATCTGCATGGTCGCGCATGGCATTCCTAACATCTGCCTACAGTCGTGATTGATATCGTTAGGGTGAAGGGAGGGAGGGAGGGAGCAAGGGAGGGAAAGCAGGCAACCTCGTGCCATGAGTCAAAGCGGACAGCTCAAAGCATGTAAACCACCACCACCACCACCACCATCATCCCCACCACCACCATTGCTTGCTCCCTAGCCATTGCTAAGCAGTTATCCGACAGACCCAACCAGGCAGCTTCAGCAGGCTTGTCACATCCAGTGTCACACTCTATCATAGTGGGTGGAAGACCTCGGATGGTGTTGCTCAGGGTGGCAGCCACCAGCTCCTCCGCAATAAACAGCCAGATCAGCCTCAGGCAGCCGCCCTACAGTTGCACCATTTTGAGTAGGGCAGATGAGCCTAAGGCCTGGCGGCCAACACACATTAACGGTCGCAATCCCGCATTGAAGTACCCAGCAGTTAGGTCAGGCAGCTGGAAGGAAGTGCTCCCAGCCCAAGTGCTTTCTTTCGATCGTCAGCATCACTGATAGCAGGCAATCTACATTAGGGAGGAGAGGGAGGGGGCCTCCGCTGCGCCTCAGCTGCGCCCCCGCTGTGCCCCTGCTGTGCACCCGCTGCGCCTCCGCTACTCTGAGGGGTTAGCCATGCAGTCTACAGCAGCAGCCCCAGCTGCCCAGCTGGTGCCTGGCGGCTGGTCAGACAAGTCTGGCGGCTGGGCTAACCCACACACCACCACCAGCCGCAGTGCCTCCCCAGCCTCACAAAGTGTGACCTGAGGTGGCTCAGCTACCAGGCAGGTTCCCAGCGGCCCGCACACACCACTGGCCGTCATCTCCCACCAGCCTCGTCAGCTGTTGGCTGAGGTGCTTTCTTGGCTGCGCAATGGTTGCGTCAGAGGGGAGTGTGCTGCGCCAGGCGCGAGGGGCAGAGGGGTCTGCGCTTCCATGTCCTTATCCTGCAAGCTGCGGTATGCCAGGGCCTGCTCCTGCTTTATCCGGGCAAGCTTGGCTTCCACAGAGTCCCGTGCGCGGGCTGCAACCTCCTCGACCTGCATGGTGTTTGTCCAGGGTAGGAGTAGTTATTGAGCAGGGAGGCAGGGTCTGAATGGATAGAAGCCAATGTACAAAAGGAAGGAGGCCCAGGAGCAAAGGAAGCAAGGAAAGCAAGGGAAGACAGGAAAGGGAAGGAAAGCAAGGAGGCCCAAGGAGGTGACTCATCCAGGCAACCCCCTCCTGACAGGGTCTGACAAGGCTCGCCCTGGGCTAAGGTGGGTGGGTGGGTTATTGGGTGGGTGGGTCATTGGGTGGGTGGGTCATTGGGTGGGTGGGTAACTGGGTGGGTGGGTGGGTGGGTGAGTGGATGTTGGCCCCTGTGTGCCCTTGCAGCTCAATCAGTCAACACTGGGTTTGCCTTGGCAGACTCTAGGATGACGTGGGTGGGTGGGTGGGTGGGTGGGTGTTGGCCCACCTGCTTGACTGTCTTGCTCACAATGTCCTGCAAGGTGCCCTGCTGTTCCCATGGCCGGCTGCCTGACCCACAGGAGTTGGAGCGGTGGCCCTGCAGGTCGTCCTGCATGCTGCTGCTGCTGTGACCAGAGGGAGCTGGGTCTGAGCTGCGGGGCCCTGACAGCAGGGGGGCTGACTGCCGGTCCAAGTCCTGCAGGCACAACGGGGGCAGCAGCAGGGGCAGCAGGGGCAGCAGGTGTGGAAAGCACAGCAGAGGAGTCACCTTGTAGGAGGCGTAGTTGTGGCAGCAGCAGGTGCAGCAGTGGCAGTGCTATGAGCAGGTGTGACTGCAGCCACAGCGGTGTGAGTACTTGGGGGGGGGGGGGATCGGTGGCAGCAGCGGGGGTAGCAGCAGGAGCAACCGCAGGAATGCCAGCGACGGCTGAAGGAGTGGCATGATGTAAGCAGGAGGGAGGAGAGAGAGGGGGATGGCTGTGGTGTCTGGTGCCGTCTGGTTTGTGCTTTGCTGTGGCCCAAGCCTGGCCCTGCAGCATAGTCCATCTGATGCACAGGAATGCACAGACATTGATGAGGGCTTGCAAAGTATGGCATATGCAATATTCAGTCACAGCTTGCAAAGCACAAGAGGGTTGCTTTAGTACTAAAGTACATCGTTCATAGCCCTGTACACTCAGAAAGGGAGGGGGCCCGTCAAGGCGTCCTCCATCATCATCAGCAAAGCACAACAACCACAATAAAGCCCTTCAAGTTCAGCATGCAACAGACGCATGCAGCCTTGTCATTCAGATCAGCCGTCTCTCTATGACTGCCACCTAGAGCTTGATGGTCCGACCTCTGGTGGTTTGATTGCCTGCCATGATTGCATTGCCTGCCAGGCCACCGTCCTTGGCTGCGTATCTAGACCTAGCACCTGGGAGTGACCTGTGTGTGACCAAGCATCTGGGAGTGTCTATTGATTACAGTCACCTGCGAACATGGAGACCTGATCTGAGAACCTGACATGAAGACCTGATCTGAGAACCTGATCTAAGGTACATCTGATCTGAGCACCTGATCTGAGGACCTGACCTCAAGGCCTGTGTTGACGCAGCACTCCTGCACGACTATCAAGATGGATGTCTCGAAGCAAGAACACCCCCTTAGGGTGACCCCCCATGGCTGCCATCCTCCCCTCCCCCTACCCAGGCGCCACACCCCTGCTGCTAAGTGGTTGATCAGAAACGGTTGGGCCCCTGGCGCTGTGCCGGGCGGGCCAGTGAAGCTGCCACCCCGCCCCTCAAGGCTGTGCCTAGCCCCGGTCGCTCAGACTGGTTCCGCACCACCCTGGCCGACTGCGAGGAGAAGCCTGCAGCTGCAGCGTAGGAGTATGCAGACCCCAGGTTAACGGCCCTGCCGCCCTGCTCTACTTGCATGCTCTGGCCGCTGCTCCATGCGCTTGAAGAGGCGGCCACTGCTCTCAAAGGGGACGTGGGCTGGCCCAGCCATTTGCCCCCCGCTGCCCCTGCAAAGCCAGCAGGAGCTGTGCCTGGTCTGTCGTCGAACTGACGCGGTGCTGTGGATGGGTGGCTGCTGGTGGAGTCCCACCGGGTGGACAGCCTGGCTGCATAGCGCTGGGATGGGGCTGCATAGCGCCTGCTGGCCTCAGACTGCTGCTGGTTGTGAAGTTGGCCTGCCGGGTACTGCCCCAGCGCTCCTAACCCTGGCTGCTCCTGCCTGGGTCGCAGTGGTGAGGACCATGCCAGGGAAGGCTGGTGTAAAGGGAGGGCTGCCAGGGACTGCTGCCCCGGTGCATGTGGGGCGGGGCCATGGGGCCAGTCGCTGAACATGGCATGGCCAGAGTCAGCTGAGGGGCTCTGTGTGGCAAAGTAGCTGACCACTGAGGAGGTGGGCGGGGGCACCAGGCCTGACAACAGGTGGGGTGCGGGCATGCGGACGGGCAGGAAGCCATCCGTCAACGCGCCAGACATGACCGCTGATGCCGCCGTTGCTGCAGTTGAGGTACTTCTCCTGGCCTTGCCTGACAGGTGGTCAAGGTCGTTTGCCTGAGCATCCCTGGGCACCTCTGACGTGGACTGCCTTTGACTTCTGGAGGCTGGACGCCAGGCTCTTGGGTCTGGGTAGCTGGCAGTAGGCAGGAGCTGTGGCCCTGCCCTGGCTGCGGCTGTGCTGTACACCTGCTGCCCTTCTAACCTTCCTTGGCTGCCTGCTGGCAAGTCCCATGGAGGGGGTGCATCAAGCTGTGGTGGGGGCAGGGTGCGGGGCAACAGGGGCAGGGGGGTCTGCTGGGCTGCGGGAGGCTGGCCAGCAAGGGGCCTGCTGGAATCTGTGTGGTCGAGCATGCTGAACAGGGGCGAAACTACACCGCTCCTGATGGCATGCTTGGCTGCAACCTGCCTCACGACGTCCTGCACAGGACTGACGCCCGGGTCAGGGTACACCACCACAGTGCCTGCCTGGCTGGCTGGGCTGGTCTGGGAAACGAGGGTGCTGGGCATGCGAGGGTCTGGACTGGCCCGTGCAGCGAAGCTGGGCAGGGGCTGCAGGATTGCTGTGGCAGGCTGTGGCAGGTCGATTGGGTAGGTTGAAAAATACAGCTGTCCCTTTGAGGAGGTGGAGGAGGGAGGGCGCGGAGTGGGGGACTCCCCTAGGCCGCTGCTGCCAGTGCTGCCAACGCGTGGAGGTGGGGCGGCAGGGGACGGGCGGTCTGGGGTGTGAGTAGAAGGTGAAGGGCGCAGGCCTGGGGCTGGGGCTGGGGAGGGCGGGCGCAGCAGGGAAGGTGGGAGGCGGGAGGCTTGGTCTCTGACCTGGGCATCCTCCAGCACTGCACCAAGACTCGATGTGGGGTGAAGATGGCTGCGGGGTGGGGAGGCACTGTCATGGGGTGCTGCCGCGGCTGCCGCTGCCGCCACCACCCCCTTTGAGGCTGCGGCTCCGGGCTCCTGCTGCCACAGCGCAGCACACAAAGGGGGTGGCTGGTGCTGCGTGTCTGGGGCAGTGCTGATGTGTAGGGCTGCAGGTGAGCAGGAGGAGGGGGAGGAGGAGGGGGAGGGCATGGGACAGCTGCAGAGGGCTGGGGAGGTGGTGTCAAAAGTCACCCCTCTTTGCTTTAACGTCCGATTGTAACAAAAAGTGAGCGAGGCAGACGAGCCACACGTCAGAGAGCCCGCTGAAGCACACACAGCCAGCCCGTAGAGGAGCGAACGAGGAGGAGCAAACGAGGAGGAGCAAACGAGGAGGAGCGCACGAGGAGCCAACGACCACTCCGCCACAGAGGGTGTAAGCCTCCAGCGATGTGGAGGTGGTGTTGGAGTGTGTGTGTGTGTGTGTGTTTGTGTGTTTGTTAAAGTATATGTGTGTGAGAAGGGTGAGAGTGTGAGACAGTGTGAGGGGAAGGGGCTGCATAGGGCTAAGGGGTAGTGACACTCACCACACAGCTGGCCTTGCGGGGTCCAGCTTCAGCATCGACCTGCGGTGCATCAAGCGCGCAGCACATGCACGTGCAGCCTCATCAGCTCGGTGTGTTCCTCACTACACTTGTGCTCCCATCACATTATGTGCCTTGCCTGGGCTTTAACACATGCCTTGCACACCCATTGCAGCAAGGCATCAGGCAGCACAGCACCATTGCAGCAAGGCATAGATGAGAGGTTCACAGCAGCAAGGCAGCAGGTGGCACGGCCGCACTGCAGCAGGGCAGCAAGTAGCACAGCCCCGCTGCAGCAGGGCAGCAAGTAGCACAGCCCCACAGCAGGGCAGCAGGTCTGCACAAATGATATGTACAAAAATATGAAAAGAGAGATATGTACAGCAGCTGAGCTACATCACACCTGCAGCAGGGCCTGCGGGCCTCACCTGGCTGTCAAAGAAGCGTGACTGAGGCAGCGCTGAGAACAGAGACTCCTTGACTCTCTCTGTGCTCTCTCCTCTTTCCCCTCTCTGCACAAAGCATCAAGCAGCACCAGCATCAGCAGGAGGGTGTAGCAAGGGGCCAAGCATGCCATCACATCAGCCTGGCCTGGCATAGCCTCAGGGGCAGCAGCAGCATACTTAGCAGCATACTTAGCGACAGCAGCAGCACGGGCATCATCAACAGCAACAGCAGCAGCAGTGACAGCAGCAGCAGAGCATGGTGGTGCTGGGCAGTCCAACGGTGCCCATGGCTGACAGAGCCTAGTCATCTGACGCATAATGGCATCAGGCCTGGCTCAAACACCAGCAGCAGTGGTGTGGTGGTGGTGTGATGGTGGGGCGGTGCTAGGGCTAGTGTGGTATGGTGGCGCTGAGACAAGGCATCACTACAGCCTGACCTGGTCACTGCCCCTGACCTTCTGAGCTGACCTGGTCACTGCCCCTGGCTTTTTGAGCTGACCTGGTCACTGCCCCTGACCTTCTAAGCTGACCTGGTCACTGCCCCTGGCTTTTTGAGCTGACCTGGTCACTGCCCCTGACCTTCTGAGCTGACCTGGTCACTGCCCCTGACCTTCTGAGCTTGCTGTGACCGGGAGCTGCTGACCAGGTCCACGCCTGGCATGGTGAACATGGACATGGCGGGCATGTAGGCGTTGCCCTTGCCCAGCCCAAAGATTTGTTTGAAGTCCTCTGGGTCCACGTTGAAGTCAGCTTTCAAACGCCTGTGGATCTTTTTGGCACCTTTCTTGAGGGTTCCCATCCTGTGTGCAGCGCAACTTATGCACACCTGGGGCACCATGGCGAGCCTGGGACCTGGAGAGCCTGTGACTGCATCAGTTTGTCAGTTTGGCGGCAGGTAGTTGGTAGGCTGTGGGCCTTTGTCTCACAGGGATGCTGGCGGCAGGGGTGGCAGTAGTTATTGTGATGTGAAGGCCAACATGGTGATCATGGTGTATGGCAGGCCAGCCAGGGCTGCTGGTGCTGGCCCTGACACATCGCTTGACATGTGTTGGGCAGGCTGGGCTGTTGGGTGTGTCAGGGGTGGCGCATGTGTTGCACAGGATGCCCGCCAGACAAGGTCAGCAGCGCCACATGCAAAATAGGCACAAAAAAACAACTGCGGTGTAATGTTCATGGTAGTGGTGATGATGATGGTGATGATGGTGATGATAATAGTCACAAAAGTGATAGTGATGATGATGATGGTGGTAATGATGGTGAAGATGGGTCACTCAGGCACTGACATGGAGCCTTCTGCCTGAGGGGATCCCATCTGCTGTGTCTCTTGCTCCTCCCCCTCAGAGTCGATGGTCATCAGGCTGCCCCTGGTACGGTGCCCACCATCTGGCCGCATGGAGCCGTTCATGCTGTCTGGCCCTGCATCAGCCAGATCAATCAAAGCAAGCAAGTCAGTCTTGCTGGTCATAACGTGAGCCACAGGAACTGCAGGGCAGGTAGCTGGGCAGGCAGCAGGGCAGGCAGCTGGGCAGGCAGCTGAGCAGGCAGCTGGGCAGGCAGCTGAGCAGGCAGCTGGGCAGGCAGCAGGGCAGGCAGCAGGGCAGGCAGCAGGGCAGGCAGCAGGGCAGGCAGCAGGGCAGGCAGCAGGGCAGGCAGCAGGGCAGGCAGCTGGGCAGGCAGCAGGGCAGGCAGGCAGGCAGGCAATGCAGCTTCGGCTTCAGCAATGCAGGCTACCAGGCATACCTGAGGTGTGTATACGGCTGCAGTTTAGCACAGCTGCTAGGCTGTTGATGCAAATGTCAAGGCTGCTTGGACACTGGCATAATTTCATCAGCAGCAGCAACAGCAGCAACCACCTTTACATGGCGGTCCAACTCACCTTGGTGTACGGGGCTGAAGCCCGGGCTGTCCGTGCTGGTGCGTGGCCCCGGTGATGTGGCGCCCATGCTGCGCTTGGCAGTGTGCTTTGTCATGGTCTTGTTGAAACTTACTGTATTGGTAGCCAAGCCTGCAGCAGGCAGCATGTACACCAGGTCAAGGGCTACGCCCAGGCGAGTGCGATAGCCCTGCTGCCTGTCCTTCACAATGCGAGACAACTGCAGCTTGGCTACCACACCACATGCAGCCAGTGGCAGGCAGGCAGCTTTAGGGCAGTTGATTCGCAATGCTGCTGTCACACAAGCTTGCTTCTACTGGAGATATAAGCAAACGCCATGTCCAGACCCTGATGATTATTCCTTGACTTGTGTCTTTCCTTGACTTATGTCATTCTATGACCTGCAGCCCTGCTCCAGCAATGCGCAGCCACAGAGTGGGCATGTTGCAATGGCGAGAATGTGGTGTGGATGACCCTCGACACCAGCTGAAACACACAGGCCCTGCTCTAGCATCGCAGTGCCCTGGTCCAGGGCCACTGGTCCAGGGCCACTAGTCCTGGACCCGGGCCAGTGGTCCAGGACCAGGTCCAGGGCCTTAGCCAGTGGTCCTGGGCCAGAGCCTGGACCCTGGGCAAGCTCACTTGTGAAGCGCAGCGTGTCCAGGCCCACTTTGTTCTTAGGGGGCAGGTCGAGGCTGCCCCCGAGCTCCATAGCCCCTGACGCCCCATGGCCATCCTCCTCATAGGCAGGGTTGGCAGCCAGCTCTATGCCGGCCCCCTCCCCAGCCTGCGTCCACAGCATGGTAGACCACGTGCCAGGCATGGCAGCATGGATAGGCGCTCAGTGCCCCACAGCCCAAACGTGGTGCACAATGCTTGTGGTGCGAAATTCCAACATGATGCAAGAGAGCAGAAGAGGGAGGAAAGGTGAGGGTAGGTGGTGCATGGTGTTGTGGTCCTGGGCACTGGCACTGACTTTGACTGTGTCCTCCTCTTTGTGCTCCTCTGCTGGGTTGCTGTGGCCACTCTTCGTCAAAAGGAACACTCCAATGAACACCACCTGCTCCAGCACCATCCATCATTATGCACAATCATCACCAGCAGCAGCAGCATCGCTCAGCTTCTGCATCATCATGCCATCGGCATCGCTCAGCTTCTGCAGCATCATGGCATGGCATCTGCCAACATGGGGCAAAGGCAATGCTTAGTCGCTTTGCTCCAGGTGTGCGCAGCCACAGTGTCTGTAGGCATGTCAAATGCTACTGCTGGCATGCTGGCATGTTGCAATGATGAGAACGTGTGTGGATCAGCCAACCCTGGGACCCAACCACCCACCAAGACGCCCACAGAGAACATGATGGCATTAAGAGGTCCGTTGCGGGCAGTGGCTGGGTTGAAGGACATGTACTCCTGTGGGCAGGCCAGGCCACATCTGGAAGGGAGAGAGGGGCACCAGGGTCAGGGAAAGGAGAAGGGTCAGGGGGAGGGCCAGGGCCAGGGTCAGGGGGAGGGCCAGGGCCAGGGCCAGGGTCAGGGCATATCTTCGTTGCATCGTACCGTGCGTTATGTGCTGCACCCCATGCAGCCAGGCCCTACAATGGCACTGCTGGCCTGTTTGTTGCTGTCCAGTCAGGGCGATGGTGATGATGGTGGTGACGATGAGGCGTCAGGGTCATGAGGATAGTGTGGTTGTGTGACCCCAGTGCTGCGTGGCAGACCTGGAAGTAGATCATGCCTGAGATGATTGAGAACAGCGTCCAGCAGATTTGCATCAGCGGCACGATAATCATGGCGGGGAAGAGGCGCAGAGCCTATGTGTAAGACACAGCAGCAGCAGGAGCAGCACCAGCACCAGCAGGAGCAGCAGCAAGAGCAGAAGCTAGGCTGCGCTTCAGAGTTAGTCATAGCTGTGCTCCTGCGAAGCCTGTGGCCCGCTGCTGCCTTGTCATGTGATGGAGATGTTGGGCATAAGGGCACTGCAATGAGAGCGCTGGCCCGTAAGGCTGTGCTGCGCCTGGCAGTTGCTGCGGCTGGCTGCGGCTGGCTGGCGGCTGGCTGGCGGCTGGCTGGCGGCTGTGCTGGCGGCTGGCTGGCGGCTGTGCTGCGGCTGGCAGTTGCTGGAGCCACCTTGTTCAGCCTGGTGACCCAGAAGCCAGCCGCCAGGATGAAGCAGAGCAGGGTGACCCAGGTGTACCAGTTGTCCAGCTGCGGTCAGCCAGTAGCAGCAGCAGCAGCAGCTAGGCAGCAGCAGCCAGGCAGCAGCAGCTAGGCAGCAGCAGCTAGGCAGTAGCAGCAGCACAGAGGTGGTTCCTCATGACTGGCACATCACTCGGAGAGTCCCTGGCAGTGAGTGGCCCTGGCCAGAAGCAATGGATGATCGTGCAGCTGTTGTACTAGCGGGAATGGAATGCCCTGTGTGATGATCCTGCAGTTGAAGTGATGGCATGGTCCAGGTGACGCAGCATGTAGTCAGATTGGCATCCACACGCATTGGTAGTCAGGCAGCGTCTCACCTGGCTGTCCCCACTGAACGTGGCCCTCAGCAGCACTGACACTGACTTGCTGAACAGCACACTCTGTGTGCCCAGCAGGGCAGCAAAGATGGAGTAGGATACGGGCAGCAGGGCCACCCAGATGGACTTTTCTCTCCCCTTCTGCCTGTGCACCCATAGACATAGACATAGCACCCAAAGACAGCATGAGCAGCAGCGAAAAGAGGACACAGCAGTGTGTAGCAGCAGGGAGGTGCAGCCAAAGCACCCAGCCATGAGCTTATGAGGGGCGAGAGAGACTCACCCTGCCACATTCTTGCCATGTAGGTAGAGGATGTAGGACCCAAACACAAAGACAAACATCATCACCAGGTACACAATGTAAGCCGGCCTGCAGCCAGGTCCGAACCCAGCTTGTTGAGACATGATAACAAAAGGCAGTCAGGCAGGCAGGCAGGTCGGCGCCCAGCTCGTCAAGGTTGCCATAGCTCTGGCTCAGAGCTAGTAGCAGCATCATGGAGGATAAGCGGAATGAGCATGGAGAGCACTGTACTTGCTTTTTGTACAAGTCCAAGAGCTGTTGGACATTGTAGTCATCTGACGAGTGGTTTCCAAAGATGACCAGCAGCATGCATCCACCGATGATGCATGCTGTCGCGATTAACACCAGAAAGGTGATCTGCGCTCAACAGCACATGGTCTCAGTGACTGGGCTCACTGCCCCACTGATGTATGGCTACAGCACAGCAGCAGGCTGACACTGTGGCAGGCCGGTGGCCTCACCTTTTCTTTCAGCACAAATGACGCAAACACCACATTACTTACAAATTGCACACTGCCTAATGCAGCCAGCAATGACTGCGCTGCATAACCTGCAACGAATGAAGCACACTATGGTCAACACACCACTGTGGCAAATGTCAGCTGGACTGGTCATGCACAAACATGGTGGCCCAACAGCTGGGAAGATGCAGCTGGGAAGATGCAGCTGATGCAGGAGAAAGGATGCGTACCAAAAGAAACGAAGTTTGCGATGTTACCCACAATGAACACCCCGGTACCTATCTGCCACTCCCGGAACCTCCTGCATAGGGTTGTTGCGAGTAGGGTAAGTTCCAACCTGGCAGTGGGGTGATGCTGTACATGGGCACAAGCACTACCCACGTTACAGGAGGCTTCTCTGCCTCAGGCATATCCAGGTTGGCTCGACGGTTGTGACCCAGCTTCATCACATTCTGCATTTACCAGATAGCAGCGTGGGCTGGTGTGTCTATGACTACGTGCCAGTACCTAACTTGCTGGCTGCTCACTGTGCCCAAGTTGATCGCCACGCTTCCAACCTGCAGACATAGCGCGCAACACCTCGAGCTGGCTTTCTCAGAGCTCAGGAATGCAAGTCAAACATGCACACGATGTGTTCCCTCGGCACTCACCAGGTTGATACCGGCGCCCACGTACCATCCAACCATTCTACGACAACGTCCGCCCTAAACTCTAACAAGTTGAACTCCGTGTGTACGCCGGGAGGCGGACTGCACCATTAGCCTGTCGTACTAGCGCACAGCAGGGATGGGAGCCGTGGGAGCTTAGGGAGCAAAACTTGTTGGCAAGGCCGGCATGGGCAAGGCTGTTCCCCGTACACCCCCACCCCACCCCCCATGACTATCAAGCAGCATACCATACGACCATAGGCACCAGGTCTGTCACTAGGCGCAGCGGGGAGTTTGGCGGTGGACAAAAGAAATTGGAACCAGGAAATCAAATAAACAAATAACGATTCACAAAGCAAATGCAGCGCACAGTGAAGCCCTTCACCGTTAAGACTATACATGGCTTGACTGCACGCTTGGTTTGGTATGGAAAGATCTTACAAATTCGCAATGATGTATGTCGCCTCGCAGGTGGCTGCACCCGGTGCGCAGCATGGCGACGAGGTCCCGGATCCGGGCCCTGATGTGCTCAACAAGCATCAACAGCATCAAGTTCTACGACCGGGACGTGTCATACGCGTTGAACATCCGCCGCATTGCAGCCGGGCCGGGCCGCCCACGCGAGCTCAGCAGCTGGCCGGGCCGCCCAACCCGTTGCAGCCGGGCCTGGCATGCCCAACCAAGGCGGTGTGGGCCAGAAGTGGGTGCTCGTGCGCGACAAAGGCATGCTGCGGAAGTGGCAGCGGCGGTACCAGCGGCAACGATAGTGACAAGTGTATCATGCCATGAATCAAACAAACCAACATCCTGCCCCTTACAAAGGGAATGGGTGTGCACGGGGTAGGGCTCCTAGGACTCCTAGGGGTAGGACTCCTAGGGTCACATCTAAGTTAGGGACACACACCGGTCTCTGACTGCTGTGGAGAAGTGAAGGGGCTCTACGGGAGGATAGGGATACAGGGAACCCTGAGGGAAACCATCTCGCCGCATGCTACGCTAAAACATACGGTGCTGGAGCCGGTGTAGTGCAGCTTCAGGAAGCCCGGCAGAGAAAGGGTCAGTACTGGCGGCTGTGGCCACGCAAGCGGTTCGAGACGCGGGGACGCAGACAAGGACCATGCCGGTCATTTGTGGCGGCAACAGAGCACCACTGCGGGAGGAAGCGCCACCCGATTGTCATGCTCTGTGCGCAATGCGCATGACAGAGCCTGATGCATGCCATCAGTGATTCTTAA
>JASKMD010000006.1:5420840-5423340 GCA_030144725.1 Haematococcus lacustris
TGGCACATGTGCCAGGTGGTGGTGGTCAAGTCAGGGGCAGGGCGGGGGGCGGTACCTGAGCTGGTACGCAGCCTGCCCCGTCTCTCCCGCCTACCCTGCCCTGCCTGCCTGCCTGCCCCGCATACCTTCAGGGTCTGCGCTGCCGCGAGAAGCTGAAGCTGCCGGTAGCCTGGTTCTGCCACTCGCACGAGACCAGGTGCTGCCTGGTAGGCACAGGCCCAGCAGGTAATGCCGCAGTGATGGCGTGTGGGGGGCAGGGGGAAGGGGGCAGGGTGGCAGGGGGGCAGGGGGTGTGGGTGGTCAGTGTGAGGTGTGAGGGTATGGGTCAGGGTGGGGCCAGGGCAGGAGGGGGGCAGCTGGATGGCTGTAAGTTGGTCAGAGACAGTTGAGTAATTGCACATATACAAGGGAGGCATGTGGTCACACCTCCAGTCCGACTTGCCCCAACCCCATCGCATTCTACCCTCCCCTGCCCTCTCCTGCCTAGCCCCCCCTCCCCTCACATCCCCTGCCCTGCCCTGCCCTGACCTCACCTCACCTCACCTCCCCCTCAGGCTCCCCTTACGTCCAAGCCTGGCAGTTCCTGGCCTCAGGGCTGGTCACCCTGCCCCCCTTTGCCATGGGAGTGGGAGTGGGGGGTGCACCCGGCCATGGCCTGCCTACCCTCCAATACGGCCTGCTGGCAACCCCCCCTGCCCCCTCCCCCCCTGGCCATGGATGGCAGGGGGGGGCAGGGGCAAGGGGGGCAGCGGCGTGCGCACCCAGCACCCCACCCCCAGCCTCCCTGGGCCTGGGTGGGGCTAGGGGGGAGAGGGGGCGGCAGGGGCCTCAGGGGCTCCTAGGGAGTGGCAGCAAGGCAGCAGGCAGCACCCAGAGGATGGGCAAGCCTCCCCCAACTGACCAGGCACCACCTGCCCCTGTCTTGGGGCCCCCCTCAGTCCTCGCTCCCGACCATATCCCAGCTCCTGCCCCTGCCTCAGCCTCCACCCCAGCCTCAGCCCCCGGCCCAGCCCCAGCCCCAGCCCAGCCCAGGGAGCACAGGGCCCCAGCTCCAGCCCCAGCCCCAGCTCCAGCCTCAGCCCCTACCCCCTCCTGGCCCTTTTCCACCGTGTTCCAGACTGCCACGGTGGCAGCAGCAGCGGCAGTGGGCAAAGCTGTAGACGCTGCAGTGGGCTGGGCCCACCCCTCCGCCCCTGACACCCCCCACACCCCACACCCACAGGACCCTGCCCCTACTGCACCACACGGTGGCAGGAGCAGGACCGGGGGCAGCACGGCAGAGGCTTATGGGCCAGCAAGTACAGCGGCATCGACGCAGCGGCAGGCAGCGGCAGGAGCAGAAGCAGCGGCAGCGGCTAGAGTTTCGACACAAGTCCTTCCTCAGCCAGCACAAGGTTTGCTGGAGGGGCCAATGGTGGAGGACACACACAACACGGCTGGGCCTGGTCTGGCTGAAATCGCTGAGGATGAGGGAGCAAAAGGCAGCAGCGTTGATACTGGCGACGCCTATTCGCCTTCGCGCAACCTTGCCCGCATTCATGAGGGTGTGCGGTTGCGGGCGGCGTCGACTTCCCCGCCCCTCAACTCCTTGTCTCCAGTCAACGGTCACCAGTCGCGAACAACGAGCACGCAGGACGCTGGCGACAATGCACACTTGCCTCAACGGAGCAGCGCCAGCGCGAGCGGGCCGGTGCGTTCCGCGACCCGCGCTGCCGCGGGTGCAGCGGCTGCCGCAGCGCGGAGCTCACTTCGCGAGCTTGCCAGCCCGATGCGGAGCAGTGGGGGCAGTCGGGGGTCTGGGTCAGGAACAGGGGCCGCAGCCACAGCATCAGGGTGGTCCCGCCCCTCGAGCCCCGACGTCGATGCCCGGCTGCGGCCGGAGGCCGTCCGCGGGCGACGCCGCAGCGGGGACGTTGCTCAGCCTGCGGAGCGCGAGCGACCGGGCACGGGGGCGTTGCAGACGCGCGAGGGGCCCATGGAGCTGCAGCTGCCCCCCTCCAGCTCAGTGCCCACCTTGGCCCCTGGAGGAGCAGCCCCTAGCTCAGGCCAGCCCCTTCCCACCCAGCCCCCCCATCAGCCGCCTGGGGTCACCCCGGCAACCGCCTTGCCTTCTCAGCAAGCTGTGCCCGCCCCTCCCGCCCCCCCCCCCTTCTCACCCCACCCCACCCCCTAGCCCCCCTATCCACCACGGCAGTGCCAGCAGCACGAAGCCAGGCCAGGCAGCCCCCACCCCCTCCCCCCTCCCCTCTGCCTCACCTCCACCACCTGTTGCCAGGGCTCCGGCGGCAGTTGGGCCAGCGGGGGGCGTGGTGAGCCTGGCAGTGCCGTGGGGCCCGGGCACCTGGGCAGCTGTGGTGGGCCCTGAGGGGGATGCAGCAGCAGGCGGGGTGCGCATCGTCAAGCTGTATGGCCGCGTGTACGCCACCTTCATCAATGCAGCGGCCCGACGCATGGAGCTGTACAGATTCTACACTGACACAGTGGCGCTGCAGCATGTGGT
>JASKMD010000006.1:5428340-5500070 GCA_030144725.1 Haematococcus lacustris
TTCATGCCTCCGTACGGGTCTTGCCACTCGGGCATTTCGGGCTGTTCCATCTCGGGCTTGTGGCTCTTAGGCTTAGGGTGCGCGGGCTTGCCGTGTGTGGGCTGTGCGGGCTTGGACTGGGCGGGCCTGGACTGTGCGGGCTTGGACTCCTCCCCTTCAGGTCTGGCTCGGCGATGGTGGCCAAACAATGTGGACATGGCTGTTACTTAGCTGATTACTGTACTTTTTCTTTCAGAATAGAACAATATCGGCCTGCAAGCCTTTCTATTGAGTCAAAGTGTGACCTGATGGTGAATATCAAGATTAGTATGCCCTACTACAGCCCCCTCTTTCCTTGCGAACCCTCTAGCAAAACTCAGCACGTGTGTATCAGCAAGGGTGGTTGTGCCGGCTCCCTTGCATAGTTTGGTAGCATCTTCCTCTGACCGACCCTCTGTCCTGCGGCGTGAGATGCGAGCAGTGTATCCTAACCTGCACACTCGTTCAACTGACACGAGAGGTTCTCGCAGGCTGCGCTTGCGATGCGCCTGTGGCCTGTCCGTCAAGATGTCGGTCACACAGCGTGCATGACGTTGTGTTCTAGGGTTTTCTTGTAGTCTTGTAGTCTTGGCTTACCACTCCGCCACGTGGCCCCCACCAACACAACTTAACCCACCATCTCTCAACCTCGTCTACCCCGCCGAGCCCCCAGTAGCCCCTCCTCCCAGCAGCCCAGCCTGCCATCAGCCTCCTCCCCCCTATCTCTCCTTCTCCTCGCCTCCTACCTCTCCCCTACCTCTCCTTCACCCATCTCCCCCCTGCCTCGCCTACCTCCCCTACCTTAGCCTCCCCTACCTCAGCCTCATCCCCTACCTCCCCTACCCACTCCCCCCTACCTCTCCTTCACCCGTAGCCCCGCTCAGCCACTCACCCACCCCCTCTCATTCCCTAACCATGAAGAAGACATTAAGCAAGGCGCATAGTGCCCAGCTCTATGCACTAAACAACTCGCTAAGGGCTGGCAATCAGCGTTGCCCTAACAACATCAAGGCTGCAGCCAGTAGGGCACCAGTGACAAACCGTGACCTGCAGGCTGAGGTGCAGCGGCTGCGGGATGTGGAGCAGTCCCTGATGGGCACCGAGGATGGGTTGCAGGGCGACCTTGACGACCTGAAGGCAGCACACCAACGCCTACATGCGGCGCAACACCCACCTACATGCGGCGCAACACCCTTGGTAAGATGCAACGGGAAAGGCAGGGTGGCGTGGGTGGGAGGGGGCTGGGAGAGAGTGGAAGGGGCCGGGAAGGAGTGGGAGGGGGTGGGAGGGGGGCTGAGGGGGGGGCTGAGGCTGGGAATGACCGCATGTCTTTGCTCTGCTGCCTGCTATCAGACCAACTCTTGCGCGCAAAGGCAATACACCTGCAATTTGATGGGTGCACATGACCATGACCTTAGTATGTCCCACATGACCTGACACATGACTCGACTTCGCATCCCCCACCACACGCCTGCAGCTTTTATGAGTGGGACGTGTCAGCCGTGCTCAACATTCACCGCTGTGCAGTCATCCCACTGAGCTGTTAGGACTATATGGGATGGCCGCCCCGCCGTGCCAGAGCCACGCAGGTCAGGCCAGGAGTGTGTGTGTGTGCCGGGCATGGCCATGTTGCGCAAGGGGCGATGCTTAGTCCAGTCGAGTCACCTCCCTCGGAGGGTGTGTGTGTGCGCAATAGCTGTAAGTGCTCGCTAAGCGGTCATGAACTCGCAGCCTATGTTAAGGCAGCTTGTTTTCGGAGTAGTAGGAAAAACGCAGGGTTCAAAAGCTGTAGTCTAGCGATACTACTAGCGATGCTAACCCACTGACATCATCGCAACGCTTCCTGTGAAGTGTTTCCTGCGTTATGGGCTGGCGTGTCCGCCGGGTTTGCGGTCATTGGCGGTGTCACATCCGAAGCGCCGCCCGCACTTCAGGCTGCGTTTGCTCACCATCAGCAAGTTGCCGAACACTGCCAGCCGCCCCCTAGCACCGCGCTCATCCCTGCAGCTCGTGAAGATGCCTCTGGAATCCCTGACCCCGCTGTAGGTACCCAATGTGCCGACGTGCAGCCAGCTAGCCATTGCAGGGAGTGAGAGCGCACAGCAGTCAATGCGCAGCATCCTCAGCCGCTCCCAGCTGCAGCAGCCGGCAACGCCGCTTCACTTCAGGACACTGTTCCTACTACGTCGCTGCGCCACGCCGTGACGCCGATGTGCTCTTGGCGCGGCAGCGCGTGTGACACACGGCGTGATGTTGGCTGCGCCGCAGGATGCTGCCGGTGCTGTACCTGGTCACGCTGGCCACCGTGCCGTTGACCATCATGTACGCGGTCATGGGCCTCATCTTTACTCCCATCATCGTGCCGGTCACCATCCTGCTCAAGTTCCTCAGCATCGTGCTGTACGTCCCACTGGTGCGCTGGGGAGCAGGGTCCATGCTGGCTGACCACTACTGCACACACCACGCAGCAGCTGCACACCTGCAACAACAGACCTGCATACACCAGCAGCCTGAACTCAGACTTTCCAAAAACTGGCAGTGCCACAATGCTAGGCAGACTTCACTTAACAATGTGCCACAGATGCTGCCTCTGCTGCTGCTGCTGCTGCTGCTGCTACCGCTGCTACCGCTGCTGTTGCTGCTGCTGCTCAGTATCTGGCGGTGGCGCCCCTAGCCATCCCAGTCAGCGGCCTCCTCGCGTTCCACATGGAGGCCATGAAGATCGCCTGCGCCTTCTTTACCGTGCTCACCCCGCTGCTGTGGCCGCTGTGCTTCCTGCACAAGTGGATGATGACCTACTGGACAGTGACCAAGGTCAGCCTCAGCAGCAGCATCCGCCCACTGCCTGGTCCTGATGAACCCCACAGCCCTTCCCATGGTGCCATCATGTGGTCATATCTGGGTATGATGCCCATGCTGGCCTCCTCATAGGCATGTGGGGGGTGGGTGCAGCAGCAGCAGGCTGAGCCCACCCCACACCCTGCCTGGCTGGCCTAGCTGTTGGTGGTGCCCCGGTCTTTGGCCGTGGTGCATGGCGCGTGCAGCCCCCCAGCCGTGCTCAGTACATCAGGACAGCACAGATGTGAGATGTGAAGCTCAAGCAAGGCAGCGATGGAGCAGTGGCAGCCCACTGCAAAGCAGCTTCCTGTCAGTGCCAGTCCCTATGTGGCACGCAGCCAGCCTTGGCAGTGGGGTGAGGTAGCTTAGGGCTGCATTGCCAAGTCACAACCATGCACCAGGTGCTGTAGCTTTCCAGGTAAGCAGGCTGTGACCCACTTCGTGTACCTGCTGCTGGGTGATGTAGAAACGTGATGTGAGCCGCACTCGTCCATACAGGTTTGTGAAGAGCACACGGAATGCACTGATTGCAGGTGCTGGTGACGGACACTATCATGCCCTGGCTGGTGCCCCTGCGCTGGACCGCCATCGTGGGCTTCCTGGGCAAGATGACATTCTTCAGCTGAGCTGACAAAGCTGGCACCTCCAGTGTCTGATGATTGAGAGGGGAGTCTGCAAGAGAAGGGAATGTGCAAGGAAGACGGAGTTGCTCGACATGTACATTGCATCTGGGAGTGAATTGACGCCTGGTGGTGCTATTGCATAGAGAAATGTTGGATACTATGACAGCAAGTTGATGTTGGCCACGATGACATGCGAAGTCACAAACAGAGTGTTGTAACAATGTTGGTAAACCGGTCTTTGTCACAAACCATGCTGCCAACCAGGGCCATGTTGGGACATGAGCTCTCCACGTGCCATACCTGTCTCATGGCGGATGCTGCATTCTGCCAAAATAGTGTGTATTATGCTCTATAGATGGCTGAGAAGGTGACCTTGCATGAGCAAGCCCAGTGGTCCAATTAGATGTGCATTACTAACACGTCTAAACGACAGCACTTGGTGAATGCAGCATTTCCACTGGGCCTCATGCCTTTAATGGCATGCACCTGTCTTGGGTTATGGATTCACACCTTAGCAGCACGGATGAGTGTGGCAGCGAGTGTGGCAACGAGAGGAGTAACGGGAGGAGTAACAAAGGGGAGAATGTTTAACAAATGTTTAACACGACCAGGTCGCGCTCCGCAGTCGCGATGGGAGGCAAAGCAACCGCGACCCCAATGTTCGAACCAATGCACACACGCAGCCTTTCCGCGGCAAGAAAAATGTTTGTTGTGCTGCGATGCGTCGATCAGGTGGTCAACCACAGAAAGCAGGCAGGGCACCGCAAACTACACATGTACATACTAGGGTACATGAACATACATATGATGAAAGTCGCACTATTGTGCATAGCATACGAAATAACCAAACGTCAAGTGGGGAAACAATATGCCGCCAGATGAGTTGAACAAATGACGGCAGAGCGAAGCCGTCCTCGGCAGGCTGTTCGGGTGCTGTCATGGAACGTGAATGGGCTCCGAGCCTGCGTCCAAAGGTTCGGAGGCTCCATCAACAACATGCTAAACCACCTGGACGCAGGTTGGAGTAGACAGCAGAAGCACACGGTGCAGCAACAGCGCCAGCCGGGGCACATGAGGCAGCAACAGCACCTGCTCCAGTGCCTTTAGTAACACACCTGGTAGATTGGCGCCACACTGACACTCCCTGCTCCTCCCTTGCCTCACATTTGCATTCTGTGGTGCACCACTGAGCCTTCAACACTGTGAACCCGCTTACTACTTCCACTGCTTGAAGACATCGTCTGCTTCCAAGGTGCCACGCAGCACCTCTTGTCTTGCTCAGCCCACCCCCCTCCTCACCCTCTCTCCCACACCCACCTCTGAGTCATCCCCCTTCCCTCCCTTACCCCCTCACTTCCTCACCCCTCACTCCATCACTTCCTCATTCCCTCATTCCCTCACTCCCTCACTCCCTCACTCCCTCACTCCCTCACTCCCTCACTCCCTCACTCCCTCACCCCTCACTCCTACTCTCCCTCACTCCCTCACTCCTACTCTCCCTCACTCCCTCACTCCTACTCTCCCTCACTTCCTCACTCTTGCTTATCACCTTGTAGAGACCAAGATGCGGCGCTGCGACCTGGACAGGGAGCTGGCCCTGGCTGACGGCTGGTAGGGCCCCTCCCCTGCCTGAGCAGCCAGGGCTGGAAGGGACGTGGGATAGCCCTGTCATGAGGTCCTGACCCCACATTCTGTTCACCTCACCCACAGTGACCCTAACCTTGGCTCCACCAACAACACCCACCATCCAGCCCTCACCCCACACCCCTCACCCCTCACCCCTCACCCCTCACTCTGCAGCTTCAGTGACAGGCGAGCTCAATGGTGCTTGTTGCTGGCTACCCTCAGCTCTTTTCCTCCCCTCCCCTTGCCCTGCAGTGCTGCGTGCAGTGCTGATGACGGTCTGACATCCTACATCTCATTGCCAGCCTTGGTACAGCTGCTTGGTCTTGCACAACAGCAAAGTGGGCATGAGAACCGACAACCTGCTCCATGACGACATGCACATAGATAGATGCATGGGAGGTTTAAGCAGGGCTGTGATTCCATGTCTTGCAGGGAGTCCTTCTTTGCCTTCAACCGCGGCCCTACAGGCTACAGTGGCGTGGCCACCTACTGCAGGCCTGTGCCCCTCACCCTCACCCTCACCCTCACCCTCACCCTCACCCTCACCCTCACCCTCACCCTCACCCTCACCCTCACCCTCACCCTCACCCTCACCCTCACCCTCACCCTCACCCTCACCCTCACCCTCACCCTCACCCTCACCCTCACCCTCACCCTCACCCTCACCCTCACCCTCACCCTCACCCTCACCCTCACCCTCACCCTCACCCTCACCCTCACCCTCACCCTCACCCTCACCCTCACCCTCACCCTCACCCTCACCCTGGCCCTGGCCCTGGCCCTGACTCTTGCAGGCATACAGTGGGTCTGCCCATTGCAGCTGAGGAGGGCCTGACAGGGGTGTTGGCCCTACAGCCAGGTCAGTCTCCACCAGCATCAGTGCAGGCAAAGGGGGTGGGGCGGGGTGTGTGCTGGACTAGGGTTGTCTCTAGGGACTAGGGATTCTCTAGGGTGGTTGCTTCTGGTGGACTAGGGCTCATGATGGACTAGGGTGGTTGCTCATGGGTCGTTGCTCATGGGTTTTCACACTTGTGTAGCATGATGGCAGGATGATGAGAGTGAGCTGGCTGAGGTTGGAGGAGGGGATGTGACCATCACTCATGCTGTGTTTCCTGCTGCCCTGCCCTATGCACACCTTCATAGCCCTGCGCAGCCAGGCCCTGCAGCAGCCGCTATGGCAGGGACAGAGTGTGGCGGACCTGATGGCGCTGGACCAGGAAGGACGTGTGGTGATCACTGACCATGGTAGGCTGGTGATGTTGAGGAGGGAGGGGTGCGCTGTGGGGCGCTGTGGTGTGGTGCCTATGCTGCCCTCAAGCCCCTGCCCCTGCCCCTGCCCCTGCCCCTGCCCCTGCCCCTGCCCCTGCCCCTGCCCCTGCCCCTGCCCCTGCCCCTGCCCCTGCCCCTGCCCCTGCCCCTGCCCCTGCCCCTGCCCCTGCCCCTGCCCCTGCCCCTGCCCCTGCCCCTGCCCCTGCTTCTGCCCCTGACCCAGACCCAGACCCTGTTGGTGTATGGTGCATTGTGCGCAGGGCAGTTTGTGCTGCTGAACTGGTACGGCGTGGCTATCACTAGCGACCACAATGCAGACGAGCGCATCGCCCTGAAGCTACGGCTGTGCAGGGTGAGGTGAGGTGAGGTGAGGTGAGGTGAGGAGGGGTCAGGGGGGCTGTGCAGAGTGAGGTGAGGGCAGTCATCTACAGGCTGAGCTAGGCAACAGTCAGATCAGACCTGCCTGGCAGGGACCTCCCACTGCCGTCACAGCTCTGCAGACTAGCCCTGGTCAGGCACACCAGCTGTAGGCCTATGTTGAAGCATGCACCTCTTCCCCACCCACCACGTCAAGCACAGCAGCAACCTCCACCTGCCTCCACACTGCCCGGTTAACAGGACTCTCACCGCTCCAAAGCCAGTCAAGGCCTTGCTGCAGGTCCGCAGCTGTGCAAGTCTGAGTGTTGGAGGCATTGACAGCCATGTCCAGCCAGATTACACCAAACTTCAGGTCAGCTTAGGTCAGGGGACGACACACAGGGCAGGGCAGGCTGGTCTGTGGCTGCAGGCGGTAAAGGCCCGCACCAGGGAGTGGCTGGAAGCTGGGCGGCGGGTGCTGGTGGTGGGGGACCTCAACATCAGCCCTAAGCCACAGGACTTCAGGCAGCCGGAGCCTCTGGACTCATGGTGGGCTCTCCCCTCCTCCCCTCCTCCCCTCCTCCCCTCCTCCCCTCCTCCCCTCCGCCCCTCCGCCCCTCCTCCCCTCCTCCCCCTCCGCCCCTCCGCCCCTCCGCCCCTCCGCCCCTCCGCCCCTCCGCCCCTCCGCCCCTCCGCCCCTCCTCCCCTCCTCCCCTCCTCCCCTCCTCCCCTCCTCCCCTCCTCCCCTCCTCCCCTCCGCCCCTCCGCCCCTCCGCCCCTCCGCCCCTCCGCCCCTCCGCCCCTCCGCCCCTCCGCCCCTCCGCCCCTCCTCCCCTCCTCCCCTCCTCCCCTCCTCCCCTCCTCCCCTCCTCCCCCTCCTCCCCCTCCTCCCCTCCTCCCCTCCTCCCCTCCTCCCCTCCTCCCCTCCTCCCCTCCTCCCCTCCGCCCCTCCGCCCCTCCGCCCCTCCGCCCCTCCGCCCCTCCGCCCCTCCGCCCCTCCGCCCCTCCGCCCCTCCGCCCCTCCGCCCCTCCGCCCCTCCGCCCCTCCCACTCATTACAGTGCTGCCACAGGTACTCCACCTCCCCCTCCCGCACCTGGCTCCGGGACATGCTATGGGATGGTCCCATCATGCGCCAGGCTGCTGCTGCTGCCGCCGCCGCCACCACCTCCACTGCTACAGCTGGCATCAGCGGCCGCTTTAGACCACAAGGCGCTTGGGGGAGCCAGAGGGCAGGGGCCAGCCACAGAGGGGTGGCCAGCGGCGACCCAGGGGTTGGGGTAGGGTCACGGGCTGAGCTTGTGGGGGCTAGGTCTGGGGCTCTGGAGGTGGGCAGAGCACCACATGGGCGTTGTGTGCTGGGCCACCCTGTGAAGGGGGAGGGGATGTGGAGTGGTGCTGAGGCTGGGGGTGGGGCTGGTGAGGGGGCGCTGGGGGTTTCAGTGGCAGAGGGTGGGGAGGGTGGAGAGCATGGAAACAGGGGGCAAGTGGGTGGTAACTGGCGGCTGGGGGCTGTGACAGGGGCAGGGAAGCACAAGGCTGGGATGGGTGGCAAGGAGGAGTGGGTGGCAGGGGGTGTTGAGCAGGACTGGGAGGTGCAGCCCCAGCAGGGGAGTGGTGAGGAGGAGGGGGAGGGTGGGGAGCGAGGAGAGGCGGGGAGAAGGGTGGAAGCGTGTGAGGTGGAAGGCCTGAAGGAGGGGGAGCGGGGGAGGTCAGCGGCAGTGCCTGGAGGGAGGGGGGTCTGGGTCGACACCTTCCGTCTGTTCCACCCCCAGAGGTCAGTAAGCTGGTGAACCCACCACTCACCCAGGGTGAAGCTGCCCCACCTCCCTCTGCCCATGACCACGTCCTGGCCCCCACCCTCACACCCACCCTCACACCCACCCTCACACCCACCCTCACACCCACCCTCACACCCACCCTCACCCCTTCCCCCACCCCTTCGCCCACCCCTACGCCCTGAGCTCCAACCTCCCACCCACCCATGCTGCTGCCTCAGCTGCTCCTCATACTGCTGCTGCTGCTGCTCCTGCTCCTGCCGTTGTACTCCCTTCCTCTGGCTGATCCAGGCAGAGCGCTTTCACGTGTTGGAGCACAGCCAGCGGGGCCCGGGTCAACAACTGGGGCTCACGCATTGACCTGTGCTTGGCAGCCGGACCTGGCCCGGCTGCGGGGCCGCAGGCTGTGGAGGCAGTTGGGCAATGGGTGGTGGCTGCGGTGCGGGGAGGGAGCAGAAGGAGGGAAAGAAGGGAGGGGAGGAAGGGAAGGAGGGGGGAGAAGGAGGGGAGGAGGGGAGGGGGGGAGGGGGGGAGAAGGTGGGGAGGAGGGGTGGTGGCAATGTGGACTGGTGTGGATGAGGGAGCCATACGGAGGGAGGTACGACCCTCCATCCCTGACTGGCAGTCCAGATTGACCCACTGCTGCTCAACCTCACCCCACACCACTCCTCTCCATGGGTGAATTGGGAGTCCTCTCTTGCCTGTTTCAAGGCATATAAGGCTTGTGCCCTGCAAAGCTGGGCCCTTCCCTGCCAGCCCCACCCATGCCCTCATCCCAACCCAGCCCTGATGCCAACTCCCTTGATGTTCGTGTCGAGCCATCCCCACCACCCCATATCCTCTCCTCCTCATTGCGTTCATGTTGTGTGTGACAATGTGACAATGTGACAATGTGACAATGCAGGACATCTGGCCCGAGCTGCAAGGCAGTGACCACGCCCCTGCCTGGGTGGACGTGCACCTACCTGCCCTACTTCCTGCTATCCCTACTCAGCACCTGGCTGGTGACCCTTCTGACCCGGCATCCCTGCTTGCCCAACCGCCCCTGGCCACACAACCAACTCAATCGCAGCAACCATTCCAACTACCACCCCTAAGCACTCGCTGGATGTTCAGTGCGGTCAGGCAGCGGAAGCTGGATGGTTGGCTTGCTGGGCCGAAGTCGATCGAAAGGCAGCAGCAGGGGCAGCAGCAGGAGGGGCAGGGGCAGCAGCAGGGGCAGCAGCAGGAGGGGCAGGGGCAGCAGCAGCAGCTGGGGCAGCAGCAGTGGCAGCAGGTAACTGAGAGGTTAGTCAACCCTAGAGGCATCCAGGGGGGTCTGGGTGCTGCAGGCCAGGTCCTTGCAGACACCCTGAGTGCCCCGGCATCAAACAGCTCACCCCTACACCACCAACAGCGCTTGCATCAGGTCTCAGCACCTCCCTCATCAGCCCAGCGGGCAACAAATACCAACGCGAAGGCCGAACCAGGTCCCCCCACCAGGGGTGGTGTGCTGTCCTCAGCAGGCCCAGCCACCAGCAGCGGCAGCAGCAGCCGCAGCAATCACGACCACAGTGGCAGCAGCCAGGAGACCGTGCGGCGCCAGGCGGGTGGAAGGGCAGCAGGGGCAGGCCAGCGCAGCATGCGTGCTTTCATGCAGCTGGCACCACAGCCAGGTCCCCTAGGGTTGGTCAAGGTGGGAGGGGGAGGGGGGAGGGGGGCCATGCCGGGAAGGCTGGGGCAGCCAGGACCGCCTCTAGCCCTGGGAGTAACGTGGAAGTCGGCAGGGATTCCCCCTACCCCCCCTGAGCCCCACCCCCCATCAGGATCACAGCAGCCTTTTGGTCTGGCAAGAGGATCACAGCAGCAGCAGCAGCAGCCGCAGCAGCCGCAGCAGCAGCAGCCGTCGCAGCAGGAGCAGCAGCAGCAGCAGCAGGGATCAGCAAAGGATGAGGAGCTCCTTCGAGCTTCAGAGGCCAGGCAGGGGGGCTCCACTGCAGGCAGCCAGCCTGCCAACCTTGAGGATGGCAGCAGACAGGGGATGGGGGAGGCAGCAGGTACCCAGCTTGGGGGGCCTATGGCGGCTGGGGGGCCTGTGTCAGCTGATAGTCAGGTGGGGGTCGTGGCAGCGTGGCGAACCCTCCAGGATCGCATGAAGCCGCCATTGTGTAAAGGCCACCAGAAGCCTTGTGTCATCCGTCAGGTCAGGCACCCGGTCACCTCACTCTTCATTCCTCACACTCCGCATCCCGCCCACTAATGCCCCTGACCCTGAACTGCTTGAAGATTGACGTTCGGAGGACACTGGCCTTAAGAGGCTCGTGACTCCCAGCTGAGCGACAGAGCGCAACTGTGGTGCAGACTTGTGGCAATGAGTCCAGACCTGTGGCAATGGTCAACCATAGCTTGCCAACCAACCTCGCGCAGTGCCTCGAGCACTGTGCGGCCCGGCATAGCTGCCACTGACCTCCTCAGCGGCAATGCTGTGACTGTCCACACTGAGTGTTCCACTGCAATGAAGGCTCAAGGTTGAGGGCCAAGGTGCTGTGACTGCAGCGCAACAGGAACAGTTCGTACTCACCTTGCCGCATCGCGTCTCGAGCACCCCGTGCGCCTCCACCTGTCCAGTCTGTCATTGATGCCACTAGCTTCACAGCGTAATGCGGTGACCTAAGCACCAGAAGCGCAGGGAGTGACTTCTCCACCTTGCCGCTTCGCAGGTGAAGAAGGCCGGGCAAAACTGTGGTCGCTCGTTTTACGTGTGCGCGCTGCCGGACGGGCCGCCACCTGTCGGCCGTTGTGACTTCTTTGCGTGGGCCTCATCCAGGCAGGCCGACAGCTCCAAGCGTCCCCTGACTTCTAGCGCTGTATCAGCAAAGAAGCCTCGGACTTGAATCCCGATGCATCTCAATATGCATTACCAATTAGCACGCAAACGGCGCGTGACACAGTGCTGGCGTACAGGCAGCAATTAAAGAGCACTGTTGTCTTGTCGTTTACTCTTCTACACGGTCATCACATTAATTGTTCCGCCTCCGCTGGCTCGGTCCTGCTGCCTCAACCCAAGTTGGCGACCCCGCCCTTTAGTGTGGTGAGGGCTCCGGCTTGCAATTGGCCTTCTATAGAGCTGGCCTGAGCCTCTGAGCCATAGGCCATGCGTCGTTTAAGACCTGGAGATATAGGCTTGACAGCTGGGATGTAGAAGGTACGAGCTGTGAGGGCTAGGGCTGGTAACTGCAGCAACCAGAGGTGTCCGGGCAGCGGGGCCGGGTCGGGGGAGGTGAGAGCTGCCAGGGCTGGGAGGGTGACATGATGGGACCGCCCCATGCCATGGTGGCTGCAAAAGCCTGAAGCGCGGAGCTGAGGCGCCATCACAGCCATGTAACTTACTCTCTGGCCAATACTCACTGTCGGTGCCCTGCCCCCTGCCTGCACTGCCAGCACCTACTGTGGCGGGTACAGGCAACTACGCTGTCCCAACCTCCCCTGAGGCCCAGCCTGCAGAAGAGCTCAACGCCCAACCTTGGACCCTGATGCCGTTGAATCCTGATGCCGGCACACTGACCGCTGGCTGCACTACAGAGCACTGCCTGCCCTCTGTCCACTGCCCTCTGCCCTCTCCCATCACCCCGTCCTGCACCCGCCCAGCAAAGCTCAGGGGCCTGATGCTACCATGCCTCTGTCGGTTCAGTGGCTGTACACTGTCGACTGTAGGGCTGGCACTGGGCCAGCAGCGCCCCATGGTCACCTGGCTTGCGACAACCCCTGACCCTCTGGTGCAAAGGAGCCTCACTAAGAGGCGTTGTGAGATGGCAGCTTCCTCCCAGCAGTATGACACCCGACTGATGATGAGCACTAGCGCAGCTGTCGCTTCTCCTCCTCCTCCTCCTCCTCCTCCCCTTTCCCCTTTACCTGCTGACACTCATCCCCCCCCAGCTGGCTGCTGCTGATGATCTTGCTGCTGTTGCTGCTGCTGCTGCTGGCCCAACAGAATTAGACAGCTCAAAAGAACCGGACCTGCACTGGCAGCACCACAGCAGAAGGCCATGTCAAGAAGACAAGGCGTATAGGGTGCCCAATGATGCTTGTGTTGCTGCACGCTGGCTGTGCAAAGTCAGCACAGCCTCGGGGGTGTGGGATGGGGATGGCATGCTGGACGGACTCTAGTGGACTTAGTGGGAGGGTAGCAAGGGCCTTTCAAAGGTGCCCTTTAGAGGTGCTCTTTGGATGTGCAAGAGTGAGTGACATCGCCTCCTGGGTAATAGGTGTTAGCAGGTATGAGCAGGTATGAGCCAAGGGTATGAGCCGGGGTCAGACAATAATGTAGGTGGTAGGCGACCATGACCATGTGTATGCCATGTATAAGCCATGTGCATGCCATGTGCATGAGAACTCCACACAGACAAAAACACCGTTTTTTAGGGTTCCACACTGAGTGTTCCACTGCAATGAAGGCTCAAGCTTGAAGGCCAAGGTACTGGATGTGCAAAAGCGGTGTGAATGAAGATGACGATGATGTGGTCCTTAATGATGGTGATGGTGGTGATGGTAACAGCTGCATCCCTCCCCTTCAGCTGTGTGTTACAACACCATAGCTGCCAAAACATCAGCCCTCCTGTGGGCAGTAAGCAAGAGAGGGTACTTGCGGTTTGGGCTCACACCACACCTTGAAGACTGCGATGGACACCAGGTTGCCCAAAATGGCGGCCAGGCCCATGAACAGCAGTAAGTCAGAGAAGGTGGCTTTGGGATTGACCCGGTCTCTGCAGCGGCGGCATGAAGGGCACAGTAATCACGGATGAACCCCTCACCACTGATGACGGCAGCAGCAGGTCAGTGGCAGGTCAGGACATAAAGAGTGACGTGGGATCTTCACCTGTACACGTTGAAGATCGCGTAAACCACGATGGGGGATCCCAGCAGCACCAGCTCGGTGGGCGCCAAATAGAAGGACGGCGGTTTGGGAACAACTGCTTCGTCAGCGCATGCCGGCATCGCCGCTTGTAGCTGCCACATCACGGGCAGTAGCGCATGAACAGCGGCAGCGCAGTGCTGTTGCAGCTGCTGAGGCTGGCGATGCGGCTTTGCTACTGCTCGGCATGAAATCTGCCGCTGGTTGCGCACTTGCAACGATGGTGCCGAGTAGCATTGGCACAGAGAAAGCGACATAGTGTACTTGGAACACTTGCTCGGAACCGCCTTGAAATGACCGAAAAACGTAAAATTCAAAGTTTTATTTGAACATTCTGATGATGATTCCGCAGTGTGGGGTGATACTCAGCGCATACCAGCAGAAATAGAAGGGCATGACATCAACACTGTACTGTGTGTTATCGCCACGCACCTGGGAGGGCAAGACTGGCAAACTAAAAGAGAAACGAAGCCAGGAGCCCCCGGCCTGCTTCATCTGATGCACCTAATATCTCCTCATCATCCTTCCAATATTGTGACGAGGCTTGCGTGTGGTAGCTTTAGGAACCTTAGGTGATGGCCATTGCCACACTCGCTGCCACACTCTACCACGCTGCGAAGGGCCCGACCCTTAGGCCGCAAGGCCCGACAGACATGCTGCATGCAACAGGCTCCACTGGGGCTCCCCGCCAAACAGGATGGGTGCATTGACCTTGCATTGCACGTGCACACGATGATGATGCAGCCTATAGCTGACGACCTCATGGCTGCTTCACAGGGCAGCAGTGTGCGCTGCAACAGTCATCATGGTTGTGTGGCCACTAGGCTCGCTCATGCAAGGTCACCGCCCCAGCCCTTTTCATGCATGGCTGCTTCTTCAACTCCCTACCAGCCCAGGTCCAGTTGGCAACGAGTCTGGCAAAATGCAGCATCCGCCATGAGACAGGTAATGTACATGCTGAGCTCATGTCCCAGCATAGCTCTGGTTGGCAGCATGATTTGTGACAAAGACCGGTGTACCAACATTGTTACAACACTCTGCTTGTGACTTCGCATGTCATCGTGGCCAACATCAACTTGCTGTCATAGTATCCAACATCTCTCTATGCAATGGTACCACCAGGCGTCAATTCACTCCCAGATGCAATGTACATGTCCAGCAACTCCGTCTTCCTTGCACATTCTCCCTTCTCCTTCAGACTCCCCTCTCAACCAGACGGTGGAGGTGCCAGCTTTGTCAGCTCAGCTGAAGAATGTCATCTTGCCCAGGAAGCCCACGATGGCGGTCCAGCGCAGGGGCACCAGCCAGGGCATGATGGTGTCCGTCACCAGCACCTGCAGTCAGTGCATTCCGTGTGCTCTTCACAAACCTGTATGGACGAGTGCGGCTCACATCACGTTTCTACATCACCCAGCAGCAGGTAGACGAAGTGGTCACAGCCTGCTTACCTGGAAAGCTACAGCACCTGGTGCATGGTTGTGGCTTGGCAATGCAGCCCTAAGCTACCTCACCCCACTGCCAAGGCTGGCTGCGTGCCACATAGGAACTGGCACTGACAGGAAGCTGCTGTGCAGTGGGCTGCCACTGCTCCATCGCTGCCTTGCTTGAGCTTCACATCTAACATCTGTGCTGTCCTGATGTACTGAGCGCGGCTGGGGGGCTGCATGCGCCATGCACCACGGCCAAAGACCGGGGCACCACCAAGAGCCAGGCCAGCCAGGCAGGGTGTGGGGTGAGCTCAGCCTGCTGCTGCTGCACCCACCCCCCACATGCCTATGAGGAGGCCAGCATGGGCATCACACCCAGATATGACCACATGATGACACCATGGGAAGGGCTGTGGGGTCATCAGGACCAGGCAGTGGGCTGCTGCTGCTGCTGAGGCTGACCTTGGTCACTGTCCAGTAGGTCATCATCCACTTGTGCAGGAAGCACAGCGGCCACAGCAGCGGGGTCAGCACGGTGAAGAAGGCGCAGGCGATCTTCATCGCCTCCATGTGGAACGCGAGGAGGCCGCTGACTGGGATGGCTAGGGGCGCCACCGCCACATACTGAGCAGCAGCAGCAACAGCAGCGGTAGCAGCAGCAGAAGCAGCAGCAGCAGCATGAGAGGAGGCATCGGTGGCACATTGTTAAGTGAAGTTTGCCTAGCATAGTGGCAATGCCAGTTTTTGGAAAGTCTGGAGTTCAGGCTGCTGGTGTATGCAGGTCTCTTGTTGCAGGTGTGCAGCTGCTGCGTGGTGTGTGCAGTAGTGGTCAGCCAGCATGGACCCTGCTCCCCAGCGCACCAGTGGGACGTACAGCACGATGCTGAGGAACTTGAGCAGGATGGTGACCGGCACGATGATGGGAGTAAAGATGAGGCCCATGACCGCGTACATGATGGTCAACGGCACGGTGGCCAGCGTGACCAGGTACAGCACCGGCAACATCCTGCGGCGCAGGCAACATCACGCCGTGTGTCACACGCGCTGCCGCGCCAAGAGCACATCGGCGTCACGGCGTGGCCCAGCGACGTAGTAGGAACAGTGTCCTGAAGTTGAGCGGCGTTGCCGGCTGCTGCAGCTGGGAGCGGCTGAGGATGCTGCGCATTGGCGGCTGTGCGCTCTCACTCCCTGCAATGGCTAGCTGGCTGCACGCCAGCACATTGGGCACCTACAGCGGGGTCAGGGATTCCAGAGGCATCTTCACGAGCTGCAGGGATAAGCGCGGTGCTAGGGGGCGGCTGGCAGTGTTCGGCAACTTGCTGATGGTGAGCAAACGCAGCCAGAAGTGCGGGCGGCGCTTCGAGTGTGACACCGCCAATGACCGCAAACCCGGCGGACACGCCAGCCCATAACGCAGGAAACACTTCACAGGAAGCGTTGCGATGATGTCAATGGATAGCTTCGCTATTAGATCGCGAGTAGCATGTGTTTTGTTCGTGTAATGTGATGTGATGTTATGACTCCACAGCTTCTGATCCCCAATTTTCCCTTCTAACTCAAAATCGAGCAAGACCTGCCATCAGATACAGGCAGCGGTTTCACGATTGCCTTCTGCACTCGCAGCAATCGCGGATACTATCAGAAATGCGCGGAGAGGCTGTAGAATTCATTTCTCGTTTTCAAGTCCTTACCCTCATACCGTTTTTGCCCAGCTCGTTACTGTTATGTCCACGCCTATTGTCTATTGCCAACTTCAGCTCCACCCATCAATGTGTGTGTGCCTCCATCACTAACTCGAGCACCAGCAACCCTTGCTCACACACATCCCCTTTGATTTGACTCACTGAAACCACGAAAATCTACCGAATTCTAAGCTGCATCTAAACGTTCTGATGAAAACTCAGAAGTGTGGGATAATGCTCAGCGCATAATAGCAGCACCATGTGCATCATTGAGCTGATATGCAGGTTTGAGACAATCATGGATACTTGGAGGGGTTCTGTTTTCAAACATAACCTCATACTATCGTCCTGACTGGAACCTTGCCGTCCGAGCCCACGAGTAGAACGGCTAGTGCAAAGTGGGCAGAATCTATCTATACATACCTGAAGACAGAACATGCCATCTACATCCTCTCAGGGCATCCCTGGTTGCCCCATGTCTTCATTTGAGCTCGCTGATGCACATTGTGCTGCTAATGTGCGCTGGGCATCACCCCACACCGTGCCAATTGTACAAGAATGTTCAAACAGGACACATATTCGGCAATGCCTCGAGAAAGGTCACTGATCACAACTTCATGAGAATGCAGAGCCGTCTACCTGTGATGTGTGATGGTGACGTGCGCATGCGAACCTCACAGTAAGAGGCAGAGTGAAAAGAGCCAGTATGCCTCACACTCGTCATCGCCACGCACCTGGGAGGACAACACAGGCATGGAAAAGGAGGCAGTAAGCCAGGCTCCCCCAGCCTGCTTCATCTGATGCACCTAATATCTCCTCACCACCCTTCTATCATCATGACAAGGCTTGCATGTGGTAGTTTTGTTAACTATACGTTATGGCCATTGCCACACTCGCTGCCACACTCTACCACGCTACTAGGTGCCTGACCCTTAGGCCGCAAGGCCCGACAGACATGCTGCATGCAACAGGCTCCAACTGGGGCTCCCCGCCAAACAGGATGGGTGCATTGACCTTGCATTGCACGTGCACACGATGATGATGCAGCCTATAGCTGACGACCTCATGGCTGCTTCACAGGGCAGCAGTGTGCGCTGCAACAGTTATCATGGTTGTGTGGCCACTAGGCTCGCTCATGCAAGGTCACCACCCCAGCCCTTTACATGCATGGCTGCTTCTTCGACTCCCTACCAGCCCAGGTCCAGTTGGCAACGAGTCTGGCAAAATGCAGCATCCGCCATGAGACAGGTAAGGTACATGCTGAGCTCATGTCCCAGCATAGCTCTGGTTGGCAGCATGATTTGTGACAAAGACCGGTGTACCAACATTGTTACATCACTCTGCTTGTGACTTCGCATGTCATCGTGGCCAACATTAACTTGCTGTCATAGTATCCAACATCTCTCTATGCACTAGTACCACCAGGCGTCAATTCACTCCCAGATGCAATGTACATGTCCAGCAACTCCGTCTTCCTTGCACATTTCCTTCTCTTGCAGACTCCCCTCTCAATCATCAGACGGTGGAGGTGCCAGGTTTGTCAGTTCAGCTGAAGAATGTCATCTTGCCCAGGAAGCCCACGATGGCGGTCCAGCGCAGGGGCACCAGCCAGGGCATGATAGTGTCCGTCACCAGCACCTGCAGTCAGTGCATTCCGTGTGCTCTTCACAAACCTGTAAGGACGAGTGCGGCTCACATTACGTTTCTACATCACCCAGCAGCAGGTAGACGAAGTGGTCACAGCCTGCTTACCTGGAAAGCTACAGCACCTGGTGCATGGTTGTGGCTTGGCAATGCAGCCCTAAGCTACCTCACCCCACTGCCAAGGCTGGCTGCGTGCCACATAGGGACTGGCACTGACAGGAAGCTGCTTTGCAGTGGGCTGCCACTGCTCCATCGCTGCCTTGCTTGAGCTTCACATCTCACATCTGTGCTGTCCTGATGTACTGAGCGCGGCTGGGGGGCTGCATGCGCCATGCACCACGGCCAAAGACCGGGGCACCACCAAGAGCCAGGCCAGCCAGGCAGGGTGCGGGGTGAGCTCAGCCTGCTGCTGCTGCACCCACCCCCACATGCCTATGAGGAGGCCAGCATGGGCATCACACCCAGATATGACCACATGATGGCACCATGAGGGGCTGTGGGGTCATCAGGACCAGGCAGAGGGCTGCTGCTGCTGCTGCTGAGGCTGACCTTGGTCACTGTCCAGTAGGTCATCATCCACTTGTGCAGGAAGCACAGCGGCCACAGCAGCGGGGTCAGCACAGTGAAGAAGGCGCAGGCGATCTTCATCGCCTCCATGTGGAACGCGAGGAGGCCGCTGACTGGGATGGCTAGGGGCGCCACCGCCAGATACTGAGCAGCAGCAGCAACAGCAGCGGTAGCAGCGGTAGCAGCAGCAGCAGCATGAGAGGCAGCATCTGTGGCACAATGTTGGGTGAAGTCTGCCTAGCATTGTGGCAATGCCAGTTTTGGAAAGTCTGGAGTTCAGGCTGCTGGTGTATGCAGGTCTGTTGTTGCAGGTGTGCAGCTGCTGGGTGGTGTGTGCAGTAGTGGTCAGCCAGCATGGACCCTGCTCCCCAGCGCACCAGTGGGACGTACAGCACGATGCTGAGGAACTTGAGCAGGATGGTGACCGGCACGATGATGGGAGTAAAGATGAGGCCCATGACCGCGTACATGATGGTCAACGGCACGGTGGCCAGCGTGACCAGGTACAGCACCGGCAGCATCCTGCGGCGCAGCCAACATCACGCCGTGTGTCACACGCGCTGCCGCGCCAAGAGCACATCGGCGTCACGGCGTGGCGCAGCGACGTAGTAGGAACAGTGTCCTGAAGTTGAGCGGCGTTGCCGGCTGCTGCAGCTGGGAGCGGCTGAGGATGCTGCGCATTGGCGGCTGTGCGCTCTCACTCCCTGCAATGGCTAGCTGGCTGCACGCCAGCACATTGGGCACCTACAGCGGGGTCAGGGATTCCAGAGGCATCTTCACGAGCTGCAGGGATGAGCGCGGTGCTAGGGGGCGGCTGGCAGTGTTCGGCAACTTGCTGATGGTGAGCAAACGCAGCCTGAAGTGCGGGCGGCGCTTCGAGTGTGACACCGCCAATGACCGCAAACCCGGCGGACACGCCAGCCCATAACGCAGGAAACACTTCACAGGAAGCGTTGCGATGATGTCAATGGAGGCATAGCCGTGTCGTGCCCCTTGAAGGTGCGGCGGGTGGGGTCCTTCGGAGAACTGATTAACCGGTGCTTACGTTGAGTTGTTTACGAACGTGTGGGAGTTGTTTACGAAGGTGTGGGTGTAGTGCTTGACCATAAGCCGTGAGGTCCGACGGTTCTGCTGGGAAGATTTAAAGCAGGTGCCGGCCAGATTGCCGCAAGGCCCGACGGTTCTGTGTGACATTGCGCACGTTGTGCATTGACATTGCGCACGTTGATATTGCAGCCTACAGCTGATGACCTTGTGACTGCTTCCACCATGACACAGCAACCACCATGGCTGCATTGACGCCAGGCTTGCTCTTGGGAACCCTGTCACACAGCTGCTAGCTCAGCCACTTGTACGCCGTTGTGCCTGGGTGACACCACACCATGAGGCCAGGCCATCAGCGCAGCTCCAGATTCATCGCCTGCTCTCCTGAAGGTGAAACGCTGCGTTGGTTTCCCCGTTAAGCCACCTGCCAGGCGGCTGGCGTCAAGGGGGTTTGTATGTCCTTGCCCTTGCCCTTGGCCTTGCCAGCGTTGCCCCTGGGAGACTCAGCTGCCTGCTCAGCCTTGGTGCACTTGGCGGGCTGGTCATCTCTGGGTCCAGGCTCAGAGCCTCAGATGGCTGTGTGGCTGCCGAGCTTCAGCCCATCACATCAGGCCCCACACTCGCTTGTAGCCCTGCTTCCTAAAAGCTGGGTGCAGCAGCCGGTGGACCACTGAAGCTGCTGGGGGCACCCAGTCCTCCAGCTGGGGCTGGTCATAGCTCAGCTTCTGGTGGCCATGCACAGCTGAGCTGACCCTGCTGGTACAAACCCATCAACCAGCACTACCTTGTCCATCAGCTTGCCATGAATCCCTCGGCCACGACACCAGCTTGCGGCAAGCCTGCAGCACTGCGTCAGCAACCCATCCACCCACCCCAAGTGCCCATGCCTGCATTTGCAAATACGACCTGGCCCCAATTGCCCCTCTGGCCCCTTTGGCAGCAGCAGCAGCCCAGCAGCAGGCCCCTCTGGCAGCAGCGGCAGCAACAACTGACATAGGCAAGGGCCTGGCTGACAAGTAGGCTGACCCAGCCACCCAGATGGGCATGGGGTTGGACCCCGGCGCCATCCAGGCAGTCAGCACTGCCTCAGGGGTGTGGGATGGGGATGGCATGCTGGACAGCTTCTCTGGAAGGCACCTTTGACTTAGTGGGAGGGTAGCAAGGGCCTTTTAAAGGTACCCTTTGGAGGTGCGAGATTGAGTGACATCGCCTCCTGGGTAGTAGGTGTTAGCAGGTATGAGCAGGTATGAGCCAAGGGTATGAGCCGGGGTCAGGCAATAATGTAGGTGGTAGGCGACCATGACCATGTGCATGCCATGTACAAGCCATGTGCATGCCATGTGCATGGGAACTCCACACAGACAGAGTAGGGGTCCACACTGAGTGTTACACTGCAATGAAGGCTCAAGGTTGAGGGCCAAGGTGCTGCTTCAGTATGGTCCGCAAGGTCCGGGCAGGCCGCGACACAGCTGTCGGAACAAATTGTCGCAGTCCAGGTCCGGGATGTCTGCTACGGAGACTGGGATGTCTGTGTCTGTGTATGACAGTGGCTGGCCTTGCGCGTCAAGCTGGTCTGCTGCGTGCAGGGTAAACAAGCCGCGCACGAGGAAGCCCAACAACAGGCTGCCAATCACCCCTGCTCGCTGATGGCCTTCACTCGTGGGCGCACAGCACGTTCCAGGAAGGCAAGCGCTTGCGGAAGGTGGTCGGTGAGGTGGGCTAACTTGGCCTTTCTTGCGTTGAACGTATTGTCCCTGCTGCGGGCAGCGCGGGCCTTTCCTGAAGCCTTCCTTCTGCGCTGTGCCTCGGTCAAGTCAGGTTGGGCTGCCTCGTCGCGGTTGAAGTCGGGGTCCTCCGGCACTGCTCTAGGCCCACCCACACCGGTTCGTCTCTTCTTCCTCGCCATAAACAATAGCAACGCGAGGCAGCAACACGTACTAAGGATTTTCGTGTTTGTCACACACATGTACGCACATTTTTCGTGTGTTCGCAGTGTGTTAGCAGGCTGAGACACATGGGGCCTGCGACGGGAGAGAACATTTTTAGGAAGCGCAAGCGAGGTGTTATAATGATGCTAGTCTCTGGGCTCATGGTGCTGTTATGTGATGGTTGCGACAGGCCAGTGTCTTGCACCCTTCAAAGAGCCCATGGATTGAATGAATATGTTTAAGGCATGTTTAAGACCTCATAGTGTCCTCGTATCCCAGCAAACCAGCATTCTCTATCTTACGCTTCTTGGTCAATGCTGCTGCTGCTGTTGCTGCCTCCAGTGTTCGCAGCGTGTTAGCAGGCTGAGACACATGGGGCCTGCGACGGGAGAGAACCGCGAGCGTTTGCCGTCGCAGGCGCTCTGGGACTCCGCGAAGGAGTTGAATGCACTGGGCAGCCCGTCTGCGACAATTCAAAAAGCGGGGCTCCACGCCCCACAACGGCGCCGAGGCCGATGCAAAGCAGATGCAGGGGGGTGGCGGCAAACGCTGGGCCTCGAAGACGTCCCAGACTATTTGAGGCGAGGCGGATTGAGCTGAAGATATCACAGCACGGTTCACAATAGAACAGGAGATAGAGGTGCATAACATAGAAGGTAGAGATAGAGCACTGAACATGGAGCACCCTTGAAGCATACACTGAGTTCACTGTGCCGTGGTTGTAGCTCAGTCTACTTGCCTATGTTTGTTTGATGATCTGGGTGCAGAGACAACAGCTTCCTGCGTGCCTACTATCGGCAGGAGCTGTCTGTGAGCAATGCCTTGCGCTCCATCTTCAGCTGGCACAACGAAACCATGAACATTTGGACACACCTGCTAGGCTTCCTGCTGCTGGCTGCGATTGCTGTGAGCTTCGTACTGGAGCCCCACCCACACCCCGAGACCTTCCCACAACACACTGCCTTCCCCATCAGCCCGGGCATCAGTCAGACACTCCTGCTGCCCAAGCGCCTTCTCTCCCCAAGCCCAGCAGAAGCCCAGGCACCAGCATTCTTATCCAACTGGACAGCAGCAGCGGAGGCAGAAGAAGAAAGCACAAAGTTGAGCTGTCTTGGTGGCTATATCATGAAGTGGGCAGGTTCTGATGACCAAGGGAATGAAAGCCACGGGACTGACGGTGTTGAGAGTGGGGCCAGGTGCTCTATGCAGCAGTCACGGGAAGAGCAACAGCCACAGGGGATACACCAGCAGCTGTGGGCACAGCAAGGGGCGCGTGAACAACAGGAAGAAGACCGGGATGAGCTGGAGCAGCAACAGCAGCAGAAGCAGCATGGCATAGCCTGTGGTGCACAGGAGGGTGCAGCAGCAGCAGCAGTGGCAGCACCTAAGTGGCCCATGTACGTGGTGATGTATGGCTTCATGCAGGTCAGAGGCTTGCAGGAACCCGTTGCTCACTGCCCATTGCTGCTCCTCCCAATTGCTCCTCCCTTACGCTCCCTGCTGCTACCCCCTGCTGCTGTTTGTATACACTTCAGTGCAACAGCCAACATGTGCAACAGCCTACTGGAGCCCCCACTTCCCGCCTGGAGCGGATGCTGCCGGTGCTGATGCTGCCGGACTAGTTGTACGCATATTCTCATGCCCGTGCTCCTGCGAATGCTGGACATTGGACGTGCACTGCTGCTACTGCTGCCCCCGTCGCTGTGGGTCCCACCCCAGCTCCTGCTGCTGCCGCTGCTGCTGCTGCCCGCAGGTGTTGCTTGTGTCCAGCCTGTGTCACACCTTCAGCTGCCTTCCCCGCCGCGTTAGCACCGCCCTGTGGAAGGCGGACTACCTGGCCATTACCTGCTCCATCGCCTGCATGTTTTACCCGTTCTGCTGGTGGGTGTGGGAATAGAACCCCTGACCTTAAGTGCAGGAGGGTATGAATCTGCTCCAGGCAATTCCTAACCCATACCTGCTGCTGCTCCTGGTACTGTGGACCCTCCAGCCCTTGTTGCTGTCCCTCTGCCCCTCTGCCCCTGCCACTGCCCCTCTGCCCCTGCTCCTGCCCCCCTCATGCCCTGTTGGTGTAGCCCTCTGCTGCCCCTGCCCCCTCCTGCAGGTACTGCTTCGCCTGCTCCTCCCCAGCCGTGAAGTACACATACATCAGCGTGACCAGCTTCCTAGGCGCATGCATCACAACAGTCAGCCTGACTGACGCCTTCCAGTCCCCTGCCCTGCAGCCAGTACGCCCCATGCTCTTCGCGGCCCTGGCAGGCTGGGGCCTGGCCCCCATGGCCCACGCAGCCTGGACCCTCTCCTCCGCCCCACCTGTGCGCCTGGCCCTGCAGCTCACGCTGGCCCAGATGCTGCTCATCGCGCTTGGTGCGGTGCTGTTCGCCACGCGCTTCCCAGAGCGCCTGAGGCCGGGTCGGTTCGACCTGCTGTTGTCCAGCCACCAGCTCTTCCACATCCTCATAGTGCTGGCCTTCGTGATGTACACCCAGGCATGCCTCACGCTGTGGAGGTGGAGAGCCGTGGGTGAGGGGTGTGGCGCGCTGCCGTAGGTGCCCAAAGAGGTTCAAATCCGGACTCTTCCAGATGACGCAGCCCCTAGTCGTAGGGGAGAGATGTGTTATCGGTTGTAGGCTGGAGGCCAGCTGCTTGTATAAGTAACTGGTCAGCTGTCTGCTGGAGGTCAGCTGCTGGTGCGGGGTTGGCTGCTGAGGGAGTTCAGCTGCTTAGCTGCAGGTGAAGGGTTTCAGCTGCTTATGTATGTATCTGGTCATTGTTGTAGCTGTAGCTGCAGCCCTTCTCACCCTCACGCTCTCCCTGTACCCCGCTTTCCCTCTCCCTGATGAGGATGGTGGTGGCAGGTGGCCCTGGTCCGGCTGCAGCACTGCTGCGGCTGCTGCTCGTATGGGCGCAGCGGCCATGTGTGCACTGTGAGGTTGCCTAGCAAGGATGGCTGGCAGCTAGGGCTGCACCATCTGGCAGTCAGCGGGGTATGAAGGGCGGGTGGTCAACATCGTGACATGCACCAGACATAGCCCTGTCTCTTGGGGTCTCACAGTGCCAGTGGTGTCAATGCCACCATGCCAGTGGTGCCCATGTTCCTATGCCAGTGCTACCGGGGGTGGATGGTGTAAAGCGGCAGTGGCTGCGGGTGGGGTGTGCGGGTGGGGTGCGGGTGGGCTGTAGGAAATGGGACGAATGCTTTGCTTAGTGGGGCTGGGGTGCGCTGAGTGTGTGTGTGAGGTACGTGAGATATGCAAGCAGCAGCAGCAGGAGTGTTCATGCATGAAGGGTGATGTACAATGGAGGGAGGAGCTGCCTCAATATAATAGGCTTATCACGTTTGGAGGGGTATTGAGCTGGCATCGTAGGTAGGCATGACTCTCACCCTGGGGCTGGAGAGGCGAGAACGAGAGATGCTAAAGGGGGGGTGGAGGTAAGGGAGTTAGGGAGTTAAGCCATGGAAGGGAATATTTGCCACCGAGTTAGTCTTGCAACGAGGTGCATGGCACAATCGGGAGAGGCATGTATTTATTCGAGAGAAGCCTTTCTCAATGATGCATGTGTGGCATGACGTATAGTATAATGTCGGAGGCTAAGCTGTTACGGGAAAATAACGACCGAGAAAAAAAATTGTTACGGGAAAATAACGACCGAGGAAAATAAAGCCACGCACACAGCCTGCTCACCGTTGTGGCGAGCAGCGCACCCTCTTCGGGGCACGAGGTCCAAGAGCTTTTGAGCTGTATTTTACGGGAGAATTAAGGTTCTTACTTTCCCCGTAATGTAAAGGGATCCTAGTATTCTATGCTATACGACTATAATGATATTCCTTGGCTTAGTGCACAATTAGTTAATTAGTGCACAATTAGCCGCTGTCGACACCAGCATGGAAACATTGAGCCCAAACAGCATGAATAAGCGCTTGACTAAATTGCTGAAACCTTACGTCCTGATCCTCAACATGCAGCGCATTGGGGAGACCAGGTGGCGCCCACTGGAGCTGTGCTGGTGGCCAGAGCAGGGGAAGCTGCCAGCCAAGGGCAAGGAGTACCCAAGCCTGGGCTACAAGCGGCTGCGAGATAAGCCACCCAAGACGCAGCCCGCTGTGGCACAGTAGTGTCTGCCCCCCCTCTTGAGCTGTTATCAGCTTACAATTAGTGCATGTTTGTCATGCCAACTCTACATCATAACCCTTAGAGGCCAGGCAATAATGTAGGTGGTAGGCGACCATGACCATGTGTGTGCCATGTAAAAGCCATGTGCATGCCATGTGCATGGGAACTCCACACAGACAAAACACCGTTTTGTGGAGGTCCACACTTAGTGTTCCACTGCAAACTAGGGCTCTATGGTTGAGGGCCAAGGTGCTGGTGTCGACAGCTTCGTTTGTGGGGTGTGGTGTACAAGTCTTGGTGGAGCATGCTGGTGGTGTATAGACTATGTATGTGCTGCTGCTTATAGCCTTCAATGGTTTACGAGGCTGCACATCATAACCGCTCAAGCCGCCACCGTCGTCAGCCATTATAATGGTTGTCCACCCTACCCATTATGGAATTCGGGGTTTTCTGCTACGCACTTGAAAGCTTGGTGGACAATTGAAGGTGCTCAACAGGCCTATAGTTGGTGTACGAACCGGGCTGCGAGCTCATCATTGTAAAGGCTACTGACAGTGTGCCCAATGCCCACTTCAGCTCAGCCTTCTGGTGTGTGTGCTTGTGCCAGTGCCTGCGCCACACACATCCCCTTTGTTAGGGGTTCAATGTTTTTTTTGATGGGATTGTCTTGAGCTGTAGCTGGCTATTGCTCTGCTGGCGCTGCCACTTGCGCAACAGGGGCTTGTCGGCTATCTCCACCCACTCCTGGCCTGGCTGGCCTGGCTTTGGCATGGCTGGGCGGTTAGTCCAGTAGCACAGCTCAGTGGGACGTGGCCCTGTGCCGACTGCACAGCTGCGGATGTTCAGCGCGGCTGACACGTCCCGGTCGTAGAACCTGCACATGGGTGTGGGAGATGCATGACGTCAATTCATGTCAGCTGTGACACGCCTGATAAATTGTTCGCATGGGTCAGTTTGGGTCACACAGGCCACCTCAGGACATCGCGTTTGCACCAGCCCGCTCTATAGCTCAAGCCGTGTCTGTGTCGCTGGCCTCTAGTTCGGCCGCGATGGTGGTGGGCGAAGATGTTTCCCCGCGGATGAGCCTATAGTAGTGGTCTCTATCACTGGGCATCGCACAAATTGTTCCAGCGACGAGTTTCAAAATCACGTGACTGTCCAGTCGGAGCAGGAGCCGGAGGTGCATCTATAGTCCTAGTTTGCTCAGGTACGTGGCGTAATACCAATAAACGCGACATGCCCCATGTCTTGACTGACCACATTTCGGTGTTTCTCTGACTGGCGCCAGGCACTAGCCAGGGCTCCATCCGCGACCGTTGGCACACACGTGTGTCCGTAGCAAGCACATCTACACAACAGGTAAGGTTACTGCAACATGCAAGTGAGGTGTGAGTGACAGCGTCTCAGCAAGCCCATGGCACGCCCAACCATGCCACAGCCATGAGAACTAATAAAATGGTATGCCACTTTGCTAGTGGCATGTTTGCACCCAAATGAAAGTACAGCCCAAGTTTCATGTGGCACTGGACCGTCACGTGATGCTGCACGGTGTTGCGATAGGCATTCAAACCCGTACGACCTTACAACAACTAGCACCCAATAGCAAGCTTGCGTCTTAAGCACATTTATTGTGGAGGGCGCCACAGGCTCCAGGCCAGGCACAACCATCAGCGGGATACAGCGCAAAAGTACGATTGCAACGCACCAGGCGCAATTGCTATCCGTGGCCTATGGGCTCCGTTCGTCAAAATTTGAATTTTCCTCAGGGCGTGTCACAGCTGAATTCATGTGTCATGTAGGGAGCGCAACTCGACTAGACGAGACGTCTCGACTCGAAAACTCGAGTCGAGTTCTGACTCGACTCGACTAGACGGTCGAGATGGACTCGAGATGAGCCTTTTGAATAGCGCATCTGCTTGGGTTGGCGGATAAAGTTGGTTTGCATAGGCATGCCCAGCAGCGTCTGAAATGCAAAATGGAGCCCGAGGGCCCTCTCCCGCCTCAACCCCCCAAACTTACCGCGCGATACAACAAGAAAGTTTTGACGCTCTTTACGACGTCTTTTTTAGTCCTTTACGACGTCGTCACGATGTAAGTACACTGCATTACCACTACGGGACTCTGAGACTGTCGATGAGTATGTAGACACTCGCTATGGCAACAATAGCCGCACAACTCAACGGCACTTATGCCTCAGCCAAACATGCATTCTGACCTGTACATAGTGCCTTGCAGACAGGCGGGCAGATAGATGCACCTAGCCTGCCTGCAGCTGGTTGAGTGGGCGAAGTCATCCCATGGCAGAATTCAAAAATACCCGTTTAGTCTAGTCAAATCGAGTCGAGATCCCGGTCTTAGAACCTGCACATGGGTGTGGGAGATGCATGACGTCAATTCATGTGTCATGTCATGTGGGATATGCTCATGTCATGCACATGTGTAGGGTTGGGTCAATGTTTACCTGGTGATGTTCTGGATGCTTGTTGAGCACATCAGGCCCCGGACTTGGGAACGCTTTGCCGTGCTTTTCACTGGCTGCAGCCACCTGCATGGACACATGGGGCAATGCACATTTGTAAGATGTCTAATCTTGACCCTACCTAGTCACCTTGACTCTACCACCGCCCAACACTGCCAACAACCCCCTATCCTCAACCCCCTCACCTGAAGGACTCAGGCGGCGTGTCAAGGAGGGTCTCACTGGGGGTGTTGTCGGCTGAGCTGACCCGGCTGGTGCGGAACTTATCCACCAGCACCACACGCTCTGGCCTGAACTGCTTCACTCCCTCCTTCTGCATCTGGCTGACAGGGACGCCCCTGCAACCAATGGTGCCGCTGCCCTTGAAGCCAGCTGCCCCATAAACAGTTCTTCTTCGCCATAAACAATAGCAACGCGAGGCAGCAACACTGTCGTGTTTGTCACACACATGTACGCACATTTGTATGTACATTGTTTCGTAGTGTGTTCGCAGTGTGCTGTTTTTGGGCGTTTAACCCTCAAAGCCCACCACAGTGTATGCCTAGCTAACCCTTTGGGATCCAATTAGGAAGCGCAAGCGAGGTGTTATAATGATGCTAGTCTCTGGGCTTATGGTGCTGTTATGTGATGGAACCCATGGTCGCGACAGGCCAGGATCTTGCACCCTTCAAAGAGCCCATGGATCGTATGCAAGTCTGAAACTACGGTGAGGTGTGAAGTAGAAATGTTCGGAAGCGGAATTCCCACCTCGATCGCATCGTCGGAGGTAGGCTATAAAAGACAGTACGTTGTCTACTGTGAGGCTGATGTTTCACAGAAGCGCTCGCCTTGCGACAGCTCATTGAAGAAAGTGACAAGAAGACACCTGACACTACAGAACATTGCATCGATTGCATCTTTCATCGCTAACCCTCGGGCTAAACAACACCACTCTAACCCCAAGCTCTGGATCCAGGTGCGCCGTGATGAAAGGCAATCCTTTTGGTGCATGGCTATGTTGAGCCTTGTATTTATGGTGGCACCCTAATCTGTGCCAAGCAGTTGGGTTAGTTTACAGCTGGTCATTCATGTCCCGGCTGCAGTGGCATGGCGCCTTATTCCGGCCTGTCAAAGGCCAAGGCGGCAACACCGCCAACACAGACACGTTGGCTGACATTGGCGGCAGGCTTGGTTGCAGGGTACATCCTTGGAATGGTGAGCATGTTACCCAAGCCGACTATATCATTTGCTCCTCGCCCTATCTCAGGGATGGTGCACGCCTGACATAAGTATCATCGCTCGCATGGCTGCCTAGCATTAGAGACATCTTCGCAGCCATACATTGTAGTGTTGCCACCCCTGATACAGGGGTCCCTATGTCCCCGTACTGCGGCTGCTCGTGCTGTCGTGGTGTTGTTCTGCAGCTGAGGGTCCAGCTAGTGCGCCAGCTGCTCAGACAGCAGCAGCCCCAGCTCCTGCCAGCCCTCACAATGTCAGCTGCCTCCAGGTGCTAGCTTCAGACTGCTTCTCAGCACCCTCAAGGGCTGTTGCCTGCCAGTGGGCCCACAGCTTGCGCTGCAACCTAATCCACATGATACCTCGCCAAGTGCACACCACCTATAGGTCTGCTTAGCATTTTGCCTGCCTACTCTGCCCCCACAGCCACCAGGGGTCCTGTGGCAACCAGCAGCTGCTCTACAATGTTGTTGACAATAGGACCAGTGGTTGGCCTTGAGAACGGTCGTTCGTACGAACTGTCAGGCGGAAGAGGTGCTATTGTGTTGAGATCCAGACTGGACATGCTCACCACTCTTCTAACAAGCATGGGTTAATGGGGAAAATGGGCCCAAGCGTGTGCATGTTTGCAGTCCAGACATCCATATACAGCTGATGCCTCTTTAGACTCTCAATCCATGGTACCGTGCCTGTACTTGCAGGTGATAATGGAGACGGCAGATGTCATGTACACCAGCAAAGTAGAGCACGCCATGCATGCAGCAACACCAGCTGAAGGTAAGCAATCACAATCAATACTCCTACTCACTTTTGTTTTCACTTTGTTATAGAGCCCGTGTTCAGGCTGCATAGGTTAAGATTACCCATAAATAACGTCAGTCTAGGATTAAATGTACAGGAGGGTGCACATGAAGCTAGGCAAAAGAACCGGACTTTCTGTCACATGTCATGGAGTGTGCCTGGGGTTATCAAAAGGGACCTCAAGTTCACTGGTATGCCGACCTTGCGGACCATACTGAAGCAGCACCTTGGCCCTCAACCTTGAGCCTTCATTGCAGTGGAACACTCAGTGTGGACCCCTACAAAACGGGTTTTGTCTGTGTGGAGGTCCCATGCACATGGCATGCACATGGCATGCACATGGCTGATACATGGCATGCACATGGTCATGGTCGCCTACCACCTACATTATTGCCTGACCACTAAGGGCCCAATGGCAACGCAGGCAAGACCAAGGGCAAAGGTCCACCGGCTGCATACTGAACCGGCTGTACCGGCCGCACCTCCAAAGGGCACTTGCAAAAGGCACATATACAAAGGGCACCTCCAAAAGGGCATGCCAAGTTCACTGAAGCAGTACGTGCCATTTGCATGTGGACAGGTTCACATGGTTCCCCTCCCTTGGCGTCAAGTACCCCAGCCACCATGGCCAGTGTGCTCAGCCCCCTTCAGGCAGCCCCAGCGCCAGCAAAGCCTCAGCCAGTGTCACGGCAGCTGGACATCAAGCCTGCTGGTGACACCATCCATTCCCTGCTAACCAGCAATGGCTCGCCGTACCAAGGTTTCCAGACACGCATCATGTGAGGCTTGCCTAGTGCTGTGGTAGTAACGGCCGAGGCATGTGGAGCTGTCAATACAACGTTGCAAGCCCCAGGGCCCTGTGTCATCATCAGTGCTCTTGATGTGCATGGGAGCATGGTGACAAGCACATGGCTAGCATGGCTAAGGTCAGCTGGCCTGGGACTGATGCTGCTTATCTTCAGTCTGGTGGTTTTCATGCAGAGTCTGATGCTACGTAATTTGCCAGTTTCAGATGCCATGCCTGTTGTGCTTGCTTGCATGTATGCAGGTATGGCACTTACAAGCTGGTGCAAGCCATGCCAGGTACCATGCCTCACAAGCGGCCTTGAGACTCTCGAAATCACAGATGCTGCATCAGCCCCCTCCTCGCCCTTGCTCTGTTGCTGCTCGCTGATGCAGGGGGTGAAAAGCTGACTGGCTTCACTCGTGTGATGCACCGCACCACAGACGACTTCCTCATGGACGAGGTCAGCCCTGCCCCACAGCACTGCGTGAACATCCTTGTATGCTGACAGGCTGAGCCTACCTCAACCTGTTAAATGCAGCCCCACAGCAGTTGCTGCAGCTCCAGCGCTGGACAAACAGCTGCCAGTTGCTGCAGCTCCCACAGCTGTCTTGCTATTGCTGCCGTGCGCACCTGCAGGTCCCGACTTTCAGGGCCCAGCCCCTGCATCCCAAATGTGACGAGTACTGCGATTTCCCAGTGGCAGACCGCGCCAATGCAGTGGTGCAGTGGTGAGCATGGACTAGAGCACCCATCACCGAGTCAGGCAAGCAGCTGCATGTGGGGGCCTAGCCGTGACCAGTGGAACCTTGGATGCACCCAAAACCCTGGCTCGGGCTGGAAGGGGACGGAAGGCTGGGTGGTGAGAGGGGCTGTTGCGGTGGTGCAGGATACAAGCAGTGAAGAAGGACCCCAGCATGCTCAAGGGCGCATGGGTGCTGCTGCTGGAGTCGGACTGTGAGTTATCCTGGTCACGTGCCTTGCACTCAGATGGCTGGTGTTGAGGTTCTCATGCATGGGAGCTGCATCACTCCCTCCAGCAGTCTAGGCTCACTAGGCTCATAGCTGCTGATATCTGCTCATACCTACTTATTCCCGTGTGTCACTCATTCTCGCACCTCAAAAGGGCACCTCCAAAAGGGCACCAGGTGCCTAGCAGCATCTCTCAGCCAGTCATTGCCACTGACGACACCAACAGCACAAGACGGCAACCGAGCTGTGTTCACACGCCGGGTGTGTGGCCTTGCATGCAGACGTGTGGATGAAGCCAGTGAGGGCCCCTGACGCTGCCAGCTCAGCTCCAGGCTTCCAGTACGCCTGTGAGTTTGTTGGGCAGTCATGGACACGTGTAACTAGGCAGGATTAGGAGCAGCCAACTGTGGGTTGCGCCAACTGTGGGTTTTCTGTGGGTTGCGCCAACTCTCTCTTCCTCCACTTGACCTGCAATGGTCACGAGACACCTAATCCCCAGCACCTTTGCCCTCAATCTTGAGCCTTCATTGCAGTGGAACACTCAGTGTGGACCCCTACAAAACGGTGTTTTTGCAGTGTTTTGCCTGTGTAGTGCTCCCATGCACATAGCTTATACATGGCATACACATGGTCATGGTCGCCTACCACCTACATTATTGCCTGACCCCGAAGGGCTATTGTGTAGAGTTGGCATGACAAACATGCACTAAGTGCGAGCTGACGAGCTCAAGATAGGGGGGCCACACACTACTGTGCCACAGCAGGCTGCTCCTGCTGGGCCTTGGGTGGCTTGTCTCGCAGCCGCTTGTAGCCCAGGTCAGGTCTAGGTCAGGTCTAGGTCAGGTCATGGTCATGTCTAGGTCAAGGTCCTGGTCCAGAGTCTATGCACCATCGTCACTTGCCTGGGTTGGAGTAGTGCTGCTGCATGGTGACCGCTAGCTGCATGGAGTGATGACTGATGGTGTTGTGGTCACCCATCAGGTTGACGCTGACCAGTTGTTGCAGCTTGGCCAGCAGCTCCTGGTTGCTGGGGTCATCAAAGGGAGGCTTGAGGATGAAGTGGAGGTTCTGCCTTGGGCGCCCAAGCCGCCGCTGCAGCTGGTTGTAGGGTGTGAGGAAGGTTGAGTTGGCAAAATACTCACAAAACACATGCAGCTGCTCCAGCATGATGGGTATTCGCTGTCATGGGGCATGCTGGTGGCTCAGTGGATGCTGCTGGTGGCGGGTGGCGGGCAGCGAGGCGGGCACTAGGTGGCCTGAGCGTGGGCCTGAGTGCTGGGGCAGGCTCTGGCTCGGGATCAGGATCAGGATCATGCCCAGGCCCAGGATCGCAGCCCATAGCCATGCTTACAAGGCGGGGGCGGGTGCGTACCTGTCGTCGTTGGGTCTTCCATTTAGCCCTTCGCTCCTCGCGTTGTTTGCCTGGAGGGGTGCGAGGACTTCAGCTGGCATGAACAGTAGCGATGTGAGCAGCGCTGAGCTCACCGGACTGCACAGTTGCAGCAGACCACACCACGACTACGACGAACCGTGTTTCCACGGGCTTTCAATCAGATGCAGCTCTTGCTCTGCGGCACTGGGCCGCTTCCTCGGAGGCATTGCGCCACTAGGCTCATACCTGCTCATACCTGCTCATACCCAGGAGGCGATGTTACTCACTCTCGCACCTCTAAAGAGCACCTCCAAAGGGCACTTCCAAAAGGCCCTTGCTACCCTCCCACTAGGTCCAAGTCAAAGTCCTAGTCCCACACCTAAACCCCAGCATGGCTGCTCAAGGTGTTGGCCCTGTGTGGCTGTTACACTGGCTCGTTGCTGCCAGGTTGTCACCGTCACCGTCATCGTCAAAGCTGTGTTTTGTCCACCGATAATCCACTTCACACAACACCACTGGCCTGACTCATTGCTTAACACCAGCCAGGAGTGTTTAGATATAAAACTGGGTATGATTCCAATTCAATGAGCCCTACTGGTGTGACCAGATCTTCGTGAGTTCGCTTTCTTCACAGTCCAGATTCAACAGCTACCGTATGTGTACAGCCACCGTTGTCACCCTGCTGCCACTGCCCGGCTGCTGCTTAGATGACTACATTCAAGCCGAGCACCCCAATGCTGCGCCTCACATCAAGAAGCTGTTTGGCAGCAGTGCGCCGGCGCCAGTGCCAAACTCTGGGCCCGCCCCTGCGCTGCTGAGGTTCAGTGAGCTGGAGGTTGTGGCGCCTGAGTGGGAGCGGGTGACTGCCCTGATCGAGGAGGACAAGGCAGCGGTGGATGCGCTAGGTGAGTCCCACTGTTCACACAGCCAGGCGGCCTATAGCCGCATGTGGCCTTGGCTACAGCTACAGCTGTGGCTGCTGAAAGTAAAGGCTATAGCTGCACACACAAGCAGTGCTGTAAGTTGTTGGCAGTGCCTCCTGTGGTGTAACTACAGCGCAGGGTTAGGGCACAGCACAGCCACGCCACACACAGGATAAAGCCATGCCACACATGTCTTGCAGGGTGGAAGCCTGCTAAGACTAGTCGACCGCTCGGGGTTTGCCCTTGCTACCCCCCCACCAGACCCCATTGCGCTGTATGTCAAAAGCTGCATTGCAATCCCTGTTCAGCCACCTGCCTGTGCGCGCTAGCCATAGCTGATACGCCATGTCTTAACTTGGTGCTTTGGGTAGAGTTCCTCACTGTTGTGTTTTGTGGAGTGCTCGCTCTTAATTGCGGGGTTGAGCTCACTTCAGCTTGCTATAGCTGGATATGCCATTGTGACAGGTAGACTTGCAGTGGCATGACGGAGGTGCTGTGGGTTTGATTTGGTATGGCAGGGTGGGTGCGGGAGATGTACGCCTGGGATGTGGCTCTGGCGCTGCACCCGGATGTGAAGATGCTGACGCAGGTAAGGGAATGAGCAGTGCAGTCTGTCCCCACAATGCGGGCATGGCCACACTGCAAAAGTGCACGTGGTCAAAGACACCCTGTGCATGTGCATATGTTCTCTATGTCAGGCCAACCCCAGCCCCACTGCATGCTGGGTCAGCGTCCTGAGTGAGGGCGGCGAGTCTGCCTGAGGTACACATTACCCTGGCCAACACTACAACTTGACATGACCCAGGGAAGGGCATGCTGCATGGCCTGAAGTTCCTTGCCACTTAATCAGACTCTAGAGTACATGCATAGCAGCACCTTGGCCCTCAACCTTGTTTTTGCGGGCATTCAGTCGGATGCGGCTCTTGCTCCGCTGTACTGGGCCGCTTCCTCGGAGGCATTGCGCCACGAGGCTCATATCTGCTCATACCTACTTATACCCGTGTGTCACTCTCGCACCTCCAAAGGGCACATATACAAAGGACACCTCCAAAAAGGTACCAGGTGCCTAGCAGCATTTCTCAGCCAGTCATGCTGCCGCAGTGCCACATGCCACATGCATAGCAGCATGCAGCCCGCATGCACGCCAGCACTGGCGGGTAGCCAAGCTGTGGACCACTGACATGAGTGTAGGAGCCTTACGAGAGCGTGCTGCTGGTGCAACCACCTCATGAGGACCACCTGGGCAACGCCAGCATGTGCCACTACACATGGGGGGCCATGTGAGTCAAGATCTTGTTCCTGCTTGTCCCAGCCCCCTTGTCCCTCACTAGGGCCTCCATTTGAGCCTCCTGTGAGTTGGTTGGCTCCTTCTCTGAGCAGGCCTGTTACTGAGGCTATGCTGTCCTCAATCCCACCCGGAGTACAGATACAAAGCCCCTGGTAGTATGGGTGATGTGTGCTGTATACGGCTCAAGGACTACACCACACAGGCTAGAGGCTGGCTGTCTGCTCCTTACCCATGAGGATTGTGGAAGACCGAGTGGCTGCCCCCTGACCCTGATTGCGCGCAGCTACAACGACTCCAGCAGCACTGTCTGGCGGTGGGAAAAGCGAGACTACACGGCCCTGAAGGACGCACTCAAGGTATGCTGGCCTTCCTCATGTGGCAGCAGGTTGGAGTAGGGAGGGATCAAGATAGCACGAGAGGTGTGACTGCCATGTCTCGCGCTACCCTTGTGGGTTTGAGTTGTTGATTATGATTGCTGAACTACGAGCGCATAGCATGTGATCTCTAGCAACCGACCCTGTGGTGCATGTTGCGCCGCGGTGCAGGTGCCCCATTTGGCGATGCCACCCGAGCCTTTCAAGCCCAACACTTGGCACTTGCAAGCACATGAGCCTGTGACGGAGCAGCTCCACGCGACCCTGACTGCCATGATTGCTCAAATGAACAGGGCCATTGACCTGCTGCCTGATCTTACCAACAAAGTCAAAACAGCTAGACGCATGCGACTGCTGTAGAAGATGCCAGTCTAGCCATACGAATGGACTAGTGATTGAGCAAGACTGCTAGCATCCAGCCAGCAGCAACCAAGACATGCGACCGTCCATGGCTTACGGCTGTCTGCTTCCAGCGTGATGCACTCCCGGCTGAGTAGCAATCCCAATGATTGGTGGTACACATGCATGTGTCCTCAGCTCCATGGCTGTACTGCTGGTTCTGCGCAATGGTTGGTGGATGCTTGTCAATGCTTCTCTGGTAGCCCCTCCTTGGGGGGCCACTCCTTTGCCACCCTGCAGCAGCCACAGCACACACCTTGCTCATAGACTGCATGCGTTCACTCATCTACCATACTGCACCAAAACAGTGGCACTCACAGAGGGTTGAATTCAAGGAGACCGTCCTCGCCCCAAGGCATGCCAGGCAGGCGCCGAATACGCATCCATGGATACCTGCACAATTGTCGACTGGGCTTAGTGCTGCCGTGTCACATGGGAGCATTGCTGGGGCAACTCACGGGGGAATGGGGTGGGGCTCGTGATGCTCGAGACCGAAAATCAAGTCGTAAACCATAAACGCTGCGCTGACGGGACCCAGGATCATGAAGCCAATGACTTCCTTTCGCAGGGCCTTCTGGTTCTCTTGCGGGGTGCCCTCAGGCGCCTTTGGGAAGTATGCCTGCCAGCGCGCCTCTGGGGTGATGCTGGGCGCACCGCCTCCCATCCTACGCACGCCCTGTAGGGCAACCTGCGCGGTCTTTCGCAAGGCTTGCATCTTAGGGGGTCTGCCTGTATGCAGCACTGTCACTGATGATGTCGCTGATGCGCCTTCGCCTGTCGGGTTCGGGTTCGGAGTTCCCGACAGTTGCTGGTTAGTTGAGTACATGCTTGCTTGCTTTGCCGGACGTCCTGGCCACATTGGGATCAGCTCCTTGACCGCCAGACGCAGTGCGTGTAGCAGCACCTCGCAAGCAGGGAAGCAGCATCAAGCTACCTGCAGGTTGAGATTGGCGACCCAAGCTCAGCTGCCATTGGTCATTGTTGCCTCGGCACGAGGCCGTACATCAACTATATATCTGTCTGAGTGCTAAACTATGTCGAGGCAGGGAACAGCCCCCTTGTCCCTCACTAGGGCCTCCATTTGAGCGCCCAAGCAGCCACTAGCAGCCACTAGCAGCCACTAGCAGCCACTAACTAGATCCGACTCAAACAGTGTTATTGGGCTGTGTGGAGTAAACCCAGTGCACATGGCACATGAGCCGCCTACCACCTACACTATTGACTGACCACGAGGGCAATGTGTAGAGTTGGCATGACAAAACATGCGCTAATTGTAAGCTGATAAAAAGCTTAAGATAGGGGGCACACACATTACTGTGCCTCAGTGATAGCACACATCTCACTTATTCATGAGTCAGGAAGATGAAGCCTGCTGGTCCTGCCCACCCCCCTCCTGCTGCGCCTGGCCGAGTGCCTGGCCGAGATCACACAGGCAGCCCAAGCTTCAGGATGGGGAGATGCTCTTAAGAATTAAGGTGCCCCGACAGCATCCACAAGGCAACAGGAGCACAGCAGTAGCAGCAGGCCCACAGCCTGGAACCAACCTCCCACCGATTTCCGCCCCCAAAGCTTCAGAATCCCCAGCCTGCCAGGCAGCCATGCCTGTTGATGCTGGTGAGAGGAGAGCTGCAGCAGCAATCCCGTGCAGCCGGTGGACCACTGAAGCTGCTGTGGGCACCCAGCCCTCCGGCCGGGGCTGGTCATAGCTCAGCTGCTTCAGTAGCTGCAGCCAACACTTCTGGTGGCCATGCACAGCTGAGCTGACCCTGCTGGTACAAACCTCAGCAACCAGCACTACCTTGTCCATCAGCTTGCCATGAATCCCTCTGTCACGCCACCACCCTGCAGCAAGCCTGCAGCACTGCGTCCACACCCCCCCACCCCACCCCGTGTTGCCATGCCTGCAATTGCAAATTAGTCCTGGCCCCAATTGCCCCTCTGGCCCCTCAGGCCCCTTTGGCAGCAGCAGCAGCCCAGCAGCAGGCCCCTCTGGCAGCAGCAGCAACAACTACTGACATAGGCAAGGGCCTGGCTGACAAGTAGCTTGGGGTACAAGCGGATGCGAGGCCAGCAGCCCTGTGAGAGGCAGCTGAACAAACGCAGGGCCACCAGGCGTGCGGACTGGAAGCCCCCAGCAGGTCAGATGGAACACCGCTTGGTGCGCCCAGCCTGGAGCCAGCAGCGTGACTAGCCAGTGCGGGGCCTGATGTGGTGCCCTGTAGTGGCCCCCCGCAAGCCCCCACAAGCCCCACGCAGCAGCCAGGAAGCCACACCGGCAGCAGCCTCAAAGCCAGGGCCCAGCACTCCCCCTCCAGCCAAGCGCAGCAAGCGCATCAAGGCTGAGCAGGCAGCTGAGCCCACCCACCAGCCCACCAAGGGCAAGGCCAACGGCAAGGCTGCTAAAGCCAAGCCAGCACCACAGCCAGGCAGGTGGCTGGACAGGGACTGCAATGCAGCGCTCAACATGCACCGCGTTGGGGAGAGCAGGTGGCGCCCACTGGAGCTGTGCTGGTGGCCAGAGCAGGGGAGCTGCCAGCCAGAGGCAAGGAGTACCCAGGCTTGGGGGTACAAGCGGCTGCGAGACAAGCCACCCAAGACCAAGCAGGAGCAGCCCGCTGTGGCACAGTAGTGTGTGGCCCCCCCATCTGAGCTGTCATCAGCTTACAACAAGTGCATGTTTGTCATGCCAACTCTACATCATAGCCCTTAGGGGTCAGGCAACAATGTAGGTGGTACGCAACCATGACCATGTGTATGCCATGTATATGCCATGTGCATGCCATGTGCATGGGAACTCCACACAGACAAAAACACTGTTTTGTAGGGGTCCACACTTAGTGTTTCACTGCAATGAAGGCTCTAGGTTGAGGGCCAAGATGTTGCAGCAACAGTTACTAGCCATGATGGCAATCAAGGCAATCATGGCTACGTTTGAGCAGACAAGCCTCGTTGAGGAATCAGGCCTGCTAGACGGCTTCTACAGGCTCAAGCTGACCAGGAGCCTGGTGCGGCATGACAGTGGCCTGACCCAGGCCAGCCGCAACACCCTGTGCAAGAATGACAACACTGAGCTCCAGCTGCAGTACCTGGCAGCAGCCAGCCCAGCTGGCACCTCCCTGGTGGCCAACCAACAGAATGTGGCCGTCACCCCTGCCTTGGAAGCAGTGTGGGAGTCAACCCACAGTAGGCAGGGCACAAGCTCAGGCTGCATGGCATGCATTGGAGCGTTCTGGAGTGCTTCCGCACGAACGTGGGTGGGCAAGTGGCACCGCAAGGGGGAAGGGGCAGGGACAGTGGTGGGCTGCCCTCATGCCAGTGTCCTAACTTCGTGTGCTAATAGCCGGCTGGGCTGATGAAGGACTGTCCAGGGCTCCAGGGCTCCAAGGCTGTAACAGAGCACTTGTGTATTTTCACACAATCGTGATTTTTTCACGGGAAACCCAAGTTGCTTGAAAAGGCCACCGCCCGTCGCACTGCGCATCGCGTGATGGCTAAGACGAAGCACAAGAAGGACCCGGGAAAGAAACATAAGGGTTCGTGTCCCCAGCCGTGACGTGAGCCCTAGACGTGAGTTACGCGCTGTGTGATAACCCGTCGCTCCTGTTGGTTCCATTGCAGCGTCTCGTTCCGCCCAAGGCAAGCAACGACAGGCGCGCCGTGATGGCTGGACCACGACCCGACGCCAGGTGTGGGTCCGCCCCCGCCTTATGTGTCCCCGTACTGTTTGTGTTGACCCCGCCTTGTGTCTTGGCCTGTCAAAATGGCAACCTCGCTTGGCTGCAGGTCATCAAGGTCCCCGAGGGCGCAGTGCTGCGCGGCTGCAAGAAGACCAGGCGCAAGCTGAGGGAGCACCTCCGGCTACGGGCTGAGATCCACTCTCAGCTCCGCTTCATCGCTTCGCTGTTTGTATTGCGCATTTTTCTCACCTGCCTGGTGGGCTACCCTACCCCGGGATATGCCAGCGCCCCTCAGCCTCCAGCCGTGCAGCCTCCCCAACCCCCTGATGCTCCCCCCCTACCCCCACTCCCCCCACGGGCCCCTGCCCAGCCTGCACCTGCCCAGCCTGCCAGCATGGAGTGTGACAATGACTCTGACTCCGAGTCACACTGTGACTCTGATCCAGAGTCACAGTCTGACTCGGAGTCAGAGTCAGAACCTGAGCCAGTCACGCAACCCCCCCAAAGGCGCTGCAGCGCCCGCCTGGCAGCCCTTGCACCCGCAGCACCCACTGGCCCTCCCTTGCCCCTTGACTGCGAGGACCCTGTCATGCTGAGGCAGCTGAAGGACTTCTGCAAGTTCTTCGCCAACCTTAACTTCAAGACATGCTACAACCAGCTGCAGCGGCGCCTTGTGCGCGACCGCCACCCCATGCTCATGCCAGCCTTTGAGGACCCCAGCAACCAGGCGCTGCTGTCCAAGCTGCAGGAGCTGTGCAGCATCAAACTGACGGGTTTCCACAACACCCTCGACGCACACTCCATGCAGCTGGCGGTGGCCATGCAGCAGCACTACTCCAACCCAGGCAAGTAATGGTGGTGACTAGACCTGACCTAATACCTGACCTTATACCAGACCTGACCTGATACCTGACCTGACCTGACCTGACAAGGGCTTCTCCTCCTGCTCCCCCTCCACAAGATCTCCCCTACAGGGTGTTGTCCCTGAGGTGACCCTGCCTTCCATTTAGATCCTCAACCTGGAAGTAATGCCAGGGCCGTGATGAGGGTGGACGCCAGCACCACAGCCAGGCAGGTGGCTGGACAGGGACTGCAATGCAGCATTGAACATGCAGCGCATTGGGGAGAGCATGTGGCGGCCGCTGGAGCTGTGCTACTGGCCAGACCAGGGAGCGCTGCCAGCAAAGGGCAAGGAGTACCCTGGCCTGGGCTACAAGCGTCTGCGAGACAAGCCCCCCAAGGCCAAGGAGCAGCAGCAGCCTGCTGTGGCACAGTAGTGTGTGCCTCCCTTTGTTGAGCTGTCATCAGCTTACAATCAGTGCATGTTTTGTCATGCCAATTCTACATCATCGCCCTCGGGTCAGGCAATAGTGTAGGTGGTAGGCTCAACACTCCACACAGCCCAATAACACTGTTTGTGTCGGATCTAGTTAGTGGCTGCTAGTGGCTGCTAGTGGCTGCTAGTGGCTGCTAGTAGGTACTTGGCCCCCGGCTCAAACGGAGGCCCTAGTGAGGGACAAGGGGGCTGCCCTCATGCCAGTCTGCTGAGTGCTCCAATGTGACCTCACCCGTGCTCCAATGTGACCTCACCAGTGCTCCAATGTGACCTAACCCCCTTGTGACCTGTTAAGCGACATGCACCGTGTGACCTGCTAGGTGCCATGCACAATGTGTTTCTTGCATGCCATGCTGGGCCAGGTTCGCCAAATTCATGTCGACCTCAGCCCTGGCACGGCCACTCCGCGTCGGGCGTAGGGTTATAATGAGCTGTAGCAGCTAAGAGCCTTCAGCAGGTCAAATGTAAGACCGCCGATTGCACAGCCTGTAATGTATCCCTGGCCATCATGGCAGGGCCTGCAACTTAGCCCTGAACCTCCGGCGGGCAGGAGAGGCTCCATGGCGCCCAGTGGAGCTGTGCTGGTGGCCACATTGAGCAAGGGCGCCGGCAAGCTGCGAGACCGGGCAACCCTACGCAAGGAGTACCCTGGCGTGAGCGTCAACAAGCTGCGAGACCGGGCACCCAAGGCCTAGGCCCAGCAGCCTGGAGCACAGTAGTGTGTGCACCCGGCACTCTCGAAGCTGTTGCTGTGTTTCATGCCCGCTTGAATCGCTCAGACCAAGCGGGCAACCTGCTCAGACCAAGCGCCGCTGGTGTATGCCTCGATGCAACTTTTGTCAGCATCATCAGACTGGGTGCATGGCGGCCAACGGCAGATCAACGGCAGTGGGGTGTAGTAAAGAGAACAGTGAAAGCACGCAGAAACAAGACTTGCTGCGTCATGGTCAAATGATCTTGCAGCAATAAGTAAAGCGCTCCAGGTAATGCAGCAAGTCTCCTTGCTTCAGGTAATGCAGCAAGTACTGAACCATAGCTAGTAGCTGTCTGCTTCCAGCGTGATGCACTCCCGGCTGAGTAGCAATCCCAATGATTGGTGGTACACATGCATGTGTCCTCAGCTCCATGGCTGTACTGCTGGTTCTGCGCAATGGTTGGTGGATGCTTGTCAATGCTTCTCTGGTAGCCCCTCCTTGGGGGGCCACTCCTTTGCCACCCTGCAGCAGCCACAGCACACACCTTGCTCATAGACTGCATGCGCTCACTCATCTACCATACTGCACCAAATCAGAGGCACTCACAGAGGGTTGAATTCAAGGAGACCGTCCTCGCCCCAAGGCATGCCAGGCAGGCGCCGAATACGCATCCATGGATACCTGCACAATTGTCGACTGGGCTTAGTGCTGCCGTGTCACATGGGAGCATTGCTGGGGCAACTCACGGGGGGATGGGGTGGGGCTCGTGATGCTCGAGACCGAAAATCAGGTCGTAAACCATAAACGCTGCGCTGACGGGACCCAGGATCATGAAGCCAATAACTTCCTTTCGCAGGGCCTTCTGGTTCTCTTGCGGGGTGCCCTCAGGCGCCTTTGGGAAGTATGCCTGCCAGCGCGCCTCTGGGGTGATGCTGGGCGCACCGCCTCCCATCCTACGCACGCCCTGTAGGGCAACCTGCGCGGTCTTTCGCAAGGCTTGCATCTTAGGGGGTCTGCCTGTATGCAGCACTGTCACTGATGATGTCGCTGATGCGCCTTCGCCTGTCGGGTTCGGGTTCGGAGTTCCCGACAGTTGCTGGTTAGTTGAGTACATGCTTGCTTGCATTGCCGGACGTCCTGGCCACATTGGGATCAGCTCCTTGACCGCCAGACGCAGTGCGTGTAGCAGCACCTCGCAAGCAGGGAAGCAGCATCAAGCTACCTGCAGGTTGAGATTGGCGACCCAAGCTCAGCTGCCATTGGTCATTGTTGCCTCGGCACGAGGCCTGGCCCGTGGTACGTACGCCACATCACGACCCATCACATCACCCCTGCACCAAACCCGGCTGCCATGGTCATTGCTGCCTTGGGGCATATTGCGGTGGGGTGGGGTAAGGCAAAGCGTGCTACGGGTGCCTGCTCACTGGCCTGGCGCACCTGGCATCTGCTCAGCTTTCGTCTGGCCTACTTGTTTGTCACTAGCTGGCCAATCTCCTCCTCTCTCACCCTCCTGAGGCTGCGCTGACCGCCTGGGTGACCGCCTCATGCAGCAGGTACTGGAGCTCTGAAATTATTCTCACTGTACGTTGTTCTAAAGGCAAAGAGGCAACCATGCCTGGTGGCAGCAGGTCAGGAGCACCAGTAGCCATTCTGTCACACCAGGACCAACGCAAGGGTGTGGATAGAGGTCACTCTAGTTTCCCTGCCCGTGGTCGTGGGCGTGGTGTGCAGGGGCTCATGACCTCTGATGAGGGCCACCAGTTCAAGCGTGATGGTGGGCAGTGGCAGCCAGTGCCACAGGGCCTTGTTCCTCATGGCGGTGGAGGCCGTGGCGGCCCGCTGCGAGGCCGTCGGGGTGATGACCAGTGGGACCGGGGTTATGACCAGTCCAGCCATGGTGAGCGCAACCCGTATGGGCGTGACAGGCAAGGCAGGGGTGGCTATGGCCGTGGAGGCGCACGGGGAGGCCAGGGCCGTGGCAGCCAAGGAGGCCCAGGAAGTGGTGGCAGCCAGGGAGGCCCTGGGAGTGGTGGCAGTCAGGGGGGATGGCAAGGAGGCCAGGGTGGCCAGCAGGGTGGCGGCCAAGGCAGTTGGCAAGGAGGCCACGGTGGCCAAGGAGGTGGTCGGCTGGGTGGCACTCAGCAGCCAGCATTTGCTGCTCCCGCAATGTTTCACCAGCCTAATGAGCCACTTGCCTGTGAGCATTGTGCACCCCATCCATGCCAGTGCGCATGGGAATAGGAATCTGCCTGGACTGGTGTAGGATGCAACCTACCAGGCGGGGACCAGCGTGTTGCTAACATGGTGTATGTGAATGAACCATGTAAGCTGGACTCCCCACGCATCCTAGGAGTTGTTTGTTCTTCTATAACAAAACAAGTGCCTCTTCCGTTTGTCTTCACAGCCAGACTAGGAGGGAGAGAATGTGTAGCTATGATAGACACTGGAGCTACGTACACCATCTTGTCAGAGAAGTGGCTAAATCAACCAGGCTACAAGAACAAACATATGAGCGTGACTCTTTTGGAACGAAGGATCTCGGTGGTGGCTGCAAACAATGCATCCATGCCTATCACCCAGCAAGTCCATGCAACTGTGTCAATTGAGAGGAGTGTTACGCCTGTGGCAGCCAAAATCTTACCAGAGATGCTGGAGGGTATTGACCTAATCTTGGGTGCTGACTGGCAGAAGTCACATGGCGCTGTGCTGGACGTTGGCTCAAACATATGCCACATCAAAGTCGGCAACAAGTTGCACAAGCTACACTCTCAGCACCACAAGTTCAGGCCGGGCGCAGCTGTTCTCGCCGCTGTGGCGGACAGTGGTGAAGCAGTGAAAGTGCTGAGCGCAAAACAAGCTGCAAGGGCCCTGAGAAAAGGTTGCTGCAGCGTGCTTGCCCTGGTCCAACCATCGGCTGCAAATGATGATGAAGGCTGGTACAACGGCAGCCTTGCATCCGTTCTCGTCAACAACCAAGAAGGGTGTGAGAGGCCTGGGCTTGTGCCGGCCTCAGTTATCGACAGCATGGTGCATGAGGAATTCCCAACAGTGTTCCAGGACATGCCAGCTGGACTACCGCCTGACCGAGGGGTAGGCCACACCATACGTTTAGAACCTGGACATGCACCTCCTTACCAACGTGCTCGGCGCTACAGTCTGAAAGAAATGGATGAGATGAGGAAGCAGGTAGCGGAGCTGTTGGCAAAGAAGCTCATTGAGCCTAGCAGCAGTCCGTATGGTGCCCCAGTCTTGTTTGTGCAGAAGCGTGATGGCACTCTCAGGATGTGCATTGACTTCCGCGCGCTAAACAAACTGACTGTGAGGGATAGGTACCCCCTGCCAAGAATTGACGACCTATTTGACAGAGTCCAAGGGAAGACGGTGTTCAGCTCGTTAGACCTCCAAAGTGGTTATCACCAAATACGCATCACTCCTGAGGACGTGCCCAAAACTGCTTTCGTCACACCTGGAGGGCAGTTTCAGTACAAGGTGTTGTGTTTTGGGTTGACGAATGCCCCAGCCACCTTCCAACGTGTGATGAACCGTATCTTTGAGAAGCAGCTGCTGGCGGGCACGGTACTCGTGTATCTTGACGACATCTTGGTCATGAGTCGTTCGCCGGCGGAGCATGTACAGCATCTTCGAGAGGTGTTGCAAGTCATGAAGGATAACAACTTGTATGCTAAGCTTAGTAAGTGTGAGTTTAACAAACCTGAGCTGAAGTTCTTGGGTCACATCGTGGGAAGGCATGGCATTGCCGTAGATCCTGCCAAAGTGCAAGTCATTCAGGACTGGGCTATGCCCACGTGTCTTAAGGAATTGCAGGCATTCCTTGGCCTCGCAAACTTCTTCCGGCGTTTCATTGCAGGCTACAGCACCATTGCTGCACCGCTGACAGACCTTACTGGTGAAGCTGTGGCGGCTGGTACAAATTGGAGACAGCTCAGTGAGCCTGCTGTAAATGCTTTCAACGCTCTCAAAGAAGCTCTGTGTTAAGCACCTGTCTTGGCTCTCCCTGACCCGTTACAACCTTTTGAGGTGTGGTCTGATGCCTCACTTGCGGGCACGGGAGGTGTCCTGATGCAAAACGGCAGAGTGGTTGCGTACACGAGCCACAAGTTCACTCCGGCTCAAGTCAAGTACACCACAGGGGAGCAGGAATTGTTAGGTATCATAAGAGCAATGCAAGAATGGCGCTGCTACCTCGATGGAGCAGTGCATGTGACTATTGTGACTGACCACAACCCTCTGATCTACCTGAAAACTCAAACCAATCTTTCAAGGCGACAAGCCCGGTGGATGGAATTCCTGGCACGCTTTGACCATCACATTGAGTACAAACCAGGCAAGGGCAATGTGGCAGATCCTTTGAGTCGCAATCCTGGTCTGACACATCACGATGACGATGATGACGGCCAACCCATCCTACTCACCATGGGTGCCCAGCTCTGTGTGTCAGGTGTGTATGCCATGGTGATGACAAGGCGACAGGCTGGCTTACAAGTGCAGCCTCCTTTTCAGCCCCCACCGGTGCCACCTAGCCAACCAGCTGCCCCCCGCAAGCAAAAGCGCCAGCAAAAGCGTGCGCGCTGTGCCAGCGGTGGTCAACCTCCTCCCTCCGTGGTCCCATGTGACAAGTGGCCTGATGGGGGGGAGAAGCAGCTGGATTCGGCCACACACACACCTGCAGGCAAAACCCATAGCACGACGCAAGGAAGCTCACTTGTCAAGGCCATCATCAATGGGTACAGCACCGATGATCGCTTTGCTGATCGTGCATACACCCAGGCCTATGAGTTGAGCGAGACGGGGCTATGGATGTCGGGCGGAAAGGTGGTTGTACCCAAGAGCCCCTTGGTCAAAAGAGAGGTGCTTGAGGCGTGCCACGATGCAAAATATGCCGGCCATATGGGCATGAGCAAAACATGGCATACTGTGGATCTCAGCTTCACCTGGCCAGGCATGCGCAAGGATGTAGAGGACTATGTCAGGCAATGCGATGCCTGCCAGCGCAACAAGCCCAGCACTCGTCTCAAGGCCGGAAAGCTCCAGCCCCTGTCTATACCTGGTCGTCGCTGGGAAAGTGTGAGTATGGACTTCATTGTAAAACTGCCAAAGAGTGGTGAACGTGGATTTGACAGTATCCTAGTATTCGTAGACAGACTCAGCAAAATGGTGCATCTCGTACCCACCAAGGAGAGCATCAGTGCCTTCGACATGGCTACACACTTCTTCCATGAGGTCGTGCGCCTGCATGGCATGCCAGCCTCGGTGATCACAGACCGTGGCCCTCACTTCAACAGCCACTTCTGGGAACATGTATGCGCCCTGTGCAAAGTGGCCCATTACATGTCCAGTGCATATCATCCCGAGTCTGACGGCCAGACAGAGCGAGTAAACAGAGTCATTGAGGAGATGCTGCGACACTATGTAAACGATGCCCACACAGACTGGGCAGAACACTTGCCTTGGGTTGAGTTCGCTATCAACAACTCCTGGCACGAGTCAATCCGCCAAACGCCGTTCTTTCTGAACTATGGGCAGCATCCGCTGACTCCTGCGACGTTGGATCTACCGCGCAAGGTTCCCAAGGCTTCTGCGTTTGCGGAAAATGTGGAGAAAGAGGTGCACAAAGCCAGACAGTGTTGGCGTGAGGCTCAACAACGCATGAAAGCTCTGGTAGACGGCAAGCGTCGTGAGGTGACGTACAAACCAGAACAGCTGGTAATGCTGAGCACTGTCAACATGAGAAAACGAAAGGATGAGGTGGGGGTGCGCAAGCTAAAACCCCGATATGTCGGCCCCTTCGTGGTGCTACGCATGATCGGGTTGGTTGCGGTGCAAATCCAGCTACCGCACCGATGGACCCGCATGCACAACGTGTTCCATGTCTCCCTGGTGAAACCCTACCTCGGCACTCAAGCGCCAAACATGGCAGCACCTCCGACTGTACAGTGGCTTGACGGCGAGCCAGTTTACGAGGTGGAAAAGCTGTTGCAACACAAGCTGGTGAAAGTGAGAGGCCGGGGGAATGGGAAAGGGCGCAAGCCAAGCAAGAATGTGAAGCAAGCTCTGGAGTTTCTGGTTCGATGGGTGGGCTACTCTGAGGAGCATGACACCTGGGAGCCTCAAAAGAATTTGGTGAACTGCGACGAGGCCCTGCAGCAGTACATTGATGAGCATGGACCGCTGCCGGTTCCATAGGCTCATTACAGACTGAAAGAGAAAAAGATGAATGAGTACGAAATGCAAAAAAGCAAAAACATGGCATTCTTGACACCGAGCGTTGAGGCGCGAGTCTCGGCACAATCGTGGGTTGCCAAGGCGGGGCAGTCACCTATAGGCACAATCCTACAGTTGAGGACAACTGCGTCCAGAGAGGACCAGGTGGGGGGGAATGTTACGTGGCAATGCGCCTGGCTGATATGCCATTTAAGGACAACCATATAATGCTCAGGAGTCCCCAACATGGGGTTGGTAATCTTCATGCAAATACTCACTCTATACTGCACCGTTTTTGATAACGTTTGTCACAACGACACCGGCGAATTACTACGCGTCTACTGGCAAGCGGCGCGTTAACTCTTGCGAGTGAGGCCATGCCGGCGCAAGCGATCGCGGACACACCTCCGCTGCTCACCATCAATTGCATTAGTGGTATGTAGCGGCATCAGTGGTAGAACTGCGCCTGCTATCGAGCAGGAAGTACAATCAATGTTTAGCCCGCCAGGCTCACTCCGCGAACCTTTCATTGGTGCAGGCGTTGTCGGAGGACCGTCGTTGGGCAAGTTGACACGCGACATTGCAGCAAGGTGCGAAAATGTTCGTTTCTCCCTAGCCGGCTATACAGAAAAAGGGACCCCCTTGCACAAACCGGCGTATTGTGAACCGAACACTGTGACTTTCCAGAATTTGCCGTGTCAACTTTGTTCCTAACCCAACGAAGCAGCTGTTGGAGAAGAAAGCAAAGCATTCCATCAACCAGGCTTCTGGAAACATAAGTTGGCGTGACCTAACTTTGCCTTGCAGTGCTGACTAGCCCACCCGGAACTCTTGCAGCCCGCCCCACCCCCTCCCACCCCCTCCCAGCCCCTCCCAGCCCCAGTCCCGCCCTCCCAGCCCCTCCCACCCCCAGCCCCACCCCTCTCACCCCCTCCCAGCCCCTCCCAGCCCCTCCCAGTCCCAGCCCCCTCTCACCCCCTCCCAGCCCCCTCTCACCCCCTCCCAGCCCCTCCCAGCACCAGCCCCACCCTCCCACCCCCTCCCAGCCCCAGCCCCGCCCCTCCCACCCCCTCCCAGCCCCTCCCAGCACCAGCCCCGCCCTCCCACCCCCTCCCAGCACCAGCCCCTCCCTCCCCACCCCTCCCACCCCCTCCCAGCCCCTCCCAGCCCCAGCCTAGAAGCACAGCTGCGCTAGTGCCTCCCCTATGGTTTGCAGCCGGCGGCGTGCTAAATACGTAGCCCAAATAGGCTTGCATGGGGATGAGCAGGGGGCAGGTGCAGGTCCTGGTGCTGGTGCTGGTGCTGGTGCTGGTGCTGGGAGGGGGTCCATGAGTCCCAGCCGGCAGAACCCCCTCGTGCTGCACCCCCCTGGCAGCAGCAGGCAACTGGTGCTGGTGCCGCCCCTGACCTGCCCCCCCCTCCTGCTGCACCCCCCTGGCAGCAGCAGGCAGCTGGTGCTGGTGCCGCCCTGACCTGCCCCCCCCTCCTGCTGCCCCCCCCTGGCAGCAGCTGGCAGCTGGTGCTGGTGCCGCCCCTGGCATGCTCACCCCTCCATCTGAGCAGCAGGGGGCCACAGCGGAGCTGTACACGAGCTCGACACGCAAGCGGGGGGCGGGCGGGAGGGATAGGACCCAACATGTCGAGGAAGGTAACATAGCAATGGCATACACACCTTGTGAGGCATTGCAGAGTGGCCAGGCCAACAGTACTGCTCACGAAGGGTCAAGCATCGCAGCAACCTTGCATATTTCTGAGCATGGGTGGAGGGGCGCTGTTACATCGGTTTGGCATGCCATGTGAACCGTTTTGACTGCGGCGACTGTCCCTCACTATGTGCAGGTGCTCCTGGGCCACGTCGGTCGCGGCGGTCTCTCGCGGCGAGGCCCGCATGAGCAAAAAGTGCATGGATTTGAATGTGAAGATTTGAGCCGCCATAGCACCCAGCACACTGCACAGTATTTAATGATACAAGCTGCACCGCATAGCTGAAAGAGTCCTCTATCCAGGAATGTGCATAACATAAATAGATACCACGTGGCTGAGACGCGGCGTCGTTTTGATTACCAGGGGTCAGTTTCCTGTCATTTTCTGTTAGTTGGGGACACCTGAATAATGCCCCCATGCGCCAGTGTAACTCTCAAAGTGCGGTGACCGGTGTCAAGGCCGGGTTCGACTCCCGGGAGCTTAGACATCGCCCAAAGCTCTTTAGCCGCACTAAGAGGATTACGCTGGCCGTGCAAAGGCACGTTACATTGGGTTTCGACCACGCTGAGTGCGCAGAAGCGCGTCTGTTCGAGGGAGTTGTAGTCGAGACCGCTTGTACAGTGAGAATGGGAGGCTCTGGAGCTGGCCCATATCGACGCTGTCATCTGCAGCTGGGCTGTCAGGTGAGTCATCGCCTGCGTGCATGTCGCCATAGGCAATGAGAGGTGGAGGTGAAGGCAAGGGTGAGGTGGGAGCAGGAGGGGAAAGGGGCCGGGGGTCAGGACAGGCTATTCACGAGCATCCCAGCTGGAAGTATATCTACCCTTGACAGGCAAGCTCTGCCCAGGAGTATGGCAGCTGAGTGAACGCTTGATGTGGAGATAAAAAAAACCAGCCACTCAAGCCCATGCTAGTGGTGCAGCACAGCACATGCGCAGCCCAGCACAGCACAGTGAAGACAATTAAGCACCTCCTAGCATTCTCATCGAGCTCCCACAGGCAATACCCTGTTACAAGCTGGCCTAGTTACAAGTTACAAGTTCACCTCCCATTCAGGCCAACAAAACTCATTCAACAAGGAACAACATGTTGGTCTGTGGGTAATCTCACTCCGCTACAATATTGAAGCATCCTCGGTCGCACCCTTGATGACTACCAACCCCATCCCGGTGGCACTCGTTCCTGGGGCAGACCCCCTTGACCACTGGGCACCTCATCAAAACTAACAGCTTTAATGCTTGAAGGCTGACAGCCTGGCAACTCAAACCTACCCTAACCAGCCCTAGAGGTTGCCAGGGCTCTTGGGCTGGGGTTCAGAGAGCATTGACGCTCTCTAAGCACACGGAACTTGTTGATCGCACCAGGGCTGCGATGCCTGCGAGCACAAAGGGCACGGGGACATTAGGTACTTAGTGGGCGGTGTGCGGGGCAACAAGTGGGCGTCAAGGGCAATTTGTGCTGCGCGGGCTATGTGCGGGGCAACGTGCAATGTGGTGCAATGTGGGCTATGTGCGGGGCAACCAGGGCAAGGTGTGGGGCAGGGCAAGATGCGGTGCGGTGTGCGTGCACGCATCAAGGGCAAGATGCGCATTGTAAGCTGTGTAAGCTGTGTAAGCTGTGCTACGTGCGGGGCCGTGGGCGCAAGACTTGACTTACCGGGGAAGGGCAGAGGTAGCTCGTGTATCATTTTCATGCGCTGGCACGGGTTGCGCGTCGCTCTGCGGAGTTTACAAGCATGATATTTGACAACCACAAGCAACGGCTGCCGTAGTGCGGTGCTAAATTGCGTGCGGAGCTTACCTTCAATGGGCTCCTTAAGGCACCGCATCAGCGGTGTTGCAGGTTTGGCCCACACCGGGGTGGCAGCAAGGGGCCCAGCCGATAGTCTAAGCGGGCCGCCACGCCCGCTCCGAGTAAGAGATCGATTTGGGGGAAGCGCAGCTTTTATACTGTCCGCTGTCACACTGTGCGCTGTCCGTCCTTTGACAGCCGTTGCATTTGATGACGCGTCCTTAGCTGCTGGTTAGCTGCTGACAGGAGGACCTGGACTGGCGTGCCACCTCCCATTCAGACACCTCCCATTCAGACATTCAGACACACTCCGACAACATAGAATCCTGGACATCCAGTCCAGCCCGTCACGTTCTGACCCTCCACCCCTGTGGCCCTTTGCCCTTTTGCCCCTGCCAATGTCAGAAGAACCCCTGCTCTGCTGATGCACATGAGTCCCTGCCTCTGCAGCAAACATAGCCAGTCTGCCGTAATCCAAGTCTGCCGTAACAACAACAACAACAACAACAACAACAACAACAACAACAACAACAACAACAACAACAACAACAACAACAACACAACAACAACACCCTTAGCTCCCCCATGCCCAACCCCTAGCTCTCCCATGCCCCAGTGGCCCCAGTGCTGCTATCAGTACAATGGTACTGGTACTGTGGTCGTTTGTGTATACCGCAGACCCTCGGTAGCCCTACATACTTGGTAGACCGCCGACGAGATCGGCAGATAGCAGTTGAGAACTCGCGTTCACATGATGGCTTGCATGTGGACAGATGGCTGCTGTATCGAAAATGCGACGTAAAGCTTGCCGAGGGCAGCATGCTGGCGGTCAAGCTACTGGTGTTGGTGGTGGCAGTGGTTGCCACAGTCTCATCCATCAAAGCGCCATGTCCAGCGTTCACATTGCGTGGGAGGTCCCCGTTGCCGAACCCCCTTCCCGATGCGAGGTGGTGCATAGGACGACAGCTGGGCTATAGCGACGGCACAATGCACAACCTGTTACCTCGAGACCGCCCGCGACGGTGAGAGGCAGCTCGCACTGCACCCCAGCCAGAAGGTACCTGGGTTGCGGATCAGGTTATGCACCTGGGACCCAATCAGCCCCCTTGTCCCTCACTAGGGCCTCCATTTGAGCCGGATCAGAAGTACCTACTAGCAGCCACTAGCAGCCACTAGCAGCCACTAACTAGATCCGACTCAAACAGTGTTATTGGGCTGTGTGGAGTAAACCCAGTGCACATGGCACATGAGCCGCCTACCACCTACACTATAGCCTGACCACGAGGGCAATGTGTAGAGTTGGCGTGACAAAACATGCGCTAATTGTAAGCTGATAACAGCTCAATTGGGGGGCCACACACTACTGTGCCACAGCAGGCTGCTGCTGCTGCTCCTTGGCCTTGGGGGGCTTGTCTTGCAGCCGCTTGTAGCCCAGGCCAGGGTACTCCTTGCCCTTGGCTGGCAGAGCTCCCTGGTCTGGCCAGTAGCACAGCTCCAGCGGCCGCCACCTGCTCTCCCCAATGCGCTGCATGTTCAGCGCTGAATTGCAGTCCCTGTCCAGCCACCTGCCTGGCTGGGGCCCTGGCTTGGCTTTGGCAGCCTTGCCCTTGCCCTTGCCCTTGGTGGGCTCAGCTGCCCCTGGCTCAGCCTTGGTGCGCTTGCTTCGTTGGCTGGCTGGGGTGTGCTGGGCCCTGGCTCTGAGGCTGCTGGCTGTGTGGCTGCCTGGCCGCTGCGTGGGGCCTGTGGGGGCCTGCGGGGGGCCACTACTGGGCACCACACCAGGCCCCGCACTGGCTGGTCACGCTCCTGGCTCCAGGCTGGGCGCACCAGGCGGGGTTCCACCTGCCCTGCTGGGGGCTTCCATCCTGCAGGCCTGGTGGCTCTGACTTTGTCCAGCTCCACCTCACAGGGCTGCTTGCCATTCACTGCTGAGCTGACCTGGCTGGTGCGGTGCTCATCCACAAGCACCACCCTGCCTCGCAGCTGGTCTGTGCCCCTGGGCCTGCACACCACCTTGCGTCAGGCACGCAGAACCGCATCAGCACCCCACCCTCCCCCAGTGCCAATGGTAGCAGGTCAGGTCAGGTATAAGGTCAGGTCAGGTCAGGTCTAGGTCAGGTCTAGGTTAGGTCAGGTATCAGGTCAGGTCTGGTATAAGGCCAGGTATTAGTTCAGGTCAGGTATTAGTTCAGGTTTCCCGTGAAAAATACACGGTTGTGTGAAAATACACAAGTGCTCTGTTACAGCCTTGGAGCCCTGGAGCCCTGACCTGCTCAAATGAACAGGGCCATTGAAAGTCAAAACAGCCAGACCCATGCGGTTGCTGTAGAAGATAGCTGACGGACAGCCAACAATAGCTTGTGCACAGTGGTTCAGTGCATTCGATCACAGGATCATTGACAGCATCATCTTCAACGATGAGCTAGAGCTGCTAGACATCCGGCTGCACACCCTATGGGACGTTGTGGATACCTTCGTGATCGTGGAGTCCAACAAGACCTTTTCGAACAAATCCAAGCCACTGCATTTCGCGGAAAATGCAGCGCGCTACACTGAGTTCATGCGCAAGATCCACCATTTTGTGATGGTGGACCCTCCCCACCTCCACCCAGGGCCCTGGGAGGTGAGTAGCAGCCTGCCTCTCACAGGATCCATGTGGGCACATACCTTGGCAGCTCCTATAGGGTTTCACCCGGTAAAACAGTTACACATTAACACCACAGCTTAGCCTGCCTGCCACTCACAGGCTCTATGTGGGCTCGTACCTGGGCAGCTTATATAGGATTTGGCCAGCTAGAAAGTGGTAGTCGAGGGATCAATGTTGGTAGAGAGAACACACACACACACATACCAAAATTTGGCATCTTGATGTGCTGTTTTGGACTAATTGCTCGAGTGGTGACTGTGAATGTGCCCTCTGCATGGCATGCCTCTCAATGGGCACCCCATTGCACCTGCGTGCAGAGGGAGCACGTCCACCGGCGTGCCCAGGCCAACAGGAATGAGAGCCTAAAAGGGGTGCCCTTGTCAACAGGCGACCTGGTGCTCATGTCAGACGTGGATGAGGTTGCGGATCCCGCCCTGCTGGCAGCCTTGAAGTCGTGCCAGGGAGTGGACGTAGAGCTGTTTTGCCTCGACCTAAGGTTCAGCTTGTACAGCTGTAAGTGGTGGGCTAGCGAGGGCATGAAGGGGTGGAAGCTGAAGAAGCTGGGCATGTGGTGTTCAGCGGTGGGGGAGCTTTCAAGCTGTGTCATACAACACCTTGGCTCTCAACCTAGAGCCTTCATTGCAGTGGAACACTAAGTGTGGACCCCTACAAAACGGTGTTTTATCTGTGTGGAGTTCCCATGCACATGGCATGCACATGGCTTGTACATGGCATACACATGGTCATGGTTGCGTACCACCTACACTATTGCCTGACCACAAGGGCTAATGCGTAGAATCGGCATGACAAACATGCACTAAGTGTGAGCTGATGACAGCTCAAGATAGGGGGGCCACACACTACTGTGCCGCAGCAGGCTGCTGCTGCTGGGCCTTGGGTGGCTTGTTGCGCAGCCGCTTGTAGCCCAGGCCGGGGTACTCCTTGCCCTTGGCTGGCAGCTTCCCCTGCTCTGGCCACCAGCACAGCTCCAGTGGGCGCCACTTGCTCTCCCCAACGCGGTGCATGTTGAGTGCTGCATTGCAGTCCCTGTCCAGCCACCTGCCTGGCTGGGGCCCTGGCTTGGCTTTAGCAGCCTTGCCTTTGGTCTTGCCCTTTGTGGGCTGGGTGGGCTCAGCTGCCTGCTCAGCCTTGTTGCGCTTGCTGCGCTTGGCTGGCGGGGGAGTGCTGGGCCCTTGCTCTGAGGCTGCTGCCGGTGTGGCTTCCTGGCTGCTGCGTGGGGCTTGTGGGGGCTTGCGGGGGGCCACTACAGGGCACCACATCAGGCCCCGCACTGGCTGGTCACGCTGCTGGCTCCAAGCTGGGCGCACCAAGCGGTGTTCCATCTGACCTGCTGGGGGCTTCCAGTCCGCACGCCTGATGGCCCTGCGTTTGTTCAGCTGCCTCTCACAGGGCTGCTGGCCATTCACTGCTGAGTTGTGATTCATCCACAAGCACCACCTTGCCCCGCCGCTGGTCTGTGCCCCTGGGCCTGCACACCACCTTGCAGCAGGCCCGCAGCACCCCACCCTCCCCTAGTGCCAATCCTAGCTGCTCCAAAGAACACCACCAGCTGCTTGGCACTCCCATGGCGCTCCATGGACACCTCCGCCATGTCCTCCAACTGCAGCCATGCATACAAGGCTCACACATATTGGCTGACATGGTGGCACCAGGTTAGGCATAGCACAGTCAATTACTCTTTCACTTCATGTCATCCCACCACTGCCCTCACCACTACACCACCCACCCACCCACCCACCCTCACCTTCTTGAAGAATTGCTGCAGTGCACGGTCCTGGGCTCCAAAGTTCTGCAGGCGGAGGAGCTGTGTCATAGAGCTGGGCTCTGCGCTGGGAAAATACTGTCGGTCTTGATATGAGATGGAACTGCCTCGTCACTTCATTAACAGGCCTCTTAGAAGGGCAATGTATGGCTTTCAAAAGTGCTCTGTTATATACACAAGTGCAAAAGTGCTCTGAAAATACACAAGTGCTCTGTTACAGCCTTGGTCTGGTCTGGTAGCCCTGGAGCCCTGGAGCCCTGGACAGCCATGACGGTGCTGCAAACAAGACGCCATCAGTCCTTCATCAGCCCAGCCGGCTATTAGCACCAATACAAATGCAGAATGTTGAGACCCTCACTAGGGGTGGTGTTGTGACTGAATGGAGTACACCCCATCCCATCCGTGGGCATGGGCGCCTTCCACCTACACCATTCCTTGACCCCTGTGACAGGATTGTAGCCTAGGATTGGCATGACCAACATGCACTGATGTGAGCCAATAAGAAGGGGGGCGCATTGCTGAGCACCAACGGGCTCCTGCTGCTGCTGCGTCTTGGGTGGCTGGTCTTGCACCCGCTTCCAACCCTTCAAGGTACTCTCTGCCCTGAGCGGGCAGCACATAGAGACACATAGAGAGGGTGCATATCACAGTCGAGGGGCACATTACAGTCTCCTGTTGCTGCTGGGTGTTGGGTAAACGTCTTGGGTACTTAGCCTTGCCCGCGGTGGGCAGCCCAGGCAGCTCAGGCCACCCACACAGCCCCAGCGGGCGCCACCAGCTCTCCACAATACACTAAAGTGCAATCACGTCCACCCACTTGCTGGACTGTAGTGCTGGGGGTGTGGGCTTGGTAACCTTGCCTTGTGCCTTGCCAAAGCCCTTGATTGGCTGGATGGGCCCGACTACCCCTTTGTGTGGCGGCCTGGCTGAGTGTGGGGGCTGCGGATGCCGAAACCGTTCACAGCAGTCGGTGATCTCACCCTGATGCTGATGGGTGGGCTTGGTTGCCTACTCTGTGTGGCTGCCTGGCTGAGTGTTGGGGCTGCATGAGTCTACGTGGGGCCACTATTGGGCACCAAATCAGGCCCAAGACTGGTTGGTCAAGCTGCTGGCTCCATGCTGGGCACAGCAGCCAGTAGTTTACCCTTCTGGGGGCATCCAGCCTGCAGGCCTGGTGGGCTGCTCATGGTCCGATTGCTCCTCGCACTGTTGCTGGCCATCCATTGCTGAGCTGACCCTGCTGGTGCGTTAACTCGCCCAACAACACCACCCTGCCCTGCCGATGGTCTATACCCCTGGCCTTGCACGGCCCAGCTGGCCTGCAACACTGCATCTGCACCCCAACCACCCTATGTGCCAATGCTAGCTGCTAGCCGCTGCTAGCCAAGAAACATGGCCCACAGCAGTAGTGGTGACAGGGCGGTAGCGCTCACATGGCACCTCACCCATCTCCTGCAGTCATGCACACAAGGCACACATAGTGGCTGACAAGGTGCTAGGCACAAGAGGGTCACCGTCAACCAAAGCTCAGAGTAAGGTGTGAGGTACAGCCACTCCACACATCTCTTCCAGCCATCCCCTCCTCCAGCTTTAAACGTGCTAGTGATGCCGCACAGCAACGCATATGGGCGTGGCGTCAATACTGGGGCACTGCTTGTTTGGCCAAGCAAATGACAGTGCTTTCCACCGTTGAAGCTGTTTGCCTTGAGGCTAGCTGCTCTACAGGGCCAGACGACTCACCCCTGCCGCCTGTGTTTGTGCCTCCCCCTGCTGTTCATCAGATGAGTTCATATCCAAGCACACGCCGCTCTGGAGCCACGTCCACGGCTTCATGTTCCAGGAGGGGGCTTCCATGCCTGACCTAGGCTTCATGCGCAACCCTAGCGCACGTGGCCCCCATGGCTGCTTCAGCAAAGCTGGCTGGCATTGCACGTCCTGCTTCAGTGAGTTGGATCAGTTCCACAGCAAGCTCTCCAGCTACAGCCACATGGAGTTTGACACGCCGGCGAACCGGTACCCTGCCACACTGATAAACCGCATTGTCAATGGGCTCGACATAGCAGGGCGGGCGTCTGAAAAGTTTGAGAGGGTGGCGCCAGGCAGCTTGTCAGCCCCGCCGATTGTGATGCAAAACCCTCACTGCTATCAGTACTTACTAGACAGGAAACAGTGGTTGGCATCGATAATGAACACCACGTCGCCCTCCATGAACACCACGTCACTAACCTGAACGTCAGGCTGGTGCCAGCACCCCTTCTCCTCCTGCTCCCCCTCCACAAGATCTCCCCTACAGGGTGTTGTCCCTGAGGTGACCCTGCCTTCCATTTAGATCCTCAACCTGGAAGTAATGCCAGGGCCGTGATGAGGGTGGACGCCAGCACCACAGCCAGGCAGGTGGCTGGACAGGGACTGCAATGCAGCATTGAACATGCAGCGCATTGGGGAGAGCATGTGGCGGCCACTGGAGCTGTGCTACTGGCCAGAGCAGGGGAAGCTGCCAGCCAAGGGCAAGGAGTACCCAGGCCTGGGCTACAAGCGTCTGCGAGACAAGCCCCCCAAGGCCAAGGAGCAGCAGCAGCCTGCTGTGGCACAATAGTGTGTGCCTCCCTTTGTTGAGCTGTCATCAGCTTACAATTAGTGCATGTTTTGTCATGCCAACTCTACATCATCGCCCTCGGGTCAGGCAATAGTGTAGGTGGTAGGCTCAACACTCCACACAGCCCAATAACACTGTTTGAGTCGGATCTAGTTAGTGGCTGCTAGTGGCTGCTAGTGGCTGCTAGTAGGTACTTCTGATCCGGCTCAAACGGAGGCCCTAGTGAGGGACAAGGGGGCTGTTTTGTCACTCCCAGCTGAGGTTTGGGGTAATTCGCAGTTCTGCCGGGGACGGTCATGCCGTTGCTTAATTCAGGGCAGGTGTCCTGCACTCCCGACATGGGACTACGGCACATTGCACTGCATGCTTAGGGTGGCTGCACAACCAGCAACGCACGCCCTCATGTCAGGATGACTATATACATTTTGGAATAGGATGCGTGATGCATTGTGCATTTATGTTTCATAATTCTACCTCCTTGAAGCTAGGGCAAGCATGCTTGCAATAGTGAATGCGGGTGACTGATCAGCTACCCTTAGCAAAGCAGGGTCGGCTTTAGGCTGCAGGCTCTGTCAAACTCTGTCAAACTCGTACCCTGCAGGCTCCGTATATGGTGATGGTTGACGATTTAGACCGTCTGCCGTTAGGCTGCTGAGTGATGACGGATTACACTTTTCTTGGCTACCTCCAAACACCTCCAGCTGACCCTGACCTGTTACTGGTGCCCTACATGCGTGCGACCTCACTCTCCCCTCCATCCTAGAACGGCGAATTGTTGGCCGCACTCCTGTTGGGTGTGGAGTTAGGCAGGAGCGTTCAGGCCAGCTGGAGTGCTCAATTCCAGCTGGCCGCCATAGAGCTGATAGGGGGTGAGTTCACCTTGAGCCCGGACATGGTCCTAGGCACCAAGGCTATGGGAGTCAAGTGGCTCGAGAGGTGGGGGAGGCGTTGGGTTGGGTTTGAGGGAGACCCTAGACTGCCTGAGACGGTGCATCGGGAGTAGGGCGCGACCGATCATATGACTGGAATTGGTCATATGACTGAATATGATGGCTTAAAGATGTGATATGACCGGGTCTGTAGTCAAGAGGATAATGTGGCAGATCGCCACACTAACCCACCCGGGAACCCCGAGTGCACAGAGGGTTTGACGTCCTCAAAACCAGTACCACTCCCGGTGGCAGTAGCAACATTCCTCTACTCTCCTCCTTATTAAAACACGATTGAGACCATGGTTGAAACCAAGTTGAGACCACGGCAATGAGGTTACGGGGTTTTGCGAGTTTTGGCTTAATTATATTCCATCATATTCCATCATGCTTGATCATATGGGGTCATATCTTAAAGATTATTTCGGGCGCGCCTTAATCGGGAGAGATGCTCGTATGCTGCATGGTTCAAGCATGGGGACGGCATTGGCATCAATCACATGGCACCACACCTGCCGAACAGACAGCTCTCTACAGAAGTTCGCACGAGCTTGACTAGGTTCAGGTTAGGCAACAGCGGTCTGGGGGTGGAGAAGGCTCGGTTTGAGTGGGTAACTTTCATTGATCGCACATGCACAAGATGCACAGAGGGGATAGTGGATGACGCCATGCATTTCATCTTTGTGTGCACTGCCACGAGCTCCATCAGGCAGCAGCCGGAGTTTGCCATGACCTTACAGAACAGTAATGAGAACTTGCATGTTTTCATTTTGAGCCCATGTGCACCTTTGTTTGTGCACCTTGCTTTGAAGTGCGTTACAGAAAGTCCCGAACCCCTAGAGGGGGAGGGCGGCCAAGCAGCCTAATGGCTGACGGCTTAAGCGGTGTAAGCCACCTATCATTACATGCAGACGTGCATCAGCTGTAGCGCTCATCACCGTATTGGCTATTGGTGGTCCTGCCTGAATGGCCACTCCAGGGAAAGAACACCCTGAAAGGCTGATCTTCCTCACACCTCCACCCTCACACCTCGACACAATAGCCGCCAGATACCAACAAGATCGCACCCACACAGGGATGGGGAGCGACTCAGCATTCAAGTACTGCTGCTTGGGATACTATGTGCCCCATCGTTGGGATATGTGCCCCATCGTTGTACACCAGGTGTGTGGACAGCCATCTTCATCACCTGCTGTAGTCCCGGCTGCGTGGGCTGCGGCTACGAGGGCTGCGGCTCCTTCCCCGAGACACTGGCAACGGACTTCGCCCTCTGGAGGCTGGCAAGGGGCTGCGACCGCGGGAAGTTGGCAGGGGGCTGCGACCTCTGGAAAGCGGCAATGGACTGCGGCCTCGAGAAGCTGGCAGTGGGCTGCGGCTGCGGCTCCTCCGTAGCGGGGGGCTGCGGTCACGAGGGCTGCCACGCCTGCAACACACCACGCACACCACACCCATTGCTGCTGACCTGTGCGGGAAGGGCACCCGCCTGGCATACACAACAGTGTGCTGAAGCATTTTGTAGCAGGACAGCTGGTGAGTCATACCCCAACACCCGCATGTGACTTCACTTCTCATACCCCAAAACCCGCATATGCATGCACCCCAGCATACAGCTCATTGTCAACCAGCAAAGCATGGTCTGCTTGCCACGCCCTGCAGGGTGTGCTGGGCCTGATCCACCACAATTGCTGCTGACACTCACCCAACAGGGCTGCGCTCCCGGCTGCGGTGGGGGCTGTCGCGAGACCTGTCCCCGTAATACACATCGCGAGAAACTGGGTCGGGGAAGCCACGCTCACGTGCTGCGTTGGGGTTCTCATTTTGCACGTACTCAACCTGGACTCAGGGGCAAAACGGTCAGCAGCAGCTCAGTGGCATGGTAAACACACATACAGCAGGCAAGGCACCCCAGAGTGGGTTAAGGTGCCATAGCCAAGCATGCAGTGTGCTGATGCACAGGGTCCAGGTGTCCTGGCTGGATGGTAAAAGTGAGGGACACTACCAATACGCGAAAGCATTGACTGACACACATGGCATGAAGTAAGCCATTACTGAGCATGCCTCATGCATGGACTTTTCCTACACACCATGCACAGCTTGATGACGACACATGGGTAACGTGCAGCCCCTACAACGGGGTATGTGACGGAAGGCCATGACAACAGGGGTATGTTGACAGAAGGCCATGACATACCGTCACAGTCCTGCCCAGCAGCTGTGTCCCATTGCTCCTCTTCATGGCATACTCCGCATCCTCCAACTGCTCAAACTGGACAAAGGCGTAGGACTGCATGCAAGCACACACTGCCCGCAACCCTGGCTCCATAGCTCCTGACGCATGGACAGGCACATGCAGGCTGCAACGCACTCCTTCCATGCGAAAGCATGAACCAAGGAAGCTTTCAGAGCAAAGCTGCAGGAGCTGAAAGGGGGTTAGGAGCTGTGGCAGTGTGGTCCTGCTCCCAGGCAAGCAGCTCCCAGGCAAACAGATCCCTGCAGCAGCCTGTAAGCAAGCCGCAAGGCAAACATGGCTCCCAGCAGCAGCCTGTAAGCAAGCCTGCCTCATCTTGCCTTCTTGATCTCCACCCGCTTGATGCGGCCGTACTGCTCGAAGTGGCGCTCTACGTCTCGTTCCCGGGTGCGGCTGAGGTCAAAGTTGACCACAAAGAGCGTGGTGGAGGGCCGGGCATTCCGCTTCCTGTCTGCGTCCTTGGTCTGCATGACATGCACACACCAATAGACAGTCATCATCAGGGTGTGAGGAGGCATACGACAGGGTCTGCACACAACATGCTGGTGCTGCTGCTATGTACATATGTTACACACGGCTATCACACATGGCATCCTGCACTTGCATCCCACGGTAGCAGCCAGAGGCAAGATGAGATCTATGTGAGGTTAGAACTCCCAACCTGGCCATCTACCTGTCAAGCTCATACCAAACTCATCTGAATGCCCTGCACTTTGCTTTGCAACCCCACTCCAGTGAGGCACACGAGTACAGGGGCAACTTGCCGCATTAGCGGCGCTTAAGGCCAAGGGCAGGGTGGGGGAGCAGACAGGCAGTACGGCTGCCAGGCCTTGCTGCTGATGTCAAATAGCAGCTGCAGGGTTGTTCATAACTACATGACATGTGTGACCGCCAGCAAACCCGCAGCAGGTGGGACAGGGAGCTAGGGAGCGCTGGCCCTGCTGGCCTTGGCACCACTGCTGGCACCTAGGCAGGCGCTGCTGCAGGTGGGGTCCTCACCTTTGCCCACTGTACCCTCAGTGGCCGACGCTTGAAGCCACACTCCTTGCCGTCCAGCTTGCGGATGGCCCGCTCCGCATCACGCTCATTGAGCATGTACACAAACGCAAAGCTGCAGGTTCAGGCAAGCACACCCTCATCCACACCAGTGCCTAGACATCAGGCCTATACCAGCAGTAGCAAGGCAGGCCAGCAGCCTTGCAGCCAGTGGCAATTTGAGGCCAGGGTCATCTTCAGCGTACTCATACCAACGGCTCAGTTATTGGCTCAGTGATGTGACAGACGTAAGGAGAGTAAAACAGCAATGGTCCCGGCATACACTGAGGACATGAGATGAGTGCCGTCACCCTTGCCTGTACCGAACTGCGAGTGGCCTCTGCATTAGGGGCCAAGGTAGTTTAAACAATGCAGTGCAGCATTTGGCATGTAGGGACTATGGGTCTCTGGGTTCCACAACAAGGAGCACCAGGCAAGCCACGGAGGCATGCGTTGAAGGGATGCACCCCCTGCTTGGCAGGTCACACATAGTTGGAGGGTGGGTTGGCCCTCTGACCTCCACACCAGGTAAACGGCTTGCACACACGCTAGGCTGGCACAAACGTCCCTGGCGTTGGCGCACATGCTGCAATTGCTGCTTCTTACAATCCACATACACACAGCGCAGTGACGACAATGGCAGCAGTGGTGGGTACACATTGCATGCACGGTGAAACTTCACACATGTGACAACAGCGCGTTGACCAACAGCATGGATTTGCTTGCCAGATGAGCACCAGGGTTACAGTCACAGAACATTGCTCTGGCACAGAACATACCTGTGCCGCTGTAACCCTGCATGTGCGGGGTGTGCCAGGGATGCCAGACGGGAGCAGGATGTGCAGACGGGAGCAGGATGAGCAGGATGTGCAGGTGTGGGCGTGAGGATGTTCAGGTGGAGCTGCCAGGATGGCAGACGGCCAGAGACGGGGCGTGTCAAGGCAGGATGGGCCAGTGGGACATAGGGCTGCAGTGCGGGTCATCCGGATGCCTGTTGCCAGGTTTGAGAAGGGTTGTCTACTGCCCACAGGAAGAGATCTGTCAGTGGGAAGCCGTCAGAACCCTCAACCTCTTCCTCAAGTAATTGTCCACATGTAGGAGCAGGTGTCGTCCGCAGCACCCACCCTCTGCGAGCAGAGGAGCGAATGAACAGAAGTCAGCCGTGAACAATGTGGGAGGAGGAGGACACGCCCACTTACGTTTTCATGTCGATCCGGCCCACGTCTCCTGCACGCATAGAAGGCCAAACTGCTGGTCAGGCGGAGCAAAACGAATGGTGGCATTTGGCTGGCAACTTCTATCAAAACCAAGCGTACCGTACTCCTCAAAAATCCTCCGAATTTCGTCTTCCTCCATACTGCAGCGAGGTCCAGCGCAAAGGTCGGGTACCCATTACAAACCTGATAAGCGCTGTATATAGCGACGCACTTGTACTCATAGTTGCCGCAGTAGATAGGCCTGTCCGGTGCGTCTCCCATTGCAAAGGGTAGTGGTGTGAGGGCTGAAAGGCTGGATAAACAGGCGCCCAAGGGTTGGAGCAAGCAGCGGATTTATGTGCTGGTGCAAAAGTACGGCCCATGCCCATGCAGTAACTATGTTTTTGCTCTTCAGGCAATGGCGATACTACACCTTTCCGGACCAATGTGAATGCCTGGAAATGTGCCTACTTAAGGTATGAGCTGTTGAGCAACGAAGGATGTAGGGTGTTGATCTATGGGTGATCTTCCCTCGAAGTTTTCCTACATCCTGGCCCTTCTACATCCTACATCGCTATGATGATCAGGTGGCATGCACAGCCTTGACAGCTGCAAATACACAAAGGCCATAAGCACTAAACTAGTTTTTAGTTTGCAATTTGAGATGAGAAGGCATGAAGGGCATCAACCAAAGAGATTGAAGTTCTAAGCACATCATAGCAACACTGGACTATGACAGCATGGCGTCGTCCGACGAGCCATAAGTATGGGGCCAGCCCGGTGGGTACGAGGCAGAAAAACAAGCCTGACAGGTGACAACACTGCCTTCAGCTTGGCCCATCGATCAATGCTTGCGTGGCTCAGTCACTTTTAGCACAGAGATGGTGTCCTGCATCACGCCACGCGCCACACAACTGGCAGGACGTTTATCGCAGACATGAAAACAGAATGACATGAATGAGTGTGACATGTGACCTGGCAGCTTTGACACCACCTGCCAGCATTCCCTTGAATCTCAGCCATCACACTGCTGTACACTAGCCTGATAGGTGTCTTAGACGCTACTTGAACCTCCTGCAGCGTACACTTGCGCTCGCCCTCGCCCTCACCCTCGCCCTCGTCCCCCTCCCCCTCGCCCCCCTCCCCCTCATCCCCCTCCCCCTCACCCCCCTCCCCCTCGTCCCCCTCCCCCCTGACCTTTGCTTACCAGCCCTGTATTTCTAGCCCTGGTGGCCTTTACAGCACGCATTCCGTGCTCTTGACCTGCTAGCCCCTGCCCCCTCCACCTCCACCTCCCACCCTGCGCCTGCGGCCCGCACCTGCAGCTGGCGTAACCATTGTGGCCGCTTGTCCTGGCTCTCAAATTCAGGGTCTATGACCAGGTACTTGGAGCCCCAGGCTGCACCGTAGCCCCAGCCCAGGCCCAGGCCCACACCACAGCCGCCACCTGCAGTGACATGGGTCAGCAGCAGTGGCAGCAGAAGCAGCAACAGGGGTCAGCAGCAGTAGCAGTAGCAGCAGCAGGGGTCAGCAGCGGCAGCAGCAGGGGTCAGCAGCGGCAGCAGCAGGGGTCAGCAGCGGCAGCAGCAGCGGTCAGCAGCGGCAGCGGCAGGGGTCAGCAGCGGCAGCAGCAGGGGTCAGCAGCGGCAGCAGCAGGGGTCAGCAGCGGCAGCAGCAGGGGTCAGCAGCGGCAGCGGCAGGGGTCAGCAGCGGCAGCGGCAGGGGTCAGCAGCGGCAGCAGCAGGGGTCAGCAGCGGCAGCAGCAGGGGTCAGCAGCGGGCAGCAGCAGGGGTCAGCAGCGTCAGCGGCAGGGGTCAGCAGCAGTGGCAGCGTCAGCGTCAGAGGTTGGTTGGTTCATGACCTTTCCTACAGGGAGTGGATCAAGTGGGAGTGTGGCCCTAGCAGCCTCATGCTCCAGCGAGCTGGTGTGTGTGCGGAGCTGTCGGCGCCTGGGACCACGGTGCCTAACCAATCACGAGGGGCATGGCTGCTTGATGATGATGGTTTCACACCGTGATGAGCGTCAGTCTGGCATGCAGTGCAGGAGCGTCAGTCTGGCATGCAGTGCAGGAGCTCAGGGCTGCGCCTGGCCTGGAACCTGCCAGGGGCCTAGAACCTGCCAGGGGCCTGGAACCCGCCAGGGGCCTAGCAGCTGCAGCAAGGGGGTGTCACGACAGAGGCAGGCTGGTGGACCCTGGCTGGCCCCTCATCTGCGTGATGTGTGAGGTATATACACACGCATTGCTCAGATGACAACAGCAATGGAGGCAAGGCAGTTCTTGCGGTGGACCCAGGCTGGCTGCTTACCTGCACCCAGGCCAGCAGTGCCTATGGGGCCGCCTGCAGACGAGCAGCACCCCACCTTATTACTTGCAAGCCACACTGGGCCGCATGCCATGTCATGATACGCCATGTATGATGCTGTTGCTGCTGCTGTTGTCACTGCTGCTGGTGCAGATGGTAGGTACACTGCTGCAACATGGATAAGCTGGTTTGGGCATGTGTTTGTGTGAAGCATTTGCCACCAAATGGAGGCAAGGCAGCTCTTGCAATGGTGCGGCTGATGGCGCTGGTGAGACTGAGAGACGTTCTGTAGGGGCTGCAACACTGCACAGAGTGGCTGGGACTGAGTCACTGCCCTGGGTTTCTGACCTACCGCCAAAACCCCAGCCTACTCCAAAGCCGCACCCAGAGCCGAAACCTGCAAGCCATGCGCAGCGCTGGCGTCAAGCGGGCTCTGATCGGCGTGGGTTACGCTACCAGGCCATGACGCACCGAAACCAACGCCTGGCCCCACGAATGGGCGACCACCCATAGAGGCGATGATACTACCCCAACACTGCGAATTTGCTAGTCCCTACTGGTTGCGGGGCAGTCGTGCACAATTGTTTTATATCGGAAAAACTGCAATACACCTATTTTGGGAGTCAAACAAACCAGGACTCAGCATCCACATGTCTGCACGTGTCAGTGTGGCAGTTCTTAGCTTCATCGGGTTCTTTCCATCCTGAACAGGCATCCTTACTAGGTACGGTTGCCATAGCGCTCATCTTAAGCACAGCGTATTACATAACAAGCATGAGAGGTGGACCTACCCAGCAAGCCATATGAGCAAGACATGTGTTAACATTGTAACCAGTGGCTAACTTTCGCCAGGCTTGGAACCTACACGGATGTGCTGCATCAAAGCTAGAACCCCAGGGAGTACGAAGTGGTCCAACATTCAAAGCTAATGAGCAGCATGCGGCGGCGGCAGTTGACCGTTGTAGATTGCTGTGCCCCCTTAAGACCGTGCCGCTCATTCGGTTTCTCGCATCCTCTGCAGATTGGCCTTGGTTACGTGCCTGTCGCGCAGAAGCGCCGATGATCAAGGTGAGCCGCCACCACCCTCCTGGCTAGTGTAGTGCTAGTGCTTGCTCTGCCATACGGGCCATCAAGCGGACTTTCCAGGCGTTCCCCGCTGAGCTCTCATCATGCTCTGACGGGGGTCAAGGAGAGTCCACAGCAAGCCGCCGGAATAAAACCAGCTTCAGCTCTTCCTGCCGTGGGCATTCTGCTGACCTGTCCTCTGGCATATCATGCCTACTTGCACCACCGCCATTACTTGTCCATTTGCACAATAGCAACCGTACGCACGATCCTCACCCCGGAGAACGTTGCTGTGCCGTGCACACGGTTCCCCCAAGTTTCCGTGCAAGATCATCGGGCGTGTGTTGCGGCGATGGCTACAGTGCCGTGCGTTGTGTCTAATTTTGCCCGCACATTGCTGTTGCCATACCTGCTTTCCTGATGCGACAGCCGTGCTTGACGTCGCCGCAGCATGCCAGTGTTTCTGCTGCCGCCGCCGCAGGCTGCTCAAGACGCTGCCGCGAGCTCTCCGGAGATGCTCTCGCAAGTTTCGCGAGCAGAGCACCAAGGTGAGCTACACTGAGCTTGTTTTACGATAAGATGCATTGTGTGCATTCTATCGACGTGCGGCTCCTCTGGCACCTTTCGTTTGATGTTGCATGCCATGCTTGACCATGAGCCATTTGCCACGGTCGTGGTCGGTGCCGTGAGGCACCCATGTCCTTGCCTGTCCAAAAATGGCTCCCATTGAACCTTAAGGGCTCCTAATTAGGAAACTGGCTGAGCCTCCCTCCTCCTGTGGCACAGCTGGTGCCATCTGGCGCCCACAAGCATGTAGCTCCTCATTACTGTCGTTTGCAGCACACTTAATGTACCAGGTTATGCTGGCACCATATCACATGCATGCTTGCAGCACTACTGTACTGCTACCTGAGCATGAGCATTTGGATTGTGCATCCAGGACTAGGATGAAGAATATCTGTCAATCCACTGACAATTGTTGATGATCCAAACCCTCTAAGAAGTACTGAGTCCTGGACGATAGGCTGGTGATGTATGCTGTACTGCTATGCCTTGTCCGCGCCTATGCCTTGTCCACTCCTGTTGCATCTCGTCTGGGTAGCTGGCTGGCTGGTGGGCTGTGGCCGATGATGTTGACATCAAATGGAATTACCGTCTGACAGCCCTCAGGGCTTGTTGAGGATAACTGGCTGATTGTTGAGGCCTGACCTGCCAAGCTACCAGCATCCCATCACTCAATTCTGTGTCCACCTGTCCCACTGGCATGTGACTCTTACTTTTCATATGTGTTGGCAATACCATCCTGTTGATGCTGCTCTTGTGTTGCAGGCTGCTGTTATGGGAGGGAAGTTTGAATGACAGAAGTGTATTCTTGAATGTCAGCACCAATACCTGATCTCTGTTGGCCCTTCCATGCAGGTGGGTGGTGCACTAATTTTAGTTGATTCTGCTTGCAATGCTCTCCATTCAGTCCTGCTGTGCATGACTTGTACCAGGATTTTTTGTACAATGCATGAGCCTGGTCATGCTCCATGACCACATCGCTTGGCATAGTGCCTAGCTTTGCTAAGCACCTGCATATCTTTGTACATTTCACCCATCTGCCATGCTCGTGCTACACTAGCCTCTGCATATGTGGTATGCAAGGTAATCGCACATTTCATGATGTAGTCAAACCGCCTCTTCTTCTCTGCACACCGCATGGCTGGCACGGCATCGCAAGCCATGCACTGGTGTGTTGATCCCCATGTGGCGAACAGGCACAGCACCTGTTGAGTCGTTACCTTGAGGCCTGCGGGTCGCTGAAAGCAAACGAATTACTGGTTCGACATCTCTTTGCATGAAGCACCCCCCCTTTATGTGACTGCCCGCCTCCCTGCAATGTTTGTACCATTTCACCTGTTGAACCCTGCTGCACACAGTTCTGCCTTGTCTTGCCATGACACCCTTGTCACCTTGCACATTGATGTGTTGTCAATAGCATCTGTACGCTTGGTATGGTGCTCAGGTACTGACGCATCCCAGTAGCTGCCAATAGCATCACTCGGGCGCTCTGGATAACCAAGTACTGCATCAGTGGTCTCAGGTATGTCACGCGCTGTGTGACTTGGTGGCAATGGAAGTGTAGACATGGCCTGCACTGATGTGTGACCCAGTTGTGACGTCCTCGGCTCGCTCGACCACAACATGATCCTGCACCATTCCCTGTGCTGCATGCATGCCACTGCCCACTTGCCTGTGACGAGCCTAAAATCAAAGTAGTGGTGTGACTGTGGGATGAACGCATCTTATAACTCTCTTTCTGAGGCATGGGCCATGGGCTGCATGGGATACCTGGCAGTGGTGGCACTGAGAGCATGGCATGGCATTTGTGATCATGTGATGATAAAAACTAGATGACGAGTCTGAGGTCAGGGCCCAGCTTTGGTTGGTTCCTGCCAAACAGATGACAATCGAGGCATTTGTCTGATGATCCATGCCCAGCTCAAGAACTTGCACCATGCAAAGTGTTTGTTGCATCTCGCATTCTCATCACTCGTGCTCAGCACTATCTACCATCCTGTTGAATTCCCTGTATCTTGTGCTTGCAAGAGCTGGGCTGTGCATACACATGGGGTGGGTGCATGCGCACTGTCTTTGTGACAAAGGCACTGTATGCATTAATATGTTGCGCCTGCATGACGAAGCATATCTTTGTTGCTGTTGCGCCCCCAAGCCAATGATGACACCTAGATCAGACCTAATTGAACCGAGCTTTGCTCTGAGGATCATACATCTAAGGGACCGAGGCTTGTGTGACCGCCGTCAGTGCCCTACATGGCTGGAAGTGATGCTCACCTTACCTGGAGGTGGCGGTGTGCTCAATATGTTTGCATCCATTGTTGCCTTTCCAGGTGCCGAACCAAGATAGACTGGAAGATACGAGGGAAGGATCTACAACTTCCGCCCATGATGATGTGTTGTTTCATGTGTACATGTGTGTATGTATGAAATGTGTACTGGGTATGACTGGTAGTTGACTTGATGATACTGGCTTGCATTGTGACTATTAACGAAGAGTGGAAATGCAAGGGGATGTGGACAACATTATCAAAATCAGTGTCATTCAAGACTGGCTGGGTTTGTAAAGCGAAGAGCGACATGGCGCGACACAGCCATTGAATGTTGCATAGGCACAGCAGCTGGTACGGTGTGAGCATGGAAGCCGTCTGTCAATTTGGTAGCATCCAGTTTGTGCTGGCTCATGCACTTTTGCTGCTGTTGCTCCTGGCTCCGTTGCTCCTGTCTTACATATGCTAAGCCCATATGATAGCTGTTACCGTTGCTCCTGGCTTCCATACCCTCAGCCCATACTGCATCCCCTCTAAGCTAAGAAATGACAGATATTTCTAGCTACCACCAGCATTACTCTTTGTACAAGGTTACGCGGATTGTGTCATGCATGACTACGCGTACCCACCCTTGTGTATGACCTGTAACCCCGCCAATGTTTTCCTTAACCACCCAGCACATTGCTGCCAACGTAGTTGTTCTACCCCGCCATTGGCCGCACCCCTGATAAACTCCGACCGGTCTTTCAGATTTTTACAGCGATGTTTGCGCAGGGCGGTGCAGCTCATCAAAGCGAAGCTAGCGGGCTGCTCGGGCTGATGTGCACTTGTGCCGGGGCGGGCGGGGGTGCTGGGACATCGGGTCGCGTTGTGCCGGGAATGGCTCGCTTAGTGGGGCTGTGATCAGCGACCAGCTATCGCGCTCAGTGGCCCAGCGGCCCAGCGGCATGGACGGGGATTTAACTTTTGATTTTTTGTCGGGCGCAGGACCCCCCCTGACATGTGTTCTAGTGCACGTGCTAGTACTGCTGATACGTTTTAGAGTGGTGGTATGGTTTGTGTCCTGTCCCTGCACCTGAACAACGTGCAACTCGTGTCACGTCAACCCATGCCAAATTCTCTTGAAAAGGGCCTTTGCTCGGCCGGTTTCCTGTCCAACCAGGACGTCGAATAATGGACTGCCTGTTTTGTGCGACTCCTTGTATGAGTTCGTAACGTATCTTAAGAACAGAAACGTCTTGTCTTCATCTGTGGGCCG
>JASKMD010000006.1:5500570-5664406 GCA_030144725.1 Haematococcus lacustris
GAGTTGTGCAAGCCTAGTGTCGCCCAGGCCTAGTGATCACCGTAGCCTGCCTAAAGGTATGACCGCATATTCAGAACCACGCTTCAGTAGAAGGGCTACTCCATCGTCGGTTGATTTGGTCGGTTTGTCTGTTGCGATATACTGCAGTATTCGCGTAGGCCGCCTCGTCGATAGCTAACCCCCAAGCCTGCACTGGTCACTAGCAAACAGCTAGCTTGTGACCATGGCTGCGATTAATGCCTCGCGATGCTCCATCCCTACCCGTTCTGCGCGGGCATCGGCTATAAGGACATGTGCTCTGCCAAGTGCGTGCCTCATTGGGCCAATGTTGAGCTTGAGCTGTTAAGTTCTCGAAACTAGACAACAACGACACACGATTTGGCACATCAGCCGACCACCATTATCACAGTCGGGCCGCCGTCCTTCGTCATTGACCTGCAATTGTTTCAGATGCGTGACCTTAAGGAGAAGATCTGCGTGCCATCGCAGGCAAGCCATCGGGTGTGGCCTCTCTGGCGGTGGTTGCATCAATCATCGCAGCCGCGCCGGTCCGCGCTGCCGAGGAGCCCGTCGACACCGCTGTTGAAAGCGTCGTAGATGCTATCAAGGTATGCCATCGCGTGCCAGCACGCCCTGAGCGTCAGCGAGTCCTTGCCTCACCCGTCAAGACCATGACTTGCATACTCAGGCTGCTGGTGAGGTGGTGAAGTCCGGCGTGTCAGCTGTCCAAGCTGGTGTCGACGTTTTGAAAGAGGTTGGTAATAATTAAGTCTACCTGTGCAGCAGCTCTGAGCACGGGAGCAGCAGCAGCTCTGAGCTCGTAGTGCGGCAGGTGTACTTGCCCTCACTGCCTGCTATTCAGGGCTATGACATCGCCGCCCCAGTTGTGGAGAGGGCGTACAATGCAGCCTCCCCTGTGGTGGGGAAGGCCTTGAAGGCCACAGTGGATGCAGCTGCCCCAGCCATTGAGGCAGCGCTGCCCAGCATCAAGGTGCGCCCCTAGAGGCCAGAACCAGTGGTGTGCTGACCATGGCTGTCAAGTGCTGCGTAATGTCAAGCATGCACGCTGAGAACAAGGCAGCTGGCCCTCGGCATCTGCCACCGTAATGCCCTCTGCGGCGCTACCGACACTGTGTTTACAAGTGTCGCGTGGGGGTGGGGGAGGCAGGTACGCAGGCTGTTGGTGTGGCACCTACCATACCCTCCTCCCGCCTCCCCACCCTCCCTCAGCTTCCACACCTTCCATACCCTAACCCCTGTGTTCCCACCCCCTTGCTCCATTCAGCCTCGCACAGGTGGCGGCCATGCACACCTCATGGCAGTACAGTGGGCATGGCAACGCCCTCCTGTGCAATGCAGATCCACCATCCATCAACACCACATGCGTGCAAGGACAGCCCCCCATGCAAGCGCAGCAGGCCAGCCTGCACCTGATGTCGGCAGCTAGAATCAGTTTCCTGCTGCGCTGGATCGTGTGTGGCACCATCATCACAGTGTGACACCCTCACATCAGCGTTACTCCAACCCTCAATTGCTAACTGACTCGCAACTGACTCGACCACCACGCCCCCATGGCCCGCAGCCTTCAACAATGTGTGTCGTGTGTCATCATCACGACCTCTACAACATGGTAGCCATAACACACAAGAGACGCACATGCGCGCACAGCGAACACTTGCTTGCTTGAGCCTTGCTGAGGACAGGAGTGTGGACCCCTCCTCCTCCTCCTCCTCCTCCTCCTCCTCCTCCTCCTCCCCCCTATCATGGGATGGCATTCCCATAGCCATATCCATGTCATTTCCTACAGACTCAGTATGCCATGTGTTGCCTGTTGCCTGTGTGTGTGTTGCGTCTATGGTTGTGCGTGGTGGTGTGGTGGTGTGGTGGTGTGGTGTGGTGGTGTGCAGGGCGGGCTGGAGAGCACCGGCTTTGATGTGGGTGCGGTGAACGAGGCCACCAGCGCTGTGAGCCAGACCGCCGCTTCCGCCGTCACCTCCGCCACACCTCTGGTCACACGGGTGGTACAGGTGCGGCAGCCACAATCCCACACGCCCCCATTGGCCCCCCACAGCCCTCCAAAGGCCCCCCACAGCCCCTGCTGCCCCATAGCCCCCCACACCCCCCACAGCGGCACCCTGGAGGCCGCTGCTGCCTGCCCTAACCCCAGCCCCTGCCTGCTGCCGCCTGCCTGCAGGTGCTGTCAAACACTGACCCAGTGACCCTGGGCGAGTACGCACTGGGTGCGGCTGCCTTTGTCTACTTTGCGCCTGCCCTGCTGGGGGGTCTGGGCGGCTCCTTCAGGTCAGGGCCTGCCTCCTTTCAAATCTTAAACATATCACACACATCACACATGTCACACATGTCACGCATGCTGCGGCTGATCCTGGTGCACTCCTGGGACCGCTCTCCATCCGTCCCTGAGGCATAAAACTCCTGCTTCCCTGCTGCGACCCAGCTGTTCCAAGGTGCCCTAGAGGGGCCCTAGAGGTGCCCTGTGAGTCAGTGCTGGCGTGCCGCTGTCAGCAATAGAACAGAATCAGCGTGTGAAGATTGGACAACACTCTCAACATGGAAGCCAGCCTACCTGGCCATGATCATCAACATCTCTCACCAACATCTCTCACCACAATGCCAAGGGGTGTTGCCGCCTGCCCGCCTGCCAGCCCGCCCGCACTGCCCGCCCGCCCGCCCGCCCGCCCACCCGCCCGCACGAGCCCGCCGCCTGCCCGCCCCCCCGCCCGGGCCAGGTTGGCAAGCACAGGCTGCTGCTGCGCCCTGATGCCACCACAGGGGCTTTGCCGGGGAGCTGGCGCCAGCAGCAGCGCTGAACAGCCTGGCTGATGAGAACGACGTGGTGCTGGTCGACATCCGCACCTTGAAGGAGAAGGAGACCAGCGGTGTGCCGGACCTGCCCTCCACCCGCCTCCAACAAGGTCAGCTGCGGCCTAAGGCTGTGGCTGGCAGCTGGGTGGCAACACGGGCTGTCCCCCCCCTCCCCCTCCCCCTCCCCCTCCCCCTCCCCCCTCCCCCTCCCCCTCCCCCTCCCCCCTCCCCCTCCCCCTCCCCCTCCCCCTCCCCCTCCCCCTCCCCCTCCCCCTCCCCCTCCCCCCTCCCCCTCCCCCTCCCCCTCCCCCTCCCCCTCCCCCTCCCCCTCCCCCTCCCCCTCCCCCTCCCCCTCCCCCTCCCCCTCACCCTCCCCCTCACCCTCACCCTCACCCTCACCCTCACCCTCACCCTCACCCTCACCCTCACCTGTGACTTGCATGGTAGGTGTTGCTGCTGCACACTCAGCACCTCAAAGCAGCGGCCTGTGACTCACCAGACGCCTGCGGGTGATGCGACCCGGTGACAGGGCGTGGCAGGCCACCTTGCCGACCTACTCTGACTGACATGGCACAGGCCAATGTGAGCTCCAATTGAGTACTGCCAGTGCTGCTGCAGCACATGAAAGTTCCAGGCTCCACCAAGCCAGCTGCTGGCAGTGTGGCAGAGTCCCTGTCTGTGCAGTGCCAACGCAGAGGGTTGTGATGTGCTGAGGGCTTGGCTGTTGGCTGAGCAGCAAAGCCACCTGGTTGCCTGCGGCAGCACGTGCTCACCCGGCGTGGCTTAGCTGCTGTCATGGTGTGCTGGCACAACAGCGTGACATGGCTCTGCCGCCTCCCATCCAGTGCTGTCAGCAGCTGAGCCTCAGGTCTAGGACAGGCCCTGGGCCGCCCTCACACCAGTCTGCAGCCCCTCCCCTCCCTCCTCTGCACTGGAAGCTGCCCTGGTGGACCTCCTCCCCCTGCCCCCTGCCAGCCCTGGCAGCCCCGTCAGCCCCTCCCCCTGCTCCCTGGCTGCAGGTGTTGGAGGTGGAGTACGCCAACACAGAGGACAAGCGGCTGCGCGGCCAGCTGCGGGACCCTAACAGCATTGAGGCGCAGATCACAGCCCTGCAGGTCAGGGGTGGAAAAGGAACACAGGCAGCAGGGGTGGATGAGGGGCAGGGGGTGGGGTGGGGTCAGGCAGCAGCCCCAGAGGTGGCATGTGGCCCGACGTTGGGAGCAGGGCCTGATGTGGGGCTAGGCCATCCTGACAGCAGCCTGGGCGCATGTGATGGGAGGAGCCCATCTGATGGGGTTGGCCACTGGAGGGGTTGGCTGTTGAAGCAGTGTGGCCTCGGGGCACGGTGGCTGCCGTTTGCTGTGGCAGTACAGCTGCAGGTGGCTGCGGCTGCTGGGCAGGCAGTGACCCACTGGGCCTCACCAGGGCATTGCAGGTGCAGGCGCAGCGGGCAAGGCACCCGGCAGCAGCCTCCGGCAGCAGCTTCTAGGCACCCGGCAGCAGCGTGCAAGGCACCCGGCGTCAGCAGCGGCTGCAGGCTCTCAGGAGGTCCAGGGTGTAAGCCACCTGGGGGAGGGGTGGGCAGTCAGTCAGGGGTGTGAGGTCAGTCGCAAGGCGGTGCAGGGGGCTGTACGTGGGGCACCTCGCCCTGACGAGTCTCATGCCGCAGCATGGTGTCACAGGGCCGGGCAAGACCCTTCTCCCAGGGAGGCAAAGAGCTGAATGGCAGCATCAGCCTGCTGCGCTGTCTAGTGTCGTGCTTGCCACGCCTGCCAGACATCATGGCCCAGCAGAACACTAGTGTGCGCCAGGCGCCTTCACAGCTGTGTACTATTCCACTGTCCTTGTGCATGTTGGACATGAGCGCTGCAACCATGTCTGTGAGCGCTGCCTCAGGCTAAAGCAGCTCAATGAGCAGTCCTGCTCTATGCCCTGCCACCCTGCAATGTCGGTGGGCCGACCACTGCTGGGCAGCTGCTTCCAGGGGCTTCTGATGCTGGGGAGCTGCTGCAGAGTCGTGGTGGCTGTTGGGGCGCTGCCGTGCAGGCACTGCTGTTGGGGGACTGCTGCACAGCTATCACTGTTGGCGAGCTGTTGCCAGGGGTCAAGTTGAGGGTCCACTGCGGTATGCATTTGCTGTCTGGTCACGGTGATGTCATCTGCAGGTGTCTGCCCTTAAGAGGATCAACAAGGGCACCAAGGTGGTGCTGCTAGACCGGTATGGACCAGCTGCGCGCACTGTGGCCAAGGAGTTGGGGCGCAAGGGCTACACCAAGGTGTTTGTGGTGGCAGGTGCGAGGGGGTGGCGACTGCGAGGGCAAAGTGTAACTTGCGGGACTCAGGTGTGATGAATTGACTGCAGGCGGCTTCGACGGGCGGGGAGGCTGGGTACAAAGCAAGCTGCAAATCAAGCCCGCGGCGAGCGTCATGAACGCGGCACCGCCATCCTTCTCAAAGACGGTGTTCACGAGGTCCAGCAGGGCGCTGCCGGCTCCAAAGTCAACGTGATTTACACCCGCTCAGCTGCGCCGATGCATTTGATGATGGGCCATTTTGTTTAGAGTGTGCGTTCCTGAGAGCCGGATCGTCGCCAGAGTGTGCGTGAGCACATTCTTAAGGCCAGCCTTGCGACAGTAAAACATTGGACGTGTGCTGGCAGCTGCTGCACGTTGGAGGGATGTGCAGGCAGCTGCGTAGTGATTAGAGAGGAAGACATTCACATTCTGCGGACATTGAATTGAACCAGTGCGGCGTTATGTGCACTGTGCCGGCTTGGGGCTGCTTTATTGGTGTAAGGAGCGACTGCTGCCATCCACTCGTGCCCAGGCTAAAATTGCTTACGTTCCAACCAGAAATTGTATGTCGAGAAAGAGGAAACGTACTGGTGTGGGTGTGCCTAAGACTGCGCTATGGTTTGCGACTACACAACCTAGTTAGCTGCAGGATCCCACGACTGCCAGAGCTGAGCTCATCTCAATAGACGGACTGCCGGAGCTGCCCGCCCTGTCAGGGACAATAATGATAAATGCTGCACAATGAAGTGCAACACCTGCACATTCATCTGACCCTGTCAAGGCTCATCTTTATTGCGAGTTTTGTGCAGCTTCCCTCGTTTGAGCAGGGTGCATGTGAAGGCCCATGGTCCCCATGTGGCGTCCAGAAGCTTCACGTCACGTTGCTTTGTAATTTACCTGTATCGTCGCAGCGGCTACATAGCCTCTGTGATCTTCACCTTTTGTCCACAATAGGCAGACCAGAGCCAGTCCGTCGCCTGTTCACGATGCTGGCCGCATCTATGCGTAGCGCCCAAGCTGTTCGGCCCGTGCATCAACAGGTGCAACAGCGTTGGCACACCGCGCGCGCTGCGGAAGACCGTGGCGCTGACCGAAAAAATGTGGCGGCTTTGTGTGCAGGCTAGCCGTGTGCTGCCAGTCGCACACCTGCCAGTGCTTCCTGCAGCCTGCCTGCCGTCGCCAGTCTCCGCCGCAGCTTTCCTGCGTCCGGCGCGCTGCGATGTGCCCCTCCGCCGTTCACTGGCATGTGCCGCTGCGTCCGCCCCACCAGCCGAGGAGACGTACCAGTACCAGGCAGAGGTACGCAGAGAGGCTGTTGACCAGCCGTCAATCGCTCCAGGCTCTGGTGTAACCCCTGGTCACCTCGCCCGCAGGTGGACCGCCTGATGGACATGATTGTGAACAGCCTGTACAGCAACCGTGAGGTGTTCCTGAGGGAGCTCATCAGCAATGCATCTGACGCATTGGACAAGGTGAGGCATGCAGGCACAGCATGCCAGGAGCATGGGAACCATGAGCCAGGAATCATGAGCCAGGAACCAGGAGCATAGTTAGGCGCCAGGAACCAGGAGCAGAATCATGAGCCAGGAACCAGGAGCAGAACCAGGAACCAGGAACCAGGAACCAGGAGCAGAACCAGGAGCAGAACCAGGAGCAGAACCAGGAACCAGGAACCAGGAGCAGAACCAGGAACCAGGAGCAGAACCAGGAGCAGAACCAGGAGCAGAACCAGGAACCAGGAGCAGAACCAGGAACCAGGAGCAGAACCAGGAGCAGAACCAGGAACCAGGAACCAGGAGCAGAATCATGAGCCAGGAACCAGGAGCAGAACCAGGAACCAGGAGCAGAACCAGGAACCAGGAGCAGAACCAGGAACCAGGAGCAGGGAGCATGTGTACATAACTGTGGAGTGGCGCTAGCAAACAGCAGCGTAACAAACCTCATCGTATGAAGCATGAGTGTGCTTGCTCTCACTAAGCTCCCACTGCATATGCCAACTGCATTGAGCACCTGGTATAGGCCACAGGGAAGCTTCAGCGCCAAGTGTTGAAAGGCAAGTGCTTGCACTGCCGGGCCTCCTGTGGCAGCATGGGCTGCTACCTCCCAAGCACTTAATGCTGTTGTGTGCAACAGAGCAGCTGCTAACGAAGGTGCCCCTGTGATGCCTGCCAGGTCCGCTTTGTTGCCCTAACCAAGCCTGAGGTGATGAAGGGGCGGGAGGAGATAGAGATCAAGGTGAAGGCGGACAAGAACACCATCGTCATTGAGTGAGTTGCGCCACTGCCCCTGCCTGCAGCTGTTCCTCACGCAGCTCCCTACGCAGCTCATGTACCCCTGGCCTGAGTAGGCCTAGTGTAAGCACAGGTTTGGGGCAGGGCCAGGCACAGGCATCAGGCGTTGCTGCAATTGCCAGCGGGGGGCAGGGGCAGGGGCGTGGCGCAGGAGCAGCTGAGACGGGGCTGGGTTCAGGGGCAGGGGCAGGGAAGCAGCTGAGATGAAGCAGGGGCAGGGGCTGAGGCAGATGAGAAGAGGCTGGGGCAGCAGTAAGGATGCGGCAGGGGTGCAGGACAGCAGGATCATCAGGTCACCAGTAGCAGGAGCAGCAGCAGCAGCATCCCTCACACTGACAAGCAGGCTTCATGCTCTAGCTGCTCGGCGTGACCCCTGCAGCGCATAACCTGTGTCAAGGTGTGCCAGTGCTGTGATATTGGCAGGTAAACAGGTTTGCTGGTGCCTGCACCCCTGTTCAGAGACTCCGGCATTGGCATGACACGCGAGCAGCTGTTGAGCAACCTGGGCACCATCGCCCGCTCCGGCACCCGCAAGTTCCTGGAGATGCAGAAGGAGCAGAAGGCCGGAGGCGACAGCAACCTGATTGGCCAGGTGGGCAGCCTCGCAAGCAGGCAGATGAGGCAGAGTCAGGGTGAAGGCAAAGCTGGGAGGCAGAGTGCGGGTGAAGGCACAGCTGGAGGCTGGTCGTGAAGCTCCAGGCTGTGGCTGGTGTGATGGCCCTGACTGTGGCGGTTCAGGGTCTGATGTGCCTGCAGCTGCTGCTGCCCTGCTGCTGCTGCCCTGCTGCTGCTGCCCTGCTGCTGTTGCACTGGATCTGTGTTGAGAGTGTGGTGTTGCACTGAGAAGGGCTTACTGTGCCTGCTGCTGCTGCTGCATTCGTCCTGCTGCTGAGCCCTGCTGCTGCTGTGTGCGCTGTGGCATGGTGTGCAGTTTGGCGTGGGCTTCTACTCCGCCTTCCTGGTGGCTGACAGGGTGGTGGTCCAGTCCAAGAGCGCCGATGAGGGGCAGCAGTGGGTGTGGGAGGCGGCTGCAGGTTCACACCAGTACAAGATCTACGAGGACAAGTCAGGCGAGGACCTGGTGAGGGGCACAAGGTGAGCAGCAAGGCCCGGCTGGGCTGCGGGGAGTGGGAAGCAGGAGCGGAGCGGAGCGGGGCGGGGCGGGGCGGGGCGGGGCGGGGCGGGGCGGGGCGGGGCGGGGCGGGGCGGGGCGGGGCGGGGCGGGGCGGGGCGGGGCGGGGCGGGGCGGGGCGGGGCGGGGCGGGGCGGGGCGGGGCGGGGCGGGGCGGGGCGGGGCGGGGCGGGGCGGGGCGGGGCGGGGCGGGGCGGGGCGGGGCGGGGCGGGGCGGGGCGGGGCGGGGCAGGGCAGGGCAGGGCAGGGCAGGGCAGGGCAGGGCAGGGCAGGGCAGGGCAGGGCAGGGCAGGGCAGGGCAGGGCAGGGCAGGGCACGGCACGGCAGGGCACGGCAGGGCACGGCAGGGCAGGGCAGGGCAGGGCAGGGCAGGGCAGGGCAGGGCAGGGCAGGGCAGGGCAGGGCAGGGCAGGGCAGGGCAGGGCAGGGCAGGGCAGGGCAGGGCAGGGCAGGGCAGGGCAGGGCAGGGCAGGGCAGGGCAGGGCAGGGCAGGGCAGGACATTGTGGGGCAGGGTGCGGCAGGGCAGGGCAGGGCAGGACATTGTGGGGCAGGGTGCGGCAGGGCAGGGCAGGGCAGGGCAGGACATTGTGGGGCATTGTGCGGCAGGGCAGGGCAGGGCAGGACATTGTGGGGCATTGTGCGGCAGGGCAGGGCAGGGCAGGACATTGTGGGGCATTGTGCGGCAGGGCAGGGCAGGGCAGGACATTGTGGGGCATTGTGCGGCAGGGCAGGGCAGGGCAGGACATTGTGGGGCATTGTGCGGCAGGGCAGGGCATTGTGGGGCATTGTGGGGCATTGAGGTTAGGCTGCGGGGAGTGGGAAGCAGGAGGTGGGTGGGGTGGGGCAGGGCAGTAGGGAAGCCGCGTGGTGGGTGTGCAAGGAGCATTGGCATTTTACTTAGACAACAGTTACACCCACCTACTTGCCCACCCAACTGCTGGAGTGAATGCTTGCCTGCTTGCCCAAGTGTGCGCTTGCCTTCTCACCCGCCTAGCAGGCAGCAGGGAGAAGGAAGACCTAGGAGCGGTGGGGGTAGGGTTGGGGCTGTGGGCATGGGTCAGAGTCAGGGGTGGCCCAATGCACAGCACTGGGAGATGCTGGGAAAGGTGATGCCTCACTCAGGCAATATGGGGGCATGTGTCTGCCCGTACGTTTTCACTAGCCCACTTACCCCCTGGAGTGCGTGATGGATAAACCTGCCTGCCTGCCCGTCTGCCCGTCTGCCCATCTCCGCGCCCGTCTGCTCGTCATAAACGCACACTGTCACATGCAAGTGACTGGCTGTATATGGTTGTATGCCCGCCTGCCCGTCTGCTCACCGTTTTGGGACTTTTGTCTCGCCCTCAGGGTCACCTTGCACCTCAAGGAGGACGCTCAGGAGCTGGCTGACCCCATCCGCTTGTCGCGCCTGATTAAGCAGTACAGCCAGTTCATCAGCTTTCCCATCAAGCTGTACAACATGAAGAAGGAGCCAGCTAAGGTGGTGGATGCTGAGGCCACAAAACGCAAGCAGGACGCGGAGAACAAGAGGGCAGCGGAGAAGGCAGAGGAGCCTGTGCAGGTAAGGGGCCAGGGCAGGCTGTCAGGTGGCTGAGGTCAGCAGGCAGGGGCCAGCTAAAGGGGTCAGCACACTGAGGTCAGCATGTGGGAGTCAGTAGGTTGGGGTCAAAGCCAGGGGTGTGGGGTAAGCGAGGTAAGCAGGTGGGGCCAGGTCAGGCTGTGTGGTGGTGCTAGTGGTATGCAAGCATGTGTGTGACAACACGGGAGTAGAGAGGGGAGAGTGCAAACCCAGGCCCTCCTTTATTGGTCTTGGCTTTCAGCCCAACATGGCTGGCCATAACCTGGCTGGCCGTGCTGCTGGGCTTTCCCCTTGGTTGCTCCAGGTGGAGCCAGTGATGAAGACGGAGTATCAGGAGGTGTGGGACTGGCGCGTGGAGAATGAGAACAAGCCCCTCTGGACACGCGCCCCTAAGGTGCCCGCCCGCCCGCCTGCCTGCCTGCCTGCCTGCCTGCCTGCCTGCCTGCCTGCCTGCCTGCCTGCCTGCCTGCCTGCCTGCCTGCCTGCCTGCCTGCCTGCCTGCCTGCCTGCCTGCCTGCCTGCCTGCCTGCCTGCCTGCCTGCCTGCCTGCCTGCCTGCCTGCCTGCCTGCCTGCCTGCCTGCCTGCCTGCCTGCCTGCCTGCCTGCCTGCCTGCCTGCCTGGTCCTATCTCATATCCGTGCACCACTACTGCTATCGTCACAGCATGACAATTGCCTGTGCTGCCTGCAAGTGGTGGGGTGGAGTACAGCAGTGCCTTGAAGGGGTTGTGGTCCACATGCACAGTCCAGTGTTGTCCTGACACAGCGACTAGGTACACAGGTCTTAGCTCAGGTTTGGCTCGTCCTATCTTAGGTGTTGTCTGCTCACCAGCACGGCCTTGACAAGCAGGCCGAGCAGGAGCTCCACCTACAGACCTGCAGACCTGCAGGAATTCCAGCTGCAGACTTGTAGGCCGCAAACAGCGGGTGGGGTGGTATGGCATGGTATGGTGTGGTGTGGTGCATGTGGGCCGCAGGACGTGCCGGCTGAGGCCTACAACGACTTCTTCAAGCAGACCTTCTCCGAGTTCCTAGACCCATTGGCTCATGTGCACTTCAACGTGGAGGTAGGGACTGGCTGGGGGGAGGGCGGGGCAGGCCTCTGGTGGCATGCAGGGGTTGGCTGGGGATGGTGAGGAGGGCAGGCGTGGTCACGCAGGTTTGATGGCTAGGTGACGTGACTTAGGAATGGGAAGGGATGGGGAGGGAACAGAAGGTTGGGGGTGGGGGTCTGGGGCCAATTGCCAGCTTGTTGACTACCTGACAAGCTCATATCGGTCAATGGGGTTGATGTCTGATCAGTGCAGTCGAGCAGGTTGTTTCTGGGAAGGGTGGGGCGTGGCATAATGATGGGGAGGCCAGGGAAGGGGAGGGAAAGGCGATTGAGTGTTCCAGTGTGCTGCAGCCTTTTGACTGTACATATGATGTACCTTGTTAACATTGCTCCATCCTGCGATGCCCTGGCTAGGCGGTAAAGGTTCTGATAATGTCCACAACGATGAGCTTGAAGAACCTCATCCCTGGCCCCCTGGCCCCTCCTTGTGTTGCTGGCTTCAGGGCACCATCGAATTCTCAGCCATCCTGTATGTTCCCGGCATGGCGCCCTTCGACCAGCAGAACATGAACCAGCGCTCCCGCTCCATCAAGCTGTACGTCAAGCGTGTGTTCATCAGCGATGAGTTCGATGAGGATCTCATGCCACGGTGAGCAAAGGCTGCTATGCTGGTGTTAGCCAGGGCCACCTGTTGAGGTGGGAGTCCCACCAGGACATACTCATGCCCTGGCGACTAGGCTAAGTGACCAAGCCAAGGCTACGTTGGAGGTTTCAATCGCACACTCAGCTATGCTCATGCCCAAGTGACCAGTCTAAGTGACCAGGCTAATTGAAGAGTTGCTGCAGGGTGGTGTGAGTTAAACAATTGTCACCAAAGCCTGTGACACCCTGACACCTGGCCACTGCAGCAAATGTGACCCAGCCACTCAGGCCAGTACTGGCACTGGGCATCCAACACCTTAGCTGTTTCACAGACAGTTGCTAGCTGACAAGCTTCTACTGGCTGATCAGCTCTTGAGCTGTCTACTTGGCTGACTGCCTGGTCCACTGCCTGTCTGTCTGTCTGTCTTGCTGCCCGGTCAACTGCCAGGTCGACTGCTTGGCTGGTTGCCCGGTGAACTGCCTGGCTGACTGCCTGGTCCGTCACCTGGCTACCTGGCTGGCTGCCTGGCACATTGCCTGGTCAACTGCATACCTGTCTGCCTAGCTGACTGCCTTGCTGGCTGCCTTGTGGCCTGCAGCTACCTGTCCTTCATCAAAGGTGTGGTGGACAGCAGCGACCTGCCCCTCAACGTCAGCCGCGAGATCCTGCAGGAGAGTCGCATCGTGCGCGTGATCCGCAAGCAGCTGGTCAGGAGGTGAGGGGTAGGGGGCTGGGGCTGCCGGTGATGGTGTGAGGGTGACCCTAACTGTTGTGTTTTGAGGCTGGCTGGTTGGCTGGCTGGGTGCTGGTTTAAGAAGAATGATTTTAGGGGTGGCTCAAATTAGCCGCTGGCTGCATGGATGGTTGGCTGGTCGAAAGGTATGAATGGCTAGTTGCTGAAGGGGTGTAGGGCTGTGTGATGTGTTGGGAGGAATGTGCATGCTGATGTGCAAGGGTGGGGGAGATGTGGTTGCCATGTGTGGTGGCAGTGGTGTGATGGTGGTGGCGGCTGGTGGCTGTGTTGACAAACGCTTGTGTACTGGGTGGTGCAGGTCATTGGAGATGTTGGACGACCTTGCCAAGGCTGAGGGAGGTGAGGACTACAAGACCTTCTGGGAGGCCTTTGGCCGGAACATCAAGGTCAGTGCTGTGCTATGAATGTCAGCTTTATGCAGGGGATGGTCACATGCACAGTCAGCGGACAAGTGGCTCCAGCAGACTGAAGCAGACTCAAGCAGTTGGTAGCTTGAGCAGGATGCTCAGCCAGGATCATCCCCTGTTATGGCCAAGGACCCGGATGTCCTTGGATTGCTGCTCAGCTGCTGCCCAGTCCCTGACCTCATCACCACCACCACCACATCTTGTGTGTCTTACTTTGCCAGCTTACCTGCATTCTTTCCTCTTTGTTTAACGTCACACAGATCGGTGTGATCGAGGATACTGAGAACCGTGAGAAGCTGTCCAAGCTGCTGCGCTTCAACTCGTCAAAGAGTGAGGATGCGCTGACCAGCCTGGACACGTATGTGGGGCGCATGAAGGAGGGGCAGAAGAGCATCTTCTACATGGCAGGGGACAATGTCCAGGTGGGCTGGGAGGGCGCAAGGCAGGGCCTTTGTGGGGGGCTGGGCAGGAAGTGTGTGCAAGGTGGGGTGGAGTTTTGGGTCAGAGGTTGGGAACAGTGCCTGCTTAGCATTGCAAGCAGGAGTGCAAGGCCTGCTACATGGGCAACATGCGAACCATTGGGGAGGTCAGGGTTGGGTGGCTGGCTGTGGACGTGGCATACTTTTCTGTTGCTGCAGCTGTTTCACCTGCCACCCCTGCTGCTGCTGTGGCTCCTGCCATCTCTGCAGCTGCTGTGGGGCAAGTGAACAGGCGCATGTTAACGATTGTTTGTCCCTGCTTGGCTGCAGGCTGCCCGCGCAGCACCCTTTGTAGAGAAGCTGGTGGCCAAGGACTACGAGGTCCTGTTCCTAACTGACCCAGTTGATGAGGCCACCGTGACAAACATGCAGAAGTTTGGTGATTACGAGATGGTGGATGTCAGCAAGGAGGGCCTGGACGTGAGTGGCCTGTAGTGTCACACCTAACACCCACCACCCCACCCCACCCCACCCCACCACTCGGCTCCACCCCTTACACCGCCTACCCCATTACACGGCATAGCCATTACACTGCTCAGCATACCCCTGCACGCTGTGTGGAAAGTGTGAGACCCTTGTATGCACCTCGTGTTAAGTTAGTTAAGAGTCCTCAGCTCCATGTGCTGCAGCAATGCTGGGGTTGCCATCGTGCACTGCATGTCAGCAATGCCGTGCATTGATGATGGGGATGACCATAATGTGATGTGTGGGCAGAGCGATTAGGCAGAGCAGGCGGCGGGTAGCGCTGCCATGCCATGCACGCTGCGCAATCCCCAGTGCAGCACTGGTTTGAGTGCTGCACAGCTGGGATTGATTAATCATTCAGCAGCCTTCCCCATCATTTGGCTGGTCATGCGGTTGGATGCCTCGCAATATGCTAGCAGAGATGTGCTGCACAGTATTCCATTCTCTGGGCTGCATGACGATGTCATGTGATGCTCAGGCGATGTGAAAGCTGTGCGCTGCTGCTGCTGCTGCTGCTGCTGCTGCTGCTGCTGCTGCTGCTGCTGCTGCTGCTGCTGCTGCTGCTGCTGCTGCTGCTGCTGCTGCTGCTGCTGCTGCTGCTGCTGCTGCTGCTGCTGCTGCTGCTGCTGCTGCTGCTGCTGCTGCTGCTGCTGCTGTTCCAGTTGGGTTCTGACGCTGAGGCCAAAGCCAAGGAGGAGGCGCAGGCCAAGGAGTTCTCCGCGGTGGCTGACTTCTGGAAGCGCACCCTGGGGGACCGCGTGGAGAAGGTCACCATCTCCAACAGGTGCCCAGCCTGCGCCCTGTGCCCTGCAGCCTAGGTGCCAAGACATCCTTCTGCGTGCCACATGGCATCATGTAGACTATGCCAGGCCTCCCACTGCATAGCCTGCGCCCTGCAGCTCAGATGCTAACACCACCCACGGCTCTAAGCCATAGTGGAGTTCTCAGCTGCCAGGCTGTCCTATGCCCAACCTGTGCCTGCAGCCTGAAGCCTTGCTACATGCACATCATACTTTGCCATCCTATGCCTAGCCTGTGCCCATCCTTGCATGATAGGCGTACATGTCAGCATCATTGCACTGTCGCAGTCCTGTGAAGCACCTGACTGTCATGGCTTGCTCGGCAGGATGTTGCACGCATGCTTGCATAGCCATGGCGGTCACCACAGCCTCCCATGCTGAGCCTGCTGCTGCTGATGTTGCCGGGGGGTGTTTGGACTCCAGGTTGACTGACTCACCTTGCGCCCTGGTGACCAGCAAGTTTGGGTGGAGTGCCAACATGGAGCGCATCATGCGCACCCAGGCCATGGGTGACCCCAGGTCTATGGAGTACATGAAGGCAAGCACCCTCAGCCCAGCGCAGGCACTTGCTCCAGCCCAGGGCCACCACCCTTCTTGAGCAGCACAGCTGGGTGAAGGGTGGGGACACCAGCATGGCTGACACCAGTGAGACAGACTCACCATTGCATGTCAGGCTTGTAATCAGGCTTGCATCACAGTGATGTCTTGTGACGGAAGCATCAGCAGTGGCTCAGTCGGCTGGTTTTCGCAGGGCTTGCTTTGGCTCGTGGGCTGCGGGGCTCCGGGGCATCATGTAGCAAGGAACAAAGTGGGTGGGTGGGGTTGTCCGTCTGTGCAGGGTCGCAAGATTCTTGAAGTGAACCCGGACCATAACCTTGTGCAAGGCATCAAGACGTTGTTGGAAGGGAAGGATGAGGAGCGCGCGGGTGACCTGGCTGAGGTGTTGTATGAGACGGCGCTCATCACCTCCGGCTTCCAGGTGAGGAGTGAAGCACATAGGCGCTGGCCGCAACCCTGGTCGCGGCGGTGTGATATACTTCACGACCATGGCGCATTACCAAAATGCTTGCCAACGTTCACGGTCGTGGAAGTTATGGAACGGGGTTGCGCTGCTGCACAGATTGACAGTCCAAAAGACTACGCGTCCAAGGTGTACACTTTGATGGGCATCGCAATGGGCTTCGATGTGGTCGACGGGGGCGATGGGGGCGACGAGGACTACGACACACCAGATCCCTTGATGCCGCCGCTGGAGTCGGTTGAGGCTGAGGTGATGGAGCCCAACGACAAGACAAGGCGGAGCTAGTGTGCCCTGATCAGGCACCAGTCCCTTTGACAACACTTGATTGATTTGTGAGGGATGCAGGGAAAGTACCAGGGTTGGGAGGGTTTAAGGATGGTGGTTATTATGTGTGGTACAAACCAGCGGCAGCAATGCTAGGCGAGTTTGAAAACATGATAAGTGTTGATGACACTGGCTTTCACCGCTGAAGCCGCCAGCGGTGAAGTTGCTTGGCCGAACTCTCTCCCATACCAGGTTTTTGAGAGTATGATGCAACGCGCCTAGGTAGATAACGAAAGTATACATATACTCAGAACGAAGAGTATTTTGTTCACCACATTCTGTTCATTACTCATTACTGTGTAAGTCGAGTGTGTTGTGTGTTTGGTGCATGAGGTGCCGTTTTCAGTGCGTGGTAACGGGTAAGAGGGGAACGGGGGGATTCACTTTTTACCCCCCGTTTCCAATGCGGGTGAATGGGGGAAAATGGAGGTTCGTTATGTTTCGAGGTTATCGAGAGCTTCATCCCTTTGCACGCGCATGACATCCACCCTTGCCCATCCAAATGTTCGCTTTCGGTGATCGTCGTCGGCGCGAGGCTGAGGCTGAGGTAATAGTTGCCGTAGTGATACGCCTTGTTTGTGATACGCTGTTTGAGTGAAACCCCCAAAACCGGACCCAAAGTCAGGGCCTCCCAACTGCCTTGAAAGTACTCGAAAGCATTCGAAAGTCTGCGAGTACCTGGAGTCAAACTAGGGTCGCCAAGGTGTCTTGGGATGTATCATAAATGTATCATGATAAACATCATATGTCTAATGTACCATATACGCGTATAATGAGCTATCATGATACATGCCGCTCCCTAGTGGTGGTAGTGGTGGCAGCAAGAGGGGTCTTGCCTACAGCTACTGGTAGGTGGTGGTAGGGCAGCTGGCCCTGCTGGTGGTGGTGGTGGTGGTGGTGGTGGTGGTGGTGGTGGCAGCATGAGGTTGAATGGTGTCATGGCTACAGCTACTGGTAGGGCGGCTGCCCCTGCTGGTGGTGATGGTGGTCATGCTTTGGGTCATGCTTTGGGTCTGCTTTGGGTTATGCTGCAGGGCACATGCAGTAGGGCTGGCACCTGGTCTGGGCTGGTGCAAGGCCAGGGCAAAAACAAGGCTCAAACCATTGGTGATACACTTTGGTAACGAATTGATTTGCTGAGCCTGCTGCTGAGCCAGTTGCTTCAACTTCTATTGAGGTGCGTCCATCCCTATGCACCATCCCTTGCACGCCTCAAGGCAACTGACTTGACCTCAATGCGCACCGCTCTACTCGTGAGCCTCCTGGTGGCGTGCCATCTGGATGCGAGCCGTTAAGCCGCCAGTCCTCGGGATGCGTGCCATCCGGCTGTGTGCCATCGGGCTTCGAAGTTCCCCTCACTTTTCCCCCGAACACTTTTTGTTACCGCGGAGTTCGGCAGGGGTAGCAAAAAGCGAGGAGGGGGAGGGCGGTAAGGGAGCAACCACCGCCATTCCCCTGGGGGAAAAATACGTAAAGGCGCCAACGGACTGGCAGGGGAACGGCAGTTAGACGGCGGTTAGAGAGGGAAATAAACCCCCCCGCTGCGCTTTTCCCCTCATCCCCCCGTTCCCCTTCGGAAGATTTCCCCGCATTGGAAAGACCACCTAAGTTGGCAACATAGGACGATGCAGTTGTTCAGGTCGTTCTGACACGAATAGATGCATACAGTTCATGTGATGATGACATCGACTTGCTCAGCTTGTCGTTACATTCCACAGATACTGGCTTCGGCCAGTACCTCGGCGTCGCTGTCTAGGGCGATGTTCCGTGACTACTGGCTCCTTGCCAATGCCTCGCTTTCTGGGGCGCTGAAACCTTACTACAGAGTAACTGCCGGTAGAACAACCATTTGACTATGTGCCCCTAACAACTTGACAACTACGTTCAGCTCTCCCTCTTCCTAATGCTTATAGCGCTAGAGCCGTAGAAAGCCACCCCAGCTGCGGAACACAAAAGTACAGAGCTGGCTCATGCCGCCACACGGGTTCAGGGGGTGACTTCAGGCAAGACAGCTGATAATGTGTTCACAAGAAGAAGGCAGTGCCAGATGTGCCTTCCAACAGGATGATGGTGGCAATGCCAACCATTGCGGCACGGCCATTTATCAACTCTGCATCTGGGGCGAATGGGCCCCATGCCTTCTGTTTCTTGGGCTCCTTGTTGAACACTTCGGCCATGGGCACCTGTGCACCAACACATCCAATGCAGCCAGTCAGTTTTGTGCTAACCTGTACCTCTTATGGACTTCCTGAACCTTCTACCACATACCCGCAGCTTAACCAAGCTTCAATAGATACATTTTGTAAACATTGTTGCTGCAAAGCACATGCACAGCTCACATGGCCAAGGCATTATGCCTTGGTGACATAGACCCCACGCATGCAGTGTAAGTGTTGTGTGTGCCCAGCTGCCAACCTTGGGCTACGGGAGGGGGAGAGTAAGGTCTTAGCAGGTGCACAGCATAGCAAGGGGACCGCAAAGTAGGGTGTTGCATAGGAATGGCAGCCCAACAAAACTCATTCAACAAGGAAGGACATGTTGGACTGTGGGTAATCTCGCTCCGCTACAATCATATTGAAGCATCCTGCACAGAAATGGCAGCTTAGGCGGCAGGCGAGTGCGGGGAGGCTGTTGCACCATGGCCTGTCCCTGATGGCTTCATGGGGTACCCCCTTGTCACCCGCTGCGTCAAGCCTATGCTGTGTTCACCCGCTGCGGCGGCGGTGGCGGCAGTTGCTGCTGCTGTGGGTGGCACTGGGTGCTGCTGTGGGTGCACGGGCAGGGCCTGACGTACCCCACGCAGGGCTGGGGCAAAGGAGGCGGCCACGACCAGGGCGATGAGCACCAGCATCCTGGCAGCGCCGCCACCTATGAGCTGGGCGTACACGCTTTCGCCCGAGGACAACTCATTGGAGATGGCGAACATGAAGCCTAGCACTGCGGGCAGGGCAGGGTAGGGGGTGGCAGGGTGGCAGGGCAGGACCAGGACCAGGGGTGGTGTGGGTGGCGACTGCCAGGGGCTCTGCGGAGGCTCTGTGGGTTGGAGGTGGCGGCTGTGTGGCGGCTGTGTGTATCACTCAGTCCAGGGCATCCAGGCAGGGCCAAGCGGCGCCAGGGACCCAACAGGGCAGGGCTGAGCAGCCTCCTAGCTGTGGGACCTACCCAGGTGACACCAGGCCAGCCTGACTAATGCCAGCATGGGACTTCAGTCAGTGTGGTGCAGCCATGCTGAGTCGCATGGTGGGAAAGTTTTTGATGCTGGCATGAGCCGTTTGGAAGGTGGGCACAGCGTGATATGTTTTCACACATGGAGGGGCCATGGTGTCATCACTGTGTCTTCTGATGCACATGGGTGTAGGGCAATGCTGGGTATGAGTGAGATAGTATGTGGCTGTCACACAATCGCATGTGTGATGCACATGCTCTCATAGTGTTGTGTGGGGCACAGGTTGTGTGTGACCATCACGTGGTGCAGCCCGAGTGCATGGCTTCCTGTGTGCTGTGATCAGCTTACTGGCTGCTCTGCCATTGACGATTTCTGGTGCCAAGCCCTCAAACGCCATCACAGAATCAAAGCTGGCCTGCGGGAGAGCATGCATGCATGCATGTGAGCACCCACACGAGCAGGAGTATTAGGCGTGCACGCAGCAAACACTTGCGATGCAGCTGCCTGTCGGTAGTTCCTGTGCAACTCACAGCTGTTTTGCGTTGAGATGCTGACACCTTGGACTTGACTGGAGCAGCGGTGGTGCCAGGCCATGAGAATACTCCAGACTTGGCAGGGCTGCTGGTTGAAGGGCTGGGGGGAGGCGCAGGCGAGGTGCTGGTGGCAGGCTGCACGTGAGCCACCATGCATCGCATCAGTGACGAACAATCCCGAGCAGGCAAAGCGCCGTACCCATACCTCCCTTCCGTGCACCCACTTTGGCCGCATCGCCCAACAGCGCGTCTAGCGAGGACAGCGTGGCCTTCACCTGCGGTGTGGGGCGCACACCCTCCGGGTCAGCGGACGTGTGGCTAGGACGAGCTGTCGCGATCGCAGCATTTACCTTTGCCTCTTCAGTTTGTGTTACCACGGCTGTAGTCTTTTCTGACGTGCACTGCCATTGCTTTTGTGCACAGATGTATGGCCGCGGTCGGCCGCACGCCAGGCGCTGGATTGAGGACAGCTGCATAGTGGAGGTCTGAAACCGGACGAGCGCTGGGTGCATTAAAACGGCTACAAATGATCACTGCATACCTTGGACGACATGCCCCGTAACGAAACGACACACACAGCACATGCATTCGCTCAAGCACTTGTACCTGCACGACATCGCTCCTGATCCCTAATCCCTATTGCCAACCCCTACACACAACACACAGCCTCCTCATAGGTGCTGCAGGGGCCGGCATGGTCCTTCATGGGGGACGGCACAGTTTACGGGCCTTCACCAGACTTGTGATACTGCAGGTTTTCACTGCACAAGTGAAAGTGCCGGGTGCTGCCCCGGTCGGTCCGCAGCGCGATGGCAGCAGCAGGCGAGCAGCCGCTAGCTGGCAACCAGTGGCTCGCCGCAGTGCAGACTGCTCGGGCTCTAGTCGCTGCCATCAGAAGGAGCCCGGCGCTGCCTCTCCCACGGGTGTTGCAGAGCCCTGTGATTGGTTTGGCTGGCGTTAGCGCGGTGCAGCCACAACGGAAGAAGAGCAAGGCAGAAAACGCCAACCACTGCAAACCAACCCCTAACCTTATAGAGGGGGTGTGCTTGTAGAGGGGGTGTGCTGGCCTACAAACAGGCCGCGTGCAAAAGGGGAGGCGAAGAAACCAGCGGCAAATCGATTTTACTGAAGTGAAAGTCTTTCACATTTTCATGCAAATTCTCATAGTGAAGTGAAGATCTGAAAAAATCCACCCGCTCAGCTTGCTTCCGCTGCCGCCGGTGCTGATCCTCTTGCGGCTGGTCCCTTATGAGTTGTAGCTTGGCCGGATCCTGCACCAGGCGGTGCAAGCGCTGCATGCGCAGATTCAGCCGGTCAACGACTCGCTAGAGCCTATGGACCTCCTGATCCAGCCCTGCCCCGTCTTCGAAATACAGCCACTACCTGCGCCCAGTGCCCAGGTTGAGCAGCCGCGGAAGCCAACTGGTATGGTGCTGCCCAACTGCTATACCACGCTCGCGTCACGGTCCTCGGGCTTGTTTCATCCGTCGAGATTGGAGCAACACCCCATCAAGCTTCTTTATCGCGCGACGGCGCGTTGGCCGCAGCCACCAGTCCTCCGAGGTGTTGCGCGAGCAGTGGCTGGAGCTAGTTGCGCTGGTCCGGCACTCATTCACCAGCACCACCTCAGTATGGCGCAAACAGTGCCGCAGGAACTAAAAGGTGGGCGCTGACGTCTGGCCGCGGCGACCCGGCTCCCAGGTGCCAGCGTGATAGGCCGTGACCGGCTTCAGGCCAGGGCAAATTAGCTCGCAAGCTCGCCAGAGCATCAAGACCTCAAGGTGCCAGGCAATCTCCTCAGTGGCGCCAAGCAACCTCCGTAGCCTGCAGTAGCCGAATGCCTGGCATCACTCAGACTTGCATACTTTCAGCAGTCGGACACCTAGGAAGGCTACGCAACTACTGACTCAACCATCAGCCACTCCAGCCACAACCCCTTTTCCTGGAGTGCAACTTCGACAACAACTCCATATGATCGTGTTGGAAGCGTTGCGCTCGCCCCGCCTCCTTGCCGCGGGACATCCAACTCTTGGTCAATACTCAGACCTGCCAGCAGCATGGGCTGCCTGTTCTAAACCGCCGCTACCGCTACCTGCCCCGCGGCTGTATACGCCGAGTCACACCCGTCGGTCACACGTCGCGTCCAGCTGTATCGCGGGTTTCTGATCGCTAGTGCTTGGCGTCAGCTTATGCGCCATCACCTGCTTCGTAAGCAATGGGGCGTGGGCGCCTCGCACCCTCGCAAGCTGTCAGGAATAGCGCAATGCGCCTCTCCCACGCTTTCAAAGAGCGCCATCAGCTTGGCTATCAAGACACACATCCACCTGTTGGTGGATGTGCGGCCTTGCCACAGCCAGGTCAGGCTACACACTGGCGGAAGGTGTGACCCGGGCAACTCTCGAGCCCCACCCACTGCCACGTCACCCAGCGACGGTAGTAGCTGCGAGTTGAGCAGGGTCACTTGTGCTGTGTGCGATGACTCGCCCCTGGCTTGCGCTGGAGGCAGAGGTTGTGCTGATGGATGCCTCTCGCTTCATCTCCAGCAGAGCATCTGCTAGCTCCTCAGCGGTGAGCCGGTGGGCGGGACTGCAGCAACACAACACCCATCTTGGTGGCTGATATGACGACTCATGACAGGTGGTGACAAGGTATGGCAGGGCCTAGGGCTATGGACAGCACCAGCCATTAGATTGGCACAGCCAAGTGCGTACGCTGAGCCACCACTGACCAGGACCAAGCACGAGAGGCAGCGTCAGTGTCCAGCAGGGGCAGGGGCGGTGTCAGTAAGAACTGGTTACAGCCAGGTCGGCAGGGGCAGGGGCAGGGGCAGGGGCAGGGGCAGGGGCAGGGGCAGGGGCAGGGGCAGGGGCAGGGGCAGGGGCAGGGGCAGGGGCAGGGGCAGGGGCAGGGGCAGGGGCAGGGGCAGGGGCAGGGGCAGGGGCAGGGGCAGGGGCAGGGGCAGGGGCAGGGGCTCACTCGTCCTCAGTGCACTGCAGAGCCAGGGCCGTGAGCTGCTTGGCGGCATCCGGGGCGTCAGCCCAACGGGGGTCAATGGCCTGCAGCCGCCAGCAAGCAGCAGGCACTGCCAAGGTGTTGAGCAGCAGCACAGGCTGTCCCGCTTGCGTGCCTTGCATGCCCTTTGCCTGCAGCTGATGTGTCCCAACCTCAAGATCAGGCGCAGGTGAGGCTGGTCAAGGCTGAGTGGCATGGTGTGGGTCCAGCCAGTGCCGACGACCAGGGCTGCACAGCTAGGGGCCAGGGCTTGTGGGTAAGAGGCTGCAGAGCCGTGCTATACCTTTATGCACACAATGGCCCGCCCGCCCACCCACCTGGATGAAGGTGGCTGCATCTGCATTGTAGGCAGCCAGCATCGCCTTCCTCAGCTGGCTGCCCTTCAGCCTGGCCTTGCTCACCAGCTGCAGCAGCACAATACCTGCAGGGTGGAGCAGCGCAGGTGCAGGGCAGAGACAGGGCAGAGGCAGAGGCAGCTGTGCAGCCTGCACCCAACTGACCAACCAACCAGCCAACCAGGTGAGCAACAGAGTACATGGGGACATGGGGCAAGTGGCACAAGGGCATCACCAGCCCCCCTGCAGCCCGCTGCCTGGCTACAGCAGGGAGGCTGCAGGCAGTGGTGGGATATGGTTGGTGTGCTGGGATGTGCAGCGGCAAGTGGCTGTATGGCCTGACAGTGTCCAGCCACTGCCCCCGAGCTGCAGACCCCACCAACCAGATGAGGCATGTTGCACATGGGTGTGTGTGCACAAAAAGTGGGTTGCCGTGTGCTGAGGGTTGGCCAGGGTGGAAAGGGGTAGCCAGGGGATAGGCAGCTAGCATGGTGGTGGTGGTGTGACTAAGGGTGGTGGTGGTGTGGCTGAGGGTGACGCAGGGATGGTGTGGGGAAGCTTGGTGTGGTCAAGGGGTGATGTTGGTTCGGTTGGAGAGGGGGACTGCCCTGCCAACCTGCCCTGTCCAACAGATGAGGCGAGTTGAAGGCAGCAAGGTGGCTGTCATGCGGCCTGAGGGGTGGGAGGGGGTGGGGTGGGACTGACCCAGGGCATAGATGTCCCATTTTTCTGTCACTTTGCCAAACAGGCTTTCGGGCGGCACATAGCCAAAGGTGCCCGCCTGCAGTACAGGGCACCCACACAGGCATAGCAGGCACAGCAACACAGGGGCGCTTCAAGGGCAGTGGCCTGGAGCCACAGAGGGGCACCACGCTCGCCCTTGCAGCACCGTACACAGCTTCCACTCTTCATTTCGTTGCGTTTTCCTACATTCAATTTTGTTTGCAGTTGCAGGCTTTCGCTGGGCAGGGTGCCTGCTTAGGATGGCAAGCCTGGTGGTGCAGCAGAGGGGTGATGCACGTGACCAGCCTCCTGCTGCTGCTGCTGCTCTACATGCCTCATCATCCCAGTGCCGTAGGACCAGGCCGTCGCCCTCCATACCCTGGCCCTTCCACCCCCTGCCAGGGCTGTCCCTGGCCCCCCTCACCAACCCCATGCAAGCCCTCTCATTTTAACCCTTTTTGTTTTACCCTCTGCCATTGATTGTGAGCCCGCCTTTGATACCACTCATCTGTCGTCCACCGCCCCTGCCTTTCCAACCCCCATGCTGTCATTCCGCCCATACCTTTCCCCCTTCCCTGCCGTCCCCCCCCCTACCAGGCGTGACGGGTCGCTGCCGTACATCCTATCTTGCACCAGCTTGGCCAAGCCCACATCGCCCAACATGCCCACTGGCCCGTCCTTGTCCTCTGACAGCAGGATGTTGTGGGGCTGCGGGCCACACAACAGGGCTGGGCATCATGAACAATCCCAGGGGGAGGCAGCGCCAGGGACAGGCCACCACCAGGGCATGGGGGGCATGGGGCTAGGGCCAGGGTCAGGGCCAGGAACGGGAGGGTCAGGGTGGGGCAAACCCTAACTTTAACCCTTACCCTAACCCTAGCCCTAGCTGTGAATTGTAGGTATTTCATTCGCTAGCTAGTCGATGCTTAGGGCAGGGAGCGGAGGTGGGGGAACCCTAGCAAACCAGCTGCAACTCCTTCAACCGCAAACCCTAAACACACTATTATCTATTCTCGAATCAACCGAGGCTTGTGTCAATTATTGCCATGTGATGCTTTGTAGTCAACAACATTGACGAAGTAAACCAGAGTTTTTTAAATTTTGATGTGAGGTAAAGATGTGGCAAATTACAGGCAAGTGTTTGTTTACCCTGGGTGGGGGAAGGGGAGTGAGAGTATGGGGTTGTGAGCAAGGCCCAGCTGGACGCCCGCCGAGCCTGGTATTCCATCCTGGCTGCTCTTCGCCCTGGCCAGCCCCTGCCCCTGGCCATGGCCTTGGCCTTGGCCCTTACCCTGTCTCCCCTGCCCATCCTGCCCCCCCAACCCAAACCTGAGTCCTGCCTTTACAACACCTGCCTTGATGTCGCGGTGCACCACTCCCTTGGAGTGGAGGGAGATGAGGCCCCGCGCTACATGCCACACCACCTGCACCACATCACACCACATCACACCACATCACACCACACCACATTACACCCTGCACCTGGCTGCCGGCAGAGCAGGGGAGGGGAGGGCCAATCTCTCGCCTTTCTCTCCCCCCTTGCCCTGCTCCACCCATTTTCGCCCTCCCTCGCCTTCCCTACCCTCCTGCGCCCTCACCTACCACCCCCACCCCTCCCAACCTTCACCCCACCCCCCTCCTCCCTCCCACCCACCCCACAGCACACTACCCCACCAACCCCAAGCTGCGCCACCCCTGCCTGCAAGCCACCTGCCTTGATGCATTGCTTCCAGGTCAGGGGCGGGTGCTGGCTGGGTGCAAGTGCAGCAAAGGGGCTGCTGCCCCCCGCTGAGCTGCCTGCCTGGGGCGGGGCGCCGGCAGTGGCAGGCCACATTACAGAGTAGTCCCCTGGCCCTTGATCTGCGCCAAACAGGTTGTCGTGAAGGGAGCCCAGGGGGGCCAGCCGGTAGACAAGGATGCCCTGCAGGGGGCGGACAGCCAGGAGTGCACAGAAGTATAGTTTAGCAAGAAAGAAAAGAAGAATGAATACCGTACTCTCTCTTTTAATTCGCGAGGCCCCGCAAGTCCGTGAATCGTTTTTTGGGCCTCGCGAAATCGCGAATGAGTAAACAATGTGATTGAATCGTGTTGGCTGAATTGCGAAGTGGTCAACCAATTATTTGACATGCGTAGATGGTGCTGCAATGGACCGATTAGTGGTCCATGGCATCAGTGCCGACGACGCAACCTAAAATCTGCTACGCCAGGTTGCTCAACACGACAACTCATAATGCTCCATCAAAGGGCTCTTGATCCAGCTCTCGAGGGCAGATACCTGAAGCCTCTCAGCCTGGTGTGGGCTGTTGCAGCCCACCGACACATTAATGGCATGAGAGACCTCGTCCTTAGCGGCTACAAGAATGCTGGCACTTTGCGTGCTTGTGATGACAGCTACAAGCGAATTGCCATCACCCAACAATGACCCAAGCAGTGAGCAACGACATGCCATGACCTCAGCAGAGACGTTCGCAATGCCAGCAGCGAGGGGTGGGTAGTTAGCAAGGGGTGGCTGGTTGCACGAAGTCAGCTGTTGGGGTGGTTGGTCAGGCTGGGGCAGCAGCCGGGGTGGCTGGCCGCACCAGGTCAGCTGCCGGGGTGGTTGGCAAAGCAAGGGCAGCAGCTCGGGAGGCTGGCCGCACCAAGTCAGCTACTGGAATGCTTGCCTTGGCCAAGGCTGTGGCATAGGTGACTGCTAGGGCACACAAGTTGAAGTGTTAAGAGAAGGATGAAGAGATATGCCAGCATTGCAAGCACCCTGCCTTCATGGGGGAGGTTCAGTGCCCTATCTAGTGCCAAGTCTACACTGTGACTTGGTGCACAGTGACGGTGCCCTTGCACCGTGGCTTTGACTTGGTGACCGGGTGGCTTGACTAGGTGACTTGTGCAATGAGTGTGTATATCACGGAGGATTGACATGCTATGCAAGGGATGGCTGTATATAATAATCATTAGCACAGCCACATCCTCACAACTGTGTTTTGCTGAGACTTTTGCATTGGGAAAAAGTAAACAATGTTTGTAAAAAATAAAGTAGAAGATAATAGATATGAAAATGAGAAAATAAAAACCAAGTGAATGAAGGAGGCAAGGAAAACAGATGATGAGGACAATGAGCGGGAACGTTGGGCATGCGTAAGAAGCATGGGACAGGGCCACTACCACCCAAGGGAGTGCGAAGTGCATGATGGGTGTGGGTAGGGCATGCCCATGTGAGTGAGGGAATTGGCCTAGTACCGCCCAGCTCCCTCATGATAAGGTATGAGTCAGGCTGCTACGGCACCGCCTGCCTCCCACCCACCCCACCCTGCCTGCCCCCACACCTGCCCCCACACCTGCCCCTCCCACACCCCTCTCTTCCAAGCTGTCAGTGCCTGTGCCTGGCCTGAGCTGTGGCTATGTCTCTGCCGCCCACCTCTTCAGGGCAGGTGCCGATGAGGGGAATGATGTCCGGGTGGTTGATACTGGACAGCACGTTGCTCTCCACCTGGAACTGACGGATGGTCTGCGCAGGCAGAGGCAGGCAGGCAGGTAGGCAGGCAGGCAGGCAGGCAGGCAGGCAGGCAGGCAGGCAGGCAGGCAGGCAGGCAGGCAGGCAGGCAGGCAGGCAGGCAGGCAGGCAGGCAGGCAGGCAGGCAGGCAGGCAGGCAGGCAGGCAGGCAGGCAGGCAGGCAGGCAGGCAGGCAGGCAGGCAGGCAGGCAGGCAGGCAGGCAGGCAGGCAGGCAGGCAGGCAGGCAGGCAGGCAGGCAGGCAGGCAGGCAGGCAGGCAGGCAGGCAGGCAGGCAGGCAGGCAGGCAGGCAGGCAGGCAGGCAGGCAGGCAGGCAGGCAGGCAGGCAGGCAGGCAGGCAGGCAGGCAGGCAGGCAGGCAGGCAGGCAGGCAGGCAGGCAGGCAGGCAGGCAGGCAGGCAGGCAGGCAGGCAGGCAGGCAGGCAGGCAGGCAGGCAGGCAGGCAGGCAGGCAGGCAGGCAGGCAGGCAGGCAGGCAGGCAGGCAGTGTAGGTAGGCAGGCAGGGGAGGGGGCAGGCAAGCGAGCGAGCAGGCAGCTGTGAGGAAGCAGGCAGGCTGGCCCAAAATACGCTGTGCGGTACTGCTAGGTATCAAACCCCAGACCTCCCTGCCAGCCTCACCTAAACAGTAAATGAAGGATGAGGGTCACAAGCCGCCAGGTGGCGCGGTGAGGTGCTTGTCCAGAGGGGATTAAACCACCAGGAAATCAAAAACTTGCCCGACCCTGCCGCCTCCTACCCGCCCCTGACGCCTCCTGACACCGCCCACCTCTGGGTCTATCTTGGTGAGCGGCCTCTTCACCGCCACCTCGAGCTGTTGCAGGTAGCCAGAGTACACCACGGCAAAGCCGCCCTGACCCAGCCGGTTTGCTTCACTGAAGTTCTGTGGCCACCAGCACCGCACACACCCCTCCCCTTCGTCCATACTTCCCACCGCAACTCCATACAGCTGTGGCGGGGTCAGCCCGTCAGGCACACAGGGATAAGGGGATTGAGCCTCAGGGTCCAGCTCAATGCACAGGCACCTGCGCACACACACCTATTCTACCCACCCGCACCCTCACCCCGCCCTCACCCCACCCTCACCCCACAGGTGTCAAGTGCTAGCAAGCCATGCAGTAGTCAAGGGAGTGAGTGGGCGTGTGGGTGAGTGAGAGAGTGAGTCAGTGCCCCACATTGGTTGCCTTCTTCAGCTGCTCCAGAGTGAACTCATTGCCCACGGTCATGCAGTTGCTGCGACTTGCTGAAGGCTGCGATGGCTGCGACTGCACTTGAGCCTGATGGGGCAGCTGCTGCTGCTGCTGCTGCTGCTGCTGCCTGGGTGACTGCTGCTGCCTGGGTGACTGCTGCTGCCTGGGGCTGGAGCCCGGCCCCTGCACATTGCCCTGCTCTCCCCCGAGTGCCAACCCTCATCTTGGGCATCTCAGCCAGCAGCACCCGCCATGGGCTGCACCGCCCTGAAGCCCGCCTGGGGCTGCTGGGTAGGCGTGCTGTGGAGGCACAGGGCAGGGACAGCCACGGCGGCAGCCCCTCTGGCTGCGACTGGAAGGGGGAGTAAGCGTCTGTGGGGGCCAGGAGGGTGGGGGCAGGGGCAGTGGTGGCGCGGTGAGGCTGGTCGTAGGGGTGGGGGGCTCCAGGGGGGCCCTGGGCCACCTGGGAGGCGCCAGGGCTAGCCAGGGGGGAGGGGTTGGAGGCAGGGGAGGCCAGGCCCGTGCCCTGCGGCAGGGCAAACTTGCTGGTGAGGTTGGGGTAGTGGCTGAGCAGGCGGGCGCTGTCTGGGGAGGAGGTGCCTGGGGTGCCTGAGCCCGGCCCTTGCACAGCGTTGGCCGCGCAGCCCCACTGGCTGGCCAGCTGCAGCTGGGTGAGCTGCTGATGCTGCAGCTGGTACTGCTGCTGCTGTTGCTGCTGAAACAGCTGCTGGTACTGCGTGCAACGCGCAGGTCTGCGTGGGCTGGGCCTGGGGCAGGGGCGGTGGGGGGGCCTGCTGCTGCAGCTGCTGTACGTAGGCGGGCACCTGGCTTGGGCTGGGGTACGTCTGGGGGGTCACAGGGGGGTAGGTGGTGGGGCTGGCGGGCACATGGGGCATGCTGGAGCCCCTGGAGGGGCTCAGGCTAGGCATGCCAGCGAGAGGGGCAGGCAGGGTGTGATACTGGCCACCGGGCAGGCCTGCGTGCAGCTGACCTGGGGACTGCGGGTTTGGCCAGGGAGGGGAGGAGGATGGGGCAGGGTGGGTGGGGCGGTGGGGTGGGGTGGGGGGGCCATGGTGGCTGGGAGAGCGGCCCTCGTCTGCAGTGTCGGCGGGCAGCAGCTGCTGTGCGGTCCGGCCTGCTCGGTTGGGGATGGAGTTGAGGAGGGGGCTGTGGGCAAGAAGCACGCGCACCACCCCCAGGTGGCCCTGATGGGCTGCCCAGTGAAGTGCGGTGCAGCCTTCCTGCAGGGAATGGAAGGGGGGCGGTGCAATCGAGAAAAAGGGGGCCAGGAGATGGCAAGGGGTGGAGGGGCAGGGCGAGGAAAGGTCAAAGCAGCAGTGAGCTTACCCGCCAAAGCAGCAGTAGCAGTAGCAGCAGCAGCAGCAGCAGCAGCAGCCACCGCAGCCCTATGGAAGTATGACCTGAAGAGGCGGGTACGAGAGTTAATGCGCCGGATTTATTGCTACCGTCACCACCAAGTCAGGCATGTGGGCAGGTGCCAGGGCAGCAGGGGGCGCAGGGCGAGCAGGCAGTGCAAGTGCAGGCCAGGCACCTGTCTCACAGCCTACGGTCCTGGACCCCTCCCCCTCCCCTTTCCTCCACCAGGCACACTATCAGCTGAGCCAGAACTACATGCAGCCCTTCGTGCCGTACCCACACCACACCACCTGCATGCTGTCATGAGCTAATTCATGTCATGAGTGAATTCACACGCACAACGCTCCCTGCTGTCATGAGCTAACCATAAGCTGACAGTGAAGTAATAAAACACAAACAATCTCTCCTGGGCATCCATTCCTTCGCTGGCTCTGCACCAAGCAGGAAGCCACTCCTCCCACACGCAACACACCCACACCCACACCCACACTGTCTTGCTGAGATGGGTTGGCGGATCGCTTCAGCAGCTCCCTGACCAGCGCTACACATACGCTGTCGGAATGTCTGGGGTGCCCGGCCGCTATGTGCAGGGGCGTCTCTCCGCGGCTGTTGCCCTCGTTCAGCCTAGCAGCGCCGCCCTGGACCGCGCGAAGCGATAAGGGCATGGAAACAAGGTCAGCGTCGGAGCCCCCCTAGTGGGAAACTGCAAGATGCGCGGACCTGCAACGCGAGCTGCAAATCCTTGAGGTTGCCAGCTTCGATGGCTTTCAGTATGTCCTTATTGGGGGCTTTGAAGCTATCAAAGAGCCCCATCGGCATTGGAAACCCTTGTGCGGGGACCTGGGATCACTGGATACCGATGCCGCCGCCTCGCGCTTCACTTTGTGCGACAGGAGGGGTCAAATGAACTCGGCCGCGGTGACTTGCTCTGGCATTGTCGCGGCCGACCTCCTTTCTTGTCTTGTTATGTCTACTCAGACGATGGGAGACGGGCAGTTACAGCACAGACGCAAAGGCGAATAACGCATGGGGCATTCAGCGAAGGAGTGACGATGCAACGGATCTAGGGAAGTGAATACATGATACTACAGGGATGTATGCTACCGGATACAGCCCTGTATCCGGTAGTGTAGGCATTATGATCTGTGTAGATACAGATCTATAAGGATGTGCTTGTTTGGGGGATTGTTGATAAAATGCTCACACAACACATATATGTTTTAAGTATGTATAGTTACTTGGGGCTGGGCTGGGCTGGGCTGGGCTGGGCTGGGCTGGGCTGGGCTGGGCTGGGCTGGGCTGGGCTGGGCTGGGCTGGGCTGGGCTGGGCTGGGCTGGGCTGGGCTGGGCTGGGCTGGGCTGGGCTGGGCTGGGCTGGGCTGGGCTGGGCTGGGCTGGGCTGGGCTGGGCTGGGCTGGGCTGGGCTGGGCTGGGCTGGGCTGGGCTGGGCTGGGCTGGGCTGGGCTGGGCTGGGCTGGGCTGGGCTGGGCTGGGCTGGGCTGGGCTGGGCTGGGCTGGGCTGGGCTGGGCTGGGCTGGGCTGGGCTGGGCTGGGCTGGGCTGGGCTGGGCTGGGCTGGGCTGGGCTGGGCTGGGCTGGGCTGGGCTGGGCTGGGCTGGGCTGGGCTGGGCTGGGCTGGGCTGGGCTGGGCTGGGCTGGGCTGGGCTGGGCTGGGCTGGGCTGGGCTGGGCTGGGCTGGGCTGGGCTGGGCTGGGCTGGGCTGGGCTGGGCTGGGCTGGGCTGGGCTGGGCTGGGCTGGGCTGGGCTGGGCTGGGCTGGGCTGGGCTGGGCTGGGCCGGGCTGGGGGCTGGGCTAAAGTGATGGTGAAGAGGAAGTGGTCTGGGAGGTGGTGGATGAGGGGTGAGTGAGGGATGACAAGATGACATGCTTGCTACTTTGCATGCAGAGATGCCCTGCCCTGAATGTGGGTGACCATGCAAGCCAGCAGCGGGTGGCAGCAGCAGCAGCAACAGCAGGGTGCAGCAGGGTTGGACAACAGCAACAGCAAGGTTGTGCCAGCAGCTGCCCCCCAAGCAACACAAGGGCATGTTGTGCCATCAGGTGTGCCGCCCCCACAACAGCCCCTCCCCAGCAGGAGGGTCTAACAGGGCAGATGCTTGCACCCCCTGATGAGTCGCCTCAGGGGCTGACTGCATCCCCTGATTTACGGCACATATATCAGCTGGCTCTAGCTGCATTGGCCATTCAGGGGCAAGCTGCTCTGGCGAGCTAGGTGCATCAGCGCCGGCTCCTGGCTGCACGCTTCGCAAGCGTACCTCACCTGTTGGGTCGGAGCTGCCCAAGACAGCTGCCAAGCGCAAGCGGTGACATAGTTAGACAGCCCCCCAGCGCCAAACAGGTTGTGGAGTGTGCGACCTGCCAACCGCCTCCATCCCACATTCGAGCAACCGTTTTCCGATCCGACTGCTGCTGCCGACGTGCATGCTCGTGTAGAGCAGCCCAAGCGACGCGGGCAGTCGCAGCGATGAGTGCAGAGTTACAGCCGTCCTACTACCAGGGGTCGGTTTCCTGTCATTTTCCGACAGTTGGGGTCTGAGTTGCGTCAGTGTGGCTTATGGCGAGAGGGATGCGCAGAAAGTGAGGTGGAGCAAGTTGAGGGCCATCTAAATCCCACCGGAAGCGAGTTTCTAAGGATCGTCCCATCTACGTAGATCTAAGTGGTGGATTTTGATGATGTACCAGCATAGTGGTTACCGTGCTCTCACGTGCGTGTATGACCGGCCGCCTCCCCCCTCGACAAGTTTGCTAGCCTAGTCGCCACCCTTGCCTGTCTGGTGAGCCCAGCCTTTGCCCCAGCCGTGCCCACCTCCCTCGACCTTTCCCGGGGCACAGTAGCCACCCTGGTTGCCGCCCGGGCCTGACCCGCCGCCCCAGCCTTTGCCCCAGCCTGGCCCGCCTCCCCCTCGCTGCTGCTGCTGCTGCTGCTGCCACTGCTGACGTTGTCGGTGCTGTTGAGGTCACTGCTGTCACTGTTGGCGCTGCTGCTGGTGATGCGCAGTCGCACTTGCCTGCGTTGAGGAGTGGCTGATGCAGGACCTATTGCTGCTGGCTTGGGTTTGTTTTTTGAGCCCAAGGGCCTGCCACGCTTGCGCAAGGCTGGTCCAGCCTTGGCTACAGCTGGCTTCATGGCTGCATGAGCTGATCTAGTGCTTGCCAGCAACTGCAAGGCTGCATTCATCAGCTCTTCAGCTGTCATTGATGCGATGTTCAACACAGCTGCCGGTTCGGTCACTAGGGGAGAGTCCTCCATAGGCAGGGACATGCTTGGCAGTGGCTTCCCAGCAGGCAGAGCTTGTAGCGCTGCATGCAAGTCACTGGGTTGCACAGCTGCATCATCCTCAGCTGCGCCTGCATTCTGCTCCTCAACGAACACCATCAGGGATTCTGGCACTGCGGGTGGGGCCTCCCGGAGCGGCACCGGGAACAAACGCTGCATCTCACTCTCTGCAGCTTGCTGGTAGCTGACATCAAACGCACGGAGAGTGCCAGCATTTTTGTAGGACGAGGTCGCTCATGCCACTGATGTGCTGGTGGGCTGTGAGCGCCCACATCAAACTGAGTGGCTTCAGATAACTGGAGCTGAGGTCCAGCTTGGTTGCGGTTGGGATTGCGCCGTCATGCAGCTGCTTCGAGATCTGCTGCACGCTGTCCTGGATAAAGCTTTGCTTGATGTTGTGCTTAAAGGGCGGTTGATGGCGGTGTCTAGCACCTGAGTTATCAAACAGCAATCACCATGCAATGATGGTGGTGATGACACCAACAGCAGCCCTGGGCAGCACTAGCAGCAGCAGCAGCAGCAGGGGGCCAGCATTAGCAGCAGCATTAGCAGCAGCAGCAGGGGGGCAGCAGCAGCAGCAGCAGCAGCAGGGGGCAGCAGCAGCAGCAGCAGCAACAGCAGGGGGGCATCATGGGCGGGGCGGGGCGGGGCGGGGCGGGGCGGGGCGGGGCGGGGCGGGGCGGGGCGGGGCGGGGCGGGGCGGGGCGGGGCGGGGCGGGGCGGGGCGGGGCGGGGCGGGGCGGGGCGGGGCGGGGCGGGGCGGGGCGGGGCGGGGCGGGGCGGGGCGGGGCGGGGCGGGGCGGGGCGGGGCGGGGCGGGGCGGGGCGGGGCGGGGCGGGGCGGGGCGGGGCGGGGCGGGGCGGGGCGGGGCGGGGCGGGGCGGGGCGGGGCGGGGCGGGGCGGGGCGGGGCGGGGCGGGGCGGGGCGGGGCGGGGCGGGGCGGGGCGGGGCGGGGCGGGGCGGGGCGGGGCGGGGCGGGGCGGGGCGGGGCGGGGCGGGGCGGGGCGGGGCGGGGCGGGGCGGGGCGGGGCGGGGCGGGGCGGGGCGGGGCGGGGCGGGGCGGGGCGGGGCGGGGCGGGGCGGGGCGGGGCGGGGCGGGGCGGGGCGGGGCGGGGCGGGGCGGGGCGGGGCGGGGCGGGGCGGGGCGGGGCGGGGCGGGGCGGGGCGGGGCGGGGCGGGGCGGGGCGGGGCGGGGCGGGGCGGGGCGGGGCGGGGCGGGGCGGGGCGGGGCGGGGCGGGGCGGGGCGGGGCGGGGCGGGGCGGGGCGGGGCGGGGCGGGGCGGGGCGGGGCGGGGCGGGGCGGGGCGGGGCGGGGCGGGGCGGGGCGGGGCGGGGCGGGGCGGGGCGGGGCGGGGCGGGGCGGGGCGGGGCGGGGCGGGGCGGGGCGGGGCGGGGCGGGGCGGGGCGGGGCGGGGCGGGGCGGGGCGGGGCGGGGCGGGGCGGGGCGGGGCGGGGCGGGGCGGGGCGGGGCGGGGCGGGGCGGGGCGGGGCGGGGCGGGGCGGGGCGGGGCGGGGTCACTTGTGCCGGCATGTTTTCATTCGCCAGAATCAATGCACCGCTTGCCTTTCCTTGGGACTGCATCAGCGTGGGCTACCTGTTTCAAGGCGCCACCACCTCTACCTGCCCTGCAGCTACTACACGCCCAGTCACACCCGTCGGTCACACGGCACATCCACCTGCTTCGTAAGCAATGGGGCCCAGGCGCCTCGCACCCGCGCGATGCCGGCAGGGATACACGCAACGCGCCTCTCTCACGCTTACAAGAAGTGCCTTTAGCTTGGCTATTAAGACAGCCATCCACACGTTGGTGAGTGTGCGGCCTTGCTACAGCCAAGTCAGGCTTCACACTGGCGGAAGGTGTGACCCGGTCAGCTTTCAAGCCCTACCCACTGCCACGTCACCCAGCGACGGTATTGGCTGCGACTTGAGCAGGGTCACTAGTGTTGTGCGCTATGGGGTGCGCTGGAGCTGGTGATGGTGTCGATAGATGCCCGTTCATCCATCTTCAGCAGATCAGCTGCTAGCTTCACAGCCGTAGGCCGGCGATTGGGACTGCAGCAGCAGCAGCAGCAGCAGCAGCAGCAGCAGCAGCAGCAGCAGCAGCAGCAGCAACACGGACATTGCTAGATATGACATGTTCAGCAGCATGACAGGAACGCAATGAGCCTGACAGGAACACAATGAGCCAAGTTGAGCAAACCGTGATACCCACGCAACCACTCACCCACCCATCATATTTCATGCACGCAATGTCACATCCTGAGTTTCCACAACGCTTGTAGATTTCTTGGTTTGTAACATAAATAGCGCCATGTTGTCATCATTGTATGCAATATCAGCATGAATTGCCAGCCAAGACCCAGACAAGGCCAGGGACCCAAGCCAGGGCCGGAGCCGGGGCCAGGGCCAGGGCAGGGGTAGGGGTAGGGGTAGGGGTAGGGCCAGGCTCTCACTCTTTCTCAGTGCACTGCAGAGCCAGGGCTGTGAGCTGCTTGGCGGCATCCAGGGCGTCAGCCCAACGGGGGTCAATGGCCTGCAGCCGTCAGCAAGCAGCAGGCACTGGCAAGGCGTCGGGCAGCAGCACAGGATGTCCCGCTTGCGTGCCTTGCATGCCCTTTGCCTGCAGCTGAAGTGCCCCATCCTCCAGGTCAGGCGCAGGTGAGGCTAGTCAAGGCAGAGGAGGCCCAGAGTGGGCTCAGCCTGTGCCAAGAACCAGCGCCCGCCCGCCCGCCCGCCCGCCCGCCCACCTGGTTGAAGATGGCTGCATCTGCTTTGTAGGCAGCCAGCATCGCCTTCCTCAGCTGGCTGCCCCTCAGCAGCCTATCCCTGCTCACCAGCTGCAGCAACACGATGCCTGCAGGGCGGTGCAGCGCAGGTGCAGGGCAGAGGCAGAGGCAGTTGTGCACCCTGCACCCAGCCAGCAGCCAGCCAGCCAGCCAGCCAGCCAGGTCAGCCACACAGCAACACAGCACACCGGGACATGGGGAACGGGCCTCAGGCAGCCACCAGGCCCCTTGCAGCCCCCTGCCCGGCCTTAGCAGCAAAGTTGTGTGCGGCTTGGATTGTTCGGCCTGACAGTGGCCTGCCACGGCCCCTGAGCTGCAGGAGCCGCCAAACAGATGAGGCACGTCGATAAGGAAGCTGGGGCGCTGTGTGTGAGGGGTGGCCAGGGCGCCAAGGGGTCACTAGGGCGTTGACAGCAGCACGATGATAGTGGTGGTGGTGTGGGGTAGCTTGGTGTCGCGTACACAAGTTTCTCTTGAAAAATGTTTGTACTTGAGCATCTCAACATAAGTGCACTTAGTTTGGAAAAAACGGTTTTAGGGGGGTATCCCACTGGCCAAGTCATAAGTCTCCAGTCCTTTAGAGTTATACTGAGCCGAGGGCATCAACAGCTAGAGGACTTTTAGATCTCTCCAAGGATAAGAGTTGCATTTGTTTCAACCAGCAAGTGATGAGTTATGCCACCCCCCACGTCAAATTGAATCAACTTAGGTGCTTATCTGTGTAAGGGTGGTGTTGCTGAAGAGGAGGCCTGCCCTGCTAACCCGGCCTGCCAAACACATGAGGCGTGTTGAAGGCGGCAAGGTGGCCTGAGGGGAGGGAGGGGGTGATGTGCGACTCACCCAGGGAATATATGTCCCATTTCCCCGTCACTTCATGCAGGCATTCCGGCGGCACATAGCCACAGGTACACACCTGTAACACAGGGGCACTAACAGGGCAGTGGCCAGCAACCCATGCACCATGCACCCGGCACGATCATGCCACTATGATATCTTGTTTCATATGAAGTCCATTTTCGGTTTCAAACAGATACTTCAGATGTCACACCTCAAGGTTGAAACACCGAGGCACAGTTGGGAACGCTGTGCCTGTGCACCAGTAGCGTGAAGCATGTAGACATCCGAAAATTACATTTTGTAGTTTACGGTGTGCTACTTGGCTTGGCTTCTGTTGTCCATGTCAAGCTCAGGAGGAGAAGCTGGTGGGACAGCAGAGGTGTCAATGTGGTGCAAGCTACCATGCTGCTCCTGCGGCTGCCGCTCCTTGCCACCCTTCAACTCCTTTGAACCCATTATTGGCCCTGTCTTCTTGACCCTTGCCGCTGCCATTCATTATAAGCCTGCCTTTGATTATGAGCCTGTCCAGCCCTGTTGTTATTCCGCCCATACCTTTCCTCTCTTCCATGCCTCCCCCCCTCCTACCAGGCGTGACGGGTCGCTGCCGTACTTGATGTCTTGCACCAGCTTGGCCAGGCCCACATCGCCCAGCATGCCCACTGGGCCCTCTCTGTCCTCTGACAGCAGGATGTTCTGGGGCTGCAGGCCACACAACAGTGTTGGGCATCATAGAGATCCTAGGGGGGGGTAGCGCCAGGGCAGGGGGGCCAGGGTCCAGCCTACAGTCGACTAGGCCCACACCAGCTCCTACACAGCTCTGAGCAGCACAGCAGGTGGCCCAGGCCAAGGCAGCAGCAGGTGGCCCAGGCGGGAGGGTGGGATCGTGCCTGACATGCTTGAGCAGATTGACGTCGTGCTAAGCAAGCAATGGCAAACGTAGTATGATGCGGAGCTGCTAGTACGGCAACACGCTCATGAATATTGCAATCACGGTAAAGAAGGCTGAGCTACCCCTCCTGAAAGACATCTTGAGAAGATGCGAGGCTTTTGAGCCTTCCATGTGTACAAATGCAAGCAGATGCCCCCCAAAACATGCAATATCTGTACAGATGGGTTACATGCGCATTCAGTACTGAAGGACCCGCATCCATCGGGATCTCCTAAACCACTGCACTAAACCACTGGGTTGCACATGCAAAAAGGAAGCCAGCAAACAAACAAAAAGGTACCCTTAGGTGGCACATATAGTGCGATCTCTTCCACGAGTGCACTTTGACATAGTGGAAGTTGCAATTCACACTCTGGCATGAATCCGTGCAACACACTCCTTTCTTCGTTAGTTACGCCAGCTTTTGAGGCGGTCCGAGAGCATTATGCGAAAACAACGGCAGAGGCCGAGGTGGCGCGGTATGTATGGTGGCCGAGCAGAGGACGAGACCATTAGTTCGCTTTACGCGCGAAGTCAAGGCCGTTACTCGATATATATGAGGTTCCCCATCCCCGTAACCGCCCCAATCACACGTTGAACAACACTACGACCAACGCATTCGCAACGCAATTGCTCGACACACGCTTCCTGACACTTACTGTGGAAAGCATACTGCGCCGCTCGGCAATGCGTGCTTTGCCGCCAGACAATTATTAAAGAGCGCATGTGGCCGCTCGAAAATAATGGAAAAGCGTACTTCGCCGCTCGACACATATCGACTGCCTCAACTAGCCTTTCCCCACCCCATCTCTCTCCCGACCGGCTTACGTCTACATGACTAACGACGTACGACGTAGCTTCTAGTCAACATGCCAACCTGGCTATTAGAAATATACATGCCAGCCTGGCAACATTCCCGCTAGCTATCGCGTGCAGTCGCATTGGCCACGTTGAGCTTGCATTAGTTGCGCAAGCGCGATGTTTCGAAATGACTCGCGACTTGCAACTTGCGACGTGCAAGCCATACATGCAAGTACGACACTCGCGACTTGCGGTACACTTGCGGAACACGCGGAGTTGGTTGCTCGCACTTTGCAGCCTTGGAAAACTGACCCGACTTATGTAGTAGATAACTGGCGGTCCGAGAGCATTATGTAATTAAATAATGGCCGAGGCCGAGGTGGCGCGGACATACATGCCGAGGCGCAGCCGAAGGATGTATGGTAGCAGAGCCGAGGATGAGACCATTAGTTCGCATAGTGCGCGAGGTCAAGGCGGTTATTTAGTATGTCCCTTGACATTACGGGGAAAGTAAGAATTTTTATGATGAGGATAACTGCGATGACGAAACTTTTCCGGGTTTGTAAACGACCTCGGCCGAAGCAGTTCCGAGTGAACGCTCAAGACCGACGCCAGGGGCACAGCTCTACACATTATATGCTCATCGTCTGCAACCACGAAGTGATTGACAATCACGAGAACCTCGTATCTTTTTTTATTAGAAGTTGAGAATTGACATAAGGCAAAGCAGTGGCCAATACTAGCCAAGCGACTGTGCACCCTGGATGGTTGGTGAGGGGTGGGTGGGGTAGGGGGAAGGGTGGGGGGTAGGGTGGGGAAGGGGGAGTGGGAATTGTGTTTGGCAAGGCCTAGCCGGGGGGCAACCGAGCCGGCTTGCGTGGCTCTTGAGAATGCTAGGTATGGGCCCTGCCCCTACCCCCCTTGCACCCCTACCCCTCCCCAACCCTGAGTCCTACTCACACGGCACCTGCCTTAATGTCGCGGTGCACCACTCTCATGGAGTGAAGGAACATGAGACCGCGCGCCACATGCCACACAACCTGCACCACACCACACCACGCCACTCCCAGCACATGGCTGCCAACAGAGCAGGGGAGGGTGGGACCAGCCTCCCACATTTCTCTCCCCTTTCTTGCCCTCCCTCACCTTCCGCATCCTCCCTAGCCCTCACCTACCATCCCGCACCCCTCCCAGACCTCAAGCCATCCCCGTTTTCCCTCCCACCCCACAACACCCTCCCCTATCGCACCAAAGCTGCGCCAACCCCACCCGCAGGCCACCTGCCTTGATGCATTGCTTCCAATCTAGGGGGCGGTGTGAATTGGCTGCAGGTGCAGTGGAGGGGCTGGCGCCCCCTGCTGAGCTGCCCGCTAGGGGCAGGGTGCTGGCCCCTGGCCCTTGGTCCGTGCGGAACAGATTGTCGTCGAGGGAACCCAAGCGGGCCAGCTGGTAAACAAGGATGCCCTGCAGCAAGTGGACAGCCAGGAGTGCAGAGAAGGAACCAAAAGAAAGAAAAAGAAAAAATAATATATAAACAAACAAACAAAAAACGACGACGACGACGACGATGACTACAACAGCAAATATCAAGTAACAAGCACACAAACATAAACACAAAAGTGGGCATGCGTTTGTGTATCGCGGCCACCACTGGGACCGCTAATGGCATGAAGGGTGTGGGTAGGGCATGCCCAGCTGGGTCCGAGAATTGGCCTAGTGCTGCCCAACTTCCTTATGATGAAAAGGTATGCATCAGGCCGCTGCGGCACTGCCAGCCCCCACCTCCCGCCCTGCCTGCCCCCCCGCCTCCTCTTCCCAGCCGGGCATGTGCGGTGCCTGGCCTGTGCTAAGGCTGTGGTCTCTGGCAACCACCTCTTCAGGGCAGGTGCCGACGAGGGGGATGATGTTCGGGTGGTTGATGGTAGACAACACTTTGCACTCCGTCTTGAAATGGTGGATGCCCTGCACAGGCAGGAGCAAACCCCGGGGTTGCCCTGCCAGCTGCACACTCTTTATAACCCATCTGAGCTTGTCACACTGTACATCACATTTCAGTCTGGGCTGGTCACTGGATCTGGACTAGTGGATCTGAGCTAGTGAAAAGTAAGGATGGCAGCTGTGCTTGTGCTGCTACTGGCAGGGTGGTAGGATGAAGGAGTCCTGATCCCGATCCATAGCAGCCTGCCCTCAAGCCAGCCACGTCCTCTCGCCTCATCCACGCTGCCCCAGACCTAGACCCCCAACCCTCCTTACCAACACACATGACCTGCTGACTTCTCTCACCACTCGCTTTACGCTGGGCTGGACTGGAAAGACAAGGTTGCATGCAGCTGCAGGGTGGTTGGGGTAGCTTCAGCTCAACCCTCCTCACCCCTTCCCTACCCTACCTTCTCTTGCCCTCTCTGCCCCTGCCCGAACCTGCCCTTCGCTTCCCACCCCTGCTTGCCTCCTGCCCGCCCCTGCCTGTCTCCTGTCGCCCCCACCTCTGGGTCTATCCTGGTGGCCGGCTTCTTCACCGCCACATGCAGCTGCTGCAGGTAGCCGTAGTACACCAAGGCAAAGCCGCCTTTACCCAGCCGGTTTGCATTGCTGAAGTTCTGCAGCCACCAACACCGCACACACCCCTCCCCTTCCTCCCGCCCTCAACATCCTGACCCACATCGCTATGGCTGGTCAGCACACCAGGCACACAGGGGCCGGGGACTGAGCCTCAGGGTCCAGCTCAATGCACAGGCACCTGCGCACACACACCTATTCTACCCATCCGCACCCTCACCTACCCCGCCCCGCCCCTCCCCTCCCCTCCTCGCCCCACCCAGCCCCCTAGTGTCACTGCCTATACCGTGAGCTACACATCAAGGACCCCCATCCGACCTTTTCAATTGCCTGGCGAGACCCTGGCACTACACACTAGGCACTAGGCTTGCAGCCAGGGCATGCGTTTTGGCAAGTCCCTTCACTATCCAAGTGCAAGCAAGCCAGGCAGTTCTCTAGGGTGTGAGTGTGTGAGTGAGAGTGGTGTAAGTGTGTGAGTGAGAGAGTGAGTCAGTGGCCCACATTGGTCGCCTCCTCCAGCTGCTCCAAGGTGTAGTTGTTGCCCACGGTCAAGCAGTTGCTGAGGCTTTCTGAAGTTTGCAATGGCTGCGACTCTACCTGAGCCTGATGGGGAAGCTGCTGCTGATGCGACGGCGGCGGCGGCGGTGGCTGCTGCTGCTGCTGCTGCCGCTGCTGCCTGGGTATCTGCTGCTGCCAGGGGCTGGAGCCCGGCCCCTGCACATCGCCCTGCTCTCCCCCAGTGCCGGCCCCCATCTTGGGCATCTCAGCCAGCAGCCCCGCCATGGGCTGCACCGCCCTGAAGCCCGCCTGGGGCTGCTGGGTAGGCGTGTGTGGGGCACAGGGCAGGGACAGCCACGGTGGCAGCCCCTCTGGCTGCGACTGGAAGGGGGAGTAAGCGTCTGTGGGGGCAGGGGCAGTGGTGGCGCGGTGAGGCTGGTCGTAGGGGTGGGGGTTGCTGGGGGGCCCTAGGGCCACTGGGGACGCCCCACAGCTAGCTAGGGGGAAGGGGTTGGAGGCAGGGGAGGCCAGGCCCGTGCCCGGAAGCAAGTCGAACTTGCTGGTGACATTGGGGTAGTGGCTGAGCAGGCGGGCGCTGTCTGGGGAGGAGGTGCCTGGGGTGCTTGAGCCTGGCCCTTCCACAGCGTTGGCCGCGTAGCCCCACTGGCTGGCCGGCTGCAGATGGGGGAGCTGCTGCTGCTGCAGATGGTACTGTTGCTGTTGCCGCACATGGGCAGGCTCATGCCTGGGGCTGGGGCACATGTGGGGGGACTCGTGCTGCTGCTGCTGCTGCTGGTACTGCTGCTGCTGGTACTGGTGCTGCTGGTGCTGCTGGTGCTGCTGGTACTGGTACTGCTGCTGCTGGTACTGCTGCTGCTGCACGCAGGCAGGCTCATGCCTGGGGCTGGTGGGCCTTACGGCCACATGGGGCATGACTGGGCCCTTGGCGGGGCTCAGGCGGGGAATGCCAGTGGGAGGGGCAGGCGGGGTGCGGTGCTGACCTGTGGGCGGGCCTGCGTGCAGCTGACCTGGGGACTGAGGGTTTGTCCAGGGAGGGGAGGAGGATGGGGCAGGGTGGGTGGGGCTGGGGTGGGTGGGGTGGGTGGGGCCATGGTGGCTGGGGGAGCGGTGCTCGTCCGCGGTGTCGGCGGGCAGCAGCTGCTGTGCGGTCCGGCCTGCTCGGTTGGGGATGGAGTTGAGGAGGGGGCTGTGGGCAAGAAGCACGCGCACCACCCCCAGGTGGCCCTGATGGGCGGCCCAGTGAAGTGCGTTGCAGCCTTCCTGCAGGGAATGGAAGGGGGCCGGTGCAATTGAGAAAAAGGGGGCCAGGAGATGGCAAGGGGTGGAGGGGCAGGGCGAGGAGGGCAAGGTTGAAGCAGCAGCGAGCTTACTAAAGCAGCAGCAGCAGCAGCAGCAGCAGCAGCGGCGGCGGCGGCGGCAGCAGCAGCAGCGGCAGCGGCAGCAGCAGCAGCGGCAGCAGCTACCGCTAAGAGACTGAAGAGGTAGCCCCGTTACAGCTGATGGCATGGGATCCAATGCTGCCGACAGGCATATGCACAGGTGCCAAAGCAGCAGGGTACGGAGCGTAGTGCAAGCAGTGTGTGCAAGCAGTGCAAGCGCAGGCCAGGCACCTGTCTCACATCCTCCGGCCCTGGACCCCGACCCCGGACCCAGCATACCCCGACCCCAGCATACCCCGACCCCGACCCCAGCATACCCCTTCCCTCCACCAGGCGCACTTCCCAATCAGCCTCGACTAAAGGCAGCCCTTCATGCTGCACTTACATGCACAACACCTCCCTGTTTCTGAGCTTGTCGTAAGCTGACCATTAAGTAATCAACCACCAGCTCTATGTCCTGAGCATCCATTCCTTCCCTGGCTGTGATACCAGGCACTCCTGCCACCCACCCACACACACGCACATTGTCTTGCTGCGATGGCTCGGCGCAACGCTTCAGTAGCTCCCTGACCATCGCTGCACATACGCTGTCAGGGTGAGTGGGGTGCCCGGCCGCTATGTGCAGGGGCGTCTCTCCGCGGCTGTTGCCTTCGTTCAGCCTAGCAGCGCCGCCCTAGGCCGCGCAAAGCGACAAGGTCAGGGAAAACAAGGTCAGCATCGGAGACCCCGAGTGGGAAACTGCAAGATGCGCGGACCTGCAACGCGAGCTGCAATTGCGCGAGGCTGCCAGCTTTTATGGCTTTCAAGATGTCACTATTTGGTCCAATGAAGCTAAGAAGCCCCATCGGGATTGGAAACCCTTGTTTTTTGTGGAGTAGCAAGAGGGCTGTGGGGACCCTTACGCGTGACCCTTGTGCTGGAATATGTTTAGGTGCTCTATGTTCGGGGCCGCACCCGTGTGGGTTGCACTGTCAGTTGTTCAGTTGACTGTTGTATTGTTAACTTCACAGGACGCACATGTAACTCGTCTGATTCATTGGGTGCTGCCGGGTGCTGGGGGCTACCGGGACTTCATTTGTTGCAGTGAAACGTTGCATTTCTGCACGTGAAAGATTTCAGTGCAAAACTTTATGAAAACTGCATTTCACAAGCCTGCACCGTGATGTGAGTCAGGTACATACATGCGTGCAAGCATGTGTTTAGGAGGCGGCCTCCGGCGGCGCAGCATCAACCAGGTGGGCAGGGGGCGTAGAGCCGACAGGTGCAGGCATCGCGTTAGGAAGCGAACGAAGGCGTAACAACGATTGGGAGCTGATATGAGCTAGTATGGTTGGCTCGATATTCTTCTACTATCAACACTAGGGCAGTGGGCCCGTCCCACATCGGACGGGCAGCAGGCAACGTATGTATGTGCGGCCTCTTTAACAACCAGCCCGATAGACAGCCGGTCAAGCAAGCCCGCATGCAGCCAAACAAAGCTATGCACGTCCAAGTCCACTTGCAATGTGTGTGGTAATTGCTTGCTTGCATGCAGTGTTACCAAATACGGCTGGGCCGTCTTTTATCGTACACCGTTTTTTCGTATATACTGTACTGTACAATCGTCTTGACCGTATGGCCGAGAGGTCGCATGTTCGATTCCTAGTGAGACGTGAACTTTTTTCCATACCAATAGTACGATCACAAGAAGACGGCGGTGGCACGATCGGATCATTATAGCATGACCAATGGGAAATATGAAGTCTCACGATGTACGCATGAGATGGCGACCATGCACCCAAGGGCTTGCTCGCTCATAACTACAACCCAGCCAAGATTGCCTCCTCTGCATCCTGAGCCGCTTGCTCCACTTGCAATCGCATAGCATCGCGAGCCATCATCTCATTGAGAGCTGGCTCATTCACAGCCAACGGCCTTGCAAACATTCCAGGCTCCTCCTCCTCCCCCTCCACCTCCCCCTCCCCTTCCTCCCCTTCCCACTCCCATGCTTTCGATGCTGCACCCTTGGCTGCACGTTCCAACAGCCTTGAGTTGAAGTACAGGCGGATCAGCTTGTCAGCGGTGTCTGACTTCAGCCGGTTGCGGCGCTTGTTCTGAATGAAGTCTGTGGAGCTCCACGCCCGCTCGCATGATGTGGCTGAGGCAGACTAAGAGGTCATCCTCTGTGCAAAGCTGCTGAGGGCTGCGTTGTCACGGGTGCTGACCACGTCCCACCACTTGTGAGGTGGTGTGCGCACGGCCATTGCCATGAAACAGTTGTACTTGGGATCACGCAAGTAGTCCACCAGCTGTACCTTGCACTCGTCGGCGGTGGCAGGGGTGAGCTTGTCCACAACCTTGAAGAAGTCCTCTTTTAAAGTTTGGCACAAAGTGTGGTCTCGAGCCAGGTGGGCGCGGTACTCCGGGTCCAACAGAGCGGCAGCACCGTGCAAGGGTCTCAGGAACATGGCGGTGCGCCGTTGGAGCGCCGCCATGATGATGTCACCATCAGGCACACCCAGCTGCTCAATGGCTGCCTCCACCTCTTGCACCATCCGCTGGACACCGAAGTACACCTTGCTGGCGACGGGCTGACGACGGGCTGACTGTCCATTCTGCGTAGTAGCACACAGATGGGAGTCATGATGCCCACCAGCTGGTGCACACGCTGCCGCCATGAAGATGAATGCATGCCAGCTTGTTGCTGGACAAGGCTGCGGATCTTGGCTGCTCCGCTTCGAGTGCCAGCATCTTGAGCAGTGACCAGCACGGGGAACACACGCACAAGGCGCTCAAACATAATGAGCACGGAGGCGAAGCGGGTGTCTCCCACCCTCAGCAACTCCAACACCTTGAATGGCGGCCGGGCATGCTGAGGAGCTGGCTGTCCGGCCGCAGGCCCTCCTCCAACGCCCCTACCACCAGCATAAGCACCTGCTTGCAATGGCCCATGTGCCTGTCGCAACCCTCCAACCCCACCCCGACCCGTGCGGCCTGCACCGACTGCATTCAGTCCCATCACCCCACCTCCACCCATGCGGCTTGTGCCAGCCCCGCCCACGCCCCCCACCCCACCCCCACCCATGCGGGCTGCACCAACTGTGCGCACTCCAATCACCCCACCCCCACCCATGCGGGCTGTGCCATCCGCAGCCAGGCCCCCCCCTCCACCCCCACCCCCTCTAGCACCCGCCTCCCTTGCAGCTAGCTCTTGGGAAACGGTACGGAAGAGGTCCAATGGGAAATGGCGGGCACGAATGAAGTGGATGAGACTCTTGGCAAGGAGGATGGTCTCTGCAGCCCATGGCAACTTGCCGATGTCCTTAAGCGCGAGGTCTAGGCTGTGGGAGCCACATGGCATGAAGAACACACGTAGCTCATCATCATCCTCCAGCTTTTGGCCAGCCTTCACACAGGCACGAGCATTGTCGGAGAAGACGGCTACCACATCGTCAACCCCCACTCGCAGAATGGCTGCCTTCAGCTGCTCATAGTAGAACTGAGCTGTCTTAGCATGGCCGCTGGTGTCGATGACTGATTCCAGCTCAGCTCCAGAAGGGCTGCAGATTGTGAAGCACAGCAAAGGCCGAATGGATGTGCTGGTGAAGCCATCGCATGCAACGCCACAGCCAAAGCGCTGGCGCTCAAGACGCATGGGCTCCAGTTTGTCGTCCATGCGTTGGACAGCCTGCGCATGCAACGCTAGGCTGCTTTCTTAAACGCAATAGCCAGGCATCCAAGTGCATTGTGGTGAGGGTAGCATGGTGAGGGTAGCATGGTGGGGGTAGCATGGTGGGGGTACACAGTAAAGCACATAATTTGAACAGGCCTGATATGGCCGTTCTCCCAATGTCTCCCTACAACACGCACGCCTCCTTTCATACACGGTCTTTGGAGGTTACAAGGATGGTGTGAGTCGGTTTGAAACGAATCAACGCGTTTGGTCGGCGGAAATATGGCTGCCGCCGGTCACGCCCGTTTGAACCCTACCGACTGTTAAGGTCCCGCGTGCACTAGCGCGACGAGTTACCCGTGCGAGCTCGGCCCTTCTAGAAACCTTGGTGGGTACACGATGTAGCACAGTTAGTGCGCTTCAATCTTCTGCTACCCTTTGGCCGCGGCCTTGCGTCGAAAGTATTCTTTCTAAGCTCGCATGCCAATTTGTTGGCAACATGTGCCCAGGTCCTACCGCACATCACCAGCCCCTATGGCCAAATCGACCACTGGTGCTTCTCGACAGTCCAGCTTGGCTCAAGACAGCGCATGCGAGAGGCCTAGAAGGCTCTTGGCAGCTGCTGGTGCTTACTTGAAGGTCAAGAGGGGCCAGCCACTGCCATCTATGGCAGCTGTGGCCCAGGAACATAGTGTTTCATATGCCACCCTCTCAGAGTCATAGAGCGGGGTGGGGTGATTGCAATACGTGGGCGCTCAACAGCTTTGATAGCTTTGGAAGAGGAGCAGTTGCAGGACTTGGTTGTGAGGGGCCAGCAGCAGTGTGTGGGGGTCACCAAGACAGCATTGCTTGCAGCCGTGAGGACAACGCAGCGGGTCACGGAGCGCAAGGGCAAAGTGGACCCCTTTAAGGGGATGGACCCTGGCAAGAACTGGCGCTGGGGGTTCATGCGGCATTTAGTTATAATTATTTACTTGAAGCATATAATAAGATACCGATAACAATACATGTCCGGCGGCATTTGAGAAGAGCGTGCATTTGAGAAAAGTGGCTTTCACCCCCCAGACAAGGATAACATGCTAGCAGCAGCAGCAGCCAGCATGGAGGGTGGCAAGCAGCAACCAGCCTTCAAACCCCTTGACCCTTAACAGTCGACGCCGCAATGTTGCGTGCTGCAGCTCAGCGATCAGCCCAGCTTACGTTTCCCAGCAGAGGATAGGTTCTATTTCATGCATGAGGTGGTTGCTGAGGCAACCAAGAAAGCAGCAAAGGCCAGGAAGGGATCTTGCAAGTAGCATGCTTGCATGTGCATGTGCACAACTTCAAGTGCCTATGGACTGCTACCAGATAATGTTTTTGACCAGCTGCTGGCCTTGCTAGGGGCAGTGGGATGGGTAGCCGCATCAACAAAAGTTTTGGTACCAGTCTTTGTGTAGGTGGATAGGGGCGACGGCATGTTCACATTAGAGGACTTTCAATGCAAAACTGGATTTTTGGGGGTAGGGTACTAAAACATGTAATATCTTGGCAGGTGGTAGGCATAATGAGACAATAAAAGGCACAGTGGAGAGGTGTGAGCTGCACGGCTATGTGCTTGGCTTTCACAATTGTACTGGAATGAAGTGGCACGGGGCCTTGAACATCAAAAGTTGTTCAAATTAGAAACCTTACTATGTAGTGGTGGTGGTCTTAGCATGGGGGTGTGGGTCTTAGCATGGAGGTGGGGGTAGAAGCGCTTTGTCTAGTGATAATGTTGAGGCTTAAGAATGGGCTGCCATGTCCACCAACTTAGCACTCATCCGTTGCAAGAGCACAGTCCGCAAGCGTTCGGAGCTTGGAGGGCTGTACACACCACCTTCATATAGTGACGCCCTCTCTAGTAGACGTGCAAAGGTGGAACTCCTCATGAGATTAATGGACAACCCTCGCTCAGCAATGAGGTCCATGCACTGCGCGTACAATCAAGATATGGATATGGTAGTCTTGCAACTTGCAGCATGCTTCCTACTTGCTGCAACTGGTCTACAACGACAGATGTGGTAACGTACCAAGTCGTCCAGCTCTTCAGCATGCACTTCCCCGCGTTGCTTTTGCCGAGGGCTGTCTTCTGGGCTTGTAGTTCGCTTGCGTTCTGCCTCCTTCAGTGTTACCAAATACGGTCCAGAACGGTCCGTTTTTACCGTATAATCGTTTTTTCGTAAATGGCTCTGTATTTTTCCGTTTATACAGACCGTCTATACGGTGGTCCGCGGCCTTTGGCGGCACAGAGCGATGCCTCTACCCAAGGAGCTAAATAAAGCTGTACATGATTCTTATCAACAACTTCAGCAAGATAGCGGGTCCCCGAGGTTCCAGTGCCGAAACTGCAACTTGGAGTTCGCCGCATCTAGCGTCACTCGCCAGCACATCACGGGCAGCGGAAGAGATGTTGCGACATGCCTGATGCCCGACAGCGAACTGAAGTCTCAGCTTCTGGCAAAGGAGGCAGAACGCAAGCGAACTACAAGCCCAGAAGACAGCCCTCGGCAAAAGCAACGCGGGGCCGCAGAAGTGCATGTTGAAGAGCTGGACGACTTGGTACGTTACTGCCACATCTGTCGTTGTAGACCAGCTGCAGTTGTAAGATGCTAGTAAGAAGGAAGCATGCTGCCAGTTGCAAGTCGCAGGAGCAAGTGTACATAAGTAGCTTGGGGCTGCAGCCATGAGCAGCTGCCAAGAGCAGTAGCCAAGACAATAGCTACCTACCCTACCCACCAGCCCAGCCCAGCCCAGCCCAGCCCAGCCCAGCCCAGCCCAGCCCAGCCCAGCCCAGCCCAGCCCAGCCCAGCTCAGCCCAGCCCAGCCCAGTCCAGCCCTACTTGGACATAGACCCTCCCCACACAAACCCCACCCTAGCAAATGGTGAGTGGTTAATCTTGCAGTCATGTGACTCCAAGTACATTGCCTGACCGCTTGTATACCGCTTGACTGTTGCAGGGTTAATGGTCTCATTCTCCCTTTCCCTACAACCACCTCAACCATTGTCATCCCATTTGCCACGTGCCACGTCCAACTTACCTTAAAGCCTGGTGCAAGCCTCCCCACCCTCCCCTGACCACCATCACCACCACCACCTCCTAAGCCATCAGATCTCCTCCCTTCCCTCCCCTCCCCACCCACTCCCCCTGCCTGGAGCGGGCAGCATGAAGCGTGCGCTTGTAGTTACAACCAACAAGCTCACATCAGCCATGCCATGCCCATACCCATGCCATGCCCATACACCACAATGACATGGCATAGTAGGTAGGACCCCACGCTGCAGCCCTCTCCCTACCCTACCCATGGCGCAGCAGCCTGGAGCGGGCAACATGGAGCGGGCAACTTCGAGTGGGAGCCATTAGTAGCAGCCAACCCAGCCTACTGTAGCCATGCCGTGCCCACACACCACTTTAGGTAGTATCTATAGGTTGGTCATGCTAGAATGATCCGATCTTGCCACCGCCGTCATGTTGTGATCGGTGATTGGTATAAAGAAAGTCCATGAGTCACTAAGGATTGAACAGGCGACCTCTCGGCCATACGGTCAAGACGATTGTACGGTACAGTATATACGAAAAAACGGTGCACGGTAAAATACGGCCCAGCCGTATTTGGTAACACTGCCCTCCTTTGCCAGAAGCTGAGACTTCAGTTCGTTGTCGGGCATCAGGCATGTCGCGACATCTCTTCCGCTGCCCGTGATGTGCTGGCGAGTGACGCTAGTTGCGGCGAACTCCAAGTTGCAGTTTCGGCACTGGAACCTCGGGGACCCGCTATCTCGCTGAAGTTGGTGATAAGAATCATGTACAGCGTTATTTAGCTCCTTGGGTAGAGGCATCGCTTTGTGCCGCCAAAGGCCTCGGACCCCCGTATAGACGGTCTGTATAAACGGAAAAATACAATGCCATTTGCGAAAAAACGATTATACGGCAAAAACGGACCGTCTTGGACCGTATTTGGTACCACTGCTTGCATGATGCCCGCTTTGCATCCCTGGCATTTGAAAAATGTGTGTGAGCATGATGTCCAGTTATCACTTCTGCAGTGTTACATGTGATGGCTGGTTTTGTGCACCGCTCAAGCTGTTGCCTGCTGCTTTAGCTTTACTGCTGCTGCTGCTGCCCCTGCTGCTGCCGCTCCAGTTGCCCCTGCTGCCCCTGCTGCTGCTGCCCCTGCTGCTGCTGCCCCTGCTGCTGCTGCCCCTGCTGCTGCTGCCCCTGCTACTGCTGCCCCTGCTGCTGATGATGATGATGCCGCTGCTGCTGCCCCTGCTGCCGCCACCGCCGCTGCCGCCGCTGCCGCCGCTGCCGCCGCTGCCGCTGCTGCCGCTGCTGCCACTGCTGCCGCTGCTGCTGCCCCTGCTACCCCTGACCCTGCTGCTGGTGCCTCTGCTGCCGCTGCCCCTGCTGCTGCTGCTGCTGCCCCTGCTGTGCTGCCCCTGCTGCTCCTGCCCCTGCTGCTGCTGCCCCTGCTGCTGCTGCCCCTGCTGCCCCTGCTGCTGCTGCCCCTGCTGCCCTTATTGCTGCTGCTGCTGCCGCTCCTGCTGCCCCTGCTGCTGCTGCCCCTGCTGCTGCTGCCCCTGCTGCCCCTGCCGCTGCTGCCCCTGCCGCTGCTGCCCCTGCTACTGCTGCTGCTGCTGCCCCTGCTGCTGCCGCCGCCGCCCCTGCCGCCGCTGCCGCCCCTGCTGCCCTTGCTGCTGCTGCTGCCCCTGCTACTGCTGCCGCTGCTGCTGCTGCTGCCCCTGCTGCTGCTGCCCCTACTACTGCTGCTGCTGCTGCCCCTGCTGCTGCCGTCGCCGCCGCCCCTGCCGCCGCTGTCGCTGCTGCTGCCCCTGCTGCTGCTGCCCCTGCTGCTCCTGCCCCTGCTGCTAGCCTGGCTGCATTTCGGGGCTAGACACCAGTCATCAGGTGCTTTGGGGACGTGAGGCTCTTTCGCGCTGAAGCAGAGGCTGGACATGTTTTACCGTGTACCATGTTTCAACGTGCGTCTAACGTGCGTCTAACGTGCGTCTAACGTGCAACGCGTTTAACGTGCACGCCACGGCCAAGCGCCTCATCCGTCCCTGGACTCTGGCACTGGACTGCGGCTGTCAGGCCATTCTGTTACATGTTCATATAGGGCCGGGGCTGTACTCGGCAGGGGTTGCGTGTTTGACTGGACTGTCGGTTGAAGGGCCGGCCAGACCATTCAAACGAAACATCGCGAGTAGACGCGCTGGCCTCTACATTACCAGACCCACTACTCATCTTTATTTTACCTCCAATTTTCAGAACGACTTTTGATCTTACCGCACAGTGACTCGCGCTGGGTTTCCTCGATGTAGTATGCGGTGAAAAAGTTTTGCGAGGTCGCACGCAGAATCGCAGGCCATTCCGAGCACATTTTTCATCTTGACCCCCTATTTTTTTATATGTAGATTAGCTGGATGAGGGGAACCGCCCTGGTAGGTATGCTTCAAACCTCATAGTGTAAGGCAACCTCTTCAATGGTGCCAGGCAACCTGTGCAGCCTTCAGTAGCCGGATACCTATCGATCCTCAGACTTGCATACTTTCTGCAGTCGTACACCTATACTACAGGTAGGCTTCGCAACTCGTAGCTGAACCATTTGCCACTCCCGCCACAACCACAACCTGCCGACAACAGCTCGATGTCATGTTTATGGGAGCGTTGCGTACGCCCAACCTCCTTGCCGTGGGACATCCTGCCAGCAGCCTGGCCTACCTGTTCCTAACCGCCACTACCGCTACCTGCCCCGCGGCTATTGTACGCTAAGTCACACCCGTTAGTCACACGTCGCGTCTATCTGTACGCGGGTCGCTGGTGCTGCGGGATTCTGATCGCTGGTGCCTGGCTTTAGCTCATGCGCCACCACCTGCTTCGTAAGCTATGGGGCGTGTGCGCCTCGCAGCCTCAGATGCCGTCATGGATACGCACAAAGCGCCTCTCACACGCTTTCAAAGAGCGCCATCAGCTTGGCAATCAAGACCGCCACCCACATGCTGGTGAAAGTGCGGCCCTGTCGCAGCCAGGTCAGGCTACACACTGGCGAAAGGTGTGACTCGGGCAGGTTTCAAACCCAACCCACTGCGAGTTGAGCAGGGTCACTTGTGCTGTGTGCGATGGCTTGTACCTGGCTTCCGCTGGAGGCGGAGGTTGTGCTGATGGATGCCCCTCGCTTCATCTCCAGCAGAGCGGTTGCTAGCTCCTCAGCCGTAGGCCGGCAAGCGGGACTGCAGCAGCAATAACACGGACCTTGGTAGCTGATATGAGCAACTTCATCAGCCTGACAGGAACGCAATGAGCTGAGCAGAGCAGGGGCAGGGGCAGGGGCAGGGGCAGGGGTGGGGGCAAGCTCTCACTCTTTCTCAGTGCAATTCAGGGCCAGGGCCATGAGCTGCTTGGCGGCGTCTGGGGCGTCAGCCCAGCGGGGGTCTATGGCCTGCAGCCGCCAGCAAGCAGCAGGCACTGCCAAGGTGGTGAGCAGCAGTACTAAGCACATCCCATACCACGCATGCCCTGTGCCTTCAGCTGATGCACCCCGACCTCCAGGTCAGGCTGGTCAAGGCTGGTGTGGCATGGTGTGGGCCAAGCCAGTGCTAATGGCTAGGGCTGCACAGCTTGGGACCAGAGCTCTTGTGGGCAAGGCTGCAGAGCCGTGTTCTACCTCGTCGCCTGCCTGCCTGCCTGCCTGCCTGCCTGCCCGCCCGCCCGCCCGCCCGCCCGCCCGCCCGCCCGCCCGCCCGCCCGCCCGCCCGCCCGCCCGCCCGCCCGCCCGCCCGCCCGCCCGCCCGCCCGCCCGCCCGCCCGCCCGCCCGCCCGCCCGCCCGCCCGCCCGCCCGCCCGCCCGCCCGCCCGCCCGCCCGCCCGCCCGCCCGCCCGCCCGCCCGCCCGCCCGCCCGCCCGCCCGCCCGCCCGCCCGCCCGCCCGCCCGCCCGCCCGCCCGCCCGCCCGCCCGCCCGCCCGCCCGCCCGCCCGCCCACCCACCTGGATGAAGGTGGCTGCATCTGCATTGTAGGCCGCCATCATCGCCTTCCTCAGCTGGCCGCCCTTGACCAGCCTGTCCTTGCTCACCAGCTGCAGTAGCACGATGCCTGCAGGGCGGTGCAGCGCAGGTGCATGGCAGAGGCAGAGGCAGTTGTGCACCCTGCACCCAGCCTACCAGCCAGGTCAGCCACACAGCACATGGGGACATGGGGCAAGGGGCTGAAGGCAGCCACCAGGGCTTCTGCAGCCTGCTGCACGGCCATGGCGGGGAAGTGGGTGTATGGCTCGACAGTGTCCTGCCACTGCCCCTGAGCTGCAGGAACTGCCAAACAAATGAGGCACGTTGAAGGTGAGTTGTTGTATGCCTAGGGGTGGCCAGGGCGCCAAGGGGTCACCAGGGCGTTTGTGGTGGTGGTAGTGTGGGGTTGCTTGGTGTGGCATAGGGGTGGTGTTGGTGTGGCTGAAAAGAGGGATTGCCTTGCCAGAGCAGCCTGCCAAGCAGATGAGGTGCATTGAAGGCAGCAAGGTGGCTGTCATGTGGCCTGAGGGGTGGGAGGGGGTGGGGTGGGACTGACCCAAGGCATAGATGTCCCATTTCCCCGTCACTTCATCCAGGCATTCTGGCGGCACATAGCCAAGGGTACCCGCCTGCAGCACAGGGGCACACAATCATGCATATGGGTCCTGATGTCAGTCACGTCTTCAATACAATATAAGGATTTATTGTAGTATCTAGCATTTATATGTTTCCAGGGTTAGCCCATGTATCATTCTTATTAAGCCTATCTTAGTGCGGTGGTTGAGGTAACGAGTACGCATTGATTATTGCTAGCGTTCGTCTGTTACCAACGAACTCCACGCTGGTGGTGGTGGCTTGCGCCTTATCGACCATGCAATTGCCAGTGTGCCATTTTCAGTGTGACATTGCCAATGTGCCATGGTAGCGACTCCCAATGTGCGATTGCTAGGGTGCAACTGCCACACTGCAATGGGCAATGGGCTCGTGCGCTTGCTTTTGCGGTCCTGATGACAGCTGACAAGGCAGACACTCTCAACTGCTCGAACTATTTCAACTACTCGAACTAACAGCCCATGTATATCCTCACTAAGCTATCTGAGTGCGGTGGCTGAGGTGAATGAGTACGAGTTTATTATTGAAACGATCGCAAATAGGGCCATGAAGTTGATGTTCAATCCCACGGCAAACACGTCAGAAGTCACACACCAAGGTGGAAGAATTGGGGCATAGTCGGGAATGCTAAGCCGGTGCACCATCAGCGTGGAGCATGTAGACATCTGCCATTTACATCATTTGTATTACTGTGCCGCTTAGCTCGGCTTCCTCTACGCCTTGTCCAAGCTGAGGAGAGGGTTGCTGGAACACTGAAGGGGTGCACGTGGTGCAAACCACCAATCCGATGCTGCTGCTGCTGCTGCCATTGCTGTTGCCATTGCTGTTGCCACCTACATTCCTCATCATCCCAGTGCCGTAGGACCAGGGCCCCGCCCTCCATAGCCAAGCGCTGCCCACCTCCCCGCCCTCTCTTCTCCACCCTTGCCAAGGAGTGTTAGCCTGCCTTTGCTACTGCATCCCCCGTCCATGCTTCCCCATATCCCTGTTGTACCTCCGCCCCTGCCTTTCCCCCTTCCCTGCCGTCCCCCCTCCTACCAGGCGTGACGGGTCGTTGCCGTTCGTTTTCTTTTTCACCAGCTTGGTCAGGCCCACATCGCCCAGCATGCCCACCGGCCCCTTCTTGTTCTCTGACAACAAGATGTTGTGGGGCTGCAGGCCACACAACAGTGTTGGGCGTCATAGAGATCCTAGGGGGGGGTAGCGCCAGGGCAGGGGGCCAGGGTCCAGCCTACAGATGACCAGGCCTACACCAGCTCCTACCCAGCTCTAGGCAGCACAGCAAGTGGCCCAGGCCAAGGCAGCAGCAGGTGGCCTAGGCCAAGGCAACAGCAGGCAGACACTAGGCTCGTACTGGGTGGCAGAGGGGGGGTGGGATAGGGAGCCTGGGGCAAGGGCCAGCTGAGGTCTTCGCGAAGTAGTCAAACAATTAGTTGACCTTGACGAAAGTGCCAGCAATGGACCAGTTTGTTGTCCGGGGCATCAGTGCCGCCGACGTAGCTGATAATCTGAACGACGCTTCCAAAATCACGCGATCGTCAAGCGGCAGTGATTAAGAAACAATTACCTGGGAGACCTCGCAAACTGTCTAACCGTCGCCGAGCAGAAGAAGGGCATCACAGTGTGCCTCACTGCCAAGGCCTCTGGGCATGTATTGCCAATGCAGCTGATCTACGAGGGCAAGACAGATCTCAGCACCCCCGGTGGCAAGCTGAAGCGTGTGAAGGCATGGCAACCCTTGGCAGCTCGAGTGGCAGCAGATGCAGCAGGCCATAATGTCATGATGAGGCAACCGGTCATGCACATGCAGCCATCCAAGGCGGGGTGCTTGCTCTGGCCAAGGCAGCAGCATGGGTGGCTGCAGGAGCACGCAAGTTTGAATGCTCCGAGGCAGATGATGAGATATACCGCTACTGCCAGCAGCGGCAGGAGTAACACGACTTTATGAGCGAGGTTCAGTGCCCCCATGTGACGTGGTCGGGTGAAAAGGCCACTAGAAGAAAGACCACGACGGTTGACTGCCGTACTATCTCTTTTAATTAGAAAAGTAAATGTGTTTACCTTTCCAGATGCAAACATTACAGCAAAACTCGGTTTTGCGGATGTGGGTGTGCTTACAAATATCTTGGGCAGCCATCCCTTGCATAACATGTCAATCCTCCGTGGTTTACACACTTCTTTTACAGATCACCAAGTCAAGCCACCCGGTCACCGAGTCAAAGCCACTATGCAAGGGCACTATGACTGTGCACCAAGTCACCGTTTGTACTTTGCACTATATAGGGCACTGAACCTCCCCCATGGAGTCATGGTGCTGCTGTGGCTGCTTGCAGGGCCGGCATATCTCTTCATCCTCCTCCAAACACTCAAACTTGCGTGCCCTAACAGTCACCCATGCCACAGCCTTGGCCAAGGCAAGCACCCTAGTAGCCGGCCAGCTCCCCGAGCTGTTGCCCCGGCCTGGCCACCCACCCTAACAGCTAACCTGGCGCGGCCAGGCTGCCCCAGCTGATAACTTGCCAACTCCCCACCCCTCGCTGCTGGCACTGCCATCGTCGTTGCTGCTGTTGTCGCCGCTGCCGGTGTTGGCGCTTCCGGTGTTGGCACTGCTGCTGTTGGCGTTGCTGCTGTTGACGCTGCTGCTAGTGCTTCACACCAACCATGCCTACTTGCGTGTGGGAGCGGCTTGTGCTGTTGGTGCTGGCTTAAGCTTGGTTTTGGAGCTCAATGGCCTGCCACGTATGAGCAAGGGTGGACCATCTGCCGTTGTTGTAGGTGGCTTGGCTGCATGCTTGGCTATTGGCATGGCTCTTGTAATGGCAGACCACTGCTCACCGGCTATCATGGACTGAACATCGCTCCCAGCCACCTGCTCTGTAAGCAAGGGGGAGTCCTCCATGGCAACCATCATGCCTGGTAGTGGCTTATGGACAGGCCGTGCCAGCAGCGCTGCCTCCAGGTCGCTGGCTTGCACCGCTGCATCATCTTCCACTGCATCTGCCTGGACACTTGGAGCAGTTGCGGAACCTTCAGCACGGGATCAAACAAGCGGCCCATCTCAGTCAAGACAGCTCGCTGCTTGTTGTCATCCAAGGCACGCAGAGGGCCATTCTTGTAGCCACCAAGGACGAGGTCACCCATGCCAATGATGTGCTGATGGGTTGCAATTCATGTGCTCAGAGTGGCTGTCCTGCCGACGGTGGATGGATGGTGATGCCCAAAGCCCCGCAGCGGGCTCGCCCGGGCCTCTGTCATGAGCTTCGTAAGGGCGCCCTTTTGTTACTACACCCTAAGTGTGGACGCGGGCAGCTTGTCGTACGTCTCAGGCTGTGTGAGCGTCAAATGCTTGACAGTTGGGCTGTAAATGCCGCAGGCTGGCACGGCTTGCGAGATGTGCCGGATGCTGAGGGGCGTGCCACCAAGTCTCATGTAACCTGCCGGGTCGGTTGGGAGAAGGGGGCGTGCTTGGCGACGCGGCAGGGTCGCGGGCTAGCAGCAGCTCAATGCTAGACAGCTTGCGAGGTCTACCCGGCCCACGCTTCTAGACAGCCGCATTTTTACGATCGAGAGCCCTTTGATGGAGCATTTCATCGTGTTGGTCAAGCATTTTTGGATGCGTCGTCGGCACTGATGTCACGAACCACGCAGCGGTGCATCGATTTCCATATAATTGTTTGACCACTTCGTAATTTTGTTAAGAATCACATTGCTTACTCGTTCGTGGATCCGGCAGGGCATAAAAAAACGGTTTGCGGAGGGCCCGGTTGGGGGCCCACCGAGCCTGTTGGCACGGCTCGTGAGAATGTCTACCCACACCACCCTGAGTCTAGCCTGCCCACACAACACCTGCCTTGATGTCGCGGTGCACCAGTCCCTTGTAGTGGAAGAAAACGAGACCGCGCGCCACATGCCATACTACCTGCACCACATCACAGCACACCACATCACACCACACTCCACACCTGGCTGTCAGCAGGGCAGGGGTGGGATCGACCTCCCACCTCTCTACCCCCCCTCTCTCTGCTCCACCCGTCCTTGCCCTCCCTGGCCTTCCCCATCCTCCCAGGCCCCCCCCTCCCTCCCTAGCCCTCGCTCACCATACCCCACCCCTCCCAACCCTCAGCCCACCCCCGTCCTCCCTCCCACCCCACATCCCCCTCCCTCACCAATCCCAAACTGCACCACCCCTGCCTGCAAGCCACCTGCCTTGATGCATTGCTTCCAGGTCAGGGGCGGGTGCTTTCTGCGTGCAAGTGCAACAACGGGGCTGCTGGCCCCCGCTGAGCTGCCTGCATGGGGCGGGGCGCCAGCAGTGGCTGGGCACATCAAGGAGTAGTCCCCTGGCCCTTGGTCCGCGCCAAACAGGTTGTCGTGAAGGGAGCCCAGGGGGGCCAGCTTGTAGACAAGGATGCCCTGAAGGAGGCGGACAGCCAGGAGTGCAAAAGAGTAAAAAGGAAAGGAAAAAAACCAGTGATGGGTACTACGTGTATTGGTACATGCGATACGAGAAAATACGGGAAAAACGTGTGATTTTTGTATCAATACAGGACGGCGACGGCGCAAGGCAAACCAGCCCCGAGTGGTAACATGTCACCTCAGCGAAGTTGCCCCACGGCCCTAGCATGGCGTGCAACTACTGCCACGCTGAGTTCTGCGGCGGAGCCACCCGTGATTGCCCTAGTCAGACTCGGAGGCGACAATTCATAAGCAGGCAGTGAAGAGTGCAGCGGCAGCGACGCAAACAACGAGGAGTAACCCAGCCAAGCTCGAATTCGGCTCAGACTAGCCCCGCTAGTGTCACAAGAGAGCGCAGCGTGCCCCCTCGGTACAAAACAGCTTCCTGTGAAGGCATCCACTCAACTTCCCGGCCGGCAGCCGAGGGATGTAGGGTAGCAGAGCCGAGGACGAGACCATTAGTGCGCGTGATGCGCGAGGTCAAGGCGGTTATTTAGTATATTTGAGGTTCTCCAAACCCGTAACCGCCCCCCTCCCCCGTTGACCAACACCATATCTCCCGTTGACCAACACCATATCTCCCGTTGACCAACACTATGACCAACCCTTCTCAACACAGCCGCTCTATAGATGCTCTCCGACATTGATTGCGAGAATCGTACTTTGCCGCTCGACAATTATGAAGTGCCGCTCGACAATTGTTAAAAAGTGCAATTTGCCGCTCGACATTTATCAATTGCCGCTCAACATTTATCAAAAAAACACATCGACACATATCGACTGCCTCAACTAGCCTTCATTAACCCCGTTCCTCTCCGGCTTTTCCTGACTAACGACGGAAGACGTAGCATCTAGTCAACATGCCAGCCTGGCAACATGTTCGCTAAGCTATCTCATAGTGTCGCATTGGCTACGCTGAGGTTGCATAAATAGCGTAAGCGAGTGGTTTTGGAATGATTCGCGACGTGCAACTTGCGACGTGCAAGCCATACATGCAACTAGCACATTCGCAACTTGCGCTTCATTCGCGGAACACGCGGATCTGGCTGCTAGAACTTTGCGGCCTTGGTAAACTGACCCGAGTTATGGAAAAATACAAGACAAAAAAGTGTGTACCGTACTCTGTCTTTCGCTTCGCGTCCGCGGATCGTTTTTGGGGCCGGGCGAAATCGCGAACGAGTAAGCAATGTGATTTATGACTGAATCGCGAAGTGGTCAAACAATAACTTGACCTGCATTAACGGTGTTGCGATGGACCGCTTCGTGGTCCGTGGCATCAGTGCCGATGACGCAGCCGACAATTTGCTGCGCTAGGTTGACCAACACGATAAAATGCTCCATCGAAAGGCTCTCGATCGTGAAGATGCGGCTGTCGCGAAGCGTGGGCCGGGTAGGCCTCGGAAGCTGTTTAGCCTCGGTCTGTCGCTAGCCCGCGACCCCGCCGCGTGGCTGGCTGCAAGAAGTCAGCTGTTGGGGTGGTTGGCCAGGCCAGGGCAGCAGCCGGGGTGGCTGGCCGCACCAGGTCAGCATTTGGGGTGGCTGGCCGCACCAGGTCAGCTGTTGGGGTGGCTGGCCAAGCCGGGGCAGCAGCTCGGGTGGCTGGCTGCACCAAGTCAGCTACTGGGGTCTTTGCCTTGGCCAAAGCTGCGGCATGGGAGACTGCTAGGGCACGCAAGTTTGAGTGTTCAGAGGAAGATGCAGAGATATGCCGGCACTGCAAGCAGCCACAGGAGCACCATGACTTCATGGGGGAGGTTCAGTGCCCAATCTAGTGCAAAGTCAAGACTTGGTGCACGGTGACACTATCGCATAATGGCTTGCACAATGGCTTTGACTTGGTGACCGGGAAGCTTGACATGGTGACTTGTGCAAGAAGTGTTAGACCATGGCGGATTGACATGTTGTGGGATGGCTGTCTAGAATATTTATAAGCACACCCACATCCTCAAAACTGTGTTTTGCTGCTAAATTGCCATCGGGAAAGAGTAAACAATTTTATGTTTGGGTCGGGAACGGGTATTTAATTTTATATTTCGAGGCCTCGCGAATCGAAATAGATAGTTCGGTATGGACATTTGACACGAAGAGTAGACGGCAAGGCGTCGGCGACGATATGTTGCAATACCCGAGTGGAACAGGTCAGTCCAGTGATGGAAAAACATTGAAGCCTATAATTTCCCCTATACCTTAAATATGATGAGGATAACTGCAATGACGAAGCTTTTCCAGGTTTGTAAACGACCGAGGCCGAAGCAGTTACGAGTGAACGCTCGAGACCGACGCCAGGGGCCGGAGGCCCCTGGCGGAGGTTGAGAGCGTTCACGAGGAACTGCGAGGCCGAGGTCGTTTACAAACCCGGAAAAGCTGAGGCGTCGCTACGCTCCGTGTCCGCTGGCTTCGGTCTCGAGCTGCCCCGCGCCAGGGCCGAGACCGAGCCTTTTTCAACTGCCTAAAACGGCCCAGGCGACTCCATTATCTAGTGTAATTGAGTTTTGACGTAGGCGAAGCTCTATTGGCGCGGCGAAGCCGCGCAATGTGATGCTTCTTGTCACCTGCGATGGTGTTGGCCGGCTGTTAAGTGTTCGTTGGCAACCACTTTTGTTAATACACCAGGTCGCTGCAGTTAATTAGTAGATAATGGTGTCGCGGGTCGTTTTAGGCGGTTTAAAAAGGCGAGGTCGAGGCCCTGGCGCGGGGCAGCTCGAGACCGAAGCCAGCGGCCACGGAGCGTAGCGACGTGGCCGCTGGCTGAGGTCGAGAGCTGCCCCGCGCCAGGGCCGAGACCGAGCCTTTTTCAACTGCCTAAAACGGCCCAGGCGACTCCATTATCTAGTGTAATTGAGTTTTACGTAGGCGAAGCTCTATTGGCGCGGCGAAGCCGCGCAATGTGATGCTTCTTGTCACCTGCGATGGTGTTGGCCGGCTGTTACGTGTTCGTTGGCAACCACTTTTGTTAATACACCAGGTCGTTGCAGTTAACGATTCTTAAAACGAGGTCTAATAACGATTACAATTGAGTAAAACTCAATTACTGATTCTTAAAACGAGGTCTATTAACGATTACAATTGAGTAAGACTCAATTACAGCCTTCTAAAACATGGGCAAAAAACGTTTAGATCCGGGTAAATTGAAGTTATATACTTATAAGCACAACGAGGGCATGCGCTTGTGTGCCAGGGCCACCACTAACTGTCGGATCCCTCAGTGCATGAAGGGTGTGGGTAGGGCATGCCCAACTCATCGAGGGAATCGGCCTAGTGCCGCCCAGCTCCCTGACGATAAGGTATGCATCAGGCTGCTAAGACACTGCCCCTACCCAGGCTGCAAAGACACCCCCCCACCCATCCACCCACCACCTCCCCCCCGCCTGCCCCCTCCACCCCCCCTCTTTGCAGCCTAGCATTTGCGGTGCCTGGCCTCAGATCAAGCTGTGGTCCATGCCGCCTACCTCTTCAGGGCAGGTGCCAATGAGGGGGATGATGTTCGGGTGGTTGATGGTGGACAACACGTTGCTCTCCACCTTGAAATGGCGGATGCTCTACACAGACAAGGTCAGGCAGGGGGAGCGGGGGGGCAGGCAGGCAGGCTGGGGTGCAGGTAGGCAGGCAGTGGGAAAAGCAGGCAGGTGAGCAAGCAGGAAAACGTGAGCAAGAAAGCAGGGCGTTCTAGCCAAACACCCAACGGGGCTGGCGCAGGCTGCCAGATGAGGTGATGCTGGGTACTAAACCCTGGGTCTCTCTGCCAGCTGCACACACTTCACAACCCATCTAAGCTTGTTACACTGTACATCACAGTTCGGTCTGGGCTAGTCACTGTATCTGGGCTACTGAATCTGGGCTAGTGAAAAGTAAGGATGGCAGCTGTGCTTGTGCTGCTACTGGCAGGGTGGTAGGATGAAGGAGTCCTGATCCCGATCCATAGCAGCCTGCCCTCAAGCCAGCCACGTCCTCTCGCCTCATCCACGCTGCCCCAGACCTAGACCCCCAACCCTCCTTACCAACCACACATGACCTGCTGACTTCTCTCACCACCCGCTCCACTCCCCTGCCTTCCCTTACCTTCTCTGCCCCTGCCTGCCCCTTCGTTCCCACTCTTGTTCACACCTGCCGCCTGCTGCCGCCCCCACCTCTGGGTCTAACTTGGTGCTTGGCTTCTTCACTGCCACATGCAGCTGCTGCAGGTAGCCGTAGTACACCACAGCAAAGCCGCCCTGACCCAGCCGGTTTGCTTCACTGAAGTTCTGCGGCCACCAGCACCGCACACACCCCTGCCCTTCCTCCCACACTTCACACCGCAACTTCACAGCTGTGGCAGGAACAGCCCATCGGGCACCCAAGGATAGGGAATTGTGAGGGAAGAAGGGCCCCGCCCCGCCCCGCCCCGCCCCGCCCCGCCCCGCCCCGCCCCGCCCCGCCCCGCCCCGCCCCGCCCCGCCCCGCCCCGCCCCGCCCCGCCCCGCCCCGCCCCGCCCCGCCCCGCCCCGCCCCGCCCCGCCCCGCCCCGCCCCGCCCCGCCCCGCCCCGCCCCGCCCCGCCCCGCCCCGCCCCGCCCCGCCCCGCCCCGCCCCGCCCCGCCCCGCCCCGCCCCGCCCCGCCCCGCCCCGCCCCGCCCCGCCCCGCCCCGCCCCGCCCCGCCCCGCCCCGCCCCGCCCTGCCCCTTCAGCCTAGTGCGCCGGTTCTTGTGTCACCGTGAGCCTCTACCGTGAGCTACACCTCAAGGACCCCCGCCAGACCTGGCGACTGCCTGGGGCAAGTCCCTTCACCAACCAAGTGCTAGCAAGCCATGCAGTTCTCCAGGGAGTGAGTGTGTGAGGGTGAGTCGGTGGCCTACATTGGTTGCCTCCTCCAGCTGCTCCAGGGTATACTCGTTGCCCATGGTCAAGCAGCTGCTGAGGCTTTCTGAAGTTTGCAATGGCTGCGACTCTACCTGAGCCTGATGGGGAAGCTGTTGCTGATGCGACGGCGGCGGCGGCGGTGGCTGCTGCTGCTGCTGCTGCCGCTGCTGCCTGGGTATCTGCTGCTGCCAGGGGCTGGAGCCCGGCCCCTGCACATCGCCCTGCTCTCCCCCAGTGCCGGCCCCCATCTTGGGCATCTCAGCCAGCAGCCCCGCCATGGGCTGCACCGCCCTGAAGCCCGCCTGGGGCTGATGGGTAGGCGTGTGTGGGGCACAGGGCAGGGATAGCCATGGCGGCAGCCCCTCTGGCTGCCATTGCAATGGTGAGTCAGCGTCTGTGGTGGCAAGGAGGGTGGAGGCAGGGGCAGTGGTGGCGCGGTGAGGCTGGGCGTAGGGGGGTGGGGTCCCAGGGGGGCCCTGGGCCACCTGGGAGGCGCCAGGGCTAGCCAGGGGGGAGGGGTTGGAGGCAGGGGAGGCCAGGCCCGTGCCCTGCGGCAGGGCAAACTTGCTGGTGAGGTTGGGGTAGTGGCTGAGCAGGCGGGCGCTGTCTGGGGAGGAGGTGCCTGGGGTGCCTGAGCCCGGCCCTTGCACAGCGTTGGCCGCGTAGCCCCACTGGCTGGCCGGCTGCAGATGGGGGAGCTGCTGCTGCTGCAGCTGGTACTGCTGCTGCTGCTGCTGCTGCTGCTGTTGAAACATCGGCTTGTTCTGCAGCACTGCGCAGGCCTGCAAGAGCTGGGAGTTGGGCTGGGGTGGCGAAGCGGCCTGCTGCTGCATCTGCCGCACGTGGGCAGGCTCAAGCCTGGGGTTGGGGCACGCCTGGGGGCTCACGATTAAGTAGGTGGTAGGCCTGGCTGTCACATGGGGCATGACTGGGCCCTTGGCGGGGCTCAGGCGGGGTATGCCAATGGGAGGGGCAGGCAGGATGTTGTACGGCCATGGGTGGGTGGGGCAGGGTGGGTGGGTGGGTGCGGCAGGGTGGGTGGGGCTGGGGTGGGAGGGGCCAAGGCTGATGGGGGTGGAGGGGCGGATGTAAACGATGTCCATGGCGGTCTTCCCTGCTCGGTTGGGGATTGAGATGAGGTGGGGGCTGTGGGTCAGAAGCAAGCGCATCACCCCCACATGACGCTGCTGGGCAGCCTTGTGCAGCGCGGTGCAGCCTTCCTGCAGGGCAGGGGGAGGGAAGGGGGGGCGTGCAAATGAGCAACGGGGGGCACAGGGGGAAGGGGGCAGGGCGAGAACAGGTTGAAGCAGCAGTGAGCTTACCCGCCAAAGCAGCAGCAGCAGCAGCAGAAGCAGCAGCAGCAGCCACCACAGCCCTATTGAAGAATGCACTGAAGTGGCAGCTACGAGACAGTTGATGCAATGGATACGTCGCTACCGTCACCACCAGGTCAGGCATGTGGGCAGGTGCCAGGGCAGCAGGGGGTGCAGGGCGAGCAGGCAGTGCAAGTGCAGGCCAGGCACCTGTCTCACAGCCTAAGATCCTGGACCCCTCCCCCTCCCCTCCCCTCCCCTCCACCAGTTGCACTACCAGCTGAGCCTTAGCTACAGGCAGCCCTTCATGCCGCACCCACACGCACAACATCTCTCTGCCGTCATGAGCTTGTCATGAGCCGATTGTAAAGTGATCAACCACCACCACTCTGTCCCGGGCATCCATTCCATCCCTGCCGCAGGCAGGCACTCCTCCCCTCCACACTCACGCACATTGTCTTGCTGCGATGGGTCGGCCAATCGCTCCAGCAGCTCCGTGACCAGCGCTACACATACGCTGTCGGAATGTCTGGGGTGCCCGGCCGCTATGTGCAGGGGCGTCTCCCCGTCGCTGTTGCCCTCGTTCAGCCTAGCAGCGCCGCCCTGGACCGTGCGAGGTGACCAAGGTCAGGGAAAACAAGGTCAGCATCGGAGACCCCGAGTGCGAAACTGCAAGATGCGCGGACCTGCAATGCGAGCTGGAAATCCGTGAGGCTTCCATCTTCGATGGCTTTTAAGATGGCACGATTTGTGCCCCTGAAGCAAAACATTGGAAACATTGGAAACCCTTGCTTGTTCTGGAGCAGCACGAGGGCTGTGGGGACCCTTGCGCCTGGCCCTTGAGCGTCTGTTGAGGTGTTAGGTTCACACAGCTTCCGGGTGTTCGGTTATAGTAAAATTTGAACTTTGAATTATTCTCGGCCAACCGACGCACTTTTTCCCGTTCTTAGCCACAGGCTGCGTAGCTGTTCGTTGTGACTCAAATCAGAGAGTAGCGACATCAGTGATTTAACTGCGCCTACTATCGAGCCGGAAGTACAATCACATTTTAGGCGGTGTCGGAGGACCGTCGTTGAAATGACTTTGGCTCGACCTGGCTTTGCCTTGCAAATATTACTAGCCCACTAGGACGGCCTAGACCCTGCCCCCTTGCACCCCTTGCTCCCAGCCCCAGCTTCGCCGGGGGCGGGGGTGGGGGCGGGGGCGGGGGCGGGGGCGGGGGCGGGGGCGGGGGCCGGGGCGGGGGGGCGGGGGGGCGGGGGCGGGGGGGCGGGGGCGGGAAGGCGGGGGCGGGGGGGCGGGGGCGGGGGGGCGGGGCCAGGGGGGCGGGGGGGCGGGGGCGGGGGGGCGGGGGCGGGGGGGCGGGGGCGGGGGGGCGGGGGCGGGGGGGCGGGGGCGGGGGGGCGGGGGCGGGGGGGCGGGGGCGGGGGGGCGGGGGCGGGGGGGCGGGGGCGGGGGGGCGGGGGCGGGGGCGGGGGCGGGGGCGGGGGCGGGGGCGGGGGCGGGCTGGCAGCCCATGAACAGTGGCGGCCTGCCCGAGGAGGTGTGTGCGTGGAGGGGGTGCCGCTAGGCATGTCAGCCCACTGCACCAAGTACAGGCCGCCCTTACACACCAAAATAAAGTTTGGCACTCACAGGTAACATGAAGGTCAGCTGCGCTGGTGGCACTGGTTCCAGCGCACGTGACCCGTCAACCTTGTGGTTGGGCCTCGCACCCTGAGCCTAGCCAGCTGCTGTGAAGCCAGCATCGCGTGGATCAGGCCGTCAAGATGAGCGAGGATGCAGTTGGCGCTGTTGTTGCCACGCACAATGATGGGACTCAACACGATGTGTATTGTCCCCCGAGTAGGCATTATGGCAAGGCAGCGAGGTAGGCTTCACAGCCGGTACCCTGCACCCCGTCTGCACCACGCACATGAAGCTGTAAACTAGCAACTCTGCAGAGGGAGCCACAGACGGCCTCCAGCGGCTGATCTGACGGAAAATCACTACGTGCATGACTGCAGCTGGAGGAGCTGGAGGAGCTAGGGTTGTCCTAGGAGCGCTACCGCTGTGTGAAACAGCTGGTGAGCTTCTTCAGGGCAGCTGGCATCGGCACCGTGAGTGGCTGGGGTGCAGTGTGGTGCTGTGCGCCTGCTGCAAAGAGTGGTGTGTAAGGCGGTGTGTGTGTGAGGTGGTGTGTAAGGCCATGGGTACAGATCGGCTGTGGGGCAGGGTGGTGTTGGTGGATGACTTGAGCACCAGCCGGGTCAGCTCACGTCCATGCAGCCCCCACGCAACCTGGCAGCCACACAGGCAGCAGCCTCACAGGCAGGGCCCAGCGCACAAAGCACACCAAGGCTGAGCAGGCAGACATGCCCACCCAGCCCAACAAGGGCAAAGGCCAGGCTGAGGGCAAGCCTAGGGCAAGCCTAGGGCAAGCCTAGGGCAAGCCTGGGGCAAGCCTGGGGCAAGCCTGGGGCAAGCCTGGGGCAAGCCCAGTGGCTCAGCATCGCAGGCCGGTCGGTAGGTAGACAGGGACTACATTGCAGCGCCTAATTGCATAGGGGAGCGCCAGTGGCGCCCGATGAAGCCTGAGGGTCAGGCAAAAGTGTTGGTGGAAGGCGCCCATGCCCTGTGTGGCAACACAGTGTGGCAACACAGTGTGGCAACATACTTGCACATAGACACTTGCCCGCTGGGGTTGTGCTGGTGGCACTGAGCCTACCTGAGCTGCCCGCCAAGGGCAAGGAGTATCTCCTGCTGGGTCACATGCAGCTGCAACACCGTGCAACCAAGGCCCAGCAGCAGGTGCCTGTGGCACAGTAGTGTGAGGGGCCCCTCTTGCACATGTTTGTCATGCATGTTTGTCATGCCAACTATTGTCATAGGGGTCAGGCACTAGTGTACGCCTGCACCGCCGTGGCTGCCTGATCGCTTGCGGTGCGCTTGCGTAGGGCTGCCAGCACGCTGATGTCACCCACAATGGCTGTGGGGCCAATCAACATCACCTGGTGCATGTGACAGCGCTGTGGCAGCGTACTATTGCACAAACAGAACACCACCCCGTATGAGGGGTTCTGGTTCTGCCTTCGCGTTGGTGCTTGTTGCCCGCTGGGCTGATAGTTGGGCCACTGCTGCCGTCACCGTCCCTAGGCTAGGTTGGCTAGATAGGTAGCTGGTAGGGCGATTCCACGCATGGCTTAGTCCTTGCCTGATGACTGCTCCACAAAGGCACCCGAGCTCAGCTGTCAAGTGTCAGGGCAGAGCAGCTCATTGCAGGGTTCCGGGCAGGACAGCGAGCGCAGCCTACCACTCTGGTAGTATGCGTGAACCTCGCTCTTGCAGCCACTACGGTGACCCAAACATGGTAGCCGTGACATTCAGCTTTGCATTGTCCTCATATCAGCGCATCTCAAATAATGCCCAGTGTGCCGGGTACAGGAGGAAAGGAGTGACGCTAGAACAAACGAAGGCAATGCGATTGCTTATACAAGTCTGGGCGACCAGTAGCCGCTCCAGCTCTGGGCTGATCGATGCGGGATTGACGTTACGATCGCACTTCGCCGCCGCTAGGTTCGCTGGATATGGCGGAGGCCGATGCCACGGTGGCAGTGGTGCTGCATTACGACCCAGAAGCATTGCTCGAGGTGTGGAGTTAGGAGCAAGCGTCCAGGGGAGAGCAGCGAGCAAGGTTGGCTTTGCCTTCATGTTGCCTGGCTCCCTCATCTGCCAGGCACTCGCTGCCGAAGAGAACAGCGTATTGGGTGATGCGCTGAGCGCATTTGCTAGTCTCATTCGGGAAGTACTGTTGAAGCTGGTTGGTTTCTCAGACTACAGCCATGTGGAGTTGCTGAACCTGCGCACCGCTTACAAGGTCTGCAGACTGCTGTAGCATGCAGTCACTGTCTCAACACTCCTTCATTGTCTGAACACCTCATCTCTACCACAGCCAGGCCAGCTCTCAGCCCAGGATGAGCAAGCTACCCGCAACAGGATACTTGCAGCACCTTCTGCACCCGCAGTAGGTTCCTCAGCTGCTGCAGTTGGCTCTCAGACATGGCAGGGAATGGAGTGTGGCAGCCTGACCCTGACCCTGACCCTGACCCTGACCCTGACCCTGACCCTGACCCTGACCCTGACCCTGACCCTGACCCTGACCCTGACCCTGACCCTGACCCTGACCCTGACCCTGACCCTGACCCTGACCCTGACCCTAGAAACTGACCCTGATGCCACCCGCCCCACAACAGGCTCTCACCCAGGGAGGGCTCTGGCCTGCGTACCTGCAGCAAGGCCTGGCCCTGGCCGCTGACCCCGCAGGATGGGGACGTGGACTCCCCCTTGTGCCTGGTGGTCGGCCCCGCCGCCAAGGGAGCTGAGGGTCAGCTGCAGGGGGTCCAGACTGCCAGCTATGTGTTTGACCTGCTGGGGGCGCTGGTGAGTCCCACCTGCAGTAGGTTCAGGTTGAGTCAGGGCAGTGAGTCCCACCTGCAGTAGGTTCAGGTTGAGTCAGGGCAGTGAGTCCCACCTGCAGTAGGTTCAGGTTGAGTCAGGGCAGTGAGTCCCACCTGCAGTAGGTTCAGGTTGAGTCAGGGCAGTGAGTCCCACCTGCAGTAGGTTCAGGTTGAGTCAGGGCAGTGAGTCCCACCTGCAGTAGGTTCAGGTTGAGTCAGGGCAGTGAGTCCCACCTGCAGTAGGTTCAGGTTGAGTCAGGGCAGTGAGTCCCACCTGCAGTAGGTTCAGGTTGAGTCAGGGCAGTGAGTCCCACCTGCAGTAGGTTCAGGTTGAGTCAGGGCAGTGAGTCCCACCTGCAGTAGGTTCAGGTTGAGTCAGGGCAGTGAGTCCCACCTGCAGTAGGTTCAGGTTGAGTCAGGGCAGTGAGTCCCACCTGCAGTAGGTTCAGGTTGAGTCAGGGCAGTGAGTCCCACCTGCAGTAGGTTCAGGTTGAGTCAGGGCAGTGAGTCCCACCTGCAGTAGGTTCAGGTTGAGTCAGGGCAGTGAGTCCCACCTGCAGTAGGTTCAGGTTGAGTCAGGGCAGTGAGTCCCACCTGCAGTAGGTTCAGGTTGAGTCAGGGCAGTGAGTCCCACCTGCAGTAGGTTCAGGTTGAGTCAGGGCAGTGAGTCCCACCTGCAGTAGGTTCAGGTTGAGTCAGGGCAGTGAGTCCCACCTGCAGTAGGTTCAGGTTGAGTCAGGGCAGTGAGTCCCACCTGCAGTAGGTTCAGGTTGAGTCAGGGCAGTGAGTCCCACCTGCAGTAGGTTCAGGTTGAGTCAGGGCAGTGAGTCCCACCTGCAGTAGGTTCAGGTTGAGTCAGGGCAGTGAGTCCCACCTGCAGTAGGTTCAGGTTGAGTCAGGGCAGTGAGTCCCACCTGCAGTAGGTTCAGGTTGAGTCAGGGCAGTGAGTCCCACCTGCAGTAGGTTCAGGTTGAGTCAGGGCAGTGAGTCCCACCTGCAGTAGGTTCAGGTTGAGTCAGGGCAGTGAGTCCCACCTGCAGTAGGTTCAGGTTGAGTCAGGGCAGTGAGTCCCACCTGCAGTAGGTTCAGGTTGAGTCAGGGCAGTGAGTCCCACCTGCAGTAGGTTCAGGTTGAGTCAGGGCAGTGAGTCCCACCTGCAGTAGGTTCAGGTTGAGTCAGGGCAGTGAGTCCCACCTGCAGTAGGTTCAGGTTGAGTCAGGGCAGTGAGTCCCACCTGCAGTAGGTTCAGGTTGAGTCAGGGCAGTGAGTCCCACCTGCAGTAGGTTCAGGTTGAGTCAGGGCAGTGAGTCCCACCTGCAGTAGGTTCAGGTTGAGTCAGGGCAGTGAGTCCCACCTGCAGTAGGTTCAGGTTGAGTCAGGGCAGTGAGTCCCACCTGCAGTAGGTTCAGGTTGAGTCAGGGCAGTGAGTCCCACCTGCAGTAGGTTCAGGTTGAGTCAGGGCAGTGAGTCCCACCTGCAGTAGGTTCAGGTTGAGTCAGGGCAGTGAGTCCCACCTGCAGTAGGTTCAGGTTGAGTCAGGGCAGTGAGTCCCACCTGCAGTAGGTTCAGGTTGAGTCAGGGCAGTGAGTCCCACCTGCAGTAGGTTCAGGTTGAGTCAGGGCAGTGAGTCCCACCTGCAGTAGGTTCAGGTTGAGTCAGGGCAGTGAGTCCCACCTGCAGTAGGTTCAGGTTGAGTCAGGGCAGTGAGTCCCACCTGCAGTAGGTTCAGGTTGAGTCAGGGCAGTGAGTCCCACCTGCAGTAGGTTCAGGTTGAGTCAGGGCAGTGAGTCCCACCTGCAGTAGGTTCAGGTTGAGTCAGGGCAGTGAGTCCCACCTGCAGTAGGTTCAGGTTGAGTCAGGGCAGTGAGTCCCACCTGCAGTAGGTTCAGGTTGAGTCAGGGCAGTGAGTCCCACCTGCAGTAGGTTCAGGTTGAGACAGGGCAGTGGTGACAGGCCACGCCACCACCCGCCCGCCCGCCTGCCTTGCCTGCCTGCGTACCAGCAGCTACCCTGACTGTCCTGACTACAGCTGGCTTACTTGCTGATGCATTCCCCGCTAAGGCACTAGCTGCCAGCAGCCCACATGCCGTGTTGGCTGGGGCTGCAGCTGCCACCTGGAAGTAGTGGTCCAACAACTTCACACCCGCACCCGCCCGCCCCTGCTGCTGCATCATGCCCTCCTACTGCTGATGTCACCGTCCTCACCGTTCCTGCTGCTGCCAGCACCACTGCTGCCGCTGCCAGTGCTGCTGCTGCTGCTGCTGCCAGTGCTGCTGCTGAAGCTGCCAGTGCTGCTGCTGCTGCTGCGGCGGCGGCGGCGGTGGCGGTGGTGGCCTGTCACCACTGCCCTGTCTACCCCTGCCGCCGCTGTCCCCTCTGCAGACCGCCCAGCGCATGCTGCCAGACCTGTTCACTGACAAGGTAGGCCTGGATGAGCACGGCGCCCTGGGCTTCACAGACGAAGTGCTGGGCCAGAGGGCCAGCACCCTGAACCAGCGCCTGGGGCTGGATGAGGAGGGCGGGGGCTACACGGGGGCTGTGAGCGAGGAGGGTGATGCGGAGCTGGTGGAGGCGCTGGGGGCGCTGGTGCCTGAGGATGAGGAGCTGGTGGCAGTGCACCCGGAGGACCTCCTAGCGCTGCTGCCGGTGTATGTGGACGCGGTGGCAGGCGGGTGGGGCGGGGGCCCGGGAGGGGGCCAGGGGCAGGGGGCAGGCAGGTGGGGCGGGGGCCCGGGAGGGGGCCAGTGGCAGGGGGCAGGCAGGTGGGGCGGGGGCCCGGGAGGGGGCCAGTGGCAGGGGGCAGGCAGGTGGGGCGGGGTGGGGCCAAGGGGCAGGGGCTGGGGCCTGAGGGGCTCAGTGCAGACAAGCCAGGGTTGCAGCTGGGTGTTGGACCTGATGGCTGAGGGGTGGAAGGAGTGCTGGGATTGGGGCATTGTGTCCATGCTGACCCCTGGTGCTGTGTCAGGGTCAGACCGCCCCCTCATCATGGTTCAAGGTGATGGCTCACCCCACCACCGTAGCGCTTAGGAGCTTAAAGCCGTCAGCCTGCTTGACCAGGCGGCTGGGGCAAGGGGAGGGGGCCAAAAGCGTACGGGCAGGGTGGGGTCAGGCCACCCGCACGTCAGGCTGCCTGGCCGCAAGCCGTCCTGCTTAGTTCACGCCACGCCATGTTGTGTGCTGGGCTAGACATGCACTCCGCTGTCCTGGCCCCCCTCATTGCAGGGGTGCCTCCAGCAGCAGCAGCAGCAGCAGCTGCGGAGTCAGCAGCCAGCCCGGCCTCTGCGCCCCAGCAGCGTGGGCCCGGCCCTGTGGTGCGCTTGCGCTCCCTGCTGGCTGCTGGGCTGCAGGCGGCTCGCGGCCTAGTTCGCCAGGTCAGGCCTGGGTCAAGACAGGGTGGGCAGTCAGGAGTCCAGGCCACACGCTGCAGTGACACAGTCCAGCTGACACAGTCCAGCTGACACAGTCCAGCTGACACAGTCCAGCTGACACAGTCCAGCTGACACAGTCCAGCTGACAGTGCCACAGCCCCAGCTGACGCAGGAGTTCACTCATCATTATAGATAGCATAGTTTTTACCACATACGGTAGCAGTAGCAGGCAGCAGCAGATGGCACTCAGTGTCGCCCAGCCAAGCCCACGATAGCCATCCCATGGCTTACTAGCGGCCATAGCTCTGCTTCAGTGGTCTCAGTAGCCGTGCCATCTCATGCCATGCCATGCCATGCCAAAGCTTCCCAGTCAATGAAGCTTCCAGGACTTATCACCAGCCATGGGCACAGGCAAGCGAACAACACAAAGACCTCAACAGCTACGGGAGTTTCTACAGTGGCAGCAGAGCAGTTGTAGCGCTGCATCACCCCTGGCATGACCCAAGCCAGGTGCTTGTCGGGGCAGAAGGCGGCAGACGCTGGAGACGCTTCAGTGCAGGGGCGCCTGACGGAAGCAGGCCCACAGTGTTGCCGTGCTGCAGCCTTCAGGGACTCAATGCAGCGGCTGGCCAGAGGAATTCAATGCCAGCCAGCCAGCCGGCCGGAGGGCCAGCCAGACAGGGGGAGGAGCCAGCCAGACCAATAAGCCAGAGGGGTTCAGTGCAGCTGCTGGTCCGCAGCCCTGCCTCTGACCCTGATGCTGGCCCTCGTCCTCCCCTGCCTCCCAAGCCCTGACCCTCCCCCGCCTCCCCAACCCTGACCCTGCCCCTGCCCCCGCCTCCCCAACCCTGCCCCTGCCCCCGCCTCCCCAACCCTGCCCCTGCCCCTGCCCCTGCCCCTGCCCCTGCCCCTGCCCCTGCCCCTGCCCCCGCCTCCCAAACCCTGCCCATGCCCCTGCCCCTGCCCCTGCCCCCGCCTCCCCAACCCTGCCCCTGCCCCTGCCCCCGCCCCTGCCCCCGCCTCCCCAACCCTGCCCCTGCCCCTGCCCCTGCCCCTGCCCCTGCCCCTGCCCCCGCCTCCCCAACCCTGCCCCTGCCCCTGCCCCTGCCCCTGCCCCTGCCCCTGCCCCTGCCCCTGCCCCTGCCCCTGCCCCTGCCCCTGCCCCTGCCCCTGCCCCTGCCCCTGCCCCTGCCCCTGCCCCCGCCTCCCTGCCCCTGCCCCTGCCCCTGCCCCTGCCCCTGCCCCTGCCCCTGCCCCTGCCCCCGCCTCCCCAACCCTGCCCCTGCCCCTGCCCCTGCCCCTGCCCCCGCCCCTGCCCCCGCCCCTGCCCCCGCCTCCCCAACCCTGCCCCTGCCCCTGCCCCTGCCCCCGCCTCCCCAACCCTGCCCCTGCCCCTGCCCCTGCCCCTGCCCCCGCCTCCCAAACCCTGCCCATGCCCCTGCCCCTGCCCCTGCCCCCGCCTCCCAAACCCTGCCCATGCCCCTGCCCCTGGCCTTGCCCTCAGGCCCGGCTACGGGGCTACAGCTTGCAGCGTACGGTGTGGCGAGTGGAGGACGTCGGGCAAGCCGCCCTGCAGCTCAGCACCCAGCTGCTGCGCCATGCTGCCCGGCCCCTGCTGGTGGCCCTGGTGCTGCATAGGGCAGCCAGGGTGGTGTCCGACTCCAAAGGCCTGGAGTACCGCCTGGCCCGCATGTCCCTGTCTGAGGGCCATGACTACTACATGCGCAACTTGCTGGGCGATGACTACGAGCAGCAGGTGGGTGAGGGGGGGGGCAGGGTGAGGGTTAGGGAAGGGGGGTGGGTGGGAGGACATGGTGGGAGAGGAGCATATGTGGGCGGGCCCCGCAAGTGTGACCAGGGGAAAGGTGAAAATGTGACCAGGTAGGAAGCCACAAGTGTGGGTTAGTGGGGTATGGTCTAGCAGGCAGCCCTGTGGGCTTACACATGGCTGTGCTGGCAGCAGGCAGCAGGCCCTGCCCCTCCCTCACCACCCAGTGATGCTCCACTCCCTGAAACAAAGCGTTCAAGGGCTGCTTGAGGATACTGGTGCTGGGCAACCAGCCTCATCATGATCAAATCACAGCCAATAGCAGCAGCAGCAGCAGCAGCAGCGGCAGCAGGAAGACTGCGAGCAGCACAAGGATAGTGGCTTGCATGGGTACATGGGTGCATGGGTACATGGGTGCATGGGTACATGGGCATATGGGGGGCTGGGGTGGGCCTATGGTAGGGCCACCTAGGGGGAGGGAGCTGGGGTGCCCAGTGAGCCTCACCCTCAGCTCCATGTGGCCTGGGTGGTGTGCAGATCCAGCAGGACCTGCAGGACGCTGTGAGGGAGGTGGACGAGGGCCTGGTGACAGATGACTACAAAGACGAGAAGCGGCTGCTGACAGCGGCCATGCTGCGCCGCCTCGAGGTGGAGGAGTGGGACAAGGAGCGCATGAAGCACTTTTACTACGGTGAGAGAGCAGGGGCAGGACCATAGTGTGCAGTGCTCCACCTAAGCACCCAGCAGGAGCAGCAGCAGCAGCAGCACTGCCAGGCGCCAAAGCATTGCCAGCACCCACACAACCTCAGCAGCCGCAGCAGCACAGCAGCTCAGCCGCAGCCATAGCCACAGCTGCAGCAGCACCCTTAGCACCCGCAACAGCAGTGTAAGTAATCAGCCGCGACCGCAGCGGTGTCATGAGGATGTGAGCAGCAGCAGCTAGCAAGCCGTGCATGCATCTGCTTCCCTGCATTACTGAAGCTGTCCTTTCTGGCTGATGGTATCTGTGGCAAAGGGTGCATCTGTAGCATAGGGCATTCAGTTCTGGTCTATCACCCAACCCTGTGTCTTGCCTAAGGCATAAGGTCCCATGACCTGGGTTGAGGTTTAATGCTAGTGGGTTCTTGGTTATGGTTTGGCTCATGACTTATCCACCCCTGACCCTGTGTCTTGCCCAATGCGCTGGCCCCTCCAGCCTGCATGGAGGTGTAGGATTGAGTTTATGCTGTCGGGTTCTTGCTTTATTCTTGGTTTGTGGTTTTCTTCCCCTGACCCTGTGTCTTTTGCGATGAGCAGGCTCCTACGGCCTGGGTCCCTGGTACTTTGACATGGAGGAGCGGCTGCACAACCCCTTCTTCATCGGCGCCCGCGCCTGGAACGGCCCCATTGAGGGCTGGGTCAACAAGAACAGGGTCAGGCCGACCAGCACACCCCCGCCTGGCCAGCCGTGTGATCACCTTCAGCTATTGGCTGGGAGCTAGGGAAAAGATCCAGGCTGTGAGCTTGGGAGTGGGTTAGAACTGTTGTTGTCGTTGTTGTTGTTGTTGTTGTTGTTGTTGTTCACCGCTAGGCCGCCAGTCTGGTAGTCACACCTGCCTGGTAGTCACACCTGCCTGGTAGTCACATTTGTCTCGTAGTGTACACTAGGACAATGGATATGGGCCTGGCAGGGGCTCTGCTGGGTTTGCACCCACCTGCCCCTCCGGTCCATCCCGTCTATTGTTGGTACTGGCCATACAGTGTGTCACACATCACCAGGTCGGTGGCATTTGAGAAGGGTGTGGCAGTCCTGCCATGGGTGATGGCAGCACCATGTAAGCCCTGCGAGCAGGATGAGCCCACACACCCTGCCCACCTCCCAGCAGGAGTACATCTGAAGGTCTCAGTCTACCACTGCTGAGCCGCCTGATGTGCAGCTGCAAGGCCAGACACAGGTGGGCTGGGGCCTGCTGCTGCCAGGTCTACAATGACATCGCCCCAGAAGAGGTGCAGTTCAACGCCCAAGCCTTCAAGATGATCGAGGATGCAGCGGGCATGAAGCTGAGCCGCCAGCAGCGCATGCGTATCGCCGCAAGCGAGGCGGTGAGCACATACTACAGCAGCTGTGTAGCCAGGCTGTGCAGCACTGTCTTCCTGCACACAGCAGAGCACTGATGGCTGCATGGAGTCATGTCATGACAGGTGCACACGCATCCCTTATGGCTATGTTGTGCATCCTGCACACATGACATATGTTGTGGGTCCTGCACACCAGATTTGCTCAGGTACAAGATTACGCAAAAGTCATTTCCATAGCGCGATGTGCGGTATTGCAGCTCACACAGTGACTGTTTTATAGCGCAAAATGACATCTACAACATGGCATTTCATAGCGAACGCCAAATACAGCGCGAACAAAAATACACTGCTGCACACTGCAGGCTTGAAATGCACTGCATCACACTGCGTTATCTGGCATCAGACTCAATCCATTGAACTGAAGGGTTCCATGGATGAGCATGCAAACTAGAGGCATGACAGGCAGGCAGAGCTAGAGGCACCAACGCCTTGGAGGGGAAGGGTGGCAAAGCAGCCCAATGTCTCATGGCTCATGGAGGGGTGTCAGCCATCACCATCATGGAGTAAGAGGGGCCACTGCATTGGGACAGTCATCCCATGCAAGATGTGATGTGTGGTGTACCCCTTGTTGTTGTGCGCAGTTGAGGCCGTCTGACCTGCTAACAAGTAGGGCCGGATTGTTGGATGGCATCGTCAACAAGGAGGAGCTGGACTAGACAGTGATGTGGGGCTCTTAAACAGTTGACTAGCAAGCATTGGTTTTGCCAGTTTTGGTTGCTGGTCAAGGCTGAATGGCTCCACCTAGCGGACGCAGCTGCCACGTGGGACACAGTATTCGAATGAAGCTACGATTGACCGCCTAGAGCTTGGCACGCAGTACCCAGCAGGGCATGTTGCTGCATGGCATGGTAGCCGAGCCGAATGTATCCTTCCACTCTGTAAGCCACGTATCGGACTGACGACCAGTGTGCATCTACAACGCATCAACTCACGAGACTTACAGTTGCTTCCATGCATTTAGGACAAGGGTGCCAACACCTACACACAGCGACCTAATATTCTTTGAACTTTTGATGAGGAAGGAGGCGGCACACTCAAAGCGTCCACAACACACGAATGAAAACATGTAAAAGATGTGGAAAATGGCATTATGGGGCATGGGGTAATTGTCTAACATAGCGTTGGCTAGTATGCCTGTACCTGAACACCCCAACAACACTCATTCAACAAGGAACATGTTGGGCTGTGGGTAATCTCACTCCGCTACAATCATATTGAAGCATCCTCGGTCGCACCCTTGATGACTGCAGCCCCCACTCCGGTGGCACTTTCCCGACAGACCACTGGGCACCCCATCAAAACTAACAGCTTATTTGCTTGAAGGCTACTAGCCTGGCGAAACAAACCTACCCTAACCAGCCCTAAAGGTCGCCAAGGCTGCCTGTACCTGAACAGAGCGCTGGCTGGATCACGAGAGCAGTGTGCTGCAGTGGAGAGTAAGTGACGTAATCTATGGAGTGTTGTGCGCGTTTCCCACAACATGATGCCGAGTAATGACCATATGACCTTCAGTAACCTCCATGTGCAACAGGGTCATGGCCGTGGTGGAGCATTGAGGGGTTGCATGAATGATGAGTGCAGCATGTTGAATGGCAGCAGCATTGCAAAGAACACATGCACATGTTGATGACCAGATGCATAAGCAATTGATGGTTATTACGAGGAGTTGGTGAATTGAGAGCCTTTGTGGTTGATTACTGGCCACTTCCTGGCCACCACTTGATGTGACACGTGTGCTGGTAACCGTCACACTGGTCACACCAGCTTACCGTTGCAGCTCTGCCCGCAGCTGGTTGATCTCAGCCATGAGCTGCTGCATCATGGCAGCCTCGCCCTCCACCCCTGCCCCCGCCTGGGCAGGTGCCACCAGGCCAGGTGAAAGGGGTGAGGTGGGCTGGCTGGCTGAGGCTGGTGCAAACAGCGGGTTGGCAGTGGTGGGGGTGCCCATGCCCTGCCCGGGGAAAGCAGCTGGCACTTGGCCCATCTGGCGTGGGGTCTGCACAGTGTTGATTGCAGCTGGGAAGGGCTGGGCAGGCACAAGACTGGCCATGCCTGGCATGCCACCCATCCCTGCCATGGAGGCCATCTTCTTCAGCTGCTGCATGCGGAACACCAGGGTGGTGAATTGAGTCCGGTTGATGCCATGAGGGGCTGTGGGGCCTTCCAGGAAGCCATCCACGTTGCTGCCCTCTACCAGCTCCCGCATTTGCCCAGCTGGCTGCCAGCCATAGGCAGCCACCCTCATGCCCTGCATCTTCAGGCGCGCCACCAGGCCAGAGGGGCTGCGGTCTTGCAGGAAGTCTGGGGACAGCAGTACAAAGTCGCAGAACTGGGCACCGCCTAGCTGCAGGGACTGCTGCACCAGCTGCATGGCCATGTCCTGGCCCACAGAGGGGTACACCTCAAAGGAGGCGGGCAGCGAGGAGAACTGCAGCAGACAGGAAGGTGACAATGATCCAAAAATTCAGATATTCAAGTGAGATGTTACCTCATCATGACAAAGCTGCATAGGAGGCTACTGAGCCAGCCAAGAGAGTCAGAAAATATGGCTCACACTGTCCTTGACTGGCAGCTTACCTGGACGCGCCAGAAGTCCACCAGCGTAGCGTCGGGCAAGCACAGGATGACCCGCCCAGGGTCTATTGGGCCCACCCTGGCTGCTGGCTCCTCAATCGCCTTGGCCACCATGCCCAGGCCCATCCCACTGCTGCCGGTGCCACCCATGCCCCACTGTCCCATGGTCACTGCTCCGCCCATCATGCCCATCTCCGTCTGGTCACGTTCGTTGGGGTTCAGAGAAGCATGCACCTCCACACCCTGTTCACATGGCAGGCATGAAGATAGGGTTAGGGCTAGGGCAGGACTGGGGCTGGAAGTGTCAGCAGTCAGCGTCAGCAGAGCGAGCAGAGCATGTGCAAGGCGTCAAGGGCAAATAGGAAGGTGCCACCAACAGGGCGACGGCAGGTAGTGGCGAGGTGATGCCTGCCATGCAGATGGCAGCAGATGAGGTAAGACTGCTGATAGCATACCTGCTGTTGCATACGGTTGCGCATGACCATGAATGACTGGCGGTTGGCTATGGCCTGGGTGCCTTTGTCCTGGACCTGGTCCATTTCTTCTGGTTTGATGTCGTCTGTGTCAACATACTCCTCCACCTCAACAGGCTCCCCAGCAAGCTGCAGGACAAAACAGAATTTAGCATCCCATTGAGCACATGGCAGCAGTGTGGTGGCTGGTGCTGAAGCTTACCGTGAACTGGGTCTTCTTGGTGATGTTGCCATGCACGATGATGTGCTCGTGGATCTGCATGACAGCAGCAACACTTTGTAAGGATGTGGAAGGGTTTTGATCACCTCCTCCGTCATCACAATATCACACTATTGCAATAACCAGCCTTGCCGCCAGCTGTCAGCTAGAGCTTGCTCTGCCTGCAACTGACAAATAGTGACAGCCACAGCCGGCTAGTGACACTCTTGGTTTGCCACTGACCTTCACGCGGAGCATGTGGCCCATCAGCGACCTGCACATGCAAGCAACACAGGCCAGCACCGACATCAGGCCAGTACCGACATGCCCCTCCATGGCCCGCAGGAGCCATGTATTGTTATGGACAGGTCTTGAGAAGGGAAGAGGGTGGAGGGTCTCGCAGGTGGTGGTGACAGGGGGAAGGGGGGCAGACTGGTCTCCAACGTTGGTAGGTTGTGCTTCAACTGCTGCTGCTGTGAAGTCGATCCTGTGGCTGCCTGGTGACTGCCATGCAGTCATGGAGACCCGTCACTGCACTGCCACCCCAGGCTACTGAACAACTGATGGAGAGTTATTGAGGGTTTGACAAGTAAGGGTGAAGGAGGTGGAGGGTCTTGCAGGTGGTGGTGTTAGGAGGCCGACAACAAGAGGCCTGACGTACCACAAGTTCTTGCTGGTGATATCCAGGACCTGGTGGGCGATCACTGACCCATAGGCGGAAATATGGCCAAAGCCCTCAGGCCCCAGCACAAACAGAATGGGGAACATACACCAAGACCTGCAGCCACAGCCCAGTGCAGCAGATGTGTTGCTGGCCTCGTCGGTCTTGTTGGACAGATGACAATGAGAGGGGCTGGGTGGGCTGGTGGGAGTGGACCAGTCTCGCACCCAAAATAATCCCATGCCATGGCGCGTACTATTTTCCTGCAGATGCCTTTGGGCACGGTGTGGTAGGCCTGCAGGGTGAAGGACATGCTAGCTAACTGCTAGTGACGTGCCACGCTGGCGTATCATACCATCGTGGAATCATGACAGTGTACTGCTACATGTACACACCTCTATGTACACTTTAGCAGCCAAGTAGAAGGTGATCATACCCTGCACAGAGGACAACATAAAGAACACTGTCAAGGCACACTGCACAGGTGAGGTGCTTTGCTGTGTAAGGCAGTTTTGTGCGGTGTTTCGTGCACAACTCACATAGCACAGCCCGCAGAACCAGAATATGATCTTCAAGTAACCTGGTGGGCTCATGGCAGCAGTGGTCCCAAACACAATGGTGCCAATATCACTGATGAGGAGGCCCATGGTGCGCTTGGAGTAATCATCCTTCATGCCTGCAATGAATACGGAATGAATACGGAATGAGTGAAGGGAATTGGGTTTTGCTGACATCACTAACAGCACACATTCAGGCTTGCTGCTGCCGCCCCTACCCGTAAGATTTGACAAGTGGATCAGGATGACTGGACAGGAGAGCAGCCACTCCGCATAGCGCAGCCACAGGACTTGGTTACCGGTGCTGAGGTACAGCGTTGATGGGGACTCAATCTCGTGGAAGATTGCAATGAGCACATGACACACTGCAGAGCATCAAGTGGTCCGTGCTTGTTGGTGTCGAATGTAGGGTTGCACATGTGGATGTGGGCACTGAGGCGTTCTCACTCACACTCAATGACGCACACGTACACCTCCTCCCATCCACATGTACTGCGCCATGCCGCGACGCCATAGAAGATGAGTGCACCAACACAAGAGCCAAATACAATAAACTGCAAGGCGGTGCAGTGGCCCATGTTCATGGGTATGCCCCAAACGTCTTGAGCTGGAGCTCGTCATCGTCCTTACCATGGCAACGACTGCGCCGAGCTTCTCGTCCTTCGTGCCATGGCTGCAACGGCAAGGTCGCGGATAGCTTCGCGCACAGGGTAGAGGGGGAGGGGGGAAGGGGAATGCTAACATTGTCGCCGCAGCTTACCTCTTAGCCCACTTCTCACAGTAACATGTATCGCGAGGTCCTGCGCACAGCGGATTGACAGCATTTTGGCGGATGCAAGGCCAAATGTACACATGGCATTGAGTAGGCCGCCTCCATGTATGACCAAGTAATGCCTTCTAGTATCTAGGCCAATCGTCCCGTACATTGCTTACCAACAACCCAGTCGCTATTGGCTTCAAGTGTGTGAAATCCCCGGTATAGCTCTTCTCCGTACGCAACGGTGCTATTCGGCACAAGCCCTGGACCCTCGTCGAAAAGAAGCTTAAACTTGCTCAAGCTGGCCTTCGCGCGAGGATAGGGGGAGACACAAAGCAAAGTCAACGCAGCCAGGAGCGAGTAACCCATCATGTTTGGCAACATGTCGAGCCTCTCCTACGGAGAATCCAATGCACTCTGGTCAAAACCAATTGCAAGTGTGGGAATGTGTGAAGGACGCGTGTGAATGGTAGCGAAGGGATGTCATGAGGGGAGCCGGGTTTTCGGTCCCACCGCACAAGGCCCTGGCACTCACGAACAAACAGGCATTGCCAAATGCTCATCCGCTGCTTGCCGCCGTGGGTCATAGCAGGCCTTGGTGTACATACTCTACCACTTTGCGAATCATCTGGTCAGTGTGTGCCTTGCTTCGAAAGCAGTGATCTGCACCCTCCAGCATCCAGCAGCAGTGCTGCCGTATACACCTGCAAAGCAAAACACGGTTGTGTCTTTGAGGACACCAGCCACTGTGCATGTCGTGGGCATGAATAGGTGGGATCCATGGACTTCCTGCTAGCTGCTCAGTTTCAACATGCACAGCCTCACCTGGAAAAAGCTTCTGCGTCCTTTGGAGGAATGGTAGTGTCTGCTGTGCCATGCACTGTGAGCACCTCACTGAGTGTGATGCGGCGTGCCGCTGCCTCCATGTCCAGTTGCATGCGCTCAGCCAAACTCTGCAATGCACCATGCCCACAGCTGCCAGGTCTTTTAACTATGACAAGCATCTGTAGTGCTGCTGCTCTGCATCTGCTTGCCTTCTTGGTCAGAAGCCACTTCACAGTAGCTCCAGTGTCAGTGGTCACAGTCATTGGCACCTGACCCAGCTTCTCCACTTTGGCCAGGACCTCCTCGCCAAACCTTTCCTGCATGACCGCGGTGCAGGTCAGGACTGGTCAGTGGGAATGAGCCGTATGCTGCACACAGCCAACTGTAACCTTGCATGCCATGGCACATGCATGCATGGCAAGCCTGGCATTGCAGCAAGTGTTGCAGCCCTTTCTGCTCGCCTCCTGGCTGCTGTCATGCAGACCGATGTTGTGCAGCCCACCCACCTTGATGCCTCGCTTCATGTCAAAGCGCCCAGCAATGTTCACGATAAGGGGCACATCATCATAATGAGATGCGTACAACAGGGCCACGTTGGCACCTTTGCTGTGGCCTGCACACGCAGCACTGCATGATGTGGGCCTGCTGCATGATGTATAAAATAATAATCTCCTGACACACGGCAGCAGCCCCTACAAAGGCTGGAGGTGGACGTACCGCCTATGCAGCACCCTGGAGGCATCAAAACAGCATCAGCACTACCCATCAAATGCTCAGGGCAGGCCTAGGCTCATACGCTGGTCTTGTGCAACGAGACTTTGGCCTTAGCCGCTGTAAGCGCTTTGACATCAGCTGGCTGACGCACAAGGGTTGGTGCACAGCTGCTAGTATAGGTGTGAGTCAAGGTGTGTGTACGGTTTGAAAGCCCTGGGGCTCGTACCATGGACCCTCACCAATCACAGCAACAACCTTCTTGCTCAATGCCTCCCTCACGTATTGAACAGCGCATCGCGTGTCTGAGGTCTGCAATCATGCAACAGCAGCCGCCACTGAGGTAATGGGGGTTTGGGTCAGTGCAGCTGACTGCGGCTGCTGGGTCAAGATACCTGGTAGTAGCAGTGCGTGATTGTTGATGCAGCCTTTCCTGCAATGCTGATGGCTGGTGTTTGACAGTGAAGGATTGTGGTTCGTCAATGCATCAACAAAACCCGCAGGCCTGGGAGATATGTTGTGCGCTGCTGCAGCTGCCAGGTCCACAGCTGCAACAGCCAACCAGTGCCTTGCTACACCTCACCTCTTGGGCGTAGTTCCCGAACTCAAACGCACCATCACTTTCTCCGTTGCCAGCAAAGTCAAAGCGCAGAGTACTGAGCTTCTTTTGTGCAAAGGCTTTTGCCATGGCTGGAAGGAAGCCCCCGTCCTTGCTGGCTGTGGTCAGACAATAGCTTGCACAAGCATGCATCCAGGTTGCCCAGGCTTGCATCTAGCTGATTGCCGCTAGATTCCTACCTCACCTGCATAGCCGTGTAATAACAGCACCACCTCCGCACTACCGGCATCGCAGAAAACACCAACGAGCTTGTTCTGTTGCGTGTTCAAGAACTCCACTCGCGTTTCATGAGCCGTAACCATGACCAAAGGGTGTCGTGGCCTCCTGGCGAGCCTAGCTAAGGAACCCGCATCATGTCGAGTGACGAGAGTGTGCCGCGAGATCATCCAGGCCACATCCGGCTGTCAGTGCGGTACCATCGGGCTTCACCATTGATTTTGGCTGCCAACTAGAGTGGGGTTTGGAGTGACCTTCAACAACTTAACAGTTTCGCAGCCACCAGGTCTTGTACCGCTGCAAAAGCAGGGCGCAGCTATTGACATTCTTTGGCGCTATTATCCCACCCCGCTCAAGACACCTTGTGGGGTGAAGGGGGCGATATCTTGGGGGGACATCTTGTGGGGGGAGTAATAGTTGTTACACTAAGGAGGTAGGGCTTGGGTGGATACAAGCCAACCCCCAAAGGTCGGAGTATGCCGAGGATTGGACAGCTCGTGGGGGCAGGAACCAGCTTTGGGTGGCAGGTGGCTGGTGTCTTGCGTTCCCAGGGCCCTCCCCCATCTCACCCAATGCAGCGCAGCCAGAGAGGGGGGTGGGCATCGCAGATTATGCCAACATGGGGGGCAATCAGCTACATGGCGGGCTGGCAGGGCATTGTGGTCTGCTGCTGTGTGCAAAGAGAAACAGCAGCGTCACAGCGTCCATAGATATGCGGTGTGAGAACACCACTGCCACTGCCTTATCAGGTGGCAGCCACGCTACGGCAAGTATTGGAGGTGCCCTTTGGAGGCACATGACATGCTGGCTAATTCACACCCCTTGCTGCCAGCTGCAGTTCAAGCAGGTTAGCTGTCCTGGGCTCATAAACTTATAGCCAAGCGGCCAAGAGTTGGTTGCCTGAGGGCAGCAGCAGCAGGGGGCAGCAGCAGCAGGGGCAGCAGGCGGGGCTTGGGTTGAAGTCGGTATCCGAGTACAGCGGCGTCGGAAGCAGCAATGGTGGTGGCGAGTTGCTTTGAAGTTGATACCATGCTGGCAATGCCACATGCATGTGCCCAGCCAAGGTGCGAGCCTGTACGCCAGCCTGCCGGCACATTGGGAATGCATCACCCAAAGGCTTCTTGATAGGGGCGCGACCGGCCAAATAACGCTCAACTCAATAAAATCTCTACACGATGGGAAGACATCAACAGTTTGAACAGCAACACCGAACCTCATTATAAACCGTCGAGGTTGCTGTGTCAACAGCACATGCTGCTGCTACTGGTACTAGCTGCTGCCCATGTCGAGCTCCGGCAGCTGTGTTGTCACACACAGAGTGGCACCCCTCCTGGGTCAGCTGTGTGCCTTTGTCGCCAGTCGTCGTGCCTTGGCGTGTGGTGCTTCATGGCCAGCAACCTGCACAGGGTCCACCAAGCAGCACAGACACAGCCCGCCTGTGTCACCCAAAATCATGCGATGCACATGGAGTAGGTCAAGGTCACGTGCTGGACAGCAGTCGCTTAGTACAGCCCCACTGCACCTGCTGCTCCCACTGCACCCTGCTGCTGCAAATGCCCCGCTGATGTGCATGTTTGTCATCATGGCAGGGGTCAGGAACAGCACCACCTGGCACGCAGTCCTCATCCTCATCCTCATCCTCATCCTCATCCTCATCCTCATCCTCATCATCATCATCATTGTCATTCATGACATTCGCCTGTCGGCACTGCTGCAACATACGTACTCCTAGACTCGGTGCATACTCACATTCACAAAGTCAAGCTCATAATCAATCAGCCATACTCATACCGTAGTGATACGCCTTGTTGGTGATACGCAGATTTGGTGAAAACCCAGATTTCATGCTCAAAGAGAAGGTGATACAATTTGGTGACGAAAAACAGCTCAACGAATTTTCACTCAAAATCCATGCTCAAACAATAGGTGATACAATGTGGTGAAATCACCAACAGGGCGTATCACTACGGTACTCATAATCGAACAGTAAAATACGTGATCATATTCTTAGTCCAACAGTCGTCATCACAGTCAAACAATCATACTTATACTCATGGAGTCAGCCAGCATGCAGTGAATCCTCTTGGGATGTGCTGCTGACCTGAAGTAGTCCCTCCAAAGCAGCTCCATCACTACCCAGCTGTCAGTCCCCGCCTGCTGCACCTGCTGCTGCAGCTGGCGGTAAACCTGTGCACAGACGCATGACGGCGCCACCATCACACTTCATCACACTGCAACATATGCTTTGCACACTATAGTGATACTGTGAAACCAGCACCATCATTGCCATCAGGGCAAGTGCGGTGATGACCATGGCGGTGATGATGGTGATGGTGATGATAACGGTGGTGGTACATTTTGCATGAATCACGGTGCGCAGCAGGTGCTTAACTGCAGACCAGGGAGGGGCCTGTGACTGCTGTTGTGAGCCTGACTGTCGGCAGCAGTAGCCTGACTGCGCTGTCTAAGACTGCGTGGGGGGGTGCACCACAACACAGCATCACCACCACCATGCTTGCACAGCATCGGCTGCCGCACATGACATCAGCGGCGCAGTGGCATGGGAGAGGCACATGCAGCAGCCATGCGATGATGTGGCTGACTGCCTTACTGCCTGCAGGGCCCCTCCCCAGCCTCTACCCTACGTGAGACTACTCTACCCTACGTGAGACTACGTGACCCTACTCGGCCTGCCAGCAGCAGCTCAGCTTCCTCCCACCTGGCGAGGGGACAAGCACCCCAGTGCCAGCCAGGGGCTGATCTGCTGCACAGGAGCTCCACTCTGCTGCTGCTGCTGACCCTGCCCCTGCCCCTGCTGGCCTCGCTGCTGCTGCCTCTGCCTCTGCTGCTGCTCCTGACCTCCACCGCACAGCCTGGCTGCCCCCCGCCAGGTCCAGTGGGTCAGCTGCTGCAAGCCTTCCGTCTCTCCCCCTCTGAGGCCGGCCAGAGGTCCATTGGCTGCTGGAGAAGGTGACGGGAAACCCAGCTCAGGCAACGTAGGAAGCCTGCCAACATGCGTCAAGCTGCACAGCACAAGGGAACAGAACTTGCAGTTGTTGGCAGCGCATGCATCATCTAAAATTGTCACCTGGCATCCTGCGGCATATGGGATTGGTGGAGCTGAAAGGGGTGCTGGTTGCTGGGATCCCTGCCATGCTTCCAGTCGGGCGCACCCCACAGGCCGTGGGTTCTACTCCTAGTCAGACCAGGTGGTTGTAGTTTGGGAGGCATGGTGGGACTGCTGAGCTTCCTGGCAGGCTAGCAGGCCCAGCTGGCCAGGAGCCCAGCCAGGCAGCTGGTAGCGAGCAGGTGTGAGGCGAGGCGGAGGAGTGAGGGGGGCTGAGAAGCCAGGCAATGAGGGGGCAGCGTAGCGGTTCACCCCCTCCCTCCATGATGCTCCAATGCGACTCCTGCCTCAATGCCCCAGCAGGATTTCCTGAATCCAGCCACTCACTGACTAAGGTTATTGAACTAGGGTGGTCTGACTAGGGTTCCTAGGAAAGGTCCCCAGGAGAGGTTCCACTGGCAGCCCTCACTTGCAGCTGCCCCATGTCCAAGGTCCAGCCTCACCCACCTCCCTGCACTGGTGGGCAGGCTGAAGGTGTCGGGTGCAGGGCAGGGAGGGCGCACTGGGATGCCTTTCACCGCGTCACAGAACGCTGTGTAGGTGGCAGGCATGGAGTCCAGCCTGCGCTCAACATGCTCCCACACCCACATGCACCTTGCTTTGTGGCTGGTTTCATGCTAGCGTGCAATGCGGATGCGCTGATGTGGAGCTAAGGGGCTGCCGTGTGGCTGGAATGCCGCCTTGTGATTGAAGTGCTGCCCTAGACACTGCCTTGCCGCAACAGGTAGAGCAGGGCCTCCCTCTCAAAGGCCGCAGCGCACCAAGCCTCAGCTGCTGGCATCCCTGTCTGGCAGCCTACAAAGAATTACTGCATGGTCTGTGAGGCCTCATCAATGAACCCCCATGTCCGGGGCCGTGTTGAGGGGCCATGTTGAGGTGTGATGGGCAGCAGTGGGGGGCCACTAGCCTCTGTGCCTCACAGACCATGTGCTGGCCAGTCACACCCTGCCTGGCCCTGGTCACACCCTGACCAGCCCTCGTCACACCTTGCATGGCCCTGGTCACACCTGCCGCCCAGCACTCACTGAAAGGGCATGTCCAGTGTGTGGTGCAAGGTGGAGGCGCCCCAGAAGCCCAAAAGCTGCCCGCCCTCAGCCGCCACCGCCTGGGCCACCGCCCTCTCCACCTTAGTCCATACACAGCAGCCGGCACCCACCCCAGTGAACAAGCAAGTAGCAGCACACTCCTGTACACCCGCTTCCTCACTGCCCACCATTCCCCTCTGCTCCTCCCATCGCCCACACCCCAGCCCAACTCCTCACCCACCGCCCTCGCTCCTCACTCCTCAACCCCCAGCTCAACTCCTCACCCGCCGCCCTCGGACCCAGGTCTGACTGCTGCATAGCCAGCAGCTTACGCTCACTTCCTGCCTCCAGCGTCACGCTCCTCACCCCTAGTGCTTGTCAAAGGTCCTCATCTACCCTGCTCAACTAGCATTTGTTGCCCTGTTGCTGCCCCCCCTCCCACCTGCTGCTCCTCTGGGGCAGCCTCCCAATGGCAAAACACACGACGCGCACCCAGCTCAACCAGCAGGCGGGGCAGCACCTGCTCAGGCTGGCCCCTGCGCAGAACCAGGTCCGCCCCTCGCGCCCGCAGTTGCTGCCGCAGGTCCGCTAGGCAATCGAGCAGGAAGCTGGCCCTCTGGTGGCTGGTAGGGCTGAAGCCAGTGCAGCTCTGCAGCAACAACAGCAGCAGCAGCAGCAGCACCTTTTGGAGCGGCGGCAGCAGCAGCAGCAGCAGCAGCAGCAGCAGCAGCGGAAGCAGCAGCAGCACCACTTGGAGCATTAGGAGCGGCTGCGGCAGATGCAACGGCGGCGGTGTCAGCAACAGCAGTGCAGGTCACCATGCACGCCCTCACACCACTACTGCTGGCGTATGTGCTGTGTGCACTAGCTGAGGCGGTGGAGGGCAGCGGCATCAGTAGTGCCGTCACCACTTCCCAGGGTGGCCTGCTGCATAGCTGGAGCAGCAGCAGCTCAGGCAGTGGGCAGCTGTGCAAGGAGGTGCTGGCACGCATGTGTACATTCCCTGCCAGGTGGAGGGGCAGCAGCCAAGGTGGTGAGGCCTGCAGCTGAGCCTCACACAAGAGGCAGAAGCAGGCGGGTGTTCCTCTATCCTCGACTCTTGCCAACCGCCCCAGCCCTCCCCTTTGCTCCCACACCCTCCGCACACCCCAGCACCCTCCTACAATTGCACTCTCGATCCCCTCCCCACCCCACCCCCTTGCAGACACACACCCCTCCCCAAGACACGCCCTCCATAACACACGCCCTCCACTCCCTTCCCAAGCCCTCCCCAACCCACCTTCACCCCTGCCCCCTGCACCTTGCACCCGCGGCCCGCTGGCCTCTACCCTCCTGGCCCCCCCGGTCCACACACACGCCCTCACCGCCACACGCCCTCCACCCCTGCCCTCTACATTTCTGCCCCGCAGCCTCGCTGGCCTGTACACCTTACTGTAGTCCCGGGGGTCAAAGCAGTACACCAGCAGCACTGGGCCGCCCTGCAGGCAGGCGTGCCGCAGGGGCTCGTGGTCCTGCAGCCGCAGGTCGCTGCGCAGCCACACTAGGCTGGGCGCCCCTGGGCTGAGCTTAGGGCCCCGCCAGTGCTGCCAGGCGCCACGGACCTGCGGCAGCAGCCAGTGGGGCCTGGGTTGCTTGACTTGCAGCATGCCTTGCTTCCCCACGTCCACCACTGCTAGTGCACACGCGCCCCTGAGCCTGGCTCTGTGCTGGTCCGGCTGCAGCTGCTGCACACAGCACCGTCCTGTAGCCTTCTGCTGTTCTTGCTGCTGCTGCTGTCTCACCCCCGCCTGACTAATGAGGCAAGTTGCTGAAATGTGCAGACAGATGAACAGGTGGAAGGCACATGAACACAAGGGGCCATGTCCAGGGTAAAGGTGGGGCTAAGATGGGGAGGGAAACCCCGCCCCGCCCCGCCCTGCCTTGCCCTGCCCGACCCCGCCCCGTGCAGGCAGCTGGGTGGACTTACCAGGGTTGCTGCCAGCCGTGACACAGCGTAGAGTGCTGCACCCATGACTAGGTGCCGCAGTGCTGGGCCCTGCGGGGGTGCCATGCAGGATATGGGTGTAGTGCCACAAACATATGGCGACAAGCTGCAAAGCAGTGGCCTCAGGGGAACAGGGCTGAGTGGGAGGTTGAGCTACACCGCTAGACACTGCTTGTTGATGCATGAACAATAGAGGGGCTGGGCATTAGGCAGGGTTGGGCATGCGCACTGAGACAGGCATCCATTAAGACCACACCATCAGTACCTTGGAAGGTTCCCTTTTGTTTACGTCTGGCGCGCCCTTTGCCTTGATTTGCTGCTTGCTGCTGCATGATGTCTGCCTGACAGCGACTGTGGTTTCAGTGTGGTGTGTTTGAGTGGGGTGCAGAGCTGGGAGTCTGCCTGCATGGGTCCGTCCGCCTGCAAGGCATGGCCCGACACCATGCACAGACCTTGTCGGCTACGTAGACCTGTTGCTGGATGAATAGGCTAACCAGGTACACTGACCTGCTGGCACCCGTGGCCTGTCTTCCCTCGCTAGGTATGCGGGGACCCCACCCCGGGCCGCAGAAAGGATGGACGCAAGAGGTGGGTACAATATATCTAGTGAAGCTTCAACAGCCATGCCAAGCAATGAGCTGCAATGCGACCGCGTTCAAAGTGTCCGATGTGTGATGTCCGTAGATGCGGCTCACGATGCTGTTCCATTGCGTTGCGCGCTACTTATTGAACCAATACCGCACTGTAACGTTGGCTGACCGAAGCTCCAAGGTCTGCCATGACCCGACCTCAGGGGACTGATGGGTCTGATCACCAGTACCGTGAGCAGGTTGAGAGTGGTGGGTTACTGTCCTGAAACCTCCGGCATAACATTTGGCAAGCAGCGGTTTGACGAGAATTGCGCGGGCGCTGCATGTACAGCATACAAAGGCATGCCAATCTGGCGAGCAGCCGGATGGCTGCTGTTGCACATAACGGTGCGGTGCATACCAGGTCAACGGACCAGCATGGCCTGCATGTAACTTGGCCGCTAATTGCCTCGCCTCCGCAGTCCATCTTCATCGTGGGCAAGATTGCATGGGCGATGATGCCCTACTATTACCTTGGTATAGCAGCCGCTGAGCAAAATGAGCAATTGCATCTTAGGTAGCTGGGTCTACACACTCTAGTTGACCCCGCGCTGCAGGATTCTACCCAGAGCTTCCACCTTTCACTTTTGGGGGTCTTTATTTGATGGCACTCCTGGTGTGGACATTCTGTAAGATGTTCAGCAATGCATGCTTGCATGATGTTTACTGCATCATCCAGCTTCAGCTTAAGGGTGACTTGCCTGATGTGCTGCTGCGCCTTCTTCAACCCGTGAAGCCTGCAATTGCACAACACGACAAGCAATCTGTCATGCACCTGCATGCCCGCAGCTGCCCCGGGCACCAGCCGTGAGTCACTGACAGGCATCAAGATCACCAACGTTTTCATGATCTTCTTGACAGGAGCAGTAAGTGCGCCTAACAGTAAGACTGGAGCAGTAAGGCTACCATGCCAGCCTCCTTTGCTCACCATTGCCCTGCCACCTCGACTTTGCCTGGGATGGCTGTGCTGTGTCCAGCCTGGCCTGCACAGCATCACACCGGACCAGCACAGGCCTGCCTCATGCTCACGTGAGATTGCAGCAGCTGGCTCCCATGTTGGGGCCAGCGACCACCTAGCCACCTGGTTGCAGCTGGAATGCATGAGTGGGTAGAGCAGCAAACGTGCTGCCTGCTTGCCTGTGCAGCACATCGCGCTGATGTACAAGTATCACAACATGAACACCCCACAGCAACAATACCCTCGGCGGTTGTGGAAGGTGCTGCATGAGGAGCACGGCTGGCAGGGAGGTCAGTGGCAGGGCTGGAAGCAGGGGCAGAGGCAAAGGCATGGGAGGGGGGTGGGGCAAGGGTTTCAGCGACCATGATTGAGTTGGGTCAGGCATGCACCTAGCGTGCATAGCCCGTATGCTCTGCAGCATCCCACGCATGTTCACATGCTGCAATGGTTCCCCTTCAGTTTACTGGGGAAAGATGCTGTATGGCAGTGTCAGCCAGCAGCATGGCATTCAGGGCGCGGCACAGACTAGGAGCTGCGACAGGTCCTTGCTGCACTGCTGGCCTGTGTGGAGTTGTGCTCGCCATCTCCTGGACTGCGCCTTCACCACATCCAGTCAGGCGTCCTGCCATGCCCTGCGCAGCGCACTGGCTGGGGACCATGACAGCGCTGGAGCTCGTGCTGGATGCGGGCTTGCTCATCACGGCTGGGGGCACCGCCTTCTGCATTCACAAGTGAGGAGGCTGCGGCCCTTAGTGCCTAGTGACCCACACAGCTTACTCTGTCTCATGATCGGATTATGCCTGCTATACCCCAAATGTGAGTCTTACTCTTACCGCGCATGTGCTATGTGTAGCAGGGAGTGCAGGGATAGTCTGCAGCCATCAGTGAAGCAGGGCCCTATGCCAGTTTAGACCCCCTTTGCTGCTCACCGCACCTCTGCCCCGCCTTGCTGTATCAAGAGCGTACCCAGCCCCATACCTGCGCGGTGCTACCTTCTGATTCTGAAAAGCACCTTGACCTGGTGACCCCGCCGTCAGCAGTCTATCACCTGCAATGCCTGAAGGAGGGCCTGTGCAATGCGTTACTGCAATCCCTGCCCTGTGCAGCTTCATTATGCGCAAGATGGTGGTGGTCAAGAAGATGAAGGCGCTAAAGCAAAGCGCTGCCTTGGCTGCCCCCGCTGTGGAAGCTGCAGCCCCAAAAGCCACTGCAGTCAAGAAGCGTGTGGGACGTGCCTGAGCAGCAGCCTGGCCAGGTGCCACCGCAGCCACAGGGCTTGCTGGGCCCAGTGGCAGCTCTGCCAGAGCAGGGCCGCTGGCTTACAGGAGGCATCAGCGCATTCCCCTGCTACTAGGAGCTGCGTTATCTGTAATCCGGATTGTATGCGTGGTAACAGCACGCCTAGACTGTGCCCTGTGGCTGGGATGCAGCTTGCAAGTCTGCCCTGGAGCATGGAGTGGCACGTGGATACAAGAGCTGCTGAAGTATGATTGTCAATCCTGGACTATGGCTCTTTGTTAGACAGGCTTGTGATGGAAGGCCAGGTGGGTCCCAGCTGGCCCATACCGTGAAAGACCGCCCGGACCCGTGGGTATAAAAATCTGTAATGAAAGGCGATAGATAGATAGGTGGCTTACACCGCTTAAGCCGTCAGCCGTTAGGCTGCTTGGCCGCCCTCCCCCTCTAGGGGTTCGGGACTTTCTGTAACGCACTTCAATCTAAGGTGTACAAACAAAGGTGCCCATGGGCTCAAAATGAAGTCATGCAAGATCTCATTATTGTTCTGAAAAGACATGGCTGCTCCCTGATGGATCTCGTGGCAGTGCACTCAAGGATAAAAAGCATGGCGTCATCCACTGTGTCAAGCTTGAGGCCATTGACGCTAACCTGAGCTCTCGGGGGCCGAGTCCCTAGCCCCGGCCCTCTCCCACGCCCTGAGCCCCCACCGCCCTGAGCTTACCCGTAGGAGTCTCCCCAGACGCACCTAACCCCGCTTGATGCCTTGTGCGGTGATTCCCCAAAGGGGGAGAGAGTGGGCGGCTCTTGGTTGGGGAGCCTGGTGCCGAGTGGCCGCCACCCCCCAGGGGGAAGGGCGGGGGGGGGGCAGATGGTTGAGGACTGCTGCTGTTGCTGCTGCATTGCGCTGTGTCTGGTTGGGCAGGGTGGGGCGACCTGGTGCCACAGTCTTGGCTGTTGTCTGGCTGGGGCCCGCTGCTGCTGCTGCTGCTGCTGCTGCACCGCGCTGCACCTGGTTAGGCGAGGCGGGGCGGCTGCCCGGCGCAGCTGTCTTCCCCGGAGCCTTGCCGGCTGGTGCCTGGTTAGGCCCCCCTGCTGCTGCTGCTGCACCGCGCTGCACCTGGTTAGGCGAGGCGGGGCGGCTGCCCGGCGCAGCTGTCTTCCCCGGAGCCTTGCCAGAACCATGAAAGGCGATAGATTGTAATGTTGTGAATCAGCAGCTACTTCGAAGGCACCCACGCAAGTTGCCGGCCGGCACCTGTGATTTTATAATACGATACGTATCGGTATCGATACACGTATCTTGTATTACCCATCACTGGTTGTGATGTTGACAAGAGAAGTGTCAGCGTCACCTCTTGCGGGCTTCGCTGGCTAACGGGGATGGCAGGGGCGAAGCCAGGCGGCACCATGCAGTCGCCCAACTGGGGGTGATCAAATGTGTCGCAGATGTGATAGATAGATAGATGTGGCTTACACCGCTTAAGCCGTCAGCCGTTAGGCTGCTAGGCCGCCCTCCCCCTCAAGGGGTTCGGGACTTTCTGAAACGCACTTCATAGCAAGGTGCACAAACAAAGGTGCACATGGGCTCAACATGAAGTCATGCAAGTTCTCATTGTTGTTCTGTAAAGTCAAGGCAAACTCCGGCTGCTCCCTGATGGAACTCGTGGCAGTGCACTCAAAGATGAAATGCATGGCGTCATCCACTACCCCCTCTGTGCATCTGGTGCATGTGCGATCAATGAAAGTTACCCCCTCAAACCGAGCCTTCTCCACCCCCAGACCGCTGTTGCCTAACCTGAACCTAGTCAGGCTCGTGCGAACTTCTGTAGAGAGCTGTCTGTTCAGCAGGTGTGGGTGCCATGTGATTGATGCCAATGCCGTCCCCATGCTTAAACCATGCAGCATACGAACATCTCTCCCGATGCACCGTCTCAGGCAGTCTAGGGTCTCCCTCAAACCCAACCCAACGCCTCCCCCACCTCTCGAGCCACTTGACTTCCATAGCCTTGGTGCCTAGGACCATGTCCGGGCTCAAGGTGAACTCACCCCCCATCAGCTCTCTGGCGGCAAGCTGGAACTGAGCACTCCAACTAGCCTGACAGCTCCTGCCTAACTCCACATCTGCCTTGATGACCCTCATCAGCAGGTCACTGAGGGAAAGTTTGGCAGTGTTCCAGAACTTGCATGCAGCCCTTAGCCAGTAAAGTTGGAGGGGCAGCTGCCCCAACTCATGCAGCACCATCAGGCCTGACACTGAGCTACGTACCCTGGCAGCAAACCTGAGAAAGCTGAGCATGCGTGTTTGCACTGGGTTGGAGAGTTGCACACCATGCCCAAGGAAAGCAGTGCCCCATACCTGGCTGCCATACAGCCCTAAGGGGAGCACAAACGCTCTAATGAGGTGACACAGGGCATATGGATCATGCAGGACCCCATACTCTCTGGCACGCTTGCACGCCTGGCGCATGGCGAGGAACATGCCAGCCCTCATATGAGTGGCAGCAAAAGCAGGGGTGGCGCTGGGGTTGAAGTGCATGCCTAAGTACTTGAACTCTCTCACCACAGGCAGGATCTCATGCTTGTACCCAATGCTAGGTGCTGCAGTCTGTGAGTTGCCATTGAAGACCATCACTTTTGACTTGCCCACATTGACTGTAAGGTGTTTCCTGTCTGCAAAGCCTTGCAGCTGGCAGACCAGCCGCTGCAGCCCGTGGGACGAGGTGCTCACCAGGGTCAGGTCATCAGCATACATGAAATGGGTGACAGGTGTGCCTTGCACTCTCACAGCATCAACGCACTCGTAGGAATTAGCAGCCAGGCGCCTAGACCGACTTTGGCCGTTGGGGCTGAAATTTTGCACATTGGTAGCTTTTGATGTGAGCAATCCAACCCAAAAGGAATCAGGCAAAAAATATCAAAGGCTGGGGCTGGGGGGTACTGTTCAGTGCGTTCAGTGCAATGTTCAGTGCGTTCAGTGCACGGTTCAGTGCGTTTAGTGCAATGTTCAGTGCGTTCAGTGCTAGGTTCAGTGCGTTCAGTGCACAATTCAGTGCGTTCAGTGCAAGGTTCAGTGCGTTCAGTGCAAGGTTCAGTGCGTTCAGTGCAATGTTCAGTGCGTTCAGTGCAATGTTCAGTGCATTCAGTCCCATGTTCAGTGCGTTCAGTGCACGGTTCAGTGCGTTCAGTGCACGGTTCAGTGCGTTCAGTGCAAAGTTCAGTGCGTTCAGTGCAAGGTTCAGTGTGTTCAGTGCAATGTTCAGTGCATTCAGTGCTATGTTCAGTGCGTTCAGGTCACCCCCGCCATTGGCTGCACCCCTGATAACTATCCGACTGATCTTTAAGATTTTTTCAGCGATTCTTGCGCAGGGCTGTGCAGCTCACGAGCGCGAGGCTAGCGGGCTGCTCGGGCTGATGTGCACCTGTGCCGGGGCGGGCGGGGGTGTTGAGAATTCTGGTCGCATTGTGCCGAAATTGGCCTGCTTAGTGGGGCTGTGATCGGCGAATAGCTATCTCGCTCAGCGGCTCAGCTTTTCAAAATTTTGTATTTCTTGTCGGGCGCAGGACCCCCCCGACATGTGTTCTAGTGCTAGTGCTAGTGCTGATCATGTGCTTGATAGTGTTGGTGTGGCTTCCGGGCTGTCCCTGCACAACAATGTGCGACAACAAGCGTGCGACAAATTTGCATGAGAAGGGCACTTTTCCGGCCGTTCTCACTGTCCAACCAGGGCGGCAGGATGTAAACTGCCAGTTCTGTGCGGCTCCTTGTGTGGGCTTCTATCGTGTAATCAGGACATAAACGCGTTGTGTTCATGTTTGGGCCGTTTGTGATGCTCCAAAGTAGACCCCCATGCACCTTACATAACCAGCCAAATCAGCCATATAAACGGTTCACCTCATATTCAAACTCCAGCTGCTCACTCCTTAGGTCCCTCACCACTAAACGACGCAGTTTCCGACGTTCCTTTGGCCTATCCAACCCCATGTGCTGGCAATATCGTGCACAGTGTGTGTTGGTCAGTTTGCCAAAGGACACCTCATCATGCAACAAATCGGGATGGAACCACATCAACAATGCATAACACTCTTCGTCATCATACACCTCCTTCACAGTGTCTTGAAACATGGGCATGGGCTCAAGTGGGGTAGTGGTGTCAGGCTTCATGCATGGCAGGCATGGCACACTCATGCACGTGCTGCATGCACAAGCAGCCATGGCCCATTGAGGCTGCTCCCTGTTAGGTGTGAACACCATGCGGTGCATTGCCCTGCACCCCTCCACCTTATCATGCATGCGCTCCACATCAGCCTCTGGCATACTGCATACACCTGCTTGCCTAGCGTTGTCCAGTACCAGGTAGCAGTAGCAGTAGCAGTAGCAGTAGCAGTAGCAGTAGCAGTAGCAGTAGCAGTAGCAGTACCAGTACCAGGTAGCAGTACCAGGTAGCAGTACCAGGTAGCAGGTAGCGTTGTCCAGTACCAGGTACCAGGTCGCAGCTCTCACAGGGAATGCACACACACACTTGCTTGTAAGCAGCGGTGATGCGCTTGACCCACGGCGGGCGCAACATCTCAAAGGTGGTGCTACCCACTGTAAGGTTTGCTGGGCACTCCCGTTCGTACTCTAGGTACAGCTTCTTGAGGGAGCGGTCCACGTAGCGTCGTGACATGCGCACCTCGCTCTTCTCACTGCTCCTGTCACGTCAGTGTGGTGGGCAGCTGTAGGGGGGGGCTGTGGGCATGTGGGGTGTGCTGCATTCAGCATGCAGCCAGCCAGCGGTCAGCTGCTGTTGCTGCTCAGCCACCTGCTGCTCCTTACGTTGAAGTTCATCCTGCTGCAGGTCCTGCAGCTGTTGCTGTAGATGTTGCAAGCGTTGGGTGTCAGTAGCTTGTTGCTCCCTCTGCTGCAGTTCAGGCTGCAGCTGGTGCAACTGTGCCTCATAAGCACGAGCATCAGCCTGTGCCTGGGCCTCAGCCTCAACAGCACCAGCATCAGCCTCATAAGCACCAGCCTCAACAGCACCAGCCTCATCAGCCTCATAAGCACCAGCATCAGCCTGTGCCTGGGTCTCAGCCTCAGCAGCACCAGCCTGGGCCTTGGCTTCAGCCTCAGCAGCCCTGCGCTGTGCCATAACCTCCCTCGCTTTTTGCGCACCGGCACATCTAGCCATCACCCCCCTTTTCTTGGTAACCATGGCGTTTACAGGCCTGCACAACGGCAAACACTTCTCACAGCTCAGTGTCTGCATGTTTTTCACTAATTCTTGCCGTTGTTGCATGTTTTTCACTAATTCTTGCCGTTGTTGGCAATATCGTGCACAGTTTGTGTTGGTCAGTTTAAAAATTTGCATGAAAACACTGAACCATGCACTGAACACACTGAACCCTAGCACTGAATACACTGAACCATGCACTGAACACACTGAACCATAGCACTGAACGCACTGAACCATGCACTGAACACACTGAACCATAGCATCGAACGCACTGAACCATGCACTGAACACACTGAACCATGCACTGAAAACACTGAACCATGCACTGAACACACTGAACCCTAGCACTGAAAACACTGAACCATGCACTGAAAACACTGAACCATGCACTGAACACACTGAACCATGCACTGAAAACACTGAACCATGCACTGAACACACTGAACCCTAGCACTGAAAACACTGAACCATGCACTGAACACACTGAACCATGCACTGAAAACACTGAACCATGCACTGAACACACTGAACCCTAGCCCGGAATGCACTGAACCAAGCACTGAACTCACTGAACCATGCACTGAACACACTGAACCATGCACTGAAAACACTGAACCATGCACTGAACACACTGAACCCTAGCACTGAAAACACTGAACCATGCACTGAAAACACTGAACCATGCACTGAACACACTGAACCCTAGCCCGGAATGCACTGAACCAAGCACTGAACTCACTGAACCATGCACTGAAAACACTGAACCATGCACTGAGCACACTGAACCCTAGCACTGAAAACACTGAACCATGCACTGAGCACACTGAACCCTAGCACTGAATACACTGAACCATGCACTGAACACACTGAACCATAGCACTGAACGCACTGAACCATGCACTGAACACACTGAACCATAGCATCGAACGCACTGAACCATGCACTGAACACACTGAACCATGCACTGAAAACACTGAACCATGCACTGAACACACTGAACCCTAGCACTGAATACACTGAACCATGCACTGAACACACTGAACCATAGCACTGAACGCACTGAACCATGCACTGAACACACTGAACCATAGCATCGAACGCACTGAACCATGCACTGAACACACTGAACCATGCACTGAAAACACTGAACCATGCACTGAACACACTGAACCCTAGCACTGAATGCACTGAACCAAGCACTGAACTCACTGAACCATGCACTGAACACACTGAACCATGCACTGAAAACACTGAACCATGCACTGAACACACTGAACCCTAGCACTGAATACACTGAACCATGCACTGAACACACTGAACCCTAGCACTGAATGCACTGAACCAAGCACTGAACTCAATGAACCATGCACTGAACACACTGAACCATGCACTGAAAACACTGAACCATGCACTGAACACACTGAACCCTTGCACTGAACACACTGAACCCTAGCACTGAACACACTGAACCCTAGCACTGAACACACTGAACCCTAGCACTGAACACACTGAACCCTAGCACTGAACACACTGAACCCTAGCACTGAATACACTGAACAAAACGCCACGGATCACTGAGCCCCAACCTTTGACTTTTTGGGCCTGATTCTTTTTGGGTTAGATTTCTTACATCACACGCTACCAATGTGCAAAGTTTCAGCCCAAACGGCCAAAGTCGGTCTAGGGGCCTGGCTGCTAATTCCTACGAGTGACAGGACCCAGGAACTCCTTACTAATGTCGTGAACATAGAGAGCAAACAAGAGTGGGCTGATGGGGCAGTCTTGCTTGACACCTTGGTCCGGAGTCACTGGGGGGGTGCGGTGGGGGCCATCTATCAGCACATAGCTATCATCCCTATACAGACCCTCCAGGCAGGCAAGCAAGGGCTGTGGCAGCTTGACCCCAACCCGCAAGTGTTCCCACAATTGTTGTCGAGGTATGTGATCATAGGCCTGTTTGAAGTCAATGAAGGCAGTGAAAAGCTTGCGGTGCTTGGCATCTGCGCTAGCCTTTTGAGCATGGACAAGATGGCGCAGAATGAACATGGGTTGCATGGTGCTGCGTCCCGGGATGAACCCAAACTGCTCAGCTGGCAGCACTTTGTGTGTCATGCACCAGGCAGTCAGCACGTGCCGCAAGACGTTAGCATACAGGCGGTACAGCACACTACTCACAGCAAGCATTCTGTACTTGTTGGGGTCTGTGGGGTCTGTGTCCTTGAAGAGGGGGCTGATTCTAGCTACCTTCCAAGCCGCTGGAATAATCCCCGTGTGCATCATGTTGTGAAACCATGTGGCAAGCAGAGGGAGCAACAAGTATGTGGTAACACCCTCATCAACTGTGCGGGCGTGCTTGATGAAGGGGGCTGGGAGCCCATCCAGGCCAGGTGCTGTGTCATTGTTGAGCTCACGTAGTTGTGCTTGTACAATGGATGTGATGTTGTCAAGATGGGGCAGCTCATAGGCAGGCGGATGTGTTGTGACAGGGGCAGGGACAGAGTGAAGTCTGCCTCTCCCAAGAGGGACGGCTTGCAAATGGGCAGGCACAGCTTGCCTGGTCCTGGCTGGCTCAGGGATCACATCGGGTGCTTCGTGTGTCGTAGTGGTTGTTGTGAAATAGGCCTGCAGATGCCGATGCCACTTGTCAATGGGAACCATGGACTGTTGGCGTGCGTGCTTGACACGGAGCATCTTGAGTGCATCCCCAGGGTTGTGCTTGAGCATGTCTAGAAGCTTGGCAGCTCTGTGCTTGGACCACGCAGACTTAGCTCTAGCAACCAGCCTCCTATAGGCCTGCTTTCTAGCCCTGTAAAGGTGCAAGGCCTCCCCGCTACGCAGAGCCTGCCAGAGTGCGGCTTTAGCCTCCTTGCATGACCGGTCAAACCAGGCAGGCTTAACTGTGGTGTGCTTGTCAACACGCGCCAATGGGCAGAGCCTTGGCCTGAGCATCCCCGCACTGCCCGCAGCCCGTGATATGATGTCATGCACAAAGCGGTTGATGGAGTCAGGGTGTGTGCCTTGCTCCACAGCCTGCTTGACAGCCATGACCTCCTCTTCTAAGGCAATGAGGGCACCCACATACCGAGCAGCATGATCTGGCTTCCATTGGAACTGTGGGCCAGTGTGGCAGTCAGCATTGCAGGTGTGGACGGGTGTAGTGGCTTGTGCTGGTGCCTTGAATGATAGGGTAATGGGGGAGTGGTCAAACTCATGGCAAGCGTCAGGGAAGGAAGATGTGTGGCTCAAAGAGTAAACCAATTCACTCATGATGATGTGCTCCGTGCGAGTGCTAGCTCTGCAGGTGCGCTGTCCCATGTCCCCATGTCCCCTGCCGGTGGTGGCAACAAGGCCTGTAGCTGATAGCACGTCAACTAGCTCCCTGCCCGCTAAGTTAGACTTGGCTGGGCCAATCCTAGGCACGCAAAGCTCCGGATGCAGCATGGCCCAGCCATGGAGGTCACCTATCTCGCTCAGCTTGCCTAAATGAGAGTTCGCGAAATGTGTCGCAGATGTGAGAGACCTCAGGTGCATTCGCATTGTATGCGTGGTCATTACCACCAGCCTAGACTGTGCCCTGCAACGTGACTGTGACTGCACGCTTGGTTTGGCAAGGAAGATCTTACAAATGAGCATTGACCTATGTCGCATTGTAAGTGGCTGTACTCGGTGCGCAGCATGGCGACGCGGTCCCGATGTCACCAAGCGCAGGTTCTAGGACCGGGACGTGTCAGCCGCCATCCGCCGCATTGCTGCCGGGCCGGGCCGCCCCGCCATGCCTAAGTTAGGATGTCCCAACATGGGGTTTGTAATCTTCATGCAAGTACTCTCTACTCCCCACCTCCCACCTCCCCAGCCCCGGCCCCCCCACCTCCCCCCCACCTCCCCAGCCCAGCACCGCCTTCCTACCTCCGCTCACCCCCTCCCAACCCCAGCCCCGCACTCCACCCCCCCTCCCACCCCCTCCCAGCCCCCCCCCTTGCCCTCCCACCCCCGCTACCCCCTCCCCCCCCCCCCCCCCCCCCTCCCAGCCCCCTCCCACCCCCACCCAGCCCCCCCCCCTGCCCTCCCACCCCTGCTACCCCCTCCCACCCACCTTCCCCCCCTCCAGCCCCCCCCACCAGCCCCCCCCTCCATCCACCTCCCCCTCCCTCCTTGTCCCGGCCCTAGCAACTCCAGCCCACCCCAATGGGGCGCAGCCTGCAGCGTGCTCACCTTCAAGCCCTGATAGCAGCATACACAGCTCAACAATACCTCAGCACAGCCAGGTTGATGTTAAAGACACAAGTCAGCCGTCGCCGGCTTCCCACATGCCGGCGGCTGTTCATCACAGAGCAGTGTGTGGTGGCCAACACTCACCGGCCTGGCGAGAGCACAACTGTGAGCCGGCAACTGCGTGTGGTCTACAAGTACCTGCGGCAAAGAACCCTAGGTAAGCTGGGCTGGGCTGGGCTGGGTTGGGCTGGGCTGGGCTGGGCTGGGCTGGGCTGGGCTGGGCTGGGCTGGGCTGGGCTGGGCTGGGCTGGGCTGGGCTGGGCTGGGCTGGGCTGGGCTGGGCTGGGCTGGGCTGGGCTGGGCTGGGCTGGGCTGGGCTGGGCTGGGCTGGGCTGGGCTGGGCTGGGCTGGGCTGGGCTGGGCTGGGCTGGGCTGGGCTGGGCTGGGCTGGGCTGGGCTGGGCTGGGCTGGGCTGGGCTGGGCTGGGCTGGGCTGGGCTGGGCTGGGCTGGGCTGGGCTGGGCTGGGCTGGGCTGGGCTGGGCTGGGCTGGGCTGGGCTGGGCTGGGCTGGGCTGGGCTGGGCTGGGCTGGGCTGGGCTGGGCTGGGCTGGGCTGGGCTGGGCTGGGCTGGGCTGGGCTGGGCTGGGCTGGGCTGGGCTGGGCTGGGCTGGGCTGGGCTGGGCTGGGCTGGGCTGGGCTGGGCTGGGCTGGGCTGGGCTGGGCTGGGCTGGGCTGGGCTGGGCTGGGCTGGGCTGGGCTGGGCTGGGCTGGGCTGGGCTGGGCTGGGCTGGGCTGGGCTGGGCTGGGCTGGGCTGGGCTGGGCTGGGCTGGGCTGGGCTGGGCTGGGCTGGGCTGGGCTGGGCTGGGCTGGGCTGGGCTGGGCTGGGCTGGGCTGGGCTGGGCTGGGCTGGGCTGGGCTGGGCTGGGCTGGGCTGGGCTGGGCTGGGCTGGGCTGGGCTGGGCTGGGCTGGGCTGGGCTGGGCTGGGCTGGGCTGGGCTGGGCTGGGCTGGGCTGGGCTGGGCTGGGCTGGGCTGGGCTGGGCTGGGCTGGGCTGGGCTGGGCTGGGCTGGGCTGGGCTGGGCTGGGCTGGGCTGGGCTGGGCTGGGCTGGGCTGGGCTGGGCTGGGCTGGGCTGGGCTGGGCTGGGCTGGGCTGGGCTGGGCTGGGCTGGGCTGGGCTGGGCTGGGCTGGGCTGGCTGGGCTGGGCTGGGCTGGGCTGGGCTGGGCTGGGCTGGGCTGGGCTGGGCTGGGCTGGGCTGGGCTGGGCTGGGCTGGGCTGGGCTGGGCTGGGCTGGGCTGGGCTGGGCTGGGCTGGGCTGGGCTGGGCTGGGCTGGGCTGGGCTGGGCTGGGCTGGGCTGGGCTGGGCTGGGCTGGGCTGGGCTGGGCTGGGCTGGGCTGGGCTGGGCTGGGCTGGGCTGGGCTGGGCTGGGCTGGGCTGGGCTGGGCTGGGCTGGGCTGGGCTGGGCTGGGCTGGGCTGGGCTGGGCTGGGCTGGGCTGGGCTGGGCTGGGCTGGGCTGGGCTGGGCTGGGCTGGGCTGGGCTGGGCTGGGCTGGGCTGGGCTGGGCTGGGCTGGGCTGGGCTGGGCTGGGCTGGGCTGGGCTGGGCTGGGCTGGGCTGGGCTGGGCTGGGCTGGGCTGGGCTGGGCTGGGCTGGGCTGGGCTGGGCTGGGCTGGGCTGGGCTGGGCTGGGCTGGGCTGGGCTGGGAGGGGTGGGAAGGATTGGAAGGTGGTGGTGGTGAGCACATGGTGAAGCAGGGGGTGCTGGTGCTGGTGCCGCCCCTGACCTGCCCCCCACTCCTGCTGCACCCCCCTGGCAGCGACTGGCAGCTGGTGCTGGTGCTGCCCCTGGGCTGCCCACCCCTCCAGCTGAGCAGCAGGGGGTCAGGGCGGAGCTGGACACAAGCTCCACACGCAAGCGGAGGGCGGGCGGGAGGGATCGGACCCAACATGTCGAGCAAGGTAACGTAGCAATGGCCTACAAACCTTGAGTGGCCTTACCGAGTGGCCAGGTAGTAGGTACTACTCACTCAGCGGTCAAGCAATGCAGCAGCGTTGTATACTTCTGTGCATGGGTGGAGGAGCGTCGTTACATCGGTTTGGCGTGCCATGTGATCGTTTTGACTGCGGCGACTGTTCCTCACTGTGTGCAGAGGCTACTGGGCCACGTCGGTCGCGGCGGTCGGTCGCGGCGAGGCCCGCATGAGCAAAACTGGCATGAATTTGAATGTCAAGATTTGAGCCGCCATAGCACTCAGCACAGTGCACAATATTTAATGTTACAAGCTGCGCCGCATAGCTGACAGAGTCCTCTATCCAGGGATGTGCGAAATATAAATAGAAACCACGTGGATGAGACGCGGCGTCGTTTTGATTACCTTGGGTCGGTTTCCTATCATTTCCTGTCATTTTTTGTTAGTTGGGGTCGCCTGAGCCTAACCCAGGCGGTGTGGGCCAGGAGTGGGTGGAAGTGCGGGACAAGGGCCTGTTGCGGAAGTGGCAGCGGCGGCACCAGCGGCAGCGACAGTGACATGTGTATCATGCCATGAACCAGATTGAACAAAGAAGAAGCAGATTGCCCTCTACAAACGGGATGTGTGTGCGAGAGTGTCATGCATAGGGTACGGCTCTAGCGAATTGGTTAGGGAGACAGTACCGACACCTAGGTTAGGGACACTCACCGATCTCTCACTTCTGTAGAGAAATGGAGGGGCTCCGCAGGAGGATAGGGATACAGGGATGTAGATATGTAATCTCAGGTATATCTACTGTCAAATAGGCCTAATTATTTCGTTGGCTAACGGGGATGGCAGGGGAGCAGCCAGGCGTCACGGTGCAGTCCCGCTGTTGCCCATGATTGAGACCCAGCAAGAGGTTATCAAAGCGCGCGTGCCAGCGTCGAAGGCCTTGGACGACGCTCTTCGTTGCCACATGTGCTACGAGCTGTATGACGGCCCCGTCATGCTCGCGTGCGGCCACTCCTTGTAAGCATTTGCGGCCAGTCCTTGTAGGATTCCGACGTATTGCCTTACCGATGTACCGTGCGCTCCTTCCACAGCTGCTCGATGTGCATTAGGACATATGCGGACTATCAGACCAGCGCACAAAGCTGCGCAACGTGCCCTGCATGTCGGGCCCCGCTGGACCCTGCTGGCGCCTCGCTGCGACCCAACTTAGCTTTGCGTGAGTCCGTGGCAGCCTACAAAGAATTACTACATGGTCTGTGGGGCCTCATCAATGAACCCCCGTGTCCGGGGGCGTCGCGCCCTGGGCTTGTGCATGAGGTGCTGGAGCTGGACCAGGACGAGCAGAGCATCTCAGCAAAGCCTCCGCCACCCCACAGCCATCCCCACAGCAAGCGTCAGAAGCGCAGCAGCCACAGCCCTGCAGCGCAACCACACCCGCAGGCACCCAGCGGTCAGACCTTTGTGCACGGCTGGTTCACCCACCCCCAGCACCCGGTGCCCAGCACCCCTGGCACTCAGGGTCGCAGACAAAGCAGCACACCTCACCGCCCGGGGCCTAGCAGCAGGACTGCTGCTGCCCTCCTCTCCCCCAGAGTCCCCTCTCACACCTCCACCCCCTCAGCAGCTCGACCCCCTGTGGCCCCATCCACCGCCGCCTCCGCAGTGGAGTGCCCTGTGTGTCAGAAGAGGGTGCCCCAGGCCCTGATCAACAGCCACCTTGACGCATGCATCACGCGCGCCCAGCAGCCACCTTCATCCTTCCCCTGCCTCCACGCCGACGCCCCTGCCGCTGAGCCGTCTGATAGAGGGGGAGAGTCCTTGCCTGCCGCTGACCAGCCTGATGTGGCAGAACGAAGTCAAAAGACAAGGCGGAAGGCAGGGCAGCAGCCAGGCAGTGCAGTGCAGCAGGAGGCGGGGCCAAGCCGCCACAGTTCTCCTGCCAGCCAGCAGGAGGATGGTAGCCTGCACTGTGCAGTAGGCCCTGGGACGCTGTGCAGCAGCGCTGGCACAGCAGTGGTGGGCCAGCAGCAGGGGCATGGGGGGCAGGAGGGAGGTGTTGTCAGGGTGGGCCTGGGGGCAGCTGGGATGGGTGCGCCAGCCACGCTGCCTCATGCAAGCACAGAGCGTGGAGTACAGCGTGAAGGGTGTGAGGCAGGGGACAGCGTTGCCTGCCCACACACTGCTGCCTCTGACCCTGACCCTGACCCTGACCCTGACCCTGACCCTGGGCCTGGTGTGAGAGCAGCAGCCTGGCCAGGTGCCACCGCAGCCACAGGGCTTGCTGGGCCCAGTGGCAGCTCTGCCAGAGCAGGGCCGCTGCCATCCCCTCAGGTGGCTCTGGCAGGGTTGGGTGTACCGGCTGTGACCCCAGCTGGGGAGGAGCAGCACAGCAAGCGGCTGGCTGGGGCAACGGGCAGGGTGCTGCACAGCGCAGCTGCGGGGTCTGGGCCTCTTGTGGGTGGGGCTGGGCTGGCCTCTGGGGGAGGAGGGTCAGGGGTCAGCGGCAGCCGGGTGGAGGTCCCTCCCCAGCTCGTGTATCATGTGCTGAGGGACAAGGAGTTGCGGTTGAAGCTGCAGCAGCAGGGTCTGCCGGTGGATGGCAAGAGACAGGTGCGCCAGGGGCAGGGGGGCCAGCAGGGGGGGGGAATGGGAGTACCAGGAGGAGTGGGAGGGGGGTGGCAGCACCAGCTTTGTCTGGAGGAGGAGCACAGCCAGTGGGGCAGTCTGTGCACACAAACCCCTTCCACCATTGCGCCAGAGTAGCAGTATGGGCAGGGCCGGCCCCTGCCCTGTCTCTGTGCCCCTCTGCCCCTGCCTCTCCCCCTCTGCCTCTGCCTCTCCCTCTGCCTCTTCCCCTCTGCCTCTGCCCCTCTGCCTCTGCCTGTGCCTCTGCCTCTCCCTCTGCCTCTCCCCCTCTGCCTCTGCCCCTCTGCCCCTGCATCTGCCTCTCCCTCTGCCCCTGCCTTTCCCTCTGCCCTGCTGTCCCAGCCACGCCAGTCGCTTGCCCTGGGTCGCTGCCCTGGCACGTAGGACTGGGTGGAGCGGTATGCGGGCTACCGGCGCTGGGTCCAGGCGGAGCTGGACAAGGGGTCCCGCAGCAGCCCTGCTGCCCTGCTGGCCACCTTCCTGCGCCACCAGCGTCACCAGGCCGCTGCGCGCCGCACCAGCCCCTCCCTGGGCCTGCTGCAACAGGTGGTAGACCTGACAGGACCCCGGCCCTACTGCAGCACCCATGGCAGCAGTGGCAGTGGTGGTGGCAGTGGTGGGGGGACGAGGGGCAGGGGCAGCAGCAGGCTAGCAGAAGCAGGGGAGCTGAAGCAGCCAGCTTGCCCTTCGCCTGTCACAGGGGCGGTTGGGGCTGTGTCAGCGGTGGGTCAGCAGGCAGGGTTACCGGGTCAAGCAGAGGGGGAGTGTGGCGTTGATGTGGTAGAGCTGCCCGATGATGATGGTGATGAGGAGGGCAGGCAGGGCGTCGTGCAGCCAGGGGCAGCAGCATTGGAGTCTGCCCAAGGCGCAGGGTCAGGCGCTGGCCGACCTCAACCAGCAGGCAAGGTGGATGGCCGGGGTAGGGGGCCGACACACAGCCATCAGGACCTCATCAGCCAAGTGCTGGAACGCATGCAGCGCCAGAAGCGGCTGCGTAGCCAGGAGCGGGAGCAGGTGCAGGCGAGCGCTGTACCACAAGATGACAAACATCAGCAGCAGCAGCAGCAGCAGGATGTAGCCACAGGCAGTGGGGTGCAGCAGCAGGAGCAGCAGCAGGAGCAGCAGCAGGAGCAGCAACAGGCAGGAGTGGGGGTTTCACCGCCAGTAAGGGGTGGTGCTTATGGTTTGCGGGTCTGTCTACCAGCAGCCAGGCTGCCTGGTGTCTGGCCCCCTCCCCTGGCCCCTCCCCATCCCTCTGGCCCCTCTGCACTACCCAGCCCCCCTGCACCGCCTTGCCCTGCGGCTCCACCAGTCCAGTATGGCAGCAGCCTGACACCAGGGCAACAGCCGCGGCACAATGCCCTGGGTCAGCAGCACCTGCTGCCACCCAGTCAGTGGCCAGGTGAGACGACGGCACAGGGGGAGCAGCAGCAGCAGCAGCAGCAGCAGCGACAGGGCGTCAGGGAACAGCAGCAGCACCACCAGGAGCAGAAGCAGCAGCAGCAGCAGCAGCAGCAGGAACAGGGCGTCAGGGAACAGCAGCAGCACCACCAGGAGCAGAAGCAGCAGCAGCAGCAGGAGGGGGCCCAAGACCAGCAGCAGGCAGGCGTCCAGTGCCTAATGAGTCGCCCCCAGCCGCTGCCTGCCCCTCGACAGCCAGGCCTACCAGGGACAGCCAGGGATTCCCCCAACGACTTCCATCCCCACCAGCCAGCTGCCCCACCCCCGCAACTGCAGCGCGCACTCGTCCCCGGTCAGAACCCTGCCCCTGCTGCCCATGACACCACCCCTTGCCACAACCCCTGCCCAGGGGCTCCCACCGCCGCATCCGGCCTGCACCGCCCTCCTGTCTCCATGGGCCCAGGGCAGGCAGTGGCGGCAGGAGCCCTGCCAGGCCACCCCCTTGTCGGCTGTGGGGCCCTGCACACACCTCCTTCCCAGGGTCAGACTCTGGTGGGGGGTACCATGGGGCAAGCCCTGCAGCTGTCGCTGCTGTATGAGGAGCTGGAGGAGGATGTTGACGGGGGTGCCTAGTCAGAGGCACAGTGGATGGCCCCGCTCAATGTGGGCCACTGCTGCCCTCACCGTCACCACTGATTATGGCACAGAGCTGACGGAATAAGGGGTGGGGTGGGCTGCTGCAATTTATTGTATGCGCTTCAGTGCATGGTATTCGCATGGACAAGCTGTGAGAAGGAATGAGTTGTGGAGCCAACTATCTGCATGTAACCACTGCCGCCAAGTGGACCTAGTTTTGTACTTTATTACCAAACAATGTGCAGCCTGCAGCCCCAACGGCCGTCCCCATTGGGCTTCCTGTTGTCCTTGTCACAAGGAGCTGCGTTGGCTCCTACCGGCAGTTATGACGCTCCTATTGGCCCGGTAACGGAGGCTGGCAGAACGAGGTGTCCACAACCTCATCAGGCCGTAGCTTGAACCGGGTTGGCGTCATTGCCAGGCGTTGAGTCAATGATGCAGCAGCCAAACCCTCTCTATAAGTAGCAGCACCAGCCTCATTGTAGCCTATTCTGCTCAAGCTCACCTCCAGCCACACACAGACACAGCAACACCACCGGAGCGTTTGTGCATAGCTGCATGGTGAGTTGTAGTAGCCCCTGGGTCAGAGCGCAAACTGGCTTTGTAGGGGTGAGCAGAGGGGCAGATCAGGCCAGTTATGGCGGCCCTTCCTCACACTGGCCACAGCGGCAGCTGTTCCCTTGCATCAATATGGCGTCGTAACTATTGTGATAGTGACAGGACAGCAGTGTGAAGAGTAGAGCCAAGTTTGGTTCAGGGGCAGCTGACTCATCCTTACGAAGGGGGAGGAGCCCTTCACAGTCGTGAAAACAGATAGCTGGGCTTGTTGAGGTGGTATAGCTTGAGGTTGCTACCGCAGCTACCTCTACGGCCTGGGTCCAAGCGCGTTACGACAACATCGGTCAGCAGCAGCGGCGGCGGCAGCGGCAGGCGCTGGGGCTGGGGCTGGGGCTGGGGCTGGGGCTGGGGCTGGGGCTGGGGCTGGGGCTGGGGCTGGGGCTGGGGCTGGGGCTGGGGCTGGGGCTGGGGCTGGGGCTGGGGCTGGGGCTGGGGCTGGGGCTGGGGCTGGGGCTGGGGCTGGGGCTGGGGCTGGGGCTGGGGCTGGGGCTGGGGCTGGGGCTGGGGCTGGGGCTGGGGCTGGGGCTGGGGCTGGGGCTGGGGCTGGGGCTGGGGCTGGGGCTGGGGCTGGGGCTGGGGCCGGGGCTGGGGCTGGGGCTGGGGCTGGGGCTGGGGCTGGGGCTGGGGCTGGGGCTGGGGCTGGGGCTGGGGCTGGGGCTGGGGCTGGGGCTGGGGCTGGGGCCGGGGCTGGGGCTGGGGCTGGGGCTGGGGCTGGGGCTGGGGCCGGGGCTGGGGCTGGGGCTGGGGCTGGGGCTGGGGCTGGGGGCTGGGGCTGAAGCCTAGTGTGGCTGGGGTGGCAGGGTAGGCTCGGGCGCGAGGTGGCCGGTGCCTGCTAGCATCTTGCCATGGAAGTGGTGGCAGCGCAGCGGTGGGATGCCTTTGTCGCGGCGGTCTTGGCGGGTTCTGCTGCTGAGACGCAGAGGTGGTCGAGCCTCAGGCAGCATCTGCAGCCGCGCCGAACACCGTCCGCACCCGTTAGCGGTGCACTGGCGGCTGTCCGCAGGAGCGAGGCGGTAGCACGTCTTCCTGAAGGCTGAGACTTAGGGTGGTGGGCGGACAGACACAAACTGCCACAAAGAGGACTGCACGGAATTCTGCAAGGCGCCCGAGCTACGACCTGATTGTGGAGCTCTGTACTTTCCAGCTCTTTGTAATGTACAGTATACACAAGCTTTCATTACCTCAAGCTTCACACTGGAAGTACGCATCGTGAGAAGTGTTCCAAGTCTCCAGATGGTGTCACCACTGTGACAGCTATGTGTGGAATCTCACTCTAGAAAACTTGCCTCCGACCTGTCTCCTCGGCAGGCCAGACCTCGTGACCTTGAGTAGCGGCTCCGTACCTTGCGGCTTTAGGCCATCGAACCGACTTCCTGCGACGACGTCACAACCTCGATCCGACGATGGCTCGAGCCTAGCATTCAACAGACCCAACTGTAGCTTTAAGCGCGCCAGGCAGCTGCTGAAGGTATCCGAGGCAGCTGGAGCTGCATCTGGTCCCTTACCCCGGCGATGGACGGGCGGGTGCAGGGTTTGCTCAAGAACAGCCTGGATCGCATCCATGCGCTGGTTCGGGTGGGCATCTCTGGCGCAACGCAGCATCAGCACTGCGCGCACAGTGGCGGCATTCAAACTGACGCAATTGACGCAATTGGCGCGCAGGACGAGCTCATCGCGCTGGTAGCTCAGGTGCTTGGCATCCCTCGTGGGGCCAGCGTGGAAGCCCTTGTGGACACGTACCCGAGTGTGCTTACCGCGGTTCCTACAGCTTTCGGCCAGGCTTTCGTGACCCATTTGCTCCCTGAGCTCGCAACCTTGCTAGCAGCGTGCGGGGGCACCGCGCAGCATGCAGCACACAGCCCCGAACCCCGTCGGGAGCAGCAACAGGCCCAAATGCTGCAGACTGCCGAGTCCGATGGCACCTCGTTCTTGAATCAGCTGGTTCCCCAGCTCTTGCTCCAAGATATCAACAGCGGCCGTCCGCTGCCCTGCAGCAATAGTGATGTTGGTAGGTTGATGGCAGCCGAGGCATCGCAGTTCCGAGGATCCTTTCCTGGAAGCTCCGCCCCAACCCGCTCCGCCACCCCACCCTGGGACCCCGCGTCATCGCCTGCGTTTGGCAGCCCCGGGGTCGACTGGAGCAACCTCGCTCACTTCCCGCACAAGGGTAACAGCCCTGCGCCAGGCGAGCGCCACGGGTTCGCCAGCGCCGAGGGCAGCATGAACGCCAAGCCCCCTGCGGCCTCCACTCCCAGTGACCTTGCTGCTGCCTGGGAGCGCTCTCGGCAGCAGCAGCAGCAACAGCAGCAAGCTCAAGACACCCCTCCTTCAACTCCTGTCAACAGTACCATGGCCTCAGCCTCCCACAAGGCACGCCAGGCCAGCCCCCTGTCACCTCTGTACACTGATAGGCCAGGTTCCTGGCAGCAGCTGAGTGCAGGTCTGGCTGCCTCCATGTACGCACAGGCCACCAGCAGCCCCCAGTTGCAGCAGCGGGGAACGCCACTGCCGCCATCTCCGTCCCCACCGCCTGGCGCACAGCTGAGGGAGCAGCAGCAGCAGCAGCAGCAGCAGCAGCAGGGGGGAGCAAAGGAGCAGCAGTGTGGAACTGGTGAGGCAGAGGCCCAGTCTGCAGCTAAGGAGCAGCAGACACCGGAGCTGCAGGAAGAGCAGCAGCAGCAGCAGCAGCAGCAGCAGCAGCAGCAGCCGCTGCACCAGCAGCAGCAGGGTATGGAGGAATACGACCCTTCTCAAGCCAGGCAGTCAGTGAGCCGCACTAGCCTGGAGCACCGTATGCTGTTTCAGAAACTGAGCCCTGCTCCTTCACCCACCCCCCAGGCCCCCAGCCCCTTCCCTCCCTCCATGCTGGCCCACCTGGCCTCCTCCCCCTCCCCCTCCCCTGCCTCCTACCCCACACAACTGGACATGCGACCTGGCCTGGGCAGCAGTGACTACAGCGGCCACTTCTTTGCCTCGCCCGCCCAGGCCGGCACGCCTGGCAGCCTGTCCCCCTGCGGCAGCATGCGTGGCCTCAGCTCGCTCAGCAGCCGCCTGATGCATGCGGGCGGGTCCATGGGCTCTGGCCCGGGCTCTGCCTTCTCCTCCTTCATGGGCCTGCCCCCTGGCCTGGCCCACCAGGGCGCCACCTCGGGCCCCCTGACAGGTAGGCAAGCTGCATGCAGGATTGATCTGGGTGGGTCTCATGACGGCTGCTGTGGCCTGGCTGCTGGTCTAGGGGCACCACTGCTGCAAGAGCTCTTGCCTGGCTCCCCTGTTCTGGTGCAGCTTAGGCAGCCGCCTGGAGTGCTTGCAGCCTGCAGGCCAGTCCTCCTGTATGTGCTGCGATCACTGGTGTAGACAAGCACTGTGCGCCAGGACATGTTAGGGATCAGGCTGTAGCTTCTCCTGGACCTGGACCTGGCCCTGATGCTTAATCTGGCGCTGCCCCTGCCTCTGACCTTCCCTACCCTCTACACAACCACCCACCCCTGGCCTTGGCACCCCTGCCTCCGCCCCCCTGCCTCTGGCCCTCCCCCTGCAGGTCCCTCTTTGGCTGGGCTGAACAGCGGCTCAGGCAATGGCAGCGCAGCAGACGACCTGCAGGTGAGGGCCGGGCTGGGGTGTTGTTGCCTGTTTCAGCCAGCCAGGCACTGATAGGTAGAGGCAGACTGGCTGGGCTGGGTGCAATGAAAATGTGAAGGAGCTTGGAGGTGCTGTGAGCTGTACCATCATCCAGGTTGGGAGCAGGAGGGGCTGCTGTACCTAGCTGTTACACATGGCTGACTGTGCCACTTGCCTGACACTTGGAGGTGCTACAGGTGTCACACCAGATGCTGCTGGTGGCCTGTGCTATGGCCTGTGCTGCCCTGGTCTTGTCACCCTGTCCATGCGCTGTGTATAGCACATGGGTTCTATGTAGAGCAAAAGCAGGGTAGAAGCAGGTGTGTGTGCATGCTGGCAGTGATGAATTGTATAGGAGCTGCCCCTGCCCCTGCCTCTGCCAGAGCGCTTCCTCCCCGCTGCCCACCCTGGGGCAAGACATGGTGGGCGGTGGCGGCTTTGCCTCGCATGAAATGCTGTGTGAGTGGGTGCGCCGGGAGGGGTTGGGGCAGCTAGTGCAGGTTGCTGCGCAGTGTAGACGTGGCTGGGATGGTGCTGCCTGGCTAGCTGCAGCCCCACCTTGGCTTGGTCGACAGGCATGACCATGGCTGCTGTGCTTGTTAGCATGCTGATGCTGCACCCGCACCGTCCTTGCCTGCTCTAGTGTCTATCGTCACTCCACCTGCTGCTGTTCCTGCCGGGACCATCGGTGTTCAAACAGTTTTGCTATGCGTGTGTGTCCCTCCATACCTCCACTGTGCCAGTCCTGACCCATTGCTGCTTTGTAGTGCTTGTCAGTTCACATCTGCTTCACTCTGTGCCCCTGACTGACAATGCCAGCCACCACCCTCCACCCCTGACTGACAATCCTGACTGACAATCCTGACGCCCCTGACTGACAATGCCAGCCACCACCCTCCACCCCGCCCTCCTGCTGCCGTTGCTGCCTACAGTGGGCAAGCAGCCCCTCACGCCTGACATGCGCAGCTCATGCTTCCTGTCCAGCTCCCTCACCCCTCCCTCACCCCCTCCGACCCTGGCTTACCCAGCCACGGGCACAACCTCTCCCTATGCCTCCTCTCGCCAATTGGCAGCCGGCATGTCTGGGGCAGCCAGCACTTGCCCCAGCCCTGGCGGCCTGCACAGCAGCAGCGCCTCCCATGCCAGCCAGGTGGCTGCACAGCTGTACAACATGGCTGCGGTGATGAGCAGTGCGGCGGCGGCAGCAGCAGCAGCAGCCAACAGCGGGCCAGGCGGGGCTGGGCCAGGGGGGCTGAATGGTGGGTTGGGTTTGGCAGCCAGCCCAGGGGCAGCACGCTTGCTGGCCGGCTCCGGAGGATCTCTGACCGCGGCTGGCTTGCCAGGGCGCTTCAAGGCCTGGCCTCTAGTGGTGCAGCAGCGGGTGCTGGACCTTGTGGCCAACAACCCCATCCTATCGGTAAGAGTGGCTGTAAGGAATGTGGGCTGGACACCTGCCACTGCGATGGGCTGGGCAGGTGTGTGTAGTGAAGCGTATAGTGAAGTTCGCAAAGTGACTGTGTTACAGCGCAAGTCCACCTCTTCTCAGCGGCATTTCATAGCGAATGGAGGAGGAAGGAGATGGGACCTGTTGGCGGAGGCCTGCCTAATTGACTTGATGTAGGAACCAAGGACCTTGCCCGCTGAGTTCATGCCTTCTCTGTCCTGCCTGCATTACAGCCTGCTTAGTGGAAGCTGTGTGTTGACCTGGGATTAGTGTGATGCAACACAGTGTGGTGTGTTGCGATGTGTGCAGTTGCGTGATTTTGACGACAAGGTCACTGCCAAGATCTGTACCTTGGTGGAAACGTATGGCAAGGGCGAGGCGCTGGCTATGCTGGACCACCTGGAGCACCGCATGCGCACCAAGCAGGTCAGCAGCAGCAGGGGGAGCAGCAGGCGGGAAGGAGAAGAAAGGGGGGTGCAGGGAAAGGAAGGGTGGGACCAGGCATCACAGCGAAAGGAGCTGGGTAGAGGCTGAGGGGAGGAGGGTGTGGCAGGATCCGAGGTGGGCAGATGTGTGATCTTATGGCCTGTGATGTGATCTGGTTGCGGTGAGGGTCACGTGTGCACACTGCACTGGCAGCAGCGGGTGATGCCGACGCAGCTCCCTAACTCCACCCTGCACCAGGCAACACCCAGCCATTCTCTGTTGTACTGCCTTGTGATCAAATAGAGTGAGACTGGCTAATAGTGTGACTGTCGTTCCTGCCCCATGCTGCCTGCAGGGCACCATGAAGAATGGTCCAGGCTACTTGGATGTGGCGGTGTGCAGCCACATCGACATGCTGAAGGTATGTGCGGCTGGGCAGGGCAGTGTGAGGTGAGGTGAGGTGAATAGCTTCCTCCTAGCCCAGGCCAACCATGGCCTGCCAAAGGGCGGCAACTACGCCAACTCAGGGGGTTTGTCAGGTAAAAGCTGGTTGGGAGTGATGAGCATTTACAGGGAGCAGGGGAGGAAAGGTGTGTTCAGTGGTGGATGGTGCCTGTTGCCCCCTTAGCAATCCATGGCTTGGCTGGCCAGGCCGACCACAGCCAGTGATGTGTGACTCAGCATGGGTGGTGCAGCTTGAGTTTCAGCGTTCAGGCCTGGCCTGCTCTGTCAGTCCGTCCCTCAGAAGGGGCCACAGGCTTGGTGTTGATGTGTAAGGCTGTGGCTGCCCCGCAGGCACAAGGCTCATCTCCCAAGAACATCAAGCTGGAGGACTACTCGCAGCAGGTGCAGCCTGGCAGGGAGGGTCAGGGTGGGGCGGTGCCAGCGGGCTGGAGCCCAGGGCATGCCTGGAGGCTCAATCCCAGCAGCAGGCAGGAGGGCTTTAGGAAGGAAGGAGGGTAGGAGCCTGGCATATAGTGGCCATGGAGGTCATAGGTTCAAGGTAACACCCCCTCAGGCAGGGGCGCAGCAGGCAGGTGTGCAGTAGCTGCACATGGCCGATTTGGGGGCCTGATGTGCACATGCCCTAAATCCCCAAGCTCTCCCTGACTTTACCAGTACAGTTGTGAAGGCCTTGGTGTGGAGAGGGATTGGGTGTGATGTTTCAACTGTTTATCTGAACTTGATACTTTTGCAATCCATGGCATGTGCCCATGTGCCCTGTTGGTGCTACCCGCCCATGCTCTGCACCTAGCTAGTGGCCGTTACCTGGCTTGCGGTGCACAGGTGCTGCCTCCCCCCGTGCACAAGGAGCTGGTGCAGGCAGTGACCAGCAACCGCTGGCTGGCTTGGGAGCATTTTGACCAGGGAGTGGTGCAGCTCATCAAGCGGCTGCCCACTGCCAGTGCTGTGGAGAAGCTGCAGGAGATCAGCTATCACTCTTTCAAGGTGAGATGGGCCCTGTGTGACTGCTGGTGCTGGTGCCACAGCCAAAACTCTGGTGGCCGGCTGCTGCCTCCTGGTCATTCTACCTAGTGTCCAACTAGTGCCCATGACCAACTGTTGGGTCCCCTTTGGCTCTAATCGGCATGTCATGCACAGCTACTCACACATGCGTGTTGCATCCCATACTGTTTGGATGGCTGCAGAATGTCGACAACATCAAAGGTTGTATCATGAGCATCCTGAACTCCAAGATTCGTGAGGACCGACGCAAGGGTTGAAACGGCCAGCTTATCCATGTAGTGTGCATTGTTAGGAATCTTGGGCATGGCTTCAATTGCTGTGTGCATGTGCCGTCGTACTTGTCTTGGGGTCCGGGCTTAGTTGTCAGGTTGCGTCAATAATGTTGTATGTGCTCCACCACTGTCTGGCATTCGTTCTTGAGGAAATGTTCCTGTTTTTTTTAGGCTGGACACTTTAGCAAGTACTTGAATGCGATGCGAAATGCTGTGAACATTTTGTCGCTTCTTGGTATCCTGACACGTTGTAAGGCGAGCTACTATACATGACGTGTATATTTTATTCATTTTGCAGTGTCATGTGTCAATTTACAGCATGTACACCTCCGCTCGCACCAATGTCGTGCTCTCTCGCCCTATCGTACCTACCATCGCCTTCTCCTATGTATGCGAACCAATCGTTGGGTTGGCCCCGAGACGTTGCAGATGTGGCTTGACTGCTCATGGCGCCAGCCTGCTACGTAACGCTGTGGCTGTTGCTAACAACATGGAAGTGTCTGGTCCTTGCACAAGGTACGGGTAGCGGTGCGCATAACAGTTGCCTGCCACCAATCGCTGAGATGGAGCAATGCCCAGCGGTGCTAGTTCAATAGGTTGTGCTGGTGGTCGCTGGTGTGCGTACCTGACAGGTGTACCGATAATGATTCCGAATGCTCCAAATGGGCCACCAAGTCCCGATGTGCCATCAGAGGTGCAGAACTGCGTGCTGACAATCGCCTTGTCTGTCGACGAGCTCGAGTTCGACAGTGAGAAGGAGTGCAACAGCGGCGGGTCTGTCTGCAGCATGCGCCCCAGCCTCGCTTCACCTGCTGCTGCTCGCAGTACCACGGTTCGAAGAAGAGGATTGTGGCAGCTTCCTTGCAGCTGTAAGTCATACATGCGAGTGTGCACACAGCGCGACGTGCAACATGGAGGGGCCCGGCCTGTCGTTGCAGGTCCAAAGCCTGTACCAACCCAACCTTATTCTGGCCTGCACCGTGCTGGACAGTGCACTGGCCCTTGCTAGCGTGGCACCCGCATTCATCACCCACAGCTTCCTCGTAGCATTTGCCAGTGACAGCAGCAGTGCCAGAAGTCTGTTGCTACAACTGTCCGCTGGATGTGGCTTCTGGCTTCGAGCAAGTGTGTCAAACTGCTACGACCCTGCCCTGGGCATTATGCCCAGCATCCCTGACCAGGCTGCGCTCAAAACCATGGCCACTTGGCTACCCAACAGTTCTAATCAGCAGCATCAGTGGGATTACCGCTCCATGCCAATGCTGGCTTGCCCAGAGCTGTGTCAAGTGACAGCCAGCATGAGCAATGCAAGTGCGGTGGGGCTTTGGTCCAGCAGTACATGCAACACCTTGGCTCGTCAGGTAGGCGCTCTAGTCACATGCGGGGCCTGCAAGTTTGAGGCAGCTGCCGGGCTGTGCCGCTGTTGCAAGCACAGTAGGGTGCTGTGCTATCCAGTCTGGCACAACAGGATTTACATGCACCTGTATCACGACTCTCCTGTCATGCTATGTGTTGTGCTGCAGCTGACAAGCGAGCTATCACCCGACCTACCTGCAGCAACCAACTTCAGCTGTCCCACAGGCTCGTTGAACAACAGTACTTGGACTGTGCAGTCACCGGCGCTGCAGCCCTCAGAAGCCAGCCAGCTGATGAGCCAGCTGTTGGGCCAGCACGGCATGGCTCTCGCTGCACTGGCGGCATCCCTGAACTATGACTGCAGCATGGCAGCTCTCACCTTCTCCGCATACCCCATCCATCGCCTCAGCAGCACAGACTGCGGCACGGTCAGCAGCGCCAGCGTGCCAGCCTTGCCCTGCACAGACCTGTGCAACGCCCCACTGCCTTACCCCTTCTTCTACGAATCCGTTTCCGCGCCAAACCTGATCAATGGATCCAGTGTCCCGCCTGATGCTGGGACAATCCCGTCTGGGGACCATGCCGAACTGCTTGCCAGGTGCGTTCCCATATTGCATGCAGCAGCCTCGCTTGCTAGCCGCTCTGCCATTGATCTGTCCCCCAAGCTCACTGCGGGAGTGTTGTCAAGCACTGTGGGCGAAAAGTCAGGCAGCTGTGGCAGATGTTTTTTGCTGGCTTGGGCTTATCACATGGATGCGTGCAGCTGATTCTTGTCCACACCTCTGCCTGTCCAGGTTTGCTGTGGCCTGCACCGGTGGGGTCCGCACCTTGACAGCCTTAGGGCTACAGGTGGGGTCTTTTTCGACTTAGGTGCACGCTGCTAGTCTTAAACACACGCTGCTAGTACACGACACAGAGCTCAGTGCGAGGCACCACCCCTTACAGGCAGGGTGCCCCTCCAAGCAAGCCAGTGGAGTTTGCCAGCTGGAGGGCCGTGAGCTCGGAACTCTTGGGTGATGGTAACATGCCCTGACTTTGAACCCTGCCCTCATCCCTTGCCCTCCTCCCCTTGCCCATCATCCAGGTCACCAGCTTTGGCGACTGGGCTTTGGACGTGCGCAAGGAGTTCAGCACCAGCAATAACCCCTGCTGCAGGGCTACCAGCCCCTCGCCTGCTGCCTTGAATGGCAGCGCCAGCCCCCGCATCACCCAAAACACGTCTCAGCGTCAGCTGGCCCAGCGCCTGTTGGAACAGCCAGTGGCGTCTTCTTTGCCTGCGCTAATAGGAGGGCAGCAAGGCAGTGCAGTTACCAGTCAACTGCCCCTCACCAGCACCGTCATGAACAGCACAAGGAGGGCCTTGCTGCAGGGGACCCAGAGCCAACCCCTGGGGGAAAACTCGGACTGTGTGTGGATGGGTAGCTGGGACCTAGGCCAGGGGTTCCTTCTGGAGGCAGGCAATGGGCTGATGCTCCAGCCCGCTACCAGCTTTGCTTCGCTGTCCAGCCCTTGGCAACGGGTGAGTGCAGTCCAGCCTCAGCCAACTTGTCCTGCAGCACCAACAAGGCAGCTAGCATGTCCGCCACGAGCACTGCCTGGTGGTGCAGCTATGTGCTGAGCAGTGTGTGGTTTGCGCGCTTGCCTCTCTGCTTGCCAGGTGTCAAGCCATCACACCTCCAGCAGGCCCTCTCTGCAATCCCTTGGCTCGTTAGGCCTGGGCCCTGGCTTGCTCGTGTTGACCTCCAACGGCAGCTGCTCCCAGGGAGGGGCCCAAGTCAGCCCCCCCATCAGTCCTCCGGGTGCTGCTGGCACTCTGCGCCTGACCTGGGTGCTCACCTTCACTCCTCCCACCCCTCCACTTCCTCCCAGCTCAGTCCTTAACCCTCCCCCTCGCCCTCCTGGGCCTGTCCCACTTGCCCCTTCTTACCCACCTACCCCACCCCCAGTACCCCCACTGTCACCATCACCGTCACCACCTCTGACCCTGCCACCCTCCCTCTCATCAATTCCTAGTTCTGAGCCCCCTCCCCCACTTCAGCTGCAGTCACCTGACCCCACCCACCAACCCAGCCCCCCTCCAGTGTTGAACCCTAGCTGGCCACCACCCAGTCCACACCCGCCACACCCACCTCCCAGCTCGTGGCATTACCCCACCCCCACCCCCACCCCTGACCTTAGTCCAGCAGACCCACCACCTTTTGGCTCACCTAGCCCGCCCCCACACATGCCCCATCCCCCTTCACTCCCACCCAGTCTAGTGCCACGTCCCTCACCTCCCACTGGACAGAACACCACCAGCGTGGAGCAGGGGCCCTCCGGCACCACAGCGCTGGTGGGCGTGGCAGTGGGGGTGTCCCTAGGTGTGACCTGCCTCCTCACACTGGCTGCCTTCATGCTTGTCAGGGCCAGGCTCAAGGCCACGGCCCTCACAGAGGGCAAGGGCTGGCCGCACGCCCCCAGACTCAGCCCCCTGGCCACACGGCACAGTGGCAGCAGCAGCAGCAATAATGGTGGTCATGTGTGGCCTAGCGGCAGCGGCGCAGAAGGCCTGCCAGAAGGCAAAGCCACAGCAGCAGCACAGATCACAGTCATCACTGGCAGCAAAGCCGAGGATGACACTGCCGCGACAGGCTGCAGCTTGATGCTGGACATGGCAGCTGCAGATGGAAGAGCTGGACCTTGCAGGCTGGGCCCGTCAGGAGTGCAGAAGGCTGCGGCTGCCATGGATCACAGTGCATGCAAGCATGCTGAGCAGCTACTAGCTACTGTGTCTGGTGTGCACCCCCCGCTCGCCAGCAGCACCTCACATGAGGTCAGGGCCCTCAGTGGCGAACAGCTGGCTGCGGGAGCGTCCGCGCCCTTCCTGAAAGACCAGCAGTTCAGCCTGCACTCTTGGCCAGTGGGCCCACCCAATGTCACCAGCAGCAGCTGGCAAGCAGAGGGGCCTCAGCCTCTAGCTGCGGTGTCCACAGGGAGCTACAGCCGCACCTCACCCTCGCAGGGCCCGCAGCAGCGCAGTTCACTCCACTCCCCCCGGCCGCCTCAGCACGCTGCCCTGCTGGGCTCACCTCAGCAGACTAGCCAAGGTGGGCGGGCAGAGGGGCAGCCTGCTGTGGCTCTGAGGGCCTCCTAGGGGGCACAGTGCACCAGACCTGTTCCCAACACTGCTTGCATGCCCTGAGCTCCTTGCCAGCCTTGCCAGTTCTGATGACCTGGTCACACTGAGGCGTGGCTGCTGTGCTGCACCAAGCCCCAGACAGCTAGTACATCAGCGCTGTTGCGAGCGTCAGCTGTGCCACACTGCATGTTACATGTTGACCAGCCTGCTTTGCTGCTACATATTGAGTGGACAGTGTGATAATGCACCCGCAGGTGGGGCACCTGTAGAGGGTGACCAGCTGGGGCGCTGCTTGTCAGGGTGGCATGCCTGGGCCCACGCCCCTGCCAAGCCTACACCTGGTCTCTCCGTCCCCGCGCTGCAATCGGGCCACATGCCCACGTCTGCTGGTCTGCCCCGCCATTTGCCTAACAGCAACAGTCAACGCAGCAGGCGGCAGGGGGCGATGACCCCTGGCAGTGGCCGCTCGTCTGCCACATCCCACCCCAACATCCCAGCTCAGCGGTCCTCTCCACCACCCACTGACCCAACGCTGCTCTGGTCCAGCACAAGGTTGGATCAAGCTGCTTCCCTCAGTGAGGCAAACAGTCTAGTCAGCTTGCCTACTGCCCAGGCTTCCGCTTGCCAGGCAGCCAGCGTGCTTGCTGCCCCTGCCCTTGGCAGCATGCAACACTCAGGGGCCAGCAAGCAGGGCAGCTCTGGCCTGTCCTCCCCCCGACTCAGCGATGCATACGCTCAGCTGTTGTACCAGCAGCAGCAGTCCCTACTGAGCCAGGCCCGTACAGGGCACAGCAGCCTGGCAGTGGACCCCGCCACAGCTTTCGGATTCCAGCCCAGACCCCAGCATATGCAGCTGCCGCACCCCTTGGCCGCTGCTGCTGCCACCTCACCCAGTCCTGACCCAGGCCTTGACCGGCTTGGCCCCCCCCACAACTCTGCAACGCTGGCTCACACCCCACCTCCAGCTAGCATGCCATCCCTTCACCACAGCCCCTCCTCACCACCCACAGCTGGGGCGGTCGCATTGGCGTTGCCGGCGCTGGATGGGGAGGAGCAGTCATGCTCAGCACGAGATGAGGTCGACGAGCATGGTGCTGCTCTGTTTGCTGCCTACCTGCACCTGGCCAACAACATCATGGCAGACGAGCAAGCAGGGGTGGAAGGCACTATCCAGGGAGCCAGCAGCCCAGTCGAGCTGTGCGGGTCAGGGGGCAGCGGTTTGGCGAGGCACATGCCCATGCGCGAGGATGTGGTGCTGGGGATGGTGTTTGACGACATCCAGTTTGAACAAGGCGCCAACGGAGGCCTGTTGGGGGTGGGCTCTGTAGGCTCTGTGTACCGAGCCACGTACAAGGTGAGAGGACAGCAGAGCTGCTGGCAAGCGGCGAGCACGTGAGCCCTTCAGCCTAGTCCTGAAACACCTCACACCTTATGCCTCACACCTCGTTCACCCCATAGCCTGTTGCCAAAACTCTGCCCTCTTCGCCCACCCCCACTCATCTGAAGGGTCTCTGCCTGCTATAAGCGCGTAGCATTACTACCTCAACTGAAGGGGTTACTGAGTTGGGGCAGTCATGTTGTGTGTGACTAAGCTACTCTCTCACACCTGGAGAGCGACCCCCTTTCAAGTTGCAAACATGTTGTAATGTATGCTGACCCAGTTGTGCAGTAGTTATGCAGACTCCGGCTGTGTAGTAGAACTTACAGATGTGACACAGTGGTAGTGGGGATGTTCACGCCCTTCAAGTCTTTCACGCTGTGTTTAAGCCTGCCAGGCCACCTGGCGATCCGCCTAGGAAGTCACGTCATAGCTATCATGGCAGCAGGTTAGGCGCTGGTAACACCACAATGACCTTGCACCACCTTTTGCTGCCTGTTGCAGGGGCAGCAGGTAGCAGTTAAGGTCATGACCCAAGCTGTTGTGGACGGCAGCTTCCAAGGTAGCGAACCCGTGGATCAGGTGGGCTGCACCCCACACCCACACCCACTGACCCTGCACCCCAACCAGCCCGCACTGAGCTTCAGGTCCCACATTCCAAGCTCCTCTCATGTCTCGTGACTCATGAGTGTGTCACCAGCATGCGCCAGTCCCCCACTCCTACCCCTGACCCTGACATTGTGAAGGTAATCGTGTCAGGCACAGATAGAACCTTGGGCATTGTTTGATCAGCTTGTCAGACCTCCTGCACCTGCTTGTGTGCCTGCCACCCCTCCCCAGGACTCCTTGCACCACGAATTCCAGCTGCTGTCACGGCTGTCCCACCCCAACGTGGTGCACCTGTATGGCGGCTGCCTGAGGCCTCCCCGGCTGTTCATTGTGGAGGAGCTGATGGCTGCCACCCTCAGCAACACCATCCACGGCCACAAGCGCTTGAGCTTGCACCGCGCCCTGCTGGTGGCCCTGGACATCGCCAGGGGCCTGGCCTACCTGCACAGCCTGAACATCGTGCACAGAGGTGCGGGCGGGCGGGCGGGCTGCAGGGCAGAGCATGTGGGCTTGCATGCCCAGGTTATGGCATACAGTGCACAGCAGGTTGGGTGAACAATGATGTCAGATACACAGCGAAACGGGCACCTCCTACTGAAGCAATGCGCTGCTACCATTGTCCTGTCATCTCAACACATCCGCTGCTCCCTGCTGCCGGCTGTGTGGGTCCAGATCTCAAGCCTGCCAACGTGCTGCTCAGTGCGGGAGGGTCAGCCAAGATCTCGGACTTTGGGCTGGCGCGGTGCAAGAACCACACATATCTCCAAACCAAGGGGGTGAGCACTTTCCTATCCACTACGGTCGGCTGTGCTGCTGCAGGTCCATGGATGCATCACACAGGTACTGCACATAGCATATCTTCAGCTGCATACTACTCGGCCACTGTTCCACCTTGGCATGTACCTTGTGTTAGCCCTCATCCTTATGCTTGCATTGCTTACGCCTCGTGCAAAGCATGTGGGCTGTGCATGCGCTACCCAGTAGCTATGCTATGCTGCCGGCTTGATTGGCACCACCCACACTTGCTGACAACAAGTCACCCTTGCTGGTACTCACAAGCACACGTGGGCATGCATGGGCTGCTGATGCGCACACTTGCAGACTGAGGCCGGCACGGTGGCCTACATGGCCCCTGAGTGCTTCAACCCGGACATAGGTGGTCTGACTGCCAAGTGTGACATCTTCTCCCTGGCTGTCATCATGTGGTGGGTGAAAGGGCCTTGCAGCCCAGCTGCCTAAGACGACCAGCTGCCCAGCAGCACTCACCTCACATCTCTCCTCGTGTTTGGCAGGGAGCTGGTGACCGGGGAGTTTCCCTGGGAGGGCACCACAAACATGGCCATCATCTACAGAGTCGCGGTGCAAGGCGTACGCAACCCACTGCCAGACGACCCACAGGTGTGATTACCCCCATCTGTTCAACAATATGTCCGTGAGGTGCCTGAAGTCTTCAGCTACCGTGGCTGCACACTTGTCTACCCTGCTCCGCCTCTCACATGATGTGCCTGGTCCTGGCACTAATGGCCAGGTCTGTCCCACCAGCAATGCTGGGTGCTGGTCCCTGCCACATACTCCCCACACACCTGCACCCAGCCTCTCTGATGCTGCTGCCCAGGCCTGCCCGCCCGCCTTGGCTTCCCTCATCACTGCCTGTTGGGCCCATGAGCCCCACCTGCGGCCCAACTGCTCCCAGGTAAGCCTCACACGTGCTTGACAGGGAACAGTAAGCAGCAGCCACTCTCTCTGGCTGCTGCCACTTTACTGGTGCCCTGCTGCTCAGCCGGCTCATGCCCTGGCGGCTCCCACCCACAGGTGGTCTCACAGCTGGAGTCCCTCCTGGCCAGCCTGCCAGGACCCCGCCACGCTGCTGCCATTGGCCCTGCCAGCCAGGCTGGGCCCAGCCAATCCAGCACTTGGTCCATGGCGGGGGCTGACACCCCCACTGCTCGCACCCTGCACTCCTTGCCTACCCCAAGCCCCACGCACGCCGCCCTGCCTGCTCTGCCAACTGACGGAAACAGCCACGCCCATCAGGCGCCCCTGGCCAAGAGGTTGTCTGCGCACCACAGCCACCCTGTTGCCGTCTGCACATCCATGGCAGCAGTGACAGGTACCAGCCAGCTGAAGCGCAAGCACCGCTCCTCATCAGTGGTGCCCTTCTCTGCTCCACGCACCCTGAGCACCCAGCTGTCTTCACCCACGGAGCCTGGCCTGTCCTCCCTTACGCTTGTGAGGTGCTCTGCCTTGGAGCAGCCGGGCCCTCTGCCACCTCTAGGCCTAAGCTCGCATGACATCACCCCCGGTGCCTTGCCGGCAGACACCGCTCAAGGAACTGCAACAGCTCCTACAGCTTCTGCTGACCCACAGGCTGCTGGGACCCCCCCGGCAGACTGGGATGACACTGGCAGGCAGAAAGGGCTGACAACAGCAAGCCAGCATGCTTTGCTCTCGTCCCTGGAACCCATGCCAGCCCAGTGCACAATTGCGCGCTGACCCTGCTTGGGTTGACGAACCCCAGCCCAACACTCTAGATGTAGCTGACTTGCTCTGTTTAGCAATGAGCTACATTGGGTACAGCCTGGACCAGGTCCATAAGGCTGTATTGCCTGGCCACCTCTTAGTCTCCCTACCATTGTAGGTGGGTGCCATGACCTGACGCGACCTGACATGACCTGACATGACGTGCGCTTGAAGATTTTCCTAGACATATAGTCGACAAACTCAGTGGCTGTAGAGCAGTGAACAGAGCGTGCAACACCTAGAACTTGCATGCCGGTGGACTACTTTGGGGCTCAAGTTTTGCGGGAAACAACACTGGGCTTGCATGTCGGGGTGTATGCCATATCCAGTGGCATCATGGAGACCCAGTGTGTTTCCTGGTGTAGTGTGAGCTAGATGTATGTCACACGGCACTGGCCATGGCATGTACTGCTGTTGAGAAGGCCTGGGTGAACACAACCAACTGGTCTTTCGCAGGATGTGGTGTGAAGATCAGGTTAAACCTTTGGGAGCTGGCCGTCACATGCCGCCGCACTGCTACTACCAAGTTTGCCCGATTGTCTCTGCTGCCCTGCTAAGTCAAACCTAGCAGGTTGAATAACGAAACATTGCAACTAAATGCACATGCTGTGGCTTTTCGTGTTAACTGATAGATTAGGGGTACTCTACGCTTGACGCTGGAAGGACTTCAGATGCTTGGCCTCATAACCAATCGTCAGAGGGCACCTCTCAATGAGTATCTCACCCGAAATGTTTTCATGCAGCTCGCCCTCTTAATACTAGAGTTTTAGCCGCACGGACGGCCGTGGAGGCTTGCAGCGTTATCTCATCTCAATCCAATGTCTAGTAGAGGGTTTCTGAACTTGAGCCAAACATCTCTGCACCGGTGCGGATGGCCGCACTGAGCGTTGAATGCTCGGTCTGTATGGGTGGGGATTCTTAATACAACCAGTCTTTGTACGATGCGCAGGCTGCCGTCTAGCTCGTGCACAAGTGTGCAAGTACTGCCTAGGCTTGTAGGGGATGCGTCTTGTAGATGCACTTGCCAGTCTGGCGTTGGTGACCAGATGTGGGCGGCTGCCAGTCAGCAACAGCACTCCCGGCAGCTTCAAGTCCGTCGCGGCTCAAGCCGGTTAATATCAGCATCAGCATCAGCATCTGAACCAGCTCCACCAGCCAGTGGGCCAGGTCCAATTGAGCAGGCCATCCTCGCCATTGGCGCAATTGCCACAACCCTCTTCCCAGGTGAAGAGGGCCGTGCATGAGGGGCCCTGACCAGTCCATCTCCCTGTAGTATTGCCCAGCCCCATCATGCATAGCCTGCACCGTTCAACATGGCCTGCCGGGCCAGACCCTGCCCCCCCTCCCCTCCACTCTGCCAGAAACATCCTCACCCGGCACAGCCCTGTCATGCCGCTCCCCCTCTTGCTGTAGCCACACCTAGAAGAGGATATGAACATGGCCACTGAATCCTTGTAATAGCCAATGCTGGTTGCCTGCTGTGCTGCTGCAGTCTGGGTCATTGGTGCAGCAGTGGGAGGCTTCCATAGACCAGAGCTGTTCAATTGGTGAGTGCCTCTCAACAGCGGCCCATGCAGGCATGTGAGCGTCAGCCTGGTTGCCTCCCATGTGGTGCAGGTTTCACACTTCCCAGATCACCAATGGCCTCATGTTTGTCATGTTGGGCATGGGCCTGACGTTGACCTTTGAGGAGATTGGAGCTGTGTTCACCCGGCAGCCCCAGCTGTTGGCGCTGGGCATGATGCTGCAGTACAGCGTCCTGCCTGCCGTGGGCTACACCATCAGCAGGTGCAGCCAAGCAAGCCAGCCCTGACCGTCCTGCTCCCCTCATGTGGCACAGCCCAGCCGTGTGGCTGCGTTCAGGTACTGGGGGCTGGAGCCAGGGCTGGCCATTGGGCTGGCTCTGGTGTCCTGCATGCCCGGGGGGACAGCCAGTAACATCGTGGCCTTCATCGCCCGGGTAAGTTGGCAGGCACAGCGGTTGCAAGTCCCAACATGCAGTGGGAGTAGCCAGCGGTGTGCCCTGCTATGCCACACCATTGAACCTGCCACTAGCGCCTCAGGCAGCAAAGGCAGGGTGGCACGGTGACTATAGGTGAGCTTAGGCCGATGGGGAGTGTTGAGGACGTTGTGCTGGTAGGGCAGGGTTGGCTGCCAGATCGTGCATGCCTGGCTCTTCCACAATGCGTGGCTTGCTGCATGGTGGCATATGTAAAGCTCTTCGGCAATGCCTGCCTGACTCCTTTGTCACGTAGGGCGACATGCCGCTGTCCGTGATGATGACCTCGGCGTCCACGCTCATGGCTGTCTTCATGACGCCGTTCTTAACCACCTTGCTGGTGAGCGCACACCAGCCCTCTGCGGCATATGCAGGCTCCCTGTTGTAGACCTTGCTGTCAACTAAGAACCCTTGCCATCCAGGCCCTAGGCCCACTCTTCTTCCTTGTACCTCACCTCACATTGTGGCCCGCCCACCCTGTTGTTGGTACACTGGATGACCTCTGCTCTGTGCATCTTGCAGGTCGGGCAGTTGGTTCCTGTGGACCCAAAGGCCATGTTTGTGTCTGTACTACAGCTGGTGCTACTACCCGTCCTGGTTGGGTGCACTATCAACAGCATCGCTCCTGCATTTGTGAGTCACGCAAGCACAAACATAGCAGTGGCCTGGCAAACGTTGAGGGAGAAGGGTGAAGTGGGATGCACAAAGATGACCTGGTCAAGAGTGTGTAGAGTACCATTATCTATGTCCACCACGGCAGCCCAGGCATGGTGGATCATTGTGAAGCACAACTTGCATGACTGAACATGCTCGCTGCATAATACGCATGGGTCATGGTGATCACTACAACATGCTGTTCTACAGGTAGTCGCGTGCTAAATCCAAATGTTGTGTTTAAGTGACACCTTGACTCTCTTGGTGTGTATGAGGGTGGCACTGCATGTGCTGTGGCTGCAGGTGCGGAGGGTGCGGCCCTTCATGCCCCTTGCTGCCACCATAGTCATCATGCTGCTGATTGGCTCCATGGTCTCATGCAATGTGCACATTGTTGGTGCCTACGGTCCTCAGGTAACGGCCTCTCTCCCATGCCACCCATTCACGTTTTGATGGAGTCAGCATGCAAGTGAATCCTCGGCTCCTCTGAGATCTTGAGTACATAGCATGGAGGCCTTTACCTTGCTACAAATCATACATGTGGTGTTTGCTAATTGTGCCCCACTTTGAGCTTTGTTGTTTTCACCACCCACGCTCATTGTACCTGCCCAGGTCATCCCAGCTGTCTTCATGCTGCACTCCACTGGCTTCTTCCTGGGCTACTGGTTATCGAAAGCTATCGGCACCACAGACAAGGTTGCTCGCACTAACTCAATTGAGGTGAGGTCAAGACTCGGGATGTGATGGAGCGCGATTAGGAACTTAGCACCAAGGACTTAGGCCCCAGCTTAGGCACAGGTTTAGGAGGAAGGAAGTGCCCTGCCTGAGCTCGTGCTTCCTGTTGCTGCTGCTCCTGTAGCCCCAGAAGCCCGACCCTAACCCTGCAGCTGTGAGGCCCCTGCTGCCAGGTGGCCCTGCAGCTGTTGTGCTGGCCCTGCTGCCAGCTGCTGCTCCTGCTGCCTGGCGGGAGGTTGTTGCCCCTAGGAAGAGGTCGGTGACAGGCCTGAGCAGGCCTGCCTTGCTGCTGCCACTGCCACCTTGCTTTGGGAATGATGAAGGGTTTGTGGTGGGAGCAGGCCGCGCACCAGGTGTGCCAGGTGTGCCAGAGTAGCCTTGGTAGGCTGTTGCTGTCGCGGAGAAGGGCATGGCTGGCTGGCCCTGCCGCTGCTGCTCCTGCCGCCCCTCCATTGAGCATGGAAGCCAGGCTGGCCAACGCAGCTAGTGCCTCTGGCACCTTTTGGTCAGAGAAGAGGCAAGGCTACTCAAGTTAAAACAGCAGTGATGACATGGTGCATCGTGCGTGCCAAGGTACTTTCTCTAGTAGTCATGAGTCATGAAAGCTGTAGGGCGGGTCCTGTTTGAGTGCGTACAACATGTTGGTGTATACAGCTCACCAGCCTGTTTGTTGAGGCCTGAAGCCTGCCCCACACGGGTATTGGCATCTGTTGCCTCTCTGCTAGCCAGGGCATAGCGCTGAGTGTGGAGGAGAGGGCGCCTCCGCATGCCTGTAATGTATGGCACGTGTGCTCACATTGGCACGCCACCCACCCTACCACCATGCCCCTCTGCATTTGTGGCAAGTGACGAGGTCTCGAAGGCCTCCACCCCAGCCCTTGCGACCACGCCCCCTACTCCAGCTTGAACCTTATTACTCAAGCCCAACGAAGGGAACAACACGACACCAGGTCATCAACGAGTGGTGTGCTGGCGGGGAAATATTCTTACAATAGTTGGGGGGGGAGGCTGGCATGCAAATCAGCTCGTAAGGGTGAGGGCGTCTCCGGCCCTATATCTGCCTTATGTTATTGACTACCCACCGGGGGGTGGGGTGTTGGACATGGACATAAACCAGGTTGCTTGGGCAGGTGGGATTGCGGGCTCAGTAGTTATCAATCCCGGTCAGATTAAATGGTTGGTTGCGAGGGTTGCTTCTAATCAATGGGATGTGTTGGGTATGCGATTATGAGCCATGAGCTTGTCTTTGCATCCACTAGCTAGTTGATAGCTATCCTGCCTGTCTTGCCTGTTGTTGGGGTTCTACTTACCCCCACATAGCCATTCCTTTACATTTGTGTTGCAACACATGTCCTTTCGCACAACGCTAGCACACATCGCGGCTGCTTACCGCTAATGAACAAGCTGAGCTATCAAGCTCAACTTCAATAAGTATTGCGTCTTCCCATGCACACGCAGACTGGTATGCAATCGTCGGCATTGGCGGCAGTGCTAGCAAAGTTGCACTTCCCAGATCAACCCATGGTGGTGGCCGCCTGCGTCATGAGTGCGTGTACGCATGCGTTGTTGGGCTCCATTTTGGCTGGCGTCTGGAACGCAACGGTGTTTAACTGGGTGGGTGATCACTGAGCAAGGTGCATTGGCATGTTTGGCTCAGTTGCGCAAGGAAACATGTATGCGTCACAATCAGCTGCTACATTATCACCATGGATTGGCTGATGTATGTTCCCGTTACGGACAATGATGCTATGTACCTTGCGATAGTTGAAGTGTATGCAAAACAATCATGTACTTCCCCATAAGTTGGGGGTGCATTGGCTCAATATGTTACTAGTTGTGACAACCTAGCCAACTACAGCCTTCACATATACTGCAAGTTTACTTGAACTTCCAAGTATGCCTCACCCGTTGCCACGCGGAGATGTATAGTATAGTGTCAGAGGCCAAGCTGTTACGGGAAAGTGATGTTATTTGAACGTGAGCAGCGCGGGCCGAGACATTATACAGTATTTCTTTACATTACGAGTTGGTTCCGGGCTAGTACGTCTACAAGATAAGCGCGCAGCATCAAAGCGTATGCGACGCCCAGCTTTGTCGACGGCCCCTTCACTTTTTCAGTAAAAACAGCGATCACGCAGCGGTTACAGTGGAAGGTCTGAACTTTTCCAGTAAAAACAGCGGTTACGCAACGGTTATTGTAAAACTCCGCGGAAGCCACGCTGTCTCCGGCATCCTACAGCCACGCACACAGCCTGCTCACAGTTGTGGCGAGCAGCGCAACCTCTTCGGAGCGCGTGGTCAAAGAGGTCTCGCAGCTGTTTTTTACGGGGAAATTAAAATCCTTACTTTTCCCGTAATGTAAAGGGATGCATGGTTATAAAAGCTAGGTTGGCGTGTAGATGGCAAGCTTTGGGCCTTGACCGGGCTAGTAAATGATGGACAAGGAAAACGTTGCGTTCATGGTGTTTAGCTACTTCGATGTCTACAGATTCGCGCACTTGACTGGCATGACTGCGCTCGCATATATTTGACGGATCGCAGGGTACACCCATGTGTAATGAAAGGGGCACTGGGGTCCCCCTAATCACTTGTAGATAGATTGCGGGATAGGCTTTTGTATGTTGACGGGTCGCGGACCTGCGATACATTTGATGTAACGCCTCAACCTCGCTTAAAACGCAACAGTAACAGACCCATCCTCGTCTTACAACCTTCCACCCCTCGATTGCACTTCAGAGTGTATGTCCGCATCGTTTAAGACTCGTGCAGTACTTTCTACGGGTGATGTGTGATAACTTACCATATACACGCAACAAGTATCGCCACAGGGACTTAGACGCTCCCTCATCATCATCGTCATCATCATCATCATCATCGTCGTGTGCCTTAAGTCGACCGTTACATGTCATGCAGGACATATGACACTATGTTGTGTACGGAAGATGAAGGACTAACGAGCGGAGAGAGGCGCCATCTCATGCTACAAACGTGGGAGTCACAAGGAGACACGATGTTATCTATGACACAACGCAATGTTCATTGTAGATGGGTGGTATCCTTTGTGAATGCACCGTTTCTTTAGTAACGTTCAGTTGGCCGACCCGTACCACATGAGATGACATGCCGCACCAACGATCTTCACAACGATGGGTTTGTTTGTGACTAGGTGGTGAACTGCCGATGAAGTGCATTAGATGCAAGAACACAAGCTTATGTCTGGCTCAATACCCCTCAGCAACACCAACATGGCTTAGCTAGGCGAGCTATGCTTGGTTTTGTGTTCCCCGTCGGTTATGCGTACAGTCATGGAGAACAAGCCCACGCGACGGTCCATTCCTCCACTAATTGGCTTTCCGCTCAGATAGAGCATGGAGGTTCAGGGGGACCATGCTCTTTAACGAAGTTGCAACTCGAAACCGGTGGGAAGCTACATTAATCCGCGCGCGAGATAACGCCCCCCACTTCAAATGCCATCCGCGCAGACGCGGCACTTTTGAGCATGCCATCTGCGCGGACAAGACTTTGCATCATTGGCGCAGATGGTGTTGTATGAGATTAACAACCCTAACGGAACAGCCCACAGTACACGGGTCCAGCCGCGAACACCAAACGCCTGAAGATCTCTCTGCACAAGGGTCCCGCACAAGGGTCCCAATAAACACAAGGGTCCCACTCAGGATGTCCCAACATGGGGTTGGTAATCTTCATGCAAGTACTCTCTCAATACTGCACCGTTTTCATTAGCGTTTATCGCATTGGCAGCTGCGAATTACTGCGCGTCTCCTGTCAAGCGGCGCGTTACCTCTTGCGAGTAAGGCCATGCCGGCGCAAGCGATCGCGGACACACCTCAGCTGCTCACAATCGATTGTTCTAGTGGTGAGTAGCGGCACCAATGACTGAGCTGCGCCTGCTATTGAGCAGGAAGTACAATCAATGTTCAGCCCGCCAGGCTTGCTCGACGAGCCTTTCATTGGTGCAGGCGGCGTCGGAAGACCGTCGTGGGGCAAGTTACTGAGCGACATTGCAACAAACGCGGAGAATGTGCGTTCCTCTCTAGCCAGTCACGCAGAAAAGCGACCCCCTTCCACAAACTGGCATGTTGTGAGCTGACCACACTGAATATCTAGATTGTGGCTCTGTAACTTTGTTCCTAACTCAACAACATAGCTGTTGGAGAAGAAAGCACGTCATTTCATTGAGTAAGCTTGTGGGTACATACATTGGCGTAACCTAACTTTGCCTTGCAGTGCTGACTAGCCCAACCGGACCAGCCCCTGGCAACCCCACCCCATTCCAGCCCCAGCCCCACCCCCTCCCACCCCCTCCCACCCCCTCCCAGCCCCAGCCCCGCCCTCACACCCCCTCCCTCCCCCAGCCCCGCCCTCCCACCCCCTCCCACCCCCTTCCAGCCCCAGCCCCGCCCTCCCACCCCCTCCCACCCCCTCCCACCCCCTCCCACCCCCTCCCACCCCCAGCCCCGCCCTCCCACCCACTCTCAACCCCAGCCCGCCCTCCCACCCCATACAACACCCTCCCAGCCCCAAGCCCACCCTCCCACCCCTTGTACATCCTAGACCAATGGTCCAAGGACGGCGGCGTGCTCAGCTCCAAGCCCTGTTCAACTCACCAAGGGCTGGCTATCTGCACTGCCCTAGCGGCCACCCCTCCTGCTGCCCCCCCCTGGCAGCAGCTGGCAGCTGGTGCTGGTGCCGCCCCTGGGCTGCCCACCCCTCCTGCTGCCCCCCCCTGGCAGGAGCTGGCAGCTGGTGTTGGTGCCGCCCCTGGGCTGCCCACCCCTCCCGCTGCCCCCCCCTGGCAGCAGGTGGCAGCTGGTGCTAGTGCCTCCCTATCCCCTCCATCTGAGCAGCAGGGGGCCAAAGCGGAGCTGGACACGAGCTCGACACGCAAGCGGCGGGCAGGCGGGAGGGATCGGACCCAACATGTCGAGCAAGGTAACATAGCAATGGCTACACACCTTGTGATGCATTACAGAGTGGCCAGGCCAACAGTACTGCTCACGAAGGGGTCAAGCATCGCAGCAGCCTGTTTCCGAGCATGGGTGGAGGGGCGTCTTTACATCGGTTTGGCGTGCCATGTGAATCATTTTGACTGCGGCGATTGTTCCTCACTGTGTGCAGGTGCTCCTGGGCCACGTCGGTCGCGGCGGTCTCTCGCGACGAGGCCCGCATGAGCAAAACTGGCATGAGTTTGAATGTCAAGGTTTGAGCCGCCATAGCACTCAGCACAGTGCACAGTATTTAATGATACAAGCTGCACCGCATAGCTGGCGGAGTCCTCTATCCAGTGATGAGCTAAACATAAATAGAATCTACGTGGCTGAGACGCGGCGTCGTTTTGATTACCAGGGGTCGGTTTCCTGCCATTTTCTGTTAGTTGGGGTCGGCTGAAGTCCCACAAGGGTTCCCGACGCCGATGGGGCTTTTTGATAGCTTCCCCAACAAGGACATTCTAAAAGCCATTGAAGCTGGCAACCTCAAGGATATGCAGCTCGCGTTGCAGCTCGCGTCGCAGGTCCGCGCAGTTTCCCACTCGGGGGGCTCCGATGCTGACCTACTTTTTCCTGCCCTTGCCGCTTCGCGCGAAACAGGGCGGCACTGGTAGGCTGAACGAGGGCAACAGCCGCGGGAAGACGCCCCTGCACATAGCGGCCGGGCACCCCAGACATTCCGACAGCGTATGTGTAGCGCTGGTCACGGAGCTGCTGGAGCGATCCGCCAACCCATCTCAGCAAGACAATGTGCGTGTGTGTGTTGCGTTTGGGAGTAGTGCCTGCCTGGTGCAGAGCTAGGGAAGAAATGGATGCGCATGAGAGATTGTTTTGTGGTTGATTGCTATATAACCAGCTTACAACTCCCTTAGGAGAGAACCTTGTGCGTGTGGGCGTGGCATGAAGGGCTGCCTGTAGCTAAGGCTCAGCTGGTAGTGCAGCTAGAGGAGGGGAGGGTCCGGGTATGCCGGGGTCGGGGTCGAGGTCCAGGGCCGGAGGCTGTGAGACGAGTGCCTTACGCTGCACTGCGCCCCCTGCTGCCATGGCACCTGCCCACATGCCTGGCGTGGTGGTGATGGTAGCAATGAATCCATCACATTGACTGCCTCAATGCCGGCTCTTCAGTGCCCTTGTCAAAATGGCTGCTGCTGCTGTTTCGGCGGGTAAGCTCAGTGTTGCTTCCTCCTTTCCTCAACCTGCCACTCCCCCCGGCCACCCCCTGCCCACCCCCGGTCCCAACGGATCAGATCACTGCTGCTTCAACCTGTTCTCGCCCTGCCCCCCCCCTGTGCCCCCCGTTGCTCAGTTGCACGCCCCCCACTCCCCCCTCCTTGCAGGAAGGCTGCACCGCACTTCACTGGGCTGCCCAGCAGGGTCATCAGGAGGTGATGCGCGTGCTTCTCGCCCACAGCCCCCACCTCAACTCCATCGTGAACCAAACAGGACAGACCGCAGAGCAGCTGCTGCCCGCCGACACCGCCACATCCTCCTCCCCTCCCTGGTCGCGCCCCCAATCTCCGGGTCAGCTGCACGCGGGCCTGCCCGGGGGCCCCAACCACAACCTGCCTGCCCCTTCCACCGGCATGCCAGGCCTGAGCCCCTCCCAGGACCCCGGCATGCCCCATGTGCCAGCCAGCCCCACCACCTACCCCCCTGTGACCCTCCAGCAGGACCCCAGCCCCAGCCAGGTGCCCGCCTACGCGCAGCAGCAGCAGCAGCAGCAGCAGCAGCAGCAGCAGCAGCAGCAGCAGCAGCAGCAGCAGCAGCAGCAGCAGCAGCAGCAGCAGCAGCAGCAGCAGCAGCAGCAGCAGCAAGCACCCCCAGTGGCCCAGGGGCCCTCAGGGACCCTCAACCCCTATCTGTCCACGGGCAATGAGTACGCCCTGGAGCAGCTGAAGTTGGCAACCAATGTGAGCCGCTGACCCACTCACTCTCACACACACACACACACACGCTCACCCACTCACTCCCTGGAGAACTGCATGGCTTGCTAGCACTGGGCTGGTGAAGGGGCTGGCCTACACGCATGCCTTGGCTGCATGCGTAGTGCCAATGCATGGTGGGGGCGGGGGTGGGGTGGGGTGGGGAGTGGGGTTGGGGGGGGTCCGGGTGGGTAGGGGGGTGCAGGTGCCTGTGCGTGGAGCTGGCTCATGAGGCCCAGTCCCCTACCCCTGTGTGCCAGGTGGGCTGTTTCTGCCACAGCTGTGGAGTTGCGGTGTGAAGTGTGGGAGGAAGGGCAGGGGTGTGTGCGGTGCTGGTGGCCGCAGAACTTCAGTGAAGCAAACCGGCTGGGTCAGGGCGGCTTTGCCTTGGTGTACTACGGCTACCTGCAGCAGCTGCATGTGGCGGTGAAGAAGCCGGCCACCAGGATAGACCCAGAGGTGGGGGCGGCAGCAGGCGGGCAGGGGCGGGTAGGAGGCAAGCAGGGGCGGGCAGGAGGGAGCAGGGTGGGAAAAGAATGGCAGGACGGGCAGGGGCAGAGAGGGTTGGTGAAGGTAGGGTAGAGGAGGGGTGGGAAGGGTGGGGCTGAAGCCATGTGGCTGTATCTTCACTTGTGTGACGTGTGGTGTGAGGTGTGGCAATTGCCATTTAAGTGTCCAGCCCAAAAGCACATTTGGGTGGGATAGATGATGAGAGAAGACAGCAGGGCATATGCGGTTGGGCTGGGGCTTATGGGGTTGAGGCCCTAGGGCTTGGGCAGCATGAGGCGTGGGGATATGGCTGGCTGGAGGGGGGGCTCCGATGCACTGGGTGCAGAACCCCTTCAACCAACTAGGCGCAGCGCAACCACAGCTGCTATCCTAGGTGTCCAGTCGCACCTGCCCTGGATTCAATGACCAGCTCAGACTAAAGTATAAACTGAAGTGTGACAAGTTCAAATGGGGTGTCGAAAGGAAAGTGTGACCATCCCAAATGGGGTGTGAGGTGAACAACAACAGGTGCAGCAGGGGGATACCCAATTACCACTTTTTACCCAGTAACCACAATTTTGGGTCAAGTGCTTGCGAACCTCCCTCTCTTACGAGAGGGTGATGGTTCGATTCCCATAAGGGTGCCAGACACTTTTGGCATAGTCACTAGAGGGCAGTGCCCGCCATCGTGCGGGGTGGGTCGCTGGAGTGGAGTAAGCTAGATCCCTTTGACACTCATGAAGGTAGACACAATTGTGAGCCAGGGCGTGACGTGCTGTGAGTGCCCTGTCGGCATACGTCAGCCCGCAGGGTGTAGCGTGCTAAGAGCAGCGCCGATAACCGATAACCACCTCTTTCCCACAGCATGACACGGCCAGGGTTTAGAACGTTTCCCCCGAGGAGTCGAACCTCTGAAGCAGGTGTGCACGAAGGCCCACCTGCCCCTTTCGCCCACCATGTCACACTGCAGTACAGAAGTACCGTGAGGCGAGCTAGGCTTCGAGGAGCCGTTCGCTACATTCCTCCCCCTCCAAAGAGGAAACGCTCCGCCCTCGTGAGAACACAAGGACTCGCAACACTATAGTAGTGATGCTAAGACAAACCATGCACTGCATTATATGCAGTTAACACTTCTTGGCAGTTCACAAGGTTATTCCTTGGCTCTTATGTGTTGTAAGAGTCATCATAACCCTGCCACTTGACTAAGTAGCCTCGTGCTCTACCAGCACGTACACCACGATGGGCGAGCAGCTTCTCAACTTCATACAGAGGCGCCTCATCTAGCCAATCCACAGGAGGAGGCAAGTGAGGATGCTCAGAAGTGTAGGGCCTCAACAGGGCGACATGGAACACAGGGTGCATGCGTGCCATGGCAGGAGGCAGGTCTAGGCGCACAGCAACAGGACCTACATGCTCCAGTACCTTGAAAGGCCCAATGAACCTAGGCAGCAACTTCTTAGCCTTACCTGGCTTCAGCCTGAGATTCTTGGTGCTCAGTAGCACTAGCTGGCCCGGGTGGTACTCCACATCCCTGCGTCCTTTGTTGGCCAGATAGGCCTGACGCTGCTGAGCTTGTTCCATGAAATGGCGTGCCTGCTTGACATTACTCTGCCACCATTCAGACAGCTTCCTGGCAGAGGGACAGTACACCTCACCTGGCAGCTCCAGCAGAGCCGGTGTCAGGGGTGACTGGCCAGTATTGACCAGGAAGGGCGTGGACTGGATGGATTCCTGCCAACTGTTGTTCACAGCAAACTCAGCCAGTGCCAGGAAGAAGGGCCAGTCAGACTGGGCAGGGGAGATGTAATGTCGAAGCATTTCCTCCAGGGTACGATTGTACCGCTCTGTTTGACCATCAGACTCAGGATGGTAAGCACTAGATTTACATTCCTTTACACCAAGAATGGCCATAACTGACGCCCAGAAATGATTAGTAAAGTGAGAGCCTCTGTCAGAGATTATTTCTCTGGGCACTCCATGATGTTTAAACACATTGTCAATGAAAAGGCGGGCAAAGCCCTCAGCATTCATAGACTCACGGCATGGCACAAAGTGTACCATTTTAGACAGCCTATCCACAAAGACAGCAATGGCATCAAAGCCATGATCACCGGACGGTAGTTTAGTGATCAGGTCCATGGACATGGACTCCCATCTGTCATAGGGTATGGCCAGTGGCGTGAGTAAGCCGCCAGGTCTGGTATTTACAGACTTGTTGCGCTGGCATGCATCACAGTTACTCACATAGTGACGTACTTCAGACCTCATGCGTGGCCACCAGAATATCCTGGAGATACGCTCCAGCGTCTTGGTGATCCCCACATGGCCTGCAAACTGTGCATCATGCATCTCCACCAATATCCTGGCTTTGAGCTGTTGGCAGTTAGGAACCACTATCTGATTCTTGCCTTTGGTGCGATATAATCCATGCTTATCCTGATCATACTGATCGACCGAGCTGGCAAAGTCCTCGTCTGCTGCATACGCTGCCAGCAGCTGCTCTGTCATATTGACAGCGTGCAAAGGGTGCACAGGCAAAGGAGGTGGGGGTAGGGGCTGTTCCAAAACCAGCTGAGGCTGTGGCTCCTGCTGCGGCTGCTGAATGGCAGGCTGAGCAGGCTGTACCACACCAGCTTCCTCCCCCTCCAAAAGGCGCTTCCTGCTCCTGGTCATAACCATGACAGGGTTGCTGACAGGAGCATCAGGTATGCGGGACAGAGGATCAGCAGGGTTAGTATCACCAGGTAAATATTCAATGGTAAAATCATACCGGGAGAGAAACTCCAACCACCTAGTTTGTCGTCTTGACAAGACTTTCTGAGTTTTTAAAGCCACCAAAGGTTTGTGATCTGTGTACAACGTGAAGGGAACACCTTCCAGGTAGCACCGCCACTCTTTACAAGCGGTAATAATTGCAAGTAGCTCTTGTTCACCAGTGGTATCACTCGTGCAAATTAAGGCCTGGCTGGCTTGAAAAACCTGAGAGTTGAGGTCTGAAACTTGGTATGTGGGCTGCTGTGACCTAGGGGATGACAAGACTCTCTTGGGTCAAAGTGTAATTCTCACTCGGTGTCGAGTTGCTGGGCCAGGTGTGGGGCTGTGACCCTGATTTTGGCTAAGGGAGTTGGCATCGTGTGACCAAAGTCACTTTTCATGAAATGTGAGTATGAGAGGTTGTAAAGGGTGGTTACAGCTGCCCAACCTAGTAGGTGGCATGCAAAAAGTCTCAGCCAGTGATGAGCTATGGCCCGTGTCCTAGGACCCTGTACAGGGTCCTAGCGACATCATGGTCGTAGGACCCTGTACAGGGTCCTGTGTACCCTATGAGTGTTGATATTATTATCATACCTTGCATCCCTATGTGATAGAACCCAGTTAGGATTCCTACATAGCCGGTGGTTGGTCATGTTGACCCCGTTTGGATGCTTTCGACCATGTGTGCCTGGACCCTGTACAGGGTCCTACGATGAGTGCCTTTCCACACAGGGTCCTGGCACCACACCACAGGGTTGTGGCTCACAGGGTCCTGGCACCACACCACAGGGTCCTGGCACCACAGGGTCCTGGTACCTCACCACAGGGTCCTGCTGCACACCTACAGGGTCCTGGCACCTCACCACATGGTCCTGGCTCACAGGGTCCTGGCACCACACCACAGGGTTCTGGCACCACAGGGTCCTGGCACCACACCACAGGGTCCTGCTGCACACCTACAGGGTCCTGGCACACAGGGTCCTGGCACCTCACCACAGGGTCCTGGCACCACCGGGTCCTGGCACCTCACCACAGGGTTCTGGCACCACACCACAGGGTCTTGGCACACAGGGTTCTGGCACCACACCACAGGGTCCTGGCACCACACCACAAAGTCATAGGTCACAGGGTTCTGTCGCACGGCTACAGGGTCCTATGACAGATGTCTACAGGGTCCTGCCGCACGCCTACAGGGTCCTATGACACACGTCTACAGGGTTCTGCCGCACGCCTACAGGGTCCTGCGACGTTTGGCTACAGGGTCCTGCCGCACGCCTACAGGGTCCTGCGACGTTTAGCTACAGGGTCCTGCCGCACGCCTACAGGGTCCTGCGACGTTTGGCTACAGGGTCCTGCCGCACGCCTACAGGGTCCTGCGACGTTTAGCTACAGGGTCCTGCCGCACGCCTACAGGGTCCTGCGACGTTTGGCTACAGGGTCCTGCCGCACGCCTACAGGGTCCTGCGACGTTTGGCTACAGGGTCCTGCCGCACGCCTGCAGGGTCCTGCGACGTTTGGCTACAGGGTCCTGCCGCACGCCTACAGGGTCCTGCGACGTTTGGCTACAGGGTCCTGCCGCACGCCTGCAGGGTCCTGCGACGTTTGGCTACAGGGTCCTGCCGCACGCCTACAGGGTCCTGCGACGTTTGGCTACAGGGTCCTGCCGCACGCCTACAGGGTCCTGCGACGTTTGGCTACAGGGTCCTGCCGCACGCCTGCAGGGTCCTGCGACGTTTGGCTACAGGGTCCTGCCGCACGCCTACAGGGTCCTGCGACGTTTGGCTACAGGGTCCTGCCGCACGCCTGCAGGGTCCTGCGACGTTTGGCTACAGGGTCCTGCCGCACGCCTGCAGGGTCCTGCGACGTTTGGCTACAGGGTCTTGGCACCACACCACAGGGTCCTGGCACCACACCACAGGGTTCTGGCACCTCACTACAGGGTCCTGGTACCACAGGGGCTGGCTGGCTCGGCAAACTTGCGAGTTGATGTCTGAGACTTGGCATGTAGGCTGCTGTGACCTAGTGGAGGAGAAGACTCTCTTGGGCCAAAGTGAAATTCTTGGTCACTGCGGAGCTGCTGGACCATCAGCCTGGCCCTCACCCCGAATTTGGCTAAGGGAGATGGTGCTTACTGACTGAAGTGACTTTTTAAAATATCTGAGTATGAGGAGTTGTCAGGCATCAGAATAGAAGCACAACCTAGTAGGTAGCATGTGCAAAGTCAAGTTGCTAACCTAGTGCAGGGTTTCGATCAAAGCATGGACTTTTTCTAAGTCAACCCTGACCTCGTGCAGGGTTTCGCCGACCTTGTGCAGGGTTTCGTTCCTTGTGTTGATTTCTCCTAAGTGATTCAAAGACGCTGTGCAGGGATTCGCCAACCCCGCTTTCTGCATGTGTTTTGCATGCAAGAGCGCGAAAACTGACGGGCTTGGTATTGGGATCTGCGCTAGCTGCCACCAAGCATGCCGTTGGTGTGCCATGAGGTCGCGAGGCGCCATGAGAGGAAACCATGTCGACCTCGCAAAGCCCGCAGTAATGCAGCAACACGCAACACGCGACACGTCCATCCCAAACTCAGCAGCAGCGACATCGACAGCGCCCAAATGCGCAGCCTCGCAGCCGGCCATGAAATGCGGGCCAGCTAGCCTTCGCAGCCATCAGTCATCAGCCAAGAGGCCAGCATGCAGCTCGGTCTCGCAGCCATTAGCGATCAGCGAAAGGAATAGGGTATTTGTGATCAAGCACAGAGTTGAGGGCGAACGGCACAAAGGTAGCTTGCAAAGGTGCGATGCATAGATGCGATTCTGAGGTGCGACCGCGAGGTTGGAGCGTGGCATGTGTCATGTGCCATGTGTTGCTTGAGCAGGTTCGGTGCCAAGGCGCAGTGGCACCTTCCATCAGCCAGAAGCAGCAACCACAACGGCAACAAGTAGCGGCAGCCAGGGCGGCGGACAAGAGTTAAAGCGTACCCTCCTCCCTCCTCGCTCTTCCCTCCTCCCTCTTCCCCCCTCCCTCCTCCCTACCACACTGCCCACCCGTACAAGTGACCCCTTGTACCCAGCCTAACCCTCCCCATCAGTGGCCTCCTCCTCATCAGTGGCCTCCTCCTCATCCTCACCCTCACCCTCACCCTTGGTGACTGTCATCCTCACCCTCACCCTCACCCTTGGTGGCACCACCTGCCAGACCCACCACTCCCCAGGAGGCGCAACCAAGAGGAGCAGCCAAGAGGAGCAGCCAGGAGCGGCAGCCAGGAGCAGCAGCTAGGAGCGGCAGCCAGGAGTGGCAGCCAGGAGGCATGGGCAAGGCAAGTGGTTGGCCAAGGCCAAGAGGCCCATGCCCCCCACAGCCAGGAGGCACAGCCAGGAGGGAGGAGCAGCAGCCAACAAGGAGGCAGCAAGGATTCAGCAATGGCACATGGAGATAACAGTGAGTGGCCAGCCCCTTGCACATCAGTGGCCCCCATTGCCCAGCCTTACCGTGAGCACGCCCCTTGTTGCTTGCAGGTGTGACGGTCACACGCCCACCCCTTGCCCACCCCACCCCTCCCCTATCCCAGCCCACCCCACCCCACCCCACCCCACCCCACCCCACCCCACCCCACCCCACCCCACCCCACCCCACCCCACCCCACCCCACCCCACCCCACCCCACCCCACCCCACCCCACCCCACCCCACCCCACCCCACCCCACCCCACCCCACCCCACCCCACCCCACCCCACCCCACCCCACCCCACCCCAGCAAACGGTGAGTGGCCAGCATGAAGCAGATTTGTGGCTCTTGGTACCAAGCCTGATGGCTAGCATGCCCCTTGTTTGCTGCAGGTCTAATGTTTACACCCTTCCCTTGTCCTTCCCCTTACCCACAAACTCACCCGTGTCGCTCCGCTTCCCCCCTCCTGCGCTACACTGCAGCCCCTCCCCTACCTTACCCTCACACTTCCACCACCACCTCCCCTCCCCTCCCCTCCCCTCCCCTCCCCTCCCCTCCCCTCCCCTCCCCTCCCCTCCCCTCCCCTCCCCTCCCCCTCCCCTCCCCTCCCCTCCCCTCCCCTCCCCTCCCCTCCCCTCCCCTCCCCTCCCCTCCCCTCCCCTCCCCTCCCCTCCCCTCCCCTCCCCTCCCCTCCCCTCCCCTCCCCTCCCCTCCCCTCCCCTCCCCTCCCCTCCCCTCCCCTCCCCTCCCCTCCCCTCCCCTCCCCTCCCCTCCCCTCCCCTCCCCTCCCCTCCCCTCCCCTCCCCTCCCCTCCCCTCCCCTCCCCTCCCCTCCCCTCCCCTCCCCTCCCCTCCCCTCCCCTCCCCTCCCCTCCCCTCCCCTCCCCTCCCCTCCCCTCCCCTCCCCTCCCCTCCCCTCCCCTCCCCTCCCCTCCCCTCCCCTCCCCTCCCCTCCCCTCCCCTCCCCTCCCCTCCCCTCCCCTCCCCTCCCCTCCCCTCCCCTCCCCTCCCCTCCCCTCCCCTCCCCTCCCCTCCCCTCCCCTCCCCTCCCCTCCCCTCCCCTCCCCTCCCCTCCCATCCCATCCCATCCCATCCCATCCCATCCCATCCCATCCCATCCCATCCCATCCCATCCCATCCCATCCCATCCCATCCCATCCCATCCCATCCCATCCCATCCCATCCCATCCCATCCCATCCCATCCCATCCCATCCCATCCCATCCCATCCCATCCCATCCCATCCATCCCATCCCATCCCATCCCATCCCATCCCATCCCATCCCATCCCATCCCATCCCATCCCATCCCATCCCATCCCATCCCATCCCATCCCATCCCATCCCATCCCATCCCATCCCATCCCATCCCATCCCATCCCATCCCATCCCATCCCATCCCATCCCATCCCATCCCATCCCATCCCATCCCATCCCATCCCATCCCATCCCATCCCATCCCATCCCATCCCATCCCATCCCATCCCATCCCATCCCATCCCATCCCATCCCATCCCATCCCATCCCATCCCATCCCATCCCATCCCATCCCATCCCATCCCATCCCATCCCATCCCATCCCATCCCATCCCATCCCATCCCATCCCATCCCATCCCATCCCATCCCATCCCATCCCATCCCATCCCATCCCATCCCATCCCATCCCATCCCATCCCATCCCATCCCATCCCATCCCATCCCATCCCATCCCATCCCATCCCATCCCATCCCATCCCATCCCATCCCATCCCATCCCATCCCATCCCATCCCATCCCATCCCATCCCATCCCATCCCATCCCATCCCATCCCATCCCATCCCATCCCATCCCATCCCATCCCATCCCATCCCATCCCATCCCATCCCATCCCATCCCATCCCATCCCATCCCATCCCATCCCATCCCATCCCATCCCATCCCATCCCATCCCATCCCATCCCATCCCATCCCATCCCATCCCATCCCATCCCATCCCATCCCATCCCATCCCATCCCATCCCATCCCATCCCATCCCATCCCATCCCATCCCATCCCATCCCATCCCATCCCATCCCATCCCATCCCATCCCATCCCATCCCATCCCATCCCATCCCATCCCATCCCATCCCATCCCATCCCATCCCATCCCATCCCATCCCATCCCATCCCATCCCATCCCATCCCATCCCATCCCATCCCATCCCATCCCATCCCATCCCATCCCATCCCATCCCATCCCATCCCATCCCATCCCATCCCATCCCATCCCATCCCATCCCATCCCATCCCATCCCATCCCATCCCATCCCATCCCATCCCATCCCATCCCATCCCATCCCATCCCATCCCATCCCATCCCATCCCATCCCATCCCATCCCATCCCATCCCATCCCATCCCATCCCATCCCATCCCATCCCATCCCATCCCATCCCATCCCATCCCATCCCATCCCATCCCATCCCATCCCATCCCATCCCATCCCATCCCATCCCATCCCATCCCATCCCATCCCATCCCATCCCATCCCATCCCCAGCAGCCATGAGCAGAAAGCAAGAGTAGCAGCCAAGAGCAGCAGGTAGGAGGCGCTTGGAGCGGCAGCCAGGACTTCCGGTGAGTGCACATGCTTGGGAGGTGTCAGCCTAGCCTGCCCGGTTCTGGTCATGCATGTCCTAATCCATCTGCTTGCTGGCTGATGTTTGATTGCAGTTGTCGACAGCTGGAGCATGGCAGGTGAAGCATGGCCGGGTTGATTGCAAGCATGGCGGTAGAGCAGCAACCAACAAGGAGCCAGCAAGGACCGTACCCTCCTCGTACCCCGTACCCTCCCCCGGCGTCGTGACATGGAGCATAACTGTAAGTGGCCAGTCCCTGCACATGAGTGGTCCCCAATGCCAAGCCTAAATGCAAGGATGCCTCTTGCTGCCGCAGGTCTGATGGTCACACTGCTGCCCCTTGCCCCCTTCTCCCTTCCCCCTTCCCTGCCCAAGCCCACCACCACCACTTCCGAGTCTGCCACCTACCTACCCTCCTCCCCTCCTCCCCTCCTCCCCTCTTCTCTCCTCTCCCCCACCCAATGGCACCCAGCAGCCCTTGGCGTAGCAGCATGGAGCGGGCAGCCTGGAGCGGGCAGCCCGGAGTGGGCAGCATGGAGCTGGCAGCCTGGAGCGGGCAGCCTGGAGCGGGCAGCCTGGAGCGGGCAGCCTGAAGCGGGCAGCCTGGAGCGGGCAACCTGGAGTGGGCAACCTGGAGCCAAGCCTAGCCCAGCCTACCCCAGCCTAGCCTAGCCTAGCCTACCCCAGGCTAGCCTTGCCTAGGCTAGCCTACCCTAGCCTACCCTAGCCTAGCCTACCCTTGGCTAGCCCAGCCTAGCCTAGCCCAGCCTGATTTGGTGCCATGGGGCATAGACAGCAAGGCAAAGTGCTTAGCAGTCCCGTGATGAGGTGTTAGCCCATAGCAATGAGGTGCAGCCAGTCCTTGTGGTTGTGCACATGGCGTAGGTGGTGAGCAATGCATGAGTCGTTGTGTTGTTGTTGTAGTGATGTTGTGTGGTGTTGTTGTGTGGTGTTGTCACCTTCCATCAATGCATGTGCTTAGCACCAGCAATACATGCCGTTTGTTGTGGTGTTGCAAGGTGTTCGGGCGTCGTTGCATACGTTGTGGCAGGACCCTGTAGGCGTGCGGCAGGACCCTGTGAACGTGTGTCGTAGGAACCTGTAGGCGTGCGGCAGGACCCTGTGAGACTATGTCGTAGGACCCTGTAGCCGTGCGGCAGAACCCTGTGAGAATGTGACGCAGAACCCTGTAGCCGTGCGGCAGGACCCTGTGAAACTTTAATGTAAGACTCTGTAGCCGTGCGGCAGAACCCTGTAGACGTGTGTCGTAAGACCCTGTAGCCGTGCGGCAGAACCCTGTAGACGTGTATCGTACGACCCTGTAGACGTGCGGCAGAACCCTGTGAGGATGTGTCGCAGAACCCTGTAGGCGTGCGGCAGGACCCTGTAAAACTGTGTCGTAGGACCCTGTAGCCGTGCGGCAGGACCCTGTGAGAATATGTCGTAGGAACCTGTAGGCGTGCGGCAGAACCCTGTAGCCTAATGTGGCAGGACCCTGTGGGCGTGCGGCAGAACCCTGTAGCCTAATGTAGCAGGACCCTGTAGGCGTGCGGCAAGACCCTGTAGACAAACGTCGCAGGACCCTGTAGCCGTGCGGCAGAACCCTGTGAGAATGTGTCGCAGGACCCTGTAGCCGTGCGGCAGAACCCTGTAGACGTGTGTCGTAGGACCCTGTAGCCGTGCGGCAGAACCCTGTGGCCCAGGACCCTGTACAGGGTCGGTAGGACCCGGTATAGGGTCGGGCGATTTTTCAAATAGTTATAACATCGCAGCAACTTTGAGTTTTTCAATGATTACAACGGCGATGAGTCGGCCATTCCTGGGGCTATCTGCAGTATGCCTCCCGGGAGAAAATGATGTAGTCGACTTCCGGCCTTAATCGGCGCGAGTGATAGTTTTTCTCAGCTGGGATCAGCTTTTTGCTTAAGTAAGCCAGAGGATACCCCTCTTGCATGAGTACTGCACCTACGCCTTGCAAAGAGGCGTCACAGTAAACCTGAAATGGTTTAGTAATATTTGGGATTGTGAGTAAAGGTACCCTTGAAAAGGCATGCTTAAGAGCATCAAAAGCTTGCAATTTATCATCAGGCCACTTATGCCAATTGAAATCAGCACTTGCTTTACCAGTCAGGTCAGTTAGAGGTGCTGAAATAGCACAGATATTGTGTACAAACTTTGCAGCACCCAGAAATTGCTGCATGGCAGTCAGGCTGCGTGGCACAGGCCAGGAAGTGATAGACTTCACTTTATCAGGGTCAACAGCTATGCCCTGGTCACTGGCAATGTGACCCAGGAATTTGAGTGCAGTTTTAAGGAACTCACACTTTGATAGCTTAGCTTTGAACTGATGCTTACGTAATAACTCAAGGACCCTCCTCAAATGTGTGAAGTGTTCTGGCACAGTTTTAGACATGATGAGAATATCATCTATGTACACAAGGGCACAGTCATTAATGACATCAGCAAAGGCATTGTGCATCACACGTTGAAACGTGGCTGGCGCATTGGTTAGGCCAAAGCACAGAACCTTAAACTGATAAAGGCCACTGGGTGTCCTGAAGGCTGTCTTAGGGACATCCTCATTAGGTATCCTGATCTGGTGATAACCAGCTTGCAGGTCTAGTGACGAAAACATCGTGCACCCAGTTAACCTGTGAAACAGGTCATCCACTCGAGGTAGTGGGTATTGTATGTAACGACTAATAGGAGCTCATGAGATGACAACGTGCAACGCCTGTGGCCTTATATGCACGTTACATTCCTCCCCCCCCTATTCGGCTCGAAGGCACGATTCGATGATATCGATTAGGGGAGAACACCACGCGTTTGCCGGGGATCGAACCTGGGTGGGCCTGCTACCTCCACACCAAAGGTTACCCCTTGCGCTACGGCAAGGGCATCCGGTCGGAAACCAATGTGTAGCGTGCTAAGAGCAGCGCCGATAACCGATAACCACCTCTTTCCCACAGCATGACACGGCCAGGGTTTAGAACGTTTCCCCCGAGGAGTCGAACCTCTGAAGCAGGTGTGCACGAAGGCCCACCTGCCCCTTTCGCCCACCATGTCACACTGCAGTACAGAAGTACCGTGAGGCGAGCTAGGCTTCGAGGAGCCGTTCGCTACACAGGGGCCCTCCCCATGGTGAAAGAGGCCACAAGCGGCACACTATTCCTTAGTGCACGCCCTAGAGGCCTGGGGGGAGTAAATTTCATTCTTTTTTCCAGCAGCGGGTCTGACAGCAGAGTCTGGAACATCAGCAGTATAGGGCAGGGCGACCACCAGGAGAGTGCTGGGTGTGCAAGTGGCCCAATGGTGGGTTTGGTCCACTGTAAGAAACGAGAAGCTGGCTACGGGTAGGGACAGACCACGGCCCGTGCAGCAGTCCTCCCTCACTGCACCTTAGTGTCATTCTTCCTAGAGTTCCATGGTTCATTCCAACCGCACCTCATTTCTCACCTTGCAGCGTGTGCCAGCCCCTCTGGGTGGTGTTGCCCCCCCACCTAGACACTCACAGCTGCCTGCCTGCTCGCCTGCCTGCTTCCCGCCCTGCCTGCCTACCTTTACCCCTGCCTGTCTGCCTGCCCCCCCTTGCCCCTGCCTGCCCCTGCTTATGCAGGGCGTCCGCCATTTCCGGGTGGAGTGTGAAGTGCTGTTCAGCATCAACCACCCGAACATCACCCCACTCATCGGGACCTGCCCTGAAGAGGTAGCCAGCAGGGACCACAGCCTCAGCTCAGGCCAGGCACAGGCACTGCCAGGCTAGGAAGAGGGGGGAGCTGGGAGGGGCAGGTGGGGGGCAGGCAGGGTGGGTGAGGGGGCAGGGGCTGCTAGCGCTGCATTAGCGTGACGCATACCTTGTCATCATAAGGGAGCTGGGCGATAGTAGGCTAACTCTCCCAACCAGCTAGGAATGCCCTTTTCTAATACCTATCCCTCATACTATTGATGTTTGTTGTTGTTTTTCTTGTTCTCTGCTTCATGTTTTCACTACATTTCTTCTTGGTTTTTTCCTTTCTTGTTTCCTCCTTTGCACTCCTGGCTGTCCGCCCCCTGCAGGGCATCCTTGTCTACCGGCTGGCCCCCCTGGGCTCCCTTCACGACAACCTGTTTAGCGCGGACCAAGGGCCAGGGGACTACTCCTTGATGTGGCCTGCCACTGCTGGCGCCCTGCCCCCGGCAGGCAGCTCAGTGGGGGCCAGCAACCCCTTTGCTGCACTTGCACCCGGCCAGCACCCGCCCCTGACCTGGAAGCAATGCATTAAGGCAGGTGGCTTGCAGGCAGGGGTGGCACAGCTTGGGGTTGGTAGGGGAGGGAGCTGTGGTGTGAGAGGGAGGTGATGGTGGGGTGAGGGTCGGCAGGGGCGCTTGAGGGTGGGTGAGGGCTAGGGAGGGTGGGGAAGGCGAGTGAGGGCAAGAAAGGGTTGAGCAGGGCGTGGGGGGAGAGAAAGGTGAGAGGTTGGCCCTCCCCTCCCCTGCTCTGCCGGCAGCCATGTGCTGGGTGTGGTGTGATATGGTGTGATGTGGTGCAGGTGGTGTGGCATGTAGCGCGGGGCCTCACCTTCCTACACTCCAAGGGACTGGTGCACCGCGACATTAAGGCAGGTGCTGTGTGCATGGGGGCGGGTGGGTGGGGGCGGGGCCGGGGGCGGAGGCGGCCTGCCATGCCCCCCATGCCCTGGTGGTGGCCTGTCCCTGGTGCTGCCCCCCTGGCATGTCTGTGATGCCCAGCACTGCTGTGTGGCCTGCAGCCCCAGAACATCCTGCTGTCAGAGGACAGGGAGGGGCCGGTGGGCATGCTGGGCGATGTGGGCCTGGCCAAGCTGGTGCAAGACATTATGTATGGCAGCGACCCGTCACGCTTGGTAGGTAGGGGGAAGGGGGGAATCGGGGGAAAAGGGGGGGGAGGTGTGGGCGGAGTGACGGCAGGGGGTGTGGGGAGGCAGGGGGGGGATGGTTAGACGAGCGGTAGCACAGGCAAGCCCGTAATCAATGGCAGAGGCATGGGTAAAGAAAGGGTTTGAAGGGGCCATGGGCAGGGGAAGCTCCGACACTGGGATGATGAGGCATTCAGAGCAGCAACAGCTGGCTGCACACCTCTGCTGCCCCACTAGGCCTGTCCTCCTAAGCAGGGACCCTGCCCAGCAGCAGCCCAGCCAAGTATCACTAGGTGCACAAACACAACATCCCTAACTGTGACCAAGTGTTTTCACCTGGTGTGTGACGCCTGATGTATTTCTTGTGTACAGACTGCAAAAAATGATAACATTGAAATGCAAAAAGGAAAAAAAAGCCAGATAAAAAGGAGAAATGTGTTTGAAATGGAAATAAGGAAAGAGCATGGTCTTGCCTGGTGCTGCTCAGGGCCTGGCCACGGCCCTGCCAGGGCCCATGTGTTGCTATGCTTGTGATGGCTCAGTGGGTGCCCTTATGCTACAGGCGGGTACCTTTGGCTATGTGCCGCCTGAATCCCTGCATGACAGAGTGTCCGAGAAATGGGACATCTATGCCCTGGGTCAGTTCTACCCCTCAGTCTCATGATGGTCTCATTGCTGCCTTCATAAGTTTCGCAAGACGCTCTGGAAGGGCAGCCCCCTCTTCAGCAAGACCACGATCATCCCTCAGTAGCCACACCAAGCAACCCCACACCACCCCTACGCCCTAATAGCCACACCATGCTGGCTGTCTGTGCCCTGCCGCCCATTGGCCCTCTGACCATCCCTTGCCTCGCTGGCCCCCCCTCGGCCCTATTGTCACACGCCTTCCGTAGAACATGCCTCACTTGCTTGGCGCCATACAACAAACTTGCTGCACTTCCCACCACACCCACGTCACGCCAATGCCTGCAGCCACGCTGTTGCAACCCTTGTGCCCCTTGCTCCATGTCCCCACGTACTCTGCTGCTGACCTGCCTGGCGGGCTGGCTGGGTGCAGGCTGCACAGCTGATTCCGCCTGTGCCCTTCACATGCGCTGCACCGCCCTGCAGGCATTGTGATGCTGCAGCTGGTGAGCAGGGACAGGCTGCTGAAGGGCAGCAAGCTGAGGAAGGCGATGCTGGCGGCCTACAATGCAGATGCAGCCGCCTTTGTCAAGGTGGGCGGGCGGGCGGGCGGGCGGGCGGGCGGGCGGGCGGGCGGGCCGGCGGGCGGGCGGGCTGGCGGGCGGGCGGGCCGGCGGGCGGGCGGGCGAGCCGGCGGGCCGGCGGGCCGGCGGGCGGGCCAGCGGGCGGGCCAGCGGGCGGGCCAGCGGGCGGGCCAGCGGGCGGGCCAGCGGGCCGGCGGGCCAGCGGGCGGGCCATCGGGCCGGCGGGCCAGCGGGCGGGCCATCGGGCGGGCGGGCGGGCCAGCGGGCCAGCGGGCCAGCGGGCGGGTCAGCCTGTGCTGCTGCCCATCGCTTTGGCAGTGCCTGCTGCTTGATGGCGGCTGCAGGCCTGAGACCCCCGCTGGGCCAGCGCCCCGGATGCCGCCAAGCAGCTCACGGCCCTTGCCCTGCAGTGCACGGAGTATGAGTGAGCCCTTGCCCCTGCCCCTGCCCCTGCCCCTGCCCGGATCCCTTGCCCGGCTGGGTCCTTGCTGGCAATAAATGCTGCTAGTGATTGAATCTCTACAACATGTCGCTACTTATGTACCAAGGTACATACATACTAAGGCATCTACTAGCATTACATAAGCGGGTGTCACCTCTTGCTATGGGTGTCACTTCTTGCTTAGCTAATCTCAACACTTCTTGCTCATCTCATCTCATCTCATCTCATCTCATCTCATTGTGTTCCTGTCAGGTTGCTGAACCTTTCGTCATATTAGCTACCAAGGTCCGTGTTGTTGCTCCTGTTTTGCTCCCGCAGTCCCGGATTCCGGCCTACGGCTAAAGAGGTAGCAAATGATCTGCTAGAGATAATGTAACCGTCCAAACGCTACGCGAGGATGAATGGTAGGTCGGTATTTCTTTTCTCCTTGCAAAATCCTATGAGATTTGATTTGCCTTTTACTTGTGACGAGATCTTGACTCATGACGAACTCTTGTGGTGCTAAGGGACTTTTTGGCTGCTTGGTTGTAGAGGGCTTGGTGTACTTGGATGGTGTTGCTTCTGGACAATGACTAGAGTGCTTGCAATGACTACTCTTCTCTTGATGGATCAATTCTTTACGACGTTTTCATGATGTAAGTACACTGCACTACCACTGTCGATGAGTATGTAGACAGCCGCTGTGTGCCGAAGTGTGCTGCTAGTGCTGAAGCAGTGGTGGCCTCAAGCGGGTCCGCTATCCAGATCTCCCTCCTAATGTATCTTGTGTTTTTCATGTTGCGTACAGATGGTGAGCAGGTTCCCTTGGAGGTGTTTCCAGTCGTTAGTTGTGGAAAGTGGCTTTGACATCCGGTTAAGCGAGTCCAGCTGACACCAGCCTTGGTGCGTGTGTTTGATTACAGTTGCATGGTGGTGTGATAACAAGAGGACAACATCCGTGGTTGTCGCGCCCGTGCTTGCAATAGTTGTGGTGATCGTCTCTGGTGTAATACTGTGGGTTGGTAGTTAGGTTGTTGGTGGGTGCAAGTATGTGCATATCTCATGTTGTTTGCCACTCAAGGGTACCACCCGACCACACCTAAAGAGAGGGGCATCTGGTTGAACCACGGGACCAATAGCGAAACCCTCGCCCCGCTGCCGGACTGCCGACAAAGCGTGCGAGCACACAAAGCTGCACCACAAGCACAGCCTCGGTCTCGCCAACCAAGACTGTATCTATTATAAGATGTCCCAGGAGATCACCAAAGCCGCGGCGAAAGGAGCACGCGAAAGGGTGATGACCGACACGAACATCTCCATACACGCGCAACGAACTGCCCTTCTCTACCGCACCGGAGGGCTCTGTAACCAAAAGCTGGCCATGCGCTGGAAACGGGCGACTGACGACCGGTGCCCACTCTGCGGGGAAGCCGACAGTGCCACTCACCTCCTCTCGGGCTGTAGCGAGACACCACCGATGGTACAAAAAAGGCATAACGGGGCCGGCCGCCTCATCGCTAAAGCCATAAGCAAGGGTACCCTAGGCGGGTACATCAGCTTCGCAGACACCGGCAGCTGGGAGAAGGGCGCAAAAGAAGACCTCGACCTCCCTAACGACACACTGCACTCAACACTACGAGCACTCGGACTGAAGACAACAGCAACCAAAAACACCACCAGACCAGACATTCTCATGGGATGCCTACAACGAAGACGGGCAAACGTGGCAAAGCCATCAAACGGGTCGCTATCAATTAGACAAGGCACTCAACCAACACGCCAATCTAGCTCAAACCATACGCAAGGAAGGCCACATGGTGGAGATTAGATCCATCCTCCAGGGCATAGGTGGCATAACGTATGAAGCACACACACGGCAACACCTCCTGGCCTTGGGAGTCTCACAAGATAACACTACTAAACTATTACACAGGTTAACAAGACACGCGGTAGAGACAGCCCACTCACAAGACAAGCTACAGACTCAGGGCTACTAAGAGGGAGGGAAGGTAGGGGGGTCGCCTCTTCCTTGGCTTGATTGGTGGGAGTAGGCCGCGCCGCAGGCGGGAGCTCCTCCCTTCACTCCTACAAAATTTTGAATAGATGGTAGTTTGCAGACAACAAAACATATTTTTCAGGATAAATATTTTAAATACATCAAAGGCGGCTGCGCTGTGGCCCTGTGGCTGGAGTGCAGGGATGAGTGCAGGGATAGGTTGCGGGGCACAGCGCAACAGCTGTTGATGTTTTCAAGGCGGCTGTCTGCCCTGCACCTCCTCGGGGAGCCGCTCCTCCGCTTCCCTGCCCTGCTGCTCCCGCTCTCCCGCTGCCCCCTGGCCTGCCACCACTGTGCTCCCGCTCCCGCAGGGCCCCATCAGCCACCGCTGTCACCTACGCTTCACCCGCTGCCCGGGGGGGGCGCACGCCCCACAGCGCAGGCCACAGGCCCCCACTAGGTGGGTAGAGGGGGTCGGCACTGACGCGCTGGAGCTGGTGGAGGCGCACCCTGGCATGCTTGACAGAGAAGTCCAGCAGGGTGGTGGTGCCCATGCCCCACACCTGAGGGTCCAGCAGCAGGTGAGCCCAAGGGCCCAAGAGCCACTCCTCCTTAGGCCAGGTGCCTGGCCCCTCCTCAGCTGGGTCGGCAGCCTGCCCTCCCGCCCCGCCCCATGCTCCCCTACGCCCTCCACCTCCTCCACGCCCTCTTTTTTTTATGGAGGGGCATTACACCCTGCGCCGCGTGACGCTGGGCGGGTAGAGGGCGGAGGTGGGTGGCTCGCTCCTCCGGGGTCAGCCTGTAGTTGGGCTTGTTGAGCCGGGCCACCGTTGCTGGCTCCCAGGCCGCCCCCTCCTCCGCCCAGAAAGCCCCGAGGGGCCCTTGCCCTGTGGGGTCTAGGGGTTAGAGGCGGCCGTTAAAGCCCACCCAGTGGGAGGGCTGGAGCATGAAGGTGCGCCGCATCACAAACCCTACCCCTGGCCCAACCCTCAGGCGCTCCCACTCCGGCTGTGGCGGCTGCAGGCGGTCTACCATGCCCTGCCAGGGCTCGGGGAGGCAAGCCCTGACCAGGTCCGCAACCCAGCAGGCCTCCCCCTCCAGTTCGGGGCTGTGGAGGGCCTCCCTCACGTGGCGGACGTGGGTCCAACCCTGCTCAGTTGCTGCCTCCCTTGCTACTGGGTTCATGCGGACTTGCGCGTTGTACCACAGCGGCTCCGCCAGCACCGAGAAGAAGGACTGGCCAGCGGGGGGCACCGCACGGAACAGCTTGAGCTCAGCCAGGGCCGCCACGTGAGCTTGCAGCCGCGGGCTGATGCCTCGCGAGGGGGGGTCGGGGGGGTCGGTGATGACCCACGTGCTGAGGCCGTGGGAGGGGTCTGCCAGCAGGTGGTGGGTCAGAGGCTGCCAGGGACGAACCCGGGGCGACCAGAGCTGGGCCAACATCTTCGCCAGCATGGCCGTGCTAGTGACCCCCAGGTCGGGAAGCCCCACCCCTCCCTCCCCCCGGGGCATCACGCAGATGGCCTTGCTGGGGTAGAGGCGGCTGCTGTTGGGGCTGCGCTCCTGGGGCAGGTCTGAGGCTGCCACAAAGCGGTGGACAGCCGAGGCCATGGCTTGCGTCAGAGGAGCGGAGGGTTGCACGAAAGCCATTTGGTAGATGGACTTGGAGGCCAGGCACTGCTGTGCCACCTGCACCCGCCCCAGGAGGTTGAGGCCTTGGGGCCGCCAAGGGAGGAAAGGCTGCCATCATGGCCGACGCCGCCCCACCGTAGGCGGCCTCTCTGGTGGCAGCGTAGGAGGCCGCCCCGAGAGGGACCCCCAGGTCAAGACACTCCCCCAGACCAACGCCCTCCACCCTAGCATTACACACCTCCCCAAACCCTCCCCACAAAACTACCCACCCGAGCCTGAGCCCAGCCCCACGACCTGAAGCCTCGAACCCTACCCCCAACACTCAAACCAAGACCACCTAAGCCCCCGGTCCCCTGACACCCAGACAAACCCCCGAGGCCTAGTCCAACCCACCCACAGATTGCACGAAGCCCCCAGCAGCAACCCTGCAGCTCAGGCTGGCTCGACGGGGAAGGGGACGGGCCACTGCAAGGAGAGGCGAACAAGCAGCGCTCCCCCCCCCTTGCGCCCTGCCCTCCCCCTGCCTAGGCCTCCCTGCTGCCCTCTCCTCCTCCACTCCTCCTGCCCCAACCCTCCCCTCTGCCCCTCCTAGGCTGCTTGGCTCCTCCACTCCTCCTGCCCTCCCCTCCGCTCCCTCCTAGGCTGCTTGGCAAACCACCCCCCGACGCCTCGGGCCACAGCTGGTCGAAGTGGGCAGCGTCCAGCTCCGGGTCCTTGCCCTTGAACCAGGTGGAGGGCACAGCGCCGCAGAGGCCCACCCGGATGTCCCTCCCCACCCGATGCCAGTCACGCTTGACGGCCGTGGTGAGGGTGGAGATGACCTCCTCCACGACCCGCCTCGCCACCTCATGTGGCTGCAGGGCTGTAGCGGCTCCTGAGCTGCGGAGGCGCCACACTGCGCCTATATAGGCTGCGCGCAGACGGAGCCACAACAGGTTGTCAGGGGGCTGGAAGGGGGGGGCCTCGCCGCGGGTGGGGCGCCCACTGAGGAGCAGCATGGCGTCGCCCGAGGGGGCCGGGTGCCTGTGAGGTGGCCGTACACGTCCAGCACCCACTCCCAGGCTGGGGCCACGGCGGTGCAGGTCAGGAAGGCGTGGGTGAGGATCTCCAAGTGCCCCGGCTGGCAGAAGCGGCAGGCGGACGAGCCCGGGGCAGCCGTACCCTTGAGGATGTAGACAAGGGATGTGGACAAGGGACAAGGCCCCCACCATGAGGTTGGCATGGAGAAACCGCCAGGCCACGATGACATGCTCCCGGCGGAGGGTGGGGTCTAGCAGCTCCTTCCACACCTTCGCACACGGCTGGCCCGCTGAACACCCACAGCCAGCTGGTCCACCGTGTCGGCCCGGGGGGCGGGCTGAGCAACTGGCCGCCTGCCCCCACGCCGCTGCTGGGCCTCCAGCTGCCGCTCAGCCTGCTCGGCCGCCCTCATCTGCGGCGAGGGAAGCGGGTGCGCCCTGACGGAGGTGTCCAGCCAACGAGGCGGCTGTCTGCCCTGCACCTCCTCGGAGAGCCGCTCCTCCGCTTCCCTGCCCTGCTGCTCCCGCTCTCCCGCTGCCCCCTGGCCTGCCACCACTGTGCTCCAGCTCCCGCAGGGCCCCATCAGCCACCGCTGTCACCTACGCTTCACCCGCTGCCCGGGGGGGGCGCACGCCCCACAGTGCAGGTCACAGGCCCCCACTAGGTGGGTTGAGGGGGTCGGCACTGACGCGCTGGAGCTGGTGGAGGCGCACCCTGGCATGCTTGACAGAGAAGTCCAGCAGGGTGGTGGTGCCCATGCCCCACACCTGAGGGTCCAGCAGCAGGTGAGCCCAAGGGCCCAAGAGCCACTCCTCCTTAGGCCAGGTGCCTGGCCCCTCCTCAGTGGGTCGGCAGCCTGCCCTCCCGCCCCGCCCCCTGCTCCCCTACGCCCTCCACCTCCTCCACGCCCCTTTTTTATTTTTTATGGAGGAGTATTACTCCCTGCGCCACGTGACTCTGGGCTGGTAGAGGGCGGAGGTGGGTGGCTCGCTCCTCCGGGGTCAGCTTGTAGCTGGGCTTGTTGTGCCGGGCCACCGCTGCTGGCTCCCAGGCCGCCCCCTCCTCCGCCCAGAAAGCCCCGAGGGGCCCTTGCCCTGTGGGGTCTAGGGGTGAGAGGCGGACGTTAAAGCCCACCCAGTGGGAGGGCTGGAGCATGAAGGTGCGCCGCATCACAAACCCCACCCCTGGCCCAACCCTCAGGCGCTCCCACTCCGGCTGTGGCGGCTGCAGGCGGTCTACCATGCCCTGCCAGGGCTCGGGGAGGCAAGCCCTGACCAGGTCCGCAGCCCAGCGGGCCTCCCCCTCCAGTTCGGGGCTGTGGAGGGCCTCCCTCACGTGGCGGACGTGGGTCCAACCCTGCTCAGTTGCTGCCTCCCTTGCTACTGGGTTCATGCGGACTTGCGCGTTGTACCACAGCGGCTCCGCCAGCACCGAGAAGAAGGACTGGCCAGCGGGGGGCACCGCACGGAACAGCTTGAGCTCAGCCAGGGCCGCCACGTGAGCTTGCAGCCGCGGGCTGATGCCTCGCGAGGGGGGGTCGGGGGGGTCGGTGATGACCCACGTGCTGAGGCCGTGGGAGGGGTCTGCCAGCAGGTGGTGGGTCAGAGGCTGCCAGGGACGAACCCGGGGCGACCAGAGCTGGGCCAACATCTTCGCCAGCATGGCCGTGCTAGTGACCCCCAGGTCGGGAAGCCCCACCCCTCCCTCCCCCCGGGGCATCACGCAGATGGCCTTGCTGGGGTAGAGGCGGCTGCTGTTGGGGCTGCGCTCCTGGGGCAGGTCTGAGGCTGCCACAAAGCGGTGGACAGCCGAGGCCATGGCTTGCGTCAGAGGAGCGGAGGGTTGCACGAAAGCCATTTGGTAGATGGACTTGGAGGCCAGGCACTGCTGTGCCACCTGCACCCGCCCCAGGAGGTTGAGGCCTTGGGGCCGCCAAGGGAGGAAAGGCTGCCATCATGGCCGACGCCGCCCCACCGTAGGCGGCCTCTCTGGTGGCAGCGTAGGAGGCCGCCCCGAGAGGGACCCCCAGGTCAAGACACTCCCCCAGACCAACGCCCTCCACCCTAGCATTACACACCTCCCCAAACCCTCCCCACAAAACTACCCACCCGAGCCTGAGCCCAGCCCCACGACCTGAAGCCTCGAACCCTACCCCCAACACTCAAACCAAGACCACCTAAGCCCCCGGTCCCCTGACACCCAGACAAACCCCCGAGGCCTAGTCCAACCCACCCACAGATTGCACGAAGCCCCCAGCAGCAACCCTGCAGCTCAGGCTGGCTCGACGGGGAAGGGGACGGGCCACTGCAAGGAGAGGCGAACAAGCAGCGCTCCCCCCCCCTTGCGCCCTGCCCTCCCCCTGCCTAGGCCTCCCTGCTGCCCTCTCCTCCTCCACTCCTCCTGCCCCAACCCTCCCCTCTGCCCCTCCTAGGCTGCTTGGCTCCTCCACTCCTCCTGCCCTCCCCTCCGCTCCCTCCTAGGCTGCTTGGCAAACCACCCCCCGACGCCTTGGGCCACAGCTGGTCGAAGTGGGCAGCGTCCAGCTCCGGGTCCTTGCCCTTGAACCAGGTGGAGGGCACAGCGCCGCAGAGGCCCACCCGGATGTCCCTCCCCACCCGATGCCAGTCACGCTTGACGGCCGTGGTGAGGGTGGAGATGACCTCCTCCACGACCCGCCTCGCCACCTCATGTGGCTGCAGGGCTGTAGCGGCTCCTGAGCTGCGGAGGCGCCACACTGCGCCTATATAGGCTGCGCGCAGACGGAGCCACAACAGGTTGTCAGGGGGCTGGAAGGGGGGGGCCTCGCCGCGGGTGGGGCGCCCACTGAGGAGCAGCATGGCGTCGCCCGAGGGGGCCGGGTGCCTGTGAGGTGGCCGTACACGTCCAGCACCCACTCCCAGGCTGGGGCCACGGCGGTGCAGGTCAGGATGGCGTGGGTGAGGATCTCCAAGTGCCCCGGCTGGCAGAAGCGGCAGGCGGACGAGCCCGGGGCAGCCGTACCCTTGAGGATGTAGACAAGGGATGTGGACAAGGGACAAGGCCCCCACCATGAGGTTGGCATGGAGAAACCGCCAGGCCACGATGACATGCTCCCGGCGGAGGGTGGGGTCTAGCAGCTCCTTCCACACCTTCGCACACGGCTGGCCCGCTGAACACCCACAGCCAGCTGGTCCACCGTGTCGGCCCGGGGGGCGGGCTGAGCAACTGGCCGCCTGCCCCCACGCCGCTGCTGGGCCTCCAGCTGCCGCTCAGCCTGCTCGGCCGCCCTCATCTGCGGCGAGGGAAGCGGGTGCGCCCTGACGGAGGTGTCCAGCCAACGAGGCGGCTGTCTGCCCTGCACCTCCTCGGAGAGCCGCTCCTCCGCTTCCCTGCCCTGCTGCTCCCGCTCTCCCGCTGCCCCCTGGCCTGCCACCACTGTGCTCCAGCTCCCGCAGGGCCCCATCAGCCACCGCTGTCACCTACGCTTCACCCGCTGCCCGGGGGGGGCGCACGCCCCACAGTGCAGGTCACAGGCCCCCACTAGGTGGGTTGAGGGGGTCGGCACTGACGCGCTGGAGCTGGTGGAGGCGCTCCCTGGCATGCTTGACAGAGAAGTCCAGCAGGGTGGTAAAAAAAATCAAAAGAGTTTTGCGGCCTTAACACGACGCTCCAGACTCCTACACCCGACCCATCGGAACCAGCACGAGAAAAGAGCCCAAGAGATATGTGGAGTGCGACGACCAATACCGCGGGCACCCTCGCCCTTATCAGCCACTGCATCAACCTCCGTGGTAAGCACAACACCACTAGACATATTCTCATTGTGGCCATCTTGCTGACAGCTCTGTTGCAGACAAATCGCAACAGCGCACCGACAGCTTCAATACAGCAGCTATGGCCTACAGATCATAGCATCGAGGCTAAGCAGAGCTGCTTGCTGCGGTTACGAAATGTCGAGGTAGATTCGTCTGCAGGATCGTGTAGAGCTCCCCAGCGCAAGTTGACGCACCCAACTCCGCTCCTTGTCTTGCTTCCTACGGGCAAACTGACGTACTCAGCCCCGGTCCCTGTCTTGCTGTCCTCGGGCAAACTGGTGTACCCAGCCCCGATTCTGGCCTTGCTTTCCTCGGGCAAACTGGTGTACCCAGCCCCGCCTCTTGTTCTGCTTTCCCCGGGCAAACTGGTGCACCCAGCCCCGCATCTCGATTGGCTCTCCTCGGGCAAACTGGAGTACCCAGCCCCGCTTCTTGTTCTGCTCTCGTCGGGCAAACTGGTGCACCCAGCCCCGATTCGGACCTTGCTTTCCTCGGACAAACTGGTGCACCCAGCCCCGATCTTAACTTGGCTTTCCCCTGGCAAACTGGTGTACTCACCCCGGTTCTATAAATTGCCGCCGCCAGATGCACCAACACCGCCTCATAATCTGCTCTCACCAAGAGGACAGTGGCACACACCCTTGCACCACCCGTCGTTCCTAGGTGAACAGCCGCATATAGCCCCGCCTCCCACTCTGACGAAAATCCACATCCTGCAACCATGCACCTGTCCTGTCCATGGCAGTGGAGACCCAAGACCCTGGCCCGGTGCTGACAAACACACCCCCACATGCCGTGCTGCCCCTGGTGCATCACACGCAGGGGAAGCAAGACTGAGGGCCATCCTTAACAACACGACGTACATCAACAAAACCATGCGAGGAGCCCTGCTGACTGGCACCCCGTATAGGGGCTCAACATCCACAGCGCAGCACAGCAGCCAGCGCAGGGTGGACGCCAGGTTTGCAGACATACCAGCCACAGCCCTGTCTGGCTGCACTGAGGGCCAGCTGGTAGAAGCAGCTCTCCTGGGGCACATCGTCAAGACTGTGCTAAACTGCCCAGGTGGCCAGCTGCCAAACCTTATGTACAGCACCAGCCCGGAAGCAACAGCCGTCAGAATCCAGCTCTGGCTAGAGGAGAAGAACATAGAAGGGGCCAGCACAGTCACCCACTGCCCTATGCGTCATTTCAGCCTAGGACAGACAGGGTACACCTGCCACCCCTACCAGTACAACGTCAAACTCCCCCCTGCTAGCATCAGCCGCTTCCTGGAGGCATATGAGACAGACCCCCCCCTTACAGACATCGCCACAGAGAAAGGGGTGGTGCAGGGCAGAATGCAGTGCACCTTGCTGGAAGAGCACCCTAGGAACAGCTCTCACACAATGAGGGTGCAAGCACACCTGCAGCTCCTGCCGGGTGCAGACTGCCTGGGCATTTGGCCACCTGAGCACATGCAGGGCGCTCATACACCGCAAGCCATCAGACAGGTCATGCACATCCTGGGCTGCGTCCTGGCTCTGTCAGATATGGGAGCCCCCCCCGGCAGCATGGAGGCCTGGCGAGCATACGCAGCGCGAGTGCCCCTTTCTAGCCTTAGGCTGATGCAAGCCCTCAGCGTCAACGCCGTCACCCAGGAAAGGGGCCAACAAGCAGGCGCATACACAGCGCACAGCACCACGCCAGCTCTAAGGGAGATGCTCACCGCCTGCCACAGCCTGGTGTTTGAGCTAGAGGGAATCCTCACCCTCCGGCTCAGTGCGGCGTCCCCCCCCCCGCTGCCCCCCCATTGCATCGCCATCGGCAAGCCCACAGGCGGTCCTGTCAGCCCATCAGAACTCTGTGACGTGCTATGGGCCCTGCACGATGCTCACCACCCCCCTGATGCGGTGGCTCCCTTGGTCAGTGCGCAGAGTGCTGAGGGGCAACGCTTGCGAGATATGCTGGCCCAGGGAGCCACCCTGCCTCTCTCCTTTGCCAACTTCGCTGGGGACATGCTGACCATGAAGCAACATGGATCCAGCAAGATGCTCCTGACTACCATCAAGGACCCCCTGACAGACCAGGCAAGCACTAGCACATACATTGCCACACCCTGTTCTAACATACAATACGCACAAGAAGTCGCAACCCTGAAAATGGCCCACACAATGGACACAAGCTTGCGACCGACTAGAACACATCAACACCATACATATGCTACACCCAAAACATTGTTTGCTTGTGCTATACAGGTGATTGCCAACGAGCATCCATTGGGCACGGTGGCCAGAGCTATCACAGCGTGCTGCACGCCAAATGGCCTGCCCCTCAGCAGCCACGGGGTCAGGGAGGCCCCCATCCTCTACCTCACGCCGGCCAGCAAGCAAGCCATGGTCAGCGCCCTGGCAGCCGCCCAGGACTTGGGAGGGGTAGTAGAGACGCAGCGGGGGCAAGTATGGATAGGAGTACCACGCAGCCTGGCAGGTGTCAGCGGCGGCATCAACCTCCCCATCTGGTTGAAGGAGGTGGGGACCCCCGTGGATGCGGCAGACCCGGCCACCCGAGCTAGGACTGCGAGCAGGAACACACGCTACACAGGCCTCCAGCATGTGCCGGACCAGGCGGCCCTCACCTTCAGGGCTATCGCAGCCGTCACAGACGGCATCACCATGCAACAGGTGGTGGGGGCCAACGCGGCCTATGAGCTACAGGGCAGGGCCACCACCTACCTGGTGGAGGCACGCGTCGTGGACCACAGCGATGCCAAATACACCCCAGCTGTGCTACGGGCCCTTACCCATGAGGGCAGCACACAGCCCACTCCCCAGCCGGCGGCAACCAGCAGGGGATGGGGAACCAGGGCTGTTGCAGTAGCGACTCAGCTCCAGGCCGCCCCGCCCCGCAACACCACCGCGACCACAGCCCCCATCCCACCCACCGGAGGCGCAGCGGCAAGGGCCCCTGGCAGGGGAGGGGCGGGAGGCCGGGGCCGGGGACCCAACTCCGTCCCAGACCCATCAGGCAGAGGCACCAGCAGGGGTCCCTCCCCCAACCTGGTGAGGGGCGCCTCGTCAGGGGCATGGGCTGGCAGAGGCACCAGCAGCAGAGCCAGCAGCGACAGCAGTATCGCGGCTTTTGACGAACTCGCCATCGAGGCGGGCTTCCTCTACACTGCACAGGTGACACACTGCACACAACCCGCAGAGCAGAACCACCAAGTGCGCAGCAAAGAGTACATGCACACACACTACGGAAGAACACACACGA
>JASKMD010000006.1:5664906-5756342 GCA_030144725.1 Haematococcus lacustris
GCCCCAGGAGCGCAGCCCCAACAGCAGCCGCCTCTACCCTAACAAGGCCATCTGCGTGATGCCCCGGGGGGAGGGAGGGGTGGGGCTTCCCGACCTGGGGGTCACCAGCACGGCCATGCTGGCGAAGATGCTGGCCCAGCTCTGGTCGCCCCGGGTTCGTCCCTGGCAGCCTCTGACTCACAGCCTGCTGGCAGACCCCTCCCACGGCCTCAGCACGTGGGTCATCACCGACCCCACCGCCCCCCCCTCGCGAGGCATCAGCCCGCGGCTGCAAGCTCACGTGACGGCCCTGGCTGAGCTCAAGCTGTTCCGTGCGGTGCCCCCCGCTAGCCAGTCCTTCTTCTCGGTGCTGGCGGAGCCGCTGTGGTACAACGCGCAAGTCCGCATGAACCCAGCAGCGAGGGAGGCAGCAGCTGAGCAGGGTTGGACCCACGTCCGCCACGTGAGGGAGGCCCTGCATAGCCCCCAGCTGGAGGGGGAGGCCCGATGGGCTGCCGACCTGGTCAGGGCTTGCCTCCCCGAGCCCTGGCAGGGCATGGTGGACCGCCTGCAGCCTCCTCAGCCGGAGTGGGAGTGCCTGAGGGTTGGGCCAGGGGTGGGGTTTGTGATGCGGCGCACCTTCATGCTCCAGCCCTCCCACTGGGTGGGCTTTAACGGCCGCCTCTAACCCCTAGACCCCACAGGGCAAGGGCCCCTCGGGGCTTTCTGGGCGGAGGAGGGGGCGGCCTGGGAGCCAGCTGCGGTGGCCCGACTCAACAAGCCCAGCTACAGGCTGACTCCGGAGGAGCGAGCCGCCCACCTCCGCCCTCTTCCCGCCCAGCATCACGTGGCGCAGGAGCAGGCTCAAGGGCAGGAGCAAGGAGGAGCCAGGGCGGTTGGCAGGGGCGGGGGGCGGGCAAGGGGGCGGGGAGGGGGCAGGGGGCGAGGGCGTGGAGGAGGTGGAGGGCGTAGGGGAGCAGGGGGCGGGGCGGGCGGGCAGGCTGCCGACCCAGCTGACGAGGGCCCTGGCACCTGGCCTAAGGAGGAGTGGCTCTTGGGCCCCTGGGCTCACCTGCAGCTGGACCCTCAGGTGTGGGGCATGGGCACCACCACCCTCCTGGACTTCTCTGTCAAGCATGCCAGGGTGCGCCTCCACCAGCTCCAGCGCGTCAGTGCCGACCCCCTCTACCCACCAGGTGGGGGCCTGTGGCCAGCGCTGTGGGGTGTGCGCCCCCTCCGGGCAGCGGGCGAACCGGAGGTGGCAGCGGTGGCTGATGGGGCCCTCAGGGAGCTGGAGCTCAAGTGGGAGGCCAGCGTGCAGCAGGTGGCAGGCCAGGGGGCAGCGGGGGAGCGGGAGCAGCAGGGCAGGGATGTGGAGGAGCGGCTCCCCGAGGAGGTGCAGGGCAGCCAACCGCCTCGTTGGCTTGACACCTCCGCCAGGGCGCACCAGCGACCCTTGCCGCAGATGAGGGCGGCCCAGCAGGCTGAGCGGCAGCTGGAGGCCCAGCAGCAGCGTGGGGGCAGGCAGCCAGTTGCTCAGCCCGCTCCCCGGGCCGACACCGCGGACCAGCTGGCTGTGGGTGTTCAGGCGGGCCAGCCGTGTGCGAAGGTGTGGAAGGAGCTGCTAGACCCCACCCTCCGTCGGGAGCATGTCATCGTGGCCTGGCGGGTGCTTCACGCCAGCCTCATGGTGGGGGCCTTGTGGGGTCACATCCTCAAGGGTGCGGCTGCCCCGGGCTCTTCCGCCTGCCGCTTCTGCCAGCCGGGGCACTTGGAGACCCTCACCCACGCCTTCCTGACCTGCCCCGCCGTGGTCCCAGCCTGGGAGTGGGTGCTGGACGTGTACGGCAGCCTCACAGGCACCCGCCCCCCCTCAGGCGACGCCATGCTGCTCCTCAGTGCGCGCCCCACCCGCGGCGAGGCCCCCCCCTTTCAGCCCTCTGACAACCTGCTGTGGCTGCGGCTGCGCGTTGCCTACCTGGGCGCAGTGTGGCGCCTCCGCAGCTCAGGAGCCGCTACAGCCCTGCAGCCACAACAGGTGGCGAGGCGGGTCGTGGAGGAGGTCATCTCCACCCTCACCACGGCCGTCAAGCGGGACTGGCATCGGGTGGGGAGGGACATCCGCGTGGGCCTCTGCGGCGCTGTGCCCTCCACTTGGTTCAAGGGAAAGGACCCGGAGCTGGACGCTGCCCACTTCGACCAGCTGTGGCCCGAGGCGTCGGGGGGCTGGTTTGCCAAGCAGCCCAGGAGGGAGCGGAGGGGAGGGCAGGAGGGGGCAGAGGGGAGGGTTGGGGCAGGAGGAGTGGAGGAGGAGAGGGCAGCAGGGAGGCCTAGGCATGGGGAGGGCAGGGCGCAGGGGGGGGGAGAGCTAGTGGTTCGCCTCTCCTTGCAGTGGCCCGTCCCCTTCCCCGTAGAGCCAGCCTGAGCTTCAGGGTTGCTGGTGAAGGCTTAGGGCGTTCGGTGGGCGGGGTGGGCTAGGCTTCGGGGGGCTGTCTGGGTGTCAGGGGACCGGGGGCTTAGGTGGTCTTGGTTTGAGTGTTGGGGGTAGGGTTCGAGGCTTCAGGTCGTGGGGCTGGGCTCAGGCTCGTGTGGGTAGTTTTGTGGGGAGGGTTTGGGGAGGTGTGTAGAGCTCGGGTGGAGGGCGTTGGTGTGGGGGAGTGTCTTGACGTTGTCCAAGGGAGGGGGTTGCTTGGGTTGTGTGGACCTTTGCTTGGGGTGTGTGGACTGCTGTGTTTGGGTGGGGTGCTTGGGGATCGTGTATGTGGGAACCTTGTTTGTCTTCTCTTTTCTTCTTTTCTTTAGATTCTCTCTCTCTTGTAATGCTCCTCTCTAAATGAAAAACAAAATAGGGGCAGGCGGGCGAGCAGGGGCTAGGGGGTTGGCTGGGGGAAGGTGGCGGGCAAGGGCAGCAGCAGGGCGGGCGGCAGCAGGGTGAGGAGCAGGAGCCGGATGTGGTCATCCCAGCTGTCCGAGTGGGGGTGACAGTGCGCCACCTGGGGGTCCCTCTCGGGGCGGCCTCCTACGCTGCCACCAGCGAGGCCGCCTTCGGTGGGGCGGCGGCGGCCATGATGGCAGCCTCCCTCCCTTGGCGGCCCCAAGGCCTCAACCTCCTGGGGCGGGTGCAGGTGGCACAGCAGTGCCCGGCCTCCAAGTCCATCTACCAAATGGCTTTCGTGTAACCCTCCGCTCCTCCGGCGCAAGCCATGGCCTCGGCTGTCAATCGCTTTGTGGCAGCCTCAGACCTGCCCCAGGAGCGCAGCCCCAACAGCAGCCGCCTCTACCCCAGCAAGGCCATCTGCGTGATGCCCCGGGGGGAGGGAGGGGTGGGGCACCAGCACGGCCATGCTGGCGAAGATGTTGGCCCAGCTCTGGTCGCCCCGGGTTCGTCCCTGGCAGCCTCTGACCCACCACCTGCTGGCAGACCCCTCCCACGGCCTCAGCACGTGGGTCATCACCGACCCCACCGCCCCCCCCTCGCGAGGCATTAGCCCGCGGCTGCAAGCTCACGTGACGGCCCTGGCTGAGCTCAAGCTGTTCCGTGCGGTGCCCCCCGCTAGCCAGTCCTTCTTCTCGGTGCTGGCGGAGCCGCTGTGGTACAACGCGCAAGTCCGCATGAACCCAGCAGCGAGGGAGGCAGCAGCTGAGCAGGGTTGGACCCACGTCCGCCACGTGAGGGAGGCCCTGCATAGCCCCCAGCTGGAGGGGGAGGCCCGATGGGCTGCCGACCTGGTCAGGGCTTGCCTCCCCGAGCCCTGGCAGGGCATGGTGGACCGCCTGCAGCCTCCTCAGCCGGAGTGGGAGTGCCTGAGGGTTGGGCCGGGGGTGGGGTTTGTGATGCGGCGCACCTTCATGCTCCAGCCCTCCCACTGGGTGGGCTTTAACGGCCGCCTCTAACCCCTAGACCCCACAGGGCAAGGGCCCCTCGGGGCTTTCTGAGCGGAGGAGGGGGCGGCCTGGGAGCCAGCTGCGGTGGCCCGACTCAACAAGCCCAGCTACAGGCTGACTCCGGAGGAGCGAGCCGCCCACCTCCGCTCTCTTCCCGCCCAGCATCACGTGGCGCAGGAGCAGGCTCAAGGGCAGGAGCAAGGAGGAGCCAGGGCGGCTGGCAGGGGCGGGGGGCGGGCAAGGGGGCGGGGAGGGGGCAGGGGGCGAGGGCGTGGAGGAGGTGGAGGGCGTAGGGGAGCAGGGGGCGGGGCGGGCGGGCAGGCTGCCGACCCAGCTGACGAGGGCCCTGGCACCTGGCCTAAGGAGGAGTGGCTCTTGGGCCCCTGGGCTCACCTGCAGCTGGACCCTCAGGTGTGGGGCATGGGCACCACCACCCTCCTGGACTTCTCTGTCAAGCATGCCAGGGTACGCCTCCACCAGCTCCAGCGCGTCAGTGCCGACCCCCTCTACCCACCAGGTGGGGGCCTGTGGCCAGAGCTGTGGGGTGTGCGCCCCCCCCGGGCAGCGGGCGAACCGGAGGTGGCAGCGGTGGCTGATGGGGCCCTCAGGGAGCTGGAGCTCAAGTGGGAGGCCAGCGTGCAGCAGGTGGCAGGCCAGGGGGCAGCGGGGGAGCGGGAGCAGCAGGGCAGGGATGTGGAGGAGCGGCTCCCCGAGGAGGTGCAGGGCAGCCAACCGCCTCGTTGGCTTGACACCTCCGCCAGGGCGCACCAGCGACCCTCGCCGCAGATGAGGGCGGCCCAGCAGGCTGAGCGGCAGCTGGAGGCCCAGCAGCAGCGTGGGGGCAGGCAGCCAGTTGCTCAGCCCGCTCCCCGGGCCGACACCGCGGACCAGCTGGCTGTGGGTGTTCAGGCGGGCCAGCCGTGTGCGAAGGTGTGGAAGGAGCTGCTAGACCCCACCCTCCGTCGGGAGCATGTCATCGTGGCCTGGCGGGTGCTTCACGCCAGCCTCATGGTGGGGGCCTTGTGGGGTCACATCCTCAAGGGTGCGGCTGCCCCGGGCTCTTCCGCCTGCCGCTTCTGCCAGCCGGGGCACTTGGAGACCCTCACCCACGCCTTCCTGACCTGCCCCGCCGTGGTCCCAGCCTGGGAGTGGGTGCTGGACGTGTACGGCAGCCTCACAGGCACCCGCCCCCCCTCAGGCGACGCCATGCTGCTCCTCAGTGGGCGCCCCACCCGCGGCGAGGCCCCCCCCTTTCAGCCCTCTGACAGCCTGCTGTGGTTGCGGCTGCGCGTTACCTACCTGGGCGCAGTGTGGCGCCTCCGCAGCTCAGGAGCCGCTACAGCCCTGCAGCCACAACAGGTGGCGAGGCGGGTCGTGGAGGAGGTCATCTCCACCCTCACCACGGCCGTCAAGCGGGACTGGCATCGGGTGGGGAGGGACATCCGCGTGGGCCTCTGCGGCGCTGTGCCCTCCACTTGGTTCAAGGGAAAGGACCCGGAGCTGGACGCTGCCCACTTCGACCAGCTGTGGCCCGAGGCGTCGGGGGGCTGGTTTGCCAAGCAGCCCAGGAGGGAGCGGAGGGGAGGGCAGGAGGGGGCAGAGGGGAGGGTTGGGGCAGGAGGAGTGGAGGAGGAGAGGGCAGCAGGGAGGCCTAGGCATGGGGAGGGCAGGGCGAAGGGGGGGGGAGAGCTAGTGGTTCGCCTCTCCTTGCAGTGGCCCGTCCCCTTCCCCGTCGAGCCAGCCTGAGCTTCAGGGTTGCTGGTGAAGGCTTAGGGCGTTCGGTGGGCGGGGTGGGCTAGGCTTCGGGGGGCTGTCTGGGTGTCAGGGGACCGGGGGCTTAGGTGGTCTTGGTATCAGCGTTGGGGGTAGGGTTCTAGGTTTCAGGTCGAGGGGCGGAACTTAGGCTCGGGTGGGTAGTTTTGTGGGGAGGGTATGGGGAGGGTCTGGGGAGGTGAGCTAGGATGGAGGGCGTTGGTGTGGGGGAGTGTTTTGTAGTAGTCTTCTCTTTTCATCTTTTCTTTAGTGTCACTCTCTCTCTTGTAATGCTCCTCCATCAAAAAAAAAAAAAGGGCGCAAGGGGGGGGGAGCGCTGCTTGTTCGCCTCTCCTTGCAGTGGCCCGTCCCCTTCCCCGTCGAGCCAGCCTGAGCTGCAGGGTTGCTGCTGGGGGCTTCGTGCAATCTGTGGGTGGGTTGGACTAGGCCTCGGGGGTTTGTCTGGGTGTCAGGGGACCGGGGGCTTAGGTGGTCTTGGTTTGAGTGTTGGGGGTAGGGTTCGAGGCTTCAGGTCGTGGGGCTGGGCTCAGGCTCGTGTGGGTAGTTTTGTGGGGAGGGTTTGGGGAGGTGTGTAGAGCTCGGGTGGAGGGCGTTGGTGTGGGGGAGTGTCTTGACGTTGTCCAAGGGAGGGGGTTGCTTGGGTTGTGTGGACCTTTGCTTGGGGTGTGTGGACTGCTGTGTTTGGCTGGGGTGCTTGGGGATCGTGAAGAAGAAGAAGAAGAAGACTACTCCGGTATTCACCGGCGTGCATTAAGGGAGGAGCTACCGCCTGTGGCGCGGCCTGCTCCCACCAATCGAGCCGAGGAAGAGACCCCCCTACCCTCCCTCCCTCTTAGTAGCCCTGAGTCTGTAGCTTGTCTTTGCAATGGAGTGGGCTGTCTCCACCGCGTGCCTTGTTAACTTGTGTAATAGTTTAGTAGTGTTATCTTGTGAGACCCCCAAGGCCAGGAGGTGTTGCCGTGTGTGTGCTTCATACGTTATGCCACCGATGCCCAGGAGGATAGGTCTGATCTCCACCATGTGGCCTTCCTTGCGTATGGTTTGAGCTAGATTGGTGTGTTGGTTGAGTGCCTTGTCTAATTGATCCGTCCACCTTGAGTCCGAGCAGTATTTAATTTCTATAATCGTGACCCGTTTGGTGGCTGTGCCACGTTTGCCCGTCTTCGTTGGTGGCATTACCATGAGAATGTCTGGTCTGGTGGTGTTTTTGGTTGCTGTTGTCTTCAGTCCGAGTGCTCGTAGTGTTGTGTGTAGTGTGTCGTTAGGGAGGTCGAGGTCTTCTTTTGCGCCCTTCTCCCAGCTGCCGGTGTCCGCGAAGCTGATGTACCCGCCTAGGGTACCCTTGCTTATGGCCTTAGCGATGAGGCGGCCAGCCCCGTTATGCCTTTCTTGCACCATCGGTAGTGTCTCGCTGCAGCCCGAGAGGAGGTGAGTGGCACTGTCGGCTTCCCCGCAGAGTGGGCACCGGTCGTCGGTCGCCCGTTTCCAACGCATGGCCAGCTTTTGGTTATAGAGCCCGCCGGTACGGTAGAGAAGGGCAGTTCGTTGCGCGGGTGTGGAGATGTTCGTGTCGGCCATCACCCTTTCGCCAGCTCCTTTCGCCGCGGCTTTGGTGATCTCCTGGGACATCTGGTAGTAAATACTGTCCTGATTGGCGAGACCGAGGCCGTGTTTGCGGTGCATGTGTGCTCGCACGCTTTGGCGGCAATCCGGCAGTGGGGCGGGGGTTTCGCCGTCGGCTTCGTTGTTGAGCCAGGTGTTGGTCTCTTTCCGTGTGGTAGGGCGGTAGGCCGGGGTGTTGGCAAGCTCTGGGTGTACGGCCGCGTGCTTGGCGAGGGCATCGGCGCCTTCGTTGCCGATAACTCCCGAGTGGGCCCGTACTTTGTAGAAGTGGATCGTGACGGGGCTATCGATGATGAGGGTGGCGATAGCGGTCAGGATGTCATTATGCCTGTGTGTGATGAGCGACATCGGGTTAGCGAGGGCTCGGCGTATCTGGTAGATAGAGCAGAGGCTGTCGGTGGCGATGCGTGTGGCCCCTGCTTTGAGTGCCGCGTGTATCGCCGTGAGTTCCGCCTTGTTGATGGTATTGCTTTCAGGGTCGTCCAAGGCGACGGTGATGAGGACGTTGGTCTCCGGGATATAGACCCCCGCCCCGACGCTCGCTGGGGCTGTCCCCGAGGTCTTAATGCAGCTGCCGTCCGTGTACGCGATCGTGGCCCATTCGGTGATGGCCATCCGTGGCTGCGTCGTGGAGTGTTCCGTGAGCTGGTTGTGGCTGCGTTGGTGCCCCGAGGTGGGGAGGTCCCTGTCCGACGGCAGGCGCATGTGTTGTTTGTGGCCGCTGGGGGGTGTGGCCGGCTGGCTTTGATTCGTTGGTCTGTTGTGGATTGGGTGTGTGTCTCGTTGAGGGTGGAGGGCAATGGCAGTGCTAGCCAGCCATCCTTGGGGGTTGCCTTTGGTGACGAGTTGTTGCCCTGCTGCATTCCAGATGACGTAGATGTGGAGGTTGGCGTGCTTGCCTGGCTTGGAGCAGGTGGGCTTGGTGGGGGGTATGCTGGCCAGGTGCTGGCAGTATTCTGGGTAGCGTCTTAGGGTGTCTATGTGTTTGGGGTAGGAGATGCCCTTTTTCCCAGGGATCAGCATGATGGTGGCCATAGCCTCCTCCTGGGTAGCTGAGTGTATAGCATGGTTGACACATTTGAGTGCCACCGCATCGTCTGCCGGTACGTTCCATGTGGATAGCCCAGTGTGGCGTACCAGTAGGCAGTTGTGGTGTGCACCAAAGGCCGTGTCATTGGTGTCAGGGCTCCAGTAGGTAGTGGTTTCCGGTCTAACTGTGAGTGGATCAGCCCACCTTTGGACGGTACTTGGAAAGCTGCGTGTGGTGTGTAGAGTGGCAAGGGCTTTGTCTTGTGCCGCTCTCATGGGGTGGTGGTTGCTCTGTGTGTCATGTCTCCTAAGGAGGGCCACCAACTCTGTGGCTAGGTTGCGTGTGTGTTGTGGTGTGTGTTGTAACCAAGCGTGTAGGTGTTGGTGTTGTTGTTTAGTCAGAAGACCTACTGTGCGACCCGACTCGTCGTGAGCCGTTACATGTTGCACTAGGTCGTGCTTGGGCATGTTGGGCTCCCCCGTGTTGAAGCTCATCGCGGGAGTGGTCATGTGGGGGTGTAGTTGCAGAAAGGTTTCGCATTTGCCCGTTCCAACGATGTCCGTCTGCGGGTTGATGGGGTACGTGTGGAAGGTGGCCTTCGAGTGCAGGTTGGTGCACCGGGGCAGCCAGGTGTGCGGGTCCGGTAATCCTTGCCGGGTGTGGTCCGGCAGGTTCGCGTCAGGCCTCGCATGTCTTCCCTCTTGTATCGTCCTGTTTTCCTCGTCGTAGATGTTGCGCTTTGCCATGTAGTCCAGGTGTGCCGTGATGAGCGGCGCCGGTTCGAGAGTGGGGTGCCAGTGTACTCGTATGAGGTCCGAGTGCGCTGACTGACGCATGGTCGTCTTGAAGTCATTGCTGCCAAACTTGCATATGGGGCACAACCAGTAGCCTGGTTCCTTGTGTCCTGACAGGAGGGTTTGCTCGAGGCAGGCTGGGTGGTAGGCCCTCTTGCAGTTGTGGCACGTGGGGCAGTCGCCTCTTGGTAGCCAGCACAGCTCACAAGTGCATACATCTTTAGCCTCTTCCCTACTGATGGTCTCTATGTGTGTGGGTGTATAGCCTTCTTTTGCACATAGGTGTAATGCCCATCGTTCTATGACTGTAGGTTTCCAGTGCACCTTGTAGTAGCTTTCCTTATTGATGCCGTCCCATTGCCAACCGTCTATGTTGGTGATGACCTCCTGGTGGTCGTACATGGCCCCTAGTATGTGCCCTAGGTCCGTGAGCTTGCACCGGCAGGCTTTGTCCACCTTCCAGCTTGAGAGCCCCGGGAGGTCAAGGCCTGGTATGCGCACGATGTCGGCCGGGATTGTGTGGACATGTCTGCCATCCTTGTTCCGCTTTGTGCCCGCCTTGGGCCGGGTGGGCTCCGTTGGGTTCGGGGGTGTTGCTCGTTGCTCTCTTTGCAGCAGCCGTGAGCTCGACCTAATGGCCCCGTGGGCTACGGGCGCCGCTGCTGCCCGCACCGTCGTGTCTGGTTGCGTGGCGTGCTTGACCGCATACGCTTTCATATCCATATAGAGGGTTCTGGTGTCTGGCACTGCGGGTGTGGGCGCAAGTTCCGTGAGACCCGCGGCCCAGGGTGTGATTTTGCGTTGGTCGGGCGGTAGGGTGAGTGATGTGTTGCGGCTGTCCCGGATGGTGCGCGTTGCGGTCGCGTCAGGGCATGAGGGCTGGGCCGCCATGGCCGCAAGTTTGTTGAGGGCGATAATGTGTTTCTGCTTGACCTTTTTCCCGTATTTCGATGTGAGCATGCTACCCGTGATGATGTGTGTGTTGCCCTCGCAGCTGAGCTCAGATGCGTGGGTAATGCCTAGGCTTTTGAGGCAGGTGATGCTGGCGCTGACCACATCGTGTGCATGAGAACTGTTGGCTTGCGTGATGAGGCGGCCGAGTGTGTGGCATTCCTCGGGGTAGAGGGGTAGTCCCCCTTCCGTGGCTGATAGCCCGGCTAGTGAGGTATAGACTAGTTGCCGTGCCCTGAGGGTATGTTGGAAGAGGGTGAGCATGCGGTGTCCTTGAGTGTTGGCCTGGGTATTGAGCCATGTGATTTGTTTGTGTAACATGCTCCTTGAGATGTGAGCGTGCGTCACATCTGTGGACTGGAGGCTTTGTGTGAGGGCTGTTGTGTTGCGAGCGTGGTATTCCTGGGCTGTGGAGCTGATGCCCATGCCTAGTTTCCCGGCGTCTTCTCTGACGATGGCGTTGGGCGTTCCCAGGGGGCACTCCTACAAATTAGTCCCTGCGTTTTTCCCTGCGCTTTTGTCAACCTTGTCCAAATGGGCTGAAATTTGGCCAGCTGGTAGGTTGTGATGTAAGGAATCCATCCCAAAAGAAATCGAGTCAAAAAAATCAAAGACAGAGGCTCGGCGGCCCGTGGCGTTCACGCAGGGACGAATGCAGGGATTGAAGGGGGGGCGCAGGGACGAGTGCAGGGATGGAAGGGGGGGTGCAGGGATGGACGCAGGGATGACGTGGGGGTGCAGGGACGAATGCAGGGATGGAGGGGGGGGTGCAGGGACGAGTGCAGGGATGACTTGGTAGCGCAGGGACAAACGCAGGGATGAGTGCAGGGATGGATGCAGGGATGACGGGCGCAGGGACGAGTGCAGGGATTAGTGCAGGGACGAGTGCAGGGATGACGGACGCAGGGACGAGTGCAGGGATGAGCGCAGGGACGAATGCAGGGACGGGTGCAGGGACGAGTGCAGGGATGGCGGGCGCAGGGACGAGTGCAGGGACGAGCGCAGGGACGAGTGCAGGGATTACGGACGCAGGGACGAGCGCAGGGATCAGTGCAGGGACGAGTGCAGGGATTAGCGCAGGGACGAGTGCAGGGATGACGGGCGCAGGGACGAGTGCAGGGGTAAACGCAGGGACGAGCGCAGGGATTACGGACGCAGGGACGAGTGCAGGGTCGATCGCAGGGATGAGTGCAGGGACGAGCGCAGGGACGAATGCAGGGATGGCGGGCGCAGGGACGAGTGCAGGGACGAGCGCAGGGACGAATGCAGGGATGGCGGGCGCAGGGACGAGTGCAGGGATCAGTGCAGGGACGAGTGCAGGGATGGCGGGCGCAGGGACGAGTGCAGGGATGAAGGGCGCAGGGACGATTGCAGGGACCTTGCATCACATGTCACCTCTGTATCCCTAACACTTGCATACTCTGTGTAACACAACCATTTCAATCATGATCGTGAAGTCTCACATGTAGTCCATGTCAAACCTCTCGACCTCTCTTACTGCTCCCACCCCTGCTACCACCACGGGGCGGCTTTCGCTTGGTCTTGTCATCCTTGCCAGGCTCAGCCTCCTGATCTTGTGGCTTTGCCGGTGGCCAGCTTACGCCTGCTGCCTCATACCACTGCTGCTCCAACTGCTTCAAACCTGTCTCTGAGAAGGCTGGGTCTTCTAGCCAATTTGGCTTCCACATGGCGATCTCTTCTTTTTGAGCTGGGGGCTTGTATGGGACCTTAGGCACGTGCTTGCCACCTGCTGCTTCCCCCTGCCATGCCGGCACCTTGAGGGTGCTGCCGGTCCTGGGCTCTGTGGTGGGCTGGCACAGGCTGTCAAAATGGTGGCCAAACTCAGCAACGTAGCAGGTGGTGTCCGACACAAAGCCAGTGGAGGCATAGAAATGCACCCGCACTGAACCTGTCCCCACCCTGCCCTCATCACCAGCATGGATTGTGTACCCACGCATCCCCAGCACCTGACCTGGCTCCAAGGTCACCCGCACCACTTCCTGGGCTGTCATCTTCTGCTGCAGGTACTCCTCAAGAGCAGCCAGGCAATCAGGGCTCTCGCCCGGACCGTTCCAGAAATGCTCCACCACCTGGACCCACTTGTGGCTGCGGGGGATGAGGAGGATGCTGACCCGCTGCATGGCCATGATGAGCACCATGCCATCACGCCCTGGAATGAAACGCCATTGGATGGGGGGCGGCTTCTGCTTAGGGGATGGCTGCCGGCTGGGGGATTGCTGCCGGCTTGGGGATTGCTGCCGCCTGGGGGATGGCTGCCGCTTGGGGGATGGCTGCTGGCTGGTACCTGCACCTGCACCTGCTGCCGGGCTGCTGCATGCTGCTGAGGAGGGGGCTTCTGGCTGGGGTGTGGCTGTCAAGGGGGTTTGGGGTGGGAACTGGGCTGCTTGTCTAGCCTCCTCCTCATCTGACCACATAGGCCTCACATCCACATGCAGTGCCTGAGCTGGCACCAAGCCGGTAGCCACTTTGGGTTTGCCGTCGACCAGCATCTTGTACGGGTCGTTGCACAGGATGGTGCCACCACGGAGGGGGGAGGAGACCAGCTGATTGGCCCTGGCCTGCAGGCGCTTCAAGCACGCCTGAGCCCACATCTTGGCAGCCAGGTGGCGTGCCTTGATGGTGTCATCCAGGTCCTGGAACGTCTTCACCGCTTCCTCGGTCAGCATCCCTGCCATGGACACCTCGTCAGCCAGGCTGCCATCATGCTGAGGGCTGGTAAAGAGCAGCTGTTTGCGCTGCCCTGTTCCGTACTCAGTCACCACCTCCTGTAAGCAAGCAACACACCAGAAGCATGTGCCTTGTTAACATGGTGTATGTGCGCATGCCAATGATGTGACATGTAAGTATTTGGGACTTAGTTATAGTCTTGTTAGGCAATAGTTAAGGATAGGGATAGGGATAGGGATAGGGATAGGGATAGGGATAGGGATAGGGATAGGGATAGGGATAGGGATAGGGATAGGGATAGGGATAGGGATAGGGATAGGGATAGGGTTAGGTTAGGGATAGGGATAGGGATAGGGATAGGGTTAGGGTTAGGTTAAGGTTAGGGATAGGGTTAGGTTAGGATTAGGGATAGGGTTAGGGTTAGGGTTAGGTTAGGGTTAGGGTTAGGGATAGGGTTAGGTTAGGGATAGGGATAGGGTTAGGTTAGGGTTAGGGATAGGGCTAGGTTAGGTTTAAAGTTAGGGCTAGGTTAGTTTTAGGGATGGGGTTAGGTTAGGGATAGGGTTAAACTGAAGGTCTCAAAATCAGCACCTGAGCCTAGCCGGGCTGTTTAGCTAGCATCTGAGGCTGCTGTACTCACCGTCGTGCCCTTCACCTCTCCTGGCACAATCTGCAGTGTTCCATCGGGGTTGAGAGCGCTCTCCTTGAAGATGATGCGAGCGTAGTGCATGGCCAGCGTCAACAGGGCCCAGATCTCCTTGGTAATTGGCATGATGCCATCTCCAACCACCGTCACTGCATAGCCCTCCTCCTCGACCTCAGCCTTGAACTCCTCCTCCTCTCCAAGCTGGAACACCCTGCAGATATGGTCCCTGAAGCGAGGGTTCTTCCATGACAGCAGGTTGACCTTGCCCTTCTTCTGAGGTGGCTCTTCACCCTGCATAAAATTCACAAGGTCAATGATGGTGACGTTAGCTCTACACAACTCGCATGTAGGGTGTGCAAGGCATAGATGACTTGCAGGCAATTTAGTCATGGAAGTTTAAACATGATGCCTGTTATGCAATGTAAGTATATGACATGGTGGCATGTTGCTTTGGCTCCACTGTCAAACCTGGTCGGCCGCCGCCTTGTCCTGCTGTTTGTGCATCTTCAGGTCAAACAGTCCCTCCATCATGGCCTCCATCCTCTCTATCGTGGCCTGCAGGGCGTCTAGCTTACGCAGCTTGGACTGCATGGCGTCCAGCTGATGTTGCTTGGGGAGCATAGCCTCCAGCTTGGCCATACGCTCCTCAAGGGCCTAAATTCACGACATGGGTTACTGTCATTGTATATGTTCTACTTATCATCAACATAGTATGTTGCCCCACATGCTGTGATGACTCACAGCTTGGCTTCTCGAGTCTCTCTCTGCTGCCGTCCTCTTCTTCTCTCCTCCCACTTGACTGGTCCCCTTCAATCACACATCAATGCACATTCTTGGTCTATGTTTGAGCTGATGATGATTAGCATGCTCCTTGCACCATCCTTCACAATTAGCTAGATGTACCACCCATCATGAACGTCATTATCTTATGTATATCACATAAGGACATCATGCAATCACGCACAATTACATGCACAAGCATGCGGATTAGCTCATCAGGCTTTAATGAGTAGGTGTCCATTATCCATGGTTATGCAGAAGTGTGCGGTTTCCCATACACATACTTAGACCCACCTCTTCATCACTGTCACCGATAGTCAGGTCCAAGGGTCCCTGCTGTGATGCTGGCGCGCTCGGCTGTGCCTCCTCACCTCCCTCAGCCACCCGGCCTGCCTGCAGTTATACATGAATGCAGGCCATTGTTCAGTGTCATGCGCTGACCTGCGTGTTAGGTGGAGACACGGTGCTTGAAGCCTTATGCATGCATGATGCGCACGATGAGCATGGTGTGCATGATGCATGCGGTAAGTTAGGGGCGAACGCCATAACCCCTCATATCTCCGCATATCTGTTAGACAACACCTTGTTCTCCTCTGCAGCGGCGACCTTCCATTCATCACTAACGTTAACCTACGATCATCATTCACAAATGATGTTTCCTGCATGTGCATGTTGTGTTGCAATCATGAAACTGCTAGCTATGGGCCCTATACTCACAATATCAGGCCACCCCTCACGACGCTGCACCGCGTCCTTCCAACACATGCGCCTCCCAATCATGCCCTTCTCAGAGTTGTTGTTAAAGTCAATCTTGGTAATGAAGTGACTGCAGCGCATGCCAAAGGTTAGGCCACCTTACAAGCCATGTGATGTATATGCCAGGCAGTGCCATTGCATGGTATATTCTTTCACACCTTGTAAGCGCGGACTCACCTCGTGTGATGCTGGGTTATGTAGTCAATGTGCACCAGCATGCGGTCGCCACAACTCCAACCATCTCCCTGTGGTGGGCAAGCACCTCTCAGCGACTGCCACTTCCCATCCCTGACATTCTTCTTGAGGAAAGACTCCAGCTTCTTCCACAGGGTAAATGGAATGGTTCCGGGCTGCATGCAATCAGAAGAACGTGGCACTGATCACATCCACAACACTGCAAAACCCCTTCGTGTTGAACTCACCGCAATGGGGTCATAGTACACGACCTTCAGCATATCCACGTAGATAGCTGCCACTGTCCAATGGTTGTCGTTGGGGTTGAAGGGGATGAGGATCACGCTTGCTTCTCTTAGCTGGGACATGCCCAACTTCTTCAGAATCTTGCTCCTCTCTTTGTATTGGTCCATCGCCCTGTCCGCCGCCTTGTCATTGTCCCGGATTCCCTTTCCCACATGGCTCTGGAGGATCAAGAACTTTCGCTCTTCCTTGTTGAAGCGAACAGCCTGTAATGACATACCACCATGCATGGTACCTGTCATCCTCTGTTCAATCATCGTGCACACACTCTTCTTCCTTGCTACTAACACGTCAATCTATGGTGTACACTCCACTCACTTGGATCAACTCCATGGCCACGTCTAGTGCATTGCCGTTGATACTGTTCGGCTCATATGTAGTTGGGTCAAAGAACCTTGTGTCTTGGACATGGTATGGGTTCACGCCCTGCAATAGCATCCAAACAGTCAGGATCAATACAAGTGTACGTGCTTGTGTAATTTCTGTGAATTCCAACCCCATGCTCCATGCTCTCATGCTCCTACCTTCACCAGCTTTCTTGCCCCTGCGCTAGGCGTTGCACCGCCCTTGGGGGCACCTGCAATCATACCAATTTCATCCACATGATCAGCAAGCGTGAGAGACTACGCAGGCCTAAGCCATCATGCTTCTAAAACAAACATGCAGTGACTTTCCTATACTATACCTGGGTTGGACTGAAGGGCAGCCGGGGTAAGGGTTGGGTGGGCTGGGGGGCAGGCGGTGGCAAGGGGAGTGACGGATGATGAGGGTGGGCGGTTGGATGAGGTCTTGGCCGAGGAGGGGGCTGTGGAAGGCACTGTGGAAGGGGCTGGGGCAGGGGCTGGGGTTGGAGCACAGGCAGGCCGGCCAGGCGCAGTCGTAGTAGCTGGGGCCATGCGAGGGGTGGGGGTGCGAGTGGGCGCCACCGTCTTGGATTGGGTAGGGGCTGATGGGGCTGGGGTGCAGGTGGGGGCAAGGGGGGTCACGCGTGGTGTGGCTGGGCGGTGGGATGAGGTCTTTGACAGGGAAAGGGTCGGGGGAGGGGCCTTGGGAGGGGCTGGGGTAGGAGCAGAGGCAGGCAGGCTAGGGGCAGGCGTAGCTGATGGGGCCATGCGAGGGGGGAGGGTGGGAGTGGGCGCCACCGCCTTGGATGCAGCTGCCGATGACCCTGTGAGCACGATGCAAGCAAAATTTGTGTGATGCATGTCGGGTGGCATGCTAGTACGAGATGGGCATGCAGCACACAATGACATATACCTAGCAAAGCGTCACTCACACAAATTAGCAGCGTCACCTGCGCAGTTACCATGGTCACCTTCGCAGCTGGCAATGGCAACTGCTCAGTTGCCACCTGCCACCTGCTCAGTTGCCATTTGGCAACTGCTCAGTTGCACTCTGCAACCTGCTCAGTTGCCACATGCAACTGTTCAGTTGCACTCTGCCACCTGCTCAGTTGTTACATGCAACTGCTCAGTTGCACTCTGCCACCTGCTCAGTTGCCACATGCAGCTGCTCAGTTGCACTCTGCAACCTGCTCAGTTGCCACATGCAGCTGCTCAGTTGCCACCTGCAACCTGCTCAGTTGCCATTTGGCAACTGCTCAGTTGCACTCTGCAACCTGCTCAGTTGCCACATGCAACTGTTCAGTTGCACTCTGCAACCTTCTCAGTTGCCACATGCAACTGCTCAGTTGCACTCTGCCACCTGCTCAGTTGCCACATGCAGCTGCTCAGTTGCACTCTGCAACCTGCTCAGTTGCCACATGCAGCTGCTCAGTTGCACTCTGCAACCTGCTCAGTTGCCACATGCAACTGCTCAGTTGCACTCTGGCACCTGCTCAGTTGCTACATGCCACCTGCTCAGTTGACATGTGGCAACTGCTCAGTTATAACCTGCCACCTGCTCAGTTGCAATGGGCCTACTGAGCAGTTGCTATTTGCTACCTGCTCAGCTGCATGTGGCACCTGCGCAGCTGCAACATGCCACCTGCTCAGTTGCACTATGCCACCTGCTCAGTTGCATGTGGTGCTCAGCTGCAACATGCCACCTGCTCAGTTGCACTATGCCACCTGCTCAGTTGCAACATTCAACTGCTCAGTTGCACCCTGCCACCTGCTCAGTTACACTATGCCACCTGCTCAGTTGCATGTGGCACCTGCTCAGTTGCAACATGCCACCTGCTCAGTTACACTATGCTACCTGCTCAGTTGCACTATGCCACCTGCTCAGTTGCATGTGGCACCTGCTCAGTTGCAACATGGCACCTGCTCTGTTGCACTATGCCACCTGCTCAGTTGTATGTGGCACCTGCTCAGCTGCAATATGCCACCTGCTCAGTTGCACTATGCCACCTGCTCAGTTGCCACATGCAACTGCTAAGTTGCACTCTGCCACCTGCTCAGTTGCCACATGCAACTGCTCAGTTGCACTCTGCAACCTGCTCAGTTGCCACATGCAACTGCTCAGTTGCACTCTGCAACCTGCTCAGTTGCTACATGCAACTGCTCAGTTGTACTCTGTTACCTGCTCAGTTGCCATGTTGAAACTGCTCAGTTGTCACCTGCCACCTGCTCAGTTGCAGGTTGAAACTGAGCAGTTGTACCTGCCACCTGCTCAATTGCATGTGACAACTGCTCAGTTGCACTCTGCCACCTGCTCAGTTGCTACATGCAACTGCTCAGTTGTACTCTCCCACCTGCTCAGTTGCCACATACAACTGCTCAGTTGCACTCTGCCACCTGCTCTGTTGACATGTGGAAACAGAGCAGTTGCCATGTGTCAACTGAGCAGGTGGCAGGTAACAACCCAAGGCTCTATTGACCAAAGGCTCTGTAGACCAAAGGCTCTATTGTTTATTACAATTAAACATTGTGATCTATTGTGTTCATTGCCGTAATGCAAGGGTACCATCCATCATAAGTTGACACCGCGAATCTGCGCGTACTTCATTTGCTTCATGTCATTTGTGTGTGCATGAGTATGGTCATGTGGTGTCACATCACAAGCTATGCATCATACTGCTGAGACACTCATCATGCCTTGCTGAGGCTGTTGTAGGGCACAAAGTACATGTCACCCACGCCCTCGCCATCTGGGAAGGCGCAAACCAACATGGTGTGCAGCAGCTCGCCATCAATGCCGTACCACTGATCAGGGTTCACATCGGACACAGGCTGCTTGCGCTTTGGAGCTTGGGCAGCCTGGGTGGGGGCAGCAGGGCAAGGGGCAGGAGCAGCCTGCTGGGAGGCCAGGCGTGATGAACGGCGGTGACCGACCTGTGCTGCGTCTGGCTCACCAAACTGGACACCACGGGCACCCTCAAGGGGCATGGCCACGTGTTGGCCTGTGGTTCCACTGGTACCTGCGCCTTCCCGTTGCTGGCCTTCTAGCTCAGGCTCAGGCTCATCCTCAGGCACAGGCTCAGGCTTGGGATCACCCACACCATGGAGCAACTCTGGCAGACCTCTCTCTGGGTGCAGACGAACCAGCCGAGCGATAGCCAAGCGGAGGAAGTGGCCACGATGGTTAGGGTGTTCCAACCTGACCCAGAACTCGATGTGGGCCGCATACTTGTTGATCTTCTTTCTGCTGCCCCCATGAAAGTACTGAGCCAACACCCAGGTGCTGGGCCGCTTTACGGCACGCCTGTATGCCACGCTGTTCATCCTCTGCTGGGTGCACACAGCACGTGTGAAGTACCGCACCAAGCCAGGACGGGCTGGAGGGACAGCTGCCTCACCGGGAACATTGGAAGCAGTGGGGAAGAGGGCGTTGACGTCTGCCGGCTCCCACCCACTGTGCTGCTCACGCCCCCGGTTCATCTCCCCAACCGTGATGCAGCAGGCCTGACGCACACGCTCCTCACTGTCGGGGACAGGGCATCGCAGGGACCCCGCGCCCACCAGCAGGCATTGCTGCCCCTCCAGCACCTGTGCATCTGCCACACTGATGGGGTCCCGGGCAGGACCAACCAGCCGTGCCCGCTTGGGGGCCGCCTGCTGCTCCTCAGCCTCCGCTGCATCAGGCCGCGTAGCTGCATAACGCTTGACCCCGCGGTGCACCTGATCACGCAGGCATGATATCAACCCCTTGCTGCAGCCAGGAGAATGCTTGCCAGCCCACAACTTGACGTACTGCATGAGCCGCTCCACCCAGAACTCCGCGTCACGGAAGCTGCGACCTCGCTCCAGCTCCTGAAGGTACAGCCTGCACCCAACAAGCATGCCAGGATCATGGGTTACATGGTGAACACCGACACATGTCGCCTGCTCTGCGGCCAAGTGCACCTGCTCTATAGTCAGGTGTCACCAACCATGGATCACCTGCTCTGGAGGGAAATGTCACCACTTCAACATAAACTGCTTTGATGCCAAGTGCCAACTGCCACCTGCTCAGCTGCCATGTGACAACTGCTCAGTTGCCACATGCCACCTGCTCAGTTGCTTTGAGACAACTGCTCAGCTGCCACCTGCCACCTGGTCAGTTGCCATGTGACAACTGCGCAGTTGCACTCTGCCACCTGCTCAGTTGCTATGTGACAACTGCTCAGTTGCTACCTGCCACCTGGTCAGTTGCCATGTAACAACTGCTCAGCTGCAATTGCCACCTGCTCAGTTGCTATGTGACAACTGCTCAGTTGCAACCTGCCACCTGCTCTGCTTCCATGTGGCAACTGCGCAGTTGTACTCTACCACCTGCTCTGTTGCCATGTGACAACTGCGCAGTTGCACTCTGCCACCTGCTCAGTTGCTATGTGACAACCGCTCAGCTGTTACCTGCCACCTGCTCAGTTGCAATGTGATAACTGCTCAGTTGCAACCTGCAACCTGCTCAGTTGCTATGTGACAACTGCTCAGCTGCAACTTGCCACCTGCTCAGTTGCTATGTGACAACTGCTCAGTTGCTACCTGCCACCTGCTCAGTTGCCATGTGACAACTGCTCAGCTGCCATTGCCACCTGCTCAGTTTGCATGTGAGAACTGCTCAGTTGCACTCTGCCACCTGCTCAGTTGCCATGTAACAACTGAGCAGTTGCAACCTGCCAGTTTATTAGGATACTGCTGTGCAGCCATGTTGATACTGTGCTGATGCCTTGTGGATACTGCGCAGTAGCTATGTGGATACCGCTCTGCAACCAAGTGTATACTGCGCAGTTTCTATCTGTCACCTGCTTTGCACCCAAGAGGCTACTGCTCTGCTTATTGTGACAGCAACCTTCTTACCGGCAAATCAGCATATGTAGATTCGGTGAAAATGTAGTGTCTGGGGCTTTCAAATCCGCCTGGAACTCTTGCATGCCAACAGCGTACTCCTTCATGTTCTTGTAAGCAGTCTCGATGTTCTCGAGCACCGTCTCTGGCGTGTCAGCACCTACAACACCCACCACCAACGCCATAGTGTTGTATATGCACTCGCTATGCATCCCGTGCTGCTCCGCAGCTATACACTCCGCACCCGGGGTCGCACCTCCCCTACTATGCAACTCCCTATGCAACTCCGCATGGCTGCTCCCTATGCAACTCCCTATGCAACTCCGCATGGCCGATGTAACCCTAACCCTAACCCTGGCCCTATCCCTATCCCTAACCCTATCCATAGCCCTAGCCCTAGCCCTAGCCCTAGCCCTAGCCCTAGCCCTAGCCCTAGCCCTAGCCCTAGCCCTAGCCCTAGCCCTAGCCCTAGCCCTAGCCCTAGCCCTAGCCCTAGCCCTAGCCCTAGCCCTAGCCCTAGCCCTAGCCCTAGCCCTAACCCTAACCCTAACCCTAACCCTAACCCCATCCCCACGTCCATCCCTATCCCTAGCCCTATCCCCATCCCTAGCCCTAGCCCTAGCCCTAGCCCTAGCCCTAGCCCTAGCCCTAGCCCTAGCCCTAGCCCTAGCCCTAGCCCTAGCCCTAGCCCTAGCCCTAGCCCTAGCCCTACCCCTAGCCCTATCCCTAGCCCCCTATCCCTATCCTCCTATCCCTATCCCCCTAGCCCTACCCCTATCCCTAGCCCTAGCCCTAGCCCTAGCCCTAGCCCTGGCCCTATCCCTAAACCGTAACCCCATATCCCTATCCCTACCCCTAACATTACCCTCCTATCACCATCCCCAGGTGTCACATATCTCCTGCGCGGTGATTACATGCGTGGCGTCACTTGTTACATCTGAAGGATCTGATCATGTGTGGTGCCACTTGCAACCTATTCAGGTGTGCGCCCAACAGCTGTCCCCATGCCCACTGCGAGGCGGCACCATCCTGGCCAATGACTACCTGAACTCAAGGGTTGTCACGCAAGGGGGGTTTAAGCTGAACCCAAGGCGCGCCACAGGATTGGTACGGCCTCAAGCCTTGCATGTGGATGTGAGCCCCAAGGAGATCGCCACTCCCTTGGTAAGGACACATCTGCTTGGCCCAGACCTGGGTGAGACAGCAACAGCAGAATTGCCCAGCCCAGACATGGGTGAGACAACAGCAGCAAAATTGCCTGGTGCTACGCAGGTGCCATCAATGCCTCAACCCCTCCCACTCACCCCATCAGCAACCTCGCCGACCGCTGCATTGGAAGCCCTGGCATCAGCAGCAGCAGCAGTCTCAACAGCAGTTGCCACCACACCACCCACCGTCCCAGCAGCAACAACCCCGGCAGCAGCGGCAGCGGCAGCAGCAGGAGCTGCAGCAACAGGAGCTGCAACAACAGCAGCAGCAGAAGCGCCGGTGGCAGACGCATCAGCAGCAGCAGGAGCAGCAGGGGCAGCAACAGCAGGAGCAGCGACAGCAGCTGGATCAGCAGCAGCGGGAGCAGCAGGCATTACCTCCCCCCCCTCTACCGCAGCGGCCACATCTGAGGCTGAGGGGGCAGCTGGTGCACCACGCCCTTCCGCAGTAGCCCCCCAAGTTCCCTCCCACACTCCCGACCCTGCTGGCCCACCCTCAGGGCCGGCACCCCCCCATGCCTCAACACCCGGGTTCAAGGTGTTTGGGCGTGAGGGCATGGTGCTCATCATCGCCATGCAGCTGGTCAGCATCCTCCTCATCCCAGGCAGCCACGAGCTGGTGAAGCTGTTCGCCCAGTTTTGGAACGCTGTCATGCCAGACGATGAAGGGCATGTGAACGAGGCTCTGCTGCCAGCGCTGGAGGAGAAGTTGTGCACGCTGACTGCTCTGGAGGTGATTGAGGTTGAGCTGCAGCCGGGTCAGGCGCTGGGTATGACGGGGGTGACCATTCACGCTGGTGCTGAGGGCCGACCAGGCACAGCCTCCGCCCGTGCCCACTTCTATGGCAGTGTGTGCTTTGTGGAGAACACCACCACCATGGTCAGGCAGATGGGCAAGACCATTGACGGCGCATGCATGCCCACAACAAAGGCCGACTTCCTGAATAAGGACAAGTGGCCTATCTGGAAGACGGAAGCAGGTGGCAGCATGGTGCCCCCTGAGCCATACGAGCCTGCTGCCCAGTTGGAGACGGACAGGTTGTGGCAGGACCGCTTCAACAGCTTTTTGGACGATACCAGGAAGAGGCAGCCCCAGCTGATAGCTGCTTGGAAGGCAGCAGCAGAGGAACGTGCGGCGAAGTTGGAGGCAGCTGCAGAAAAGCTGCAGCGGCAGAAAGCGGCTGAGGCAAGAGCTGCTAAGGCAGCCAAAGCTGCAGAAAAGGTGGCCCAGGGGGGGGCTGACAAGTCAGGACCACCAGCAGCGGTTGCGGGTGGTGAAGGTGCAGTTGGGCAGAAGGGTGGAACCCAGAAGGTGGGCCAGCAAGCTGAAGACAAGGGCGGAGGCCGGGGCAGGGGCAGGGGGGGGGGGGGGCAGTGGCAGAGGGGGTTCAGAGGCAGGGGGGGGCAGGGGCAGGGAGGGGGAGGGCAGTGGCAGGGGCAGCGGTGGGGGGGGCAGAGGCAGGGGGGGTGCAGAGGCAAGGGGGGGGAGGGGCAGGGGGGGGGAGGGCAGGGGCAGGGGCAGAGCCAGGGGCAGGGGCAGCCAGCCGAAGGGTGATGAGGAAGGGGCGGGGGGGGAGGCTCCACAGGCTAAGCGCCGCAAGGGACAGAAGTAGGGGGTTGTGTGTGGCGCCAGCAGAACAATAGCCACTGCACATCATCACGACTTGCACCACAAGGCACACATAGGCCAATGCAGGTGTGCGTCATGCTGTTGTTGCTGCTAAAGTTGCCTTGTGTGGCGATGTTGATGTGGTGGTGGTAGGCCAGCTGGTCATGATGTCGTTGCCTCTCATATGTTGTCGTTGTTCATGTTTTTGATGCTAGTGATTGAGCCTGATGTGGTGTGGAAGGTCCACAAGGTGTAAGAGCCCAGCCTAGGGTAATAGTAAGTATCCCGTCTTCTGGTTATGATTATATCAATTAAGATGAGCCATTGAGATGAGCCTTATACACAGGCAACATGAGTTAAGGTTTACACGGTCTTAATCAAGTGTAAAATGAGGCATCAACCTAGCCATGCATCAACACAACAACCTGAAACCATCAACATCAGCAATTACCGCTGTCACAACGACCCACACAACAAACGATAGAGAAATGAAGGGAAGTTGTGCAACAGCATTGCCCCAGAGCATGGTACACAAACGCAGAAACACAATGACGTTGCAAGGAAATCTTCAAAGAAGCAAAAATGCAAATAACTTGCGGGTGTCGAACCCGTGTCCCCTCGCAGGATCGTAATTCACTACTGAACCATATTTGCTGCAACACTGCTTCTAGGTACCATATAACCCTAAAATAACCCTAGTAAGCCGCGCAGTTGCCATTGTCAGCTGCGCAGTTGCCATGTGCAGCTGCGCAGTTGCACATGTTAACTGCGCAGTTGACATGTGCAGCTGCGCAGTTGCAATGTGCAGCTGCGCAGTTGCACATAACAGCTGCGAAGTTGGCGTGTGCAGCTGCGCAGTTGCTTTTGTCAGCAGCGCAGTTGCAATATGCAGCTGCGCAGTTGCACATGTCAGCTGCGCAGTTGCTTATGTTAACAGCGCAGTTGCCATGTGCAGCTGCGCAGTTGCACATGTCAGCTGTGCAGTTGCACATGTCAACTGCGCAGTTAACATGTGCGGCTGCGCAGTTGCATTTGTCAACTGTGCAGTTTCCATTGTCAGCTGCGCAGTTGCTATTGCCAGCTGCTCAATTGCCATTGCAAGCTGCGCAGTTGCTATTGTCAGCTGCGCAGTTTACATGAGCAACTGCGCAGTAGCCATGGTCAACTGCGCAGTAGCCATGAAAAACTGCGCAGTTCCCCATAGAACTGCGCAGTTAACCATGAAAACTGCGCAGTTGACGCTGCTAATTCCTGTGAGTGGTGCTTGTACTTTGCTGGGGAGGTCCCCTCTGCCTGCTGCGCATCAACCTCAGTCACCGGAGGTGTGGGGGTGACCTGCATTACACCAGTAGTGCAATTGTTAATGACTAGAACTGGCCAAGGTTGTCTTCATGCCCTGTCAACTCACCCCTGTGTTTGACACAGTGGGTGTCTGGGATGGGAGTGGGGGGGTGCGAGTCTGCTGCACAGACGCCTGCACATAGGGGTACACAATGAGTCATCACATCCACGCCAAGTGTGCACCCCTCACCCCCTGCACACCTGCATGAGTAACATGACTCACCTTTGGTGACCGTTGCGCCTTGGCCTTGAGTGCCTTGCCACTCAGCAAGCTGACCATCACACACTTCACTGCCTTCACTGCATGCTTCAGCTCAGGTGTGAGCTGGATGGGGGCCTCTGCACTCACAATCACCATCAAGCTTGGCATGTTGTGCGCCTCCTAGGGTACTCATGGGTGCCTAGCCTGCACCTACTTGACATCTCATACACACGGTACAGCTCTGCGAGGCACTCCATGCCTTGTGGCACTTCACCACCTCCCTCTTTCCCCACGGCTGACAGGCCGGGGAAGTGGTGGGTGGCCGCCACGTAGGAAGCAACCCACGTGTCCTGATCATTCTTGCTCATGCCGTTGAACTTGATGCGGGCCCTTTCAACCATCCTGTGCATGCATGCATCCAGCATGTATGCATACATGTGGCTGAATCTATCTGACTGAGGCATTGTCTTGAAGCTTGCACGCTCACGGTTGCACTGCTGCTTCCATCACTGCCACTGTGGGAGGGTTAGGGCTGTTGGCCAGGTCAATGCCTGTTATCATGATGGCTACGATAAGCTTCATTCTCGGCTTGTCCAAAGTGGCATCCTGCACAGAACATGTAAGTTGACGCTGTGCATATTGCATCTATACACCAGTGCTTCCCAATCGTTTGGATATACCCTCAAATCGACCACCACTTGGAGGATTGTCGCCGCATAGGTGGACAACTGCACAGTATCTCCTGAGGAGGATGTACCATTAATGTCGCCGGCAGTGAACACAGCCGGGAATGGGGCGCTTGCAGACATCGATGGATGTTAATCACGCGAAGGACGAAATATAGGGGCTTGTATCGGGGCTTGATGTTCAACTCGAGTAGGACGAAGACCTCGGCGATGCTCATGCATGTTGTATTCAAATTTAGTTATGTTTTCTTCTTAATCATACAGTGTATACCCAGAGCTCACCTTGCAGTCGCCGTGGATGCCAGCCTGTAATGAGCATGGGGGGCGACAATATAGGGCTACATGACTTGCAACATCAAATTCATGCATGTGCAAGCGCCCGCAAGCGATCCGGAGGCGGTACACACCTCAGCACGGCGATTGACGATGCAGCGGTCTGTGATGGGGCATAGCTGGGCCGAGCCTATCGTTGTTACAAGCGGCGGTGATTTTCTGCGGCTTGGTCAGGGTAGCGAGTCCAGCCCAATCACTGAAGAGTGCCGTGAGACGTGCCTGGCGACTTGCGACTGCTTGGCCCTCAGCATCGACTCTGAAACCATATACTCGCATCTATCACCTCGCCACTTGGCGGCTCTGCGTGGACGTCGGCAGCGTCTATTGCTAATGCTGACCATGGAGCAGCGACTTGGTCCAGCCATGACCAGGTGCAGAGTGGAGGGGGTGCTTGGGTTCCTTGGGTATTGTGAGGCAGTTCAGAGCGTGGAGATCAGACTCATCATGGACGAGTACACGGATGAGGAGCCCACGTATGAGCAGCTGCCAGTGGGGGCCTGGTTGGCGGAGAGGCTGATGGCCAATTTCCCCAATTGCCATGTGTTGGGTATCAAGCCTTTCATAATGCTGGACTCAGAGCTGCTGGAACTCCTCAGCCACCAGCTGGTTGTGGGGCGGATCAAACATGTGGACATCCAAACTGCCATCCTGACTGGCGGGGGAAGTGATGTTCCTTATGAGTGGGTGGAGCCTGCTTTGGGGCTGACAACCTTGATAGCCACCTACCTGGGGCCCCTTCCCATCTCCCTACGTGACCGCACCTGCAACCTTGTGAAGCTGAGCGTCACTGAGATGAACATAACAGACGTGGGCAACCTGCCACAGTCTGTCACAACCCTACTGATATCTGACCTCAGCGTCGTCCTGCCAGAGCGGGATATGGCGGCATTGAGTAGAGGTGTGGCAGACCTCAGCTCAGGCCGGTTTGAGCGTCAGCATATTGGGATGCTGGGTGTGGCCATCACGAGCAAGCAAGGGTGTGCACAAGCAGCAGCCCTATTGCCCCTGGTGGGACGGTTTAGGGAGGCCCTGGTGGATGTGGGGGAGCCAAGCCAGGTGATTCATTGTGATGTGGTGCGGGCTGTGATTCCAATCTTAAAAGGGTGTGCTGGGGTCCAGTTCAGGAATGCCCCGTGCTCCCTGTATTCATGGCAAGAGTGGGCAGTGAAGAATGCCATGGCTCCGGGTGCGGCGTTTATCGTACGTTATGCGTTGTACTGACATGCTGCCACCCTGCTGCTTAGTCCTGGGTTTCAGTGACAAGCTGTGGGCTTGCATGGACAGCACGGACTCCAAGGATGAATGGCCATGGATGTAAACATTGAATGTTGTTATATCTTGAACACCATTTTCTCCAAGGTTCCCTACAACGATTGCCAGCCCTAGCTCAGCGATGGAGCCATAATATTACGTTCATTGGCATCTCCATCATATCCATTGTGTGTGCAAGTGCATGGTGCAAGCCTTGCGGCCAGACTGCAGTACAAGCACGATGGCCCTCACGTCGCGGCGCCCAAACCCGTCAGACTGGGTAACTATAACAAGCGACGGCGACTTCTTCTGGTTCCATGAAGATGGTGGCAGCACGTTGATCCGTAATGAGTGCCACGAGTCCTGCCTCGCGACTTGCGAGTGTCTAATCATCAATATCGACTCAGAGTCCATCACCAGCCACCTATCCCCTCGCATCCAGGCGGCACTGCGTATCCGTCGCCATCCACTGGCGCTGCAGCTGATCGTGGCGACCCTGCTTGGGCCACACACCATGAGGTGCAGAGTGGAAGGGGTGGTTGAGCTCCTTGGCTGCTGTGAGGCTGTTCACAGCGTGGAGATCAGATACATCGACGAGGAGCAGGCCATGAAGGAGGAGCCCACCTATGAGCAGCTGCCAGTGGGGGCCTGGTTGGCGGAGAGGCTGATGGCCAGCTTCCCCAAATGCCTCACACTACGTCTCCGGGATTTCCAATGCCAGCATGCACAGCTGGCGGAGCTCCTCAGCCACAGCCACTTTCTGGGCAGCCTACAGAACCTCCACATCCAGGAGCTTCACATCCAGGATGGCAGTGTGGAGGACGGTCACTATGAATGGGTGGAGGGTTATTTGGGGCTCACAGTCTTGTCTACGGTGTACCTGGGTCCCGTGCCCACTCCCTTACAGCCATGCCCCAGCAAACTCGTGAAGCTGTGCCTGACAGAGATGCACCTAACAGCCACCAGTCTGCTGCCACAGACCATCAAGATCCTCAACATCACGTACCTCCATGTCACCCTGCCAGAGCCTGATCATCAGGCCATGACCAGCGGGGTGGCAGCCCTCAGCTCAGGGCGCTTCCAGACGCTGGAGATTGAGTACATGGGCCTGTCCATCACTAGCCTTGAAGGAGGTGGGCATGCTTCGTTGCAAGCTCTGAAGCCACTGGTGGGACGGTTTAGGAGGGCGGAGGTGGAGCTTGGGGTGATAGCACCTAATGGCGTGGGCGAGTGTGAATTAGTCATTCATAATATGGTGAAACTATTACAAGGGTGTGCTGGGGTGGTGTTCACAGGGTACACAAAGCCGCTGTCCAGCTGGTGCATGTATCGTTTGAAGGATAGCAGGCCCAGGGCGCTACAGTGGAGGTACAGGAGTGACATTGTAAAACAATGTTTGCACTGTGAAGAGCATTGACCGAGATGAACGAAGTGGAGAATGGACAAAGCCCCGCCACAAAGCTGTCATGTTGTAAGGTTGCCAAGGTCTTAATTACAGCCTTCAACACCTCTGAACTTGAACAGGTCAGCATGTTCAGCGACCCCTCACTTCACTCAGCTCAGGGCGTTTCAGACACATGCAAGACTAATGCACATGTCACATAGGAGCACCAGCAGACTTGAGAATGTTGTTAGATTAGAAGCCCACCCCCCTTCTGCTTGGCCTGAGATTGAACCAGGAGCTCATTCAGTGCGTCTTGAGGGTCACTGCTACTTGATTCCTCCCCCTCCCCCTCCCCCTCCCCCTCCCCCTCCCCCTCCCCCTCCCCCTCCCCCTCCCCCTCCCCCTCCCCCTCCCCCTCCCCCTCCCCCTCCCCCTCCCCCTCCCCCTCCCCCTCCCCTCCCCCCTCCCCCTCCCCCTCCCCCTCCCCCCCCTCCTCGATCGCCTTCAGCCCCCCCTCCTCGATCACCTCCCCCTCACCAGCCCCCTCCACCCAGTCCTCCCCCTCCCCCTCTGCCCCCAATTGCTGGGTCTCTCCAGCTTGGTGTCCTGGGTCAAGGTCCTGCTGCTGGCCCACGCTGGTCTTGGCCTCGAGGTCCTTGTGGACACCCTCCATCAGCTCAGCTAGGAGGGCCTACAACAAGCAAGGCATGTATTTGAGTCATATCATGGCAGGTAAACCCCACAGACATATTACAAGCTCACTGACCTGAAACTTGTGAAGGTTGGCGTCCAGTACACCCTGAATGGAGGTCATGACTGTAGCCTCCTACACAGCAAACACGTGGTTGCCACATAGGATACCATGCCATCATGTCTCCATCACACCATACAAGGCATCATGCCATACAGGACATCATACCAGCAGAGCAAACACGTGGTTGCCTTGACATCATCATGTGACATATGACTATTGACAACACCAGGCATCCATTACACAAGACAAACTCACCGGTACACCATAAACATCCACGAAACCTGGTGCCATGCTGCCGAGCATTGTCTGGAGCTGTTCCACCATGACTGGCGGTACTGTCAGACTGGGCTCCGCAGCCTCGTCGCTGGGCTGCTCAGCAGCCACACCTAGATGGCAGCCAACTCAATCGTGTCATGTCAACACTGGACACAAACAGTGATCCATTATATGATACATACACTGCAACCCTTTGTCATAGTGCATGGACACACAGGCTCACAACACATAGGCTGTGAATAACATTGAAGCCAATGTACAAAGTTACTCACGGGCTTGCCAGAAGTCCCGGCCACGTTTATACTCTACTCCCCACTCAGGCGGCACGAAGTTGATGCCCTTGGTCCAGCGGAGGATGACATATTTCTTGTAGGCCTCGGTCTCTTTCTTAATCTGGCTGCTGCACAGCTTGTTGGGGTTGTTCTTGTGCCATTCGGTGACGGTGCGGCGCTTGTTGCGAAGAGCACTGCATAATAGCATGACAAATACACAGGTGCAAAAGCACATGCATTACCATGTGAGACATGCTAGATAGGACATGACATGGTATTCAAGCTTGAGCCACAAGCGTGCACTCACTGTTGCATGACTTTATCCACGTTAGTGTATGTCACACACGGGGGCAGTTTTCCTTCAAACTCGACCTGAAGGGCCATCACAACAGCCCCAAGCGCTGCAAATTCCGCTGCAGGCCACTTTGAAATTTCTTCTTTGTTGCTCTTGTTGCAGAGCTTCCCATGAGGCTCATCGCCAATAGGATACTCCTGCATGTGCACAGCTTGTCCCTCGTTCAACATGTTGCAAGTCAATCCATGTGCAATAGTTGTAGCAACACTATGATCTTACAGGCAGGTATGTTCTCATACCGAACTTGACCCAGGCTTTCCCTGACTCCCTCATCACACACTTAAACGCCTGCAAACCACAAGCACATATAATTGTGACATTCATCACGGGGCAGAATTGCATGCATATGTCAGCATGCCCTCACACACACACACCTTTTTCCCGTCCTCATCACCACCGAATGAATTGTGTGAGGAGTCCTGCACAGCAGATTCTAGGCACTTTCATCAGCTCATGAATATCATTATCCATAGTGTTGCATGATGACATGAGGCATGAGTCCACATTGCTGTCATTCACCTCCTTGCCCTCCTTCTTCTTCCCTTTCCCTTTCCCCTTCTCCTTGCCCTCCTCCTCCTCCTTCTCCTGCCCCTCCTCTTCGCCCTCCTCCTGGGCGTCCTCCTTGCCCTGAACCAGGCCCTTCTTCAGGCTCATCTTCTGTCCCTGGTCCTGCCCCTTGCTGACGCCTTTCCTCTTGGGCGCGTTGTCACTAGCTCGACGGCCCTGTCAAGGCATAGGTGATGAGCGGATTACTCAGACACAACATGCAGCACCTCAACAGATGGTTATGTTACCCTCTTCTTGGCAAAAATACCATCGTCATCCTTCTCCTCATCCTCCTCCAACCTCGTCAGCCCATGCTTCCTGGGGCTGGCAGCAACGAGGCCACGAGCATGACCGCGCAACTGCATGTTTAGAACAAGATACCGTGCGCATCATGCATGGTCCCATTGTGACCCAAGTATCTCTTTCACTTACTGTTATCCTTGCGGGTCGCTTGCCCAGTGAGCCAGCACCAGCTCCTGCCGCAGCCTGCAAGTCAGCAGGGCATGCTCAATCATAACCATTCGACCAAAGCAACAATGGCTTCATGGTTGTGCATAGAGCCTCCATGCATGACCTACCCGCTTAGCACGGGGCTCGTCATCCTCTTCCTCATCCGACACCTCAGATCGCTCCTCCTCCAGGCCTTCATCTACACTATCCTGGAGGCTGTCTTCATGGCCTGTACGAGCCGGTGGAGTCACGGTCTGAACATGGCAGCGCATGGAATACTACCTAGGTCAGCATACCTAATTAGGTCAGCATACCTAATTACAGCCACGAACACCTCTCACCCTAAACAGGCATCATGACAGTGGCATACCTTGCTTGCAGGCGTAGGGGCCTTGCCAGAGGACGTTCCAGCAGAGGCGCCAATGCCCTTCATGACCTGCCCTCCATATCTATGCAAGCGGCGCGAGACTGGCAGCAGACCAAGGCTTGGAGGCTGGGGCGGAGACGGTGCCTGTCAGTGTAGCAGACACAGTGGTGTCAGCAGCAAGGGGGGAGGACATGTTGTAAGACAATTCAACGCACCTTAGTCTTGGCATACAGAATGACATCTGCATAGTCATTCTCAGGCTTGAAGCTGCCACACTTCATGCCAGCACATGCAGCGAACCAAGCCTTGTCCTGCTTCTTATTCATGAAGAGACGGGCAAGGGCCCTGACCTCCCCCGGCTCCATCATGCCGGTATAGTTGACATGGCCATCGCTGGAGGTTTCCACTTTGCTGAGCTGGAGAGAAAGCAGGTGCAGCGACAATGAATCCGCTGAGGAGTAGACACTGACATCGAAATTCTCAAGAACTCCATCGAACTCATCAAGCACAGTTACGTTTACAGCCATACTGCGGCGTTGTTGCTTCCTACGTGCTGTCCCCTTCAAACACCGCCTGAAATGTTATGCTAGCAAGAAATGTGAGATGGTCGAAGAGCCACCGGCATCCAGAGTACGGAGATAGGCCTCACCTGTTATAACAATGAATATACAGGCTGGAACTTAGGCGGCTGGTGATGATGATTGGAGTCGGTGGATGCAAGCGGCCCGCTTCTACATCAGCTCATGACTTCGGGCGCACTAGAGATAGTGCTATTGGTACGATCGCTGGCATCGATGGCCATCAGCAGGCGGCGGCGACAGGAGGGACACATTGCAAGCGATCACCAGCGCCACCGCCATTGCGATTGACACCGGTACGGCTTGAGAGAGGACGCCCAGATCTTGCTAACAAGTATTCCCTAACTTGTATTACTGGCTACTATTACAGGGAGACGCACGTAATCCACGGCTCTTCATGGCTCAGTACATGAGATGGATGGGGGCAACAGACAGGGTGAGGGAGACTGCTCAGGCCTATCAGTAACAGTAACACTAACGTGCCATTGTCGATGTTTGTTATGTAGAGAGTTGAGGCCCACAGAGGGCACAGTGAAGCCATAAACAACGAGACTAGCAGCTTGCCTGGGCCATCTACACCCAAGCAAATACCGCCAGCTCAGGTTAGACATGTGTCACAACTCACGGATGATGCATGAACGGTGACTTGTAGTTATGTCACTGATGTTACAGGGAGGTGGGAATGGAGGCAATCCTCAGCATCGACGGGAAGGCAGTGAGGGCGATGGACATGAGGGAGGCGGAGGGGGAAGGGGGGAGGAAAGGGATGGGAGTGAGAATGATGGGGGAGTTGGGGGTGGGGAAGGAGGGGGTGGGGGAGAAGGAGGAGGAGGAGGGGGGGATGGAGGGGGGGGCGGTGGTGGAGGGGGTGTTGGGGGTGGAGAGGGAGGGGTGGATGCCAGGGCTGCAGCACTTGGTGGCGGCCCAGTCTTTCGCCGCAACAGCAAGGGCAGCAAGGACAAGGACGCACTCCTAAGCAACGACCTTGTTTATCCGGGCAGGCCAGATGTCAGAATGCAGGACCTTACCCGGCACCTGTGTGAGTTCTACATCAAGGCCAAGCCGTCTGACCAGCAGATGAGGGACGTGCTGGAGCTGTTGGACAACTGCATGGGCAAGGGCAAGACCTTGCTCCCTTCAACTACGCATCGGTTCTACGCCTTGATTGATGCGTTGGGCAACGATGAGGATCGTGTGCACGTCTGCAACGGCAAGACCTGTCCAGGACATGCCTATCCACACCTGCCTAAGTGAGTCACAGGTACATACTCACCCACACTGGCTTTGTCATGGCTGACCAGAGCCCTAGCCCACTTGAGGTGTTTGATTGCCACAGGAACCAATGGAAAGATCACTTGAAGGACGTATGCCCTCATCCACAGTGTGGTGAAACCCGTTTTGTGCAAGGTAACAGCACAGCCACATGCATCCATTGAGCTTGATACCACCACCTCCCAGCTCACCGCCACTACTCCCCAGTGCCTTGGAACAGAGAAAGGCAGTGTCATTGTGGCCCATGCCATTATGTGGTGCTGTACTTTTGCCATGATAGAGATGGACTCCATTGAGCCACGAAGCTGCATCTTCCTTCACGGCCTTGAGGACACACTGAGCATCCTCTTGAACCGCGCCGCGGTGAAGAAGTGGCTGCTGCAGCGCCCAGTGGATCCAGAACCAGGCTCCTTTGATGCAAGTAAGGGAGTATGATGACAGGTGCATATTGAAGGAGAACAGCAATGTATCAATAGCCCATCACCTTATGATTGCTTATGTTGCACCACATGTAGGCCATGCCGCCGCCCACATCCGGCAGCATGTAACGGATGTTGTGTATGATAACCAGTACGCTGTGAGGGTCAGCTTGGGGCTGGACTGGGTGAGCATCAACAAGAAGTCAGTGGGGGTGATTGTCATGCAGGTGAGCAACCAACATAGTATGCTATCAGTTCCAATCATTCAGCAATGAATGTCCATCAATTGCACCTACATACACGACCACCAGTGCAACACTTAGCCTGACCATGCAGGGTAACACCATGCATAACCTTGCGCTCATGCATGCCTTGTGACTTGTTGCATGTGAGCTCCAGTTGGTGGACGTCCCAGATCATGTGCGGGGCAAGGACGACACCTGGGCCATCCTAGGCGTCATCATCGACAACAAGACTTCAGCTGACTCGCATGTCACCGGCTACATGAATCCCATCTTCGAGGCTTTCCAGGGAGCGCTGGGAACAGACGTCTCCAAGCACGTCCACCTGCGCAGTGAAGACCTTGGCGACCGCCCCACTGTGGGGCCCCGGCTGTACCCAATAGTGGTCAGTCTGGTGGCGGACACTCCAGCCAGGCAAGCAGTACTTAACAAATGGACCCTACCCCTAACCCCATCCCCACGTCCATGCCTAGCCCTAGCCCTAGCCCTAGCCCTAGCCCTAGCCCTAACACCTAGCCCTAGCCCTAACCCTAACCCTAACCACAACCCAACCCCATCCCCACGTCCATGCCCAGCCCTAGCCCTAGCCCTAGCCCTAGCCCTAGCCCTAGCCCTAGCCCTAGCCCTAGCCCTAGCCCTAGCCCTAGCCCTAGCCCTAGCCCTAGCCCTAGCCCTAGCCCTAGCCCTAGCCCTAGCCCTAGCCCTAGCCCTAGCCCTAGCCCTAACCCTATCCCTAACCCTAGCCCTAGCCCTAACCCTAACCCCAACCCGTAACCATACTTCCATGGCATTGAGCACGAGTACCTTTTGCATGCAGGGCTGCTTGGTCTAATGGCATGGGCCATGGCGCCAATATGAACAGCACGGGGTGTTGGCTGAATACCAAACAGTGTAGCAAGGGTGGTGTCCTTCACAAAGGAGCTATGTGGCAGGCCTTGCAACGTGATCACCAACATGTGGCACCCTGTGGTTGCAGGGCTGCTTGGTCTGGCGGGATGCAAGCAGGCGCCAACATGAACTGCATGTGGTGCTGGCTCAGTACCCCCAAGTATGGCAAGGAAGGAGTCCATCCCATGGGCTACGTCGAACCTGTGGACGCACCAACAATCCCCCAAGCAGTCAGACCTCCCACGCCTTTGCCTGCCGGTGAGGCAGCTTCAGCCAAGGTGCACATGATGGATGTGTGCATGCGCCTCACGGCTGAGGAGTTCAAGCTGCGGGGAGACCTGGTGAAGGCTGCTCTAGAGCATGGGGGTCAGGAGCATGTGGGCCTGAAGCCGGGCCAGCATGGCTGTAACCGCCCTGCTCTCATCCTGGAGTTCCTTCGGTATGTGGAGGGCACGTGGGTCCATGTCGTGCCCATAGCCCACAGCCTGCTATTTGGGCTGGTGAAAAACCATCTGCTGTGGCTGCTTTCTACCAAGGAGAACAGCCCTTTCGACACCCATGAACGCAAGCTCATTGAGGAGCGCTTCAAGCACATCCGCGTGCCAGTTGACTATGGACGCCAGCCCCATCACAGTGCCTCGTGCAGGTACAATGACAAATCAACAGGGCAATGGTAGCAACAATGACGCAACTGGGACTAGGACAGCATAGATGTGTAAGAGAAGGAGTTGCTGTGCAATGTATGTAGTCTATGGCTGGAAGTGTATAAAGGTAGGAGCATAATCACACGAGATGTAGATGCTATGTTTGCATTGCAGTGCCTGGATCATGGACGACTACATGAACTTCCTCAAGCACGAGTGGGAGTACGTGTTCTTGGACATCATGAAGCGAAGCACAACCAACCGCCGACTACACTTTGAGCTGTGGGAGCACCTGGTCCAAGCTGTGCTGCACTATCTCACGCCAGGTATGTAGGTTATAGATGTAGCTGAGGTACTGTTATTACTAGGACCACCATAATGATCACCTTCATGGAGTGCTCTGATAACACATTCAAATGCTACTTTTGGCAGGTGCTGACACACCTGCAACAGTGGAGGCCAACATCCAAAAGGGCTTCCAGAACCTCCTGGACTACGCTAAAAAGCTGGAGAAGCACAAGGTGGACCTGCATGTCCCGGCCCACATGTTCTCTCCCAACCTCCACATGTGTGTATGCCGGTGAGTGAGCAGAAGGGCGTTGATGTCAGTTACTCCACCATCTTCGAGACCAATAGCCCCTCCTAGTTTGTCACCATGAATAAGACGACCTATAACACCCCTCCAAAGGCAACTATGATACTCACTTTCCATGTAACTATGATTACTAATGCAGTACATGGATTGCTGTGATGTGCGCAGGCTGCTGTATCAAGAGCTGCAACGTGGCCGCAGCTTTCGTGATGCTGAGTTTTGGTTGGAGCGCGCCATGCAGTACATGAAGCGCTGGGGAGGCAAGCATGCACCAGGTTCTACCATTGGCCTCTCAGCCTGCCTGCGTGAGAAGGTGTACCGCCAGGCTCAGCGTTTCCTGCACAAGATCCGGGTGCTGCAGGGTCGGGAGGATGAGGAGGGTGGGCACCAATCGCAGCAGGGAGCAGAGGGTGAGCCGCTGGGGTCACAGCAAGGGGGTGCAGGGGATGGGACAATGGGACTGGTGGAGCGCCCCAACAGTGGGGCTGGTCAGGTCCGGGCCCCCACCACAGTGGAGGACGCACAGCCAGAAGCGGAGAGGAACTGCCAGTTGGTTGGCGCAGGATACCGTGAATGCCCAGTCACGGGTGGTGCGCCCAGGCGGTCTGCACTATGGTGGGGGAGCTCAATGCTGGGTTGAGGGGCGAGGGCAGCGGCTGGTGTGAGCAGGACGTCCTCGACCTGTTCTCTACTCCCCCTGCCACCAGTGGTGCTCCTGCCCAGCCCCCCAGCGTGCCGGGGCGGGTATGGTACTTCACCCGTGCAGAGTGCACACAGCAGATGATGTTCAGTGTGGCGTACAAGCGTGCAGAAAAGCGCAACAACAGCTGGGCCATGGATAAGTACTACTACAGAAACAGCTTGTCCACAGTGAACGAGTATGCGGCCCACATCCAGTTCTGGGTGCGACTAGAGCATCCTGTCATCCCAGGCCGCTTCCTACGAGTGGCCATCGCAAGGCTGTTCCCTGTCTACCCTATGGGTGGCCTGCCCAACTTGCTGCATGGCATGGGCCCAGAACCAGAGCCAGCAGTGGCAGCAGCAGCAGCAGCAGCACGCACACGCGGGCGCAAGAGACCAGCCCCACAGGACACAGCGGCCAAACGGCGGGCAACAGGTCCAAAGCCAGCAGCTGCAGCAGCAGCGGCTGCAGCGAAAGCAGCCGCAGGAGAAGCAGCAGCGGAAGCAGCAGCAAAAGGAGCAGATGCAACATCAGCAGAAGCAGCAGCAGATGGAGCAGAAGCAACAGCATCAGCACCAACACCTGACGGTGCTGGCCCCTCCGTTCCGCCCCCCCACAATGGTGGGGCCAGCAACCGACACCGCCGCTCAACCCGTGTGGCCAAGGGGCCAGCCGCCGTCCCACAGGAGCAGCCAACCCAGGCAAGCCCACCCTACCATCGGCGAGACAAGTTCAGGACAAAGGAGGCAGGTGCTGGTCCTGCAGAGTGGTTTGCAGTGAATGGGGAGCAGCTGCACACTCTGTTTGTGTCATTCTTTCCCACAGGCGAGGGCCATGGGGACATGTACTTTGTTCCATACAACAGCCTCAGCAAGCAGCACTAGACAGTAAACCTGTCGATGAGGTCACAACATACTCAGCAGGAAGTGCTGATTGTAACCAAGTTGCGTCCAGGTTGCCATCAACCATACAATCATCTTAACCTTGCACTCCTCCCTGCACTAATCCCTGCACTCATCCCTGCACTCGTCCCTGCATTCGTCCCTGCACTAATCCCTGCATTTGTCCCTGCGATCAGCCCTGCATTCGTCCCTGCGCCCGTCCCTGCACTCGTCCCTGGACTCGACCCTGCATGCGTCCCTGCACTCGTCCCTGCATTCGTCCCTGCGCCCGTCATCCCTGCACTCGTCCCTGCACTCGTCCCTGCACTCGTCCCTGCACTCGTCCCTGCGCCCGTCCCTGCGCCCAACATCCCTGCGCCCGTCCCTGCGCCCAACATCCCTGCACTCGTCCCTGCACTCGTCCCTGCACTCGTCCCTGCACTCGTCCCTGCGCCCGTCCCTGCGCCCAACATCCCTGCACTCATCCCTGCGCTCATCCCTGCACTCGTCCCTGCACTCGTCCCTGCACTCGTCCCTGCGCTCATCCCTGCACTCGTCCCTGCGCTCATCCCTGCACTCGTCCCTGCACTCGTCCCTGCGCCCGTCCCTGCGCCCAACATCCCTGCACTCGCCCCTGCGTTCATCCCTGCATTCGTCCCTGCGCTCATCCCTGCACTCGTCCCTGCGTCCGTCATCCCTGCACTCATCCCTGCACTAATCCCTGCACTCGTCCCTGCGCCCGTCATCCCTGCATCCATCCCTGCACTCATCCCTGCGTTTGTCCCTGCGCTACCAAGTCATCCCTGCACTCGTCCCTGCACCCCCCCCTCCATCCCTGCATTCGTCCCTGCACCCCCACGTCATCCCTGCGTCCATCCCTGCACCCCCCCTTCCATCCCTGCACTCGTCCCTGCGCCCCCCCTTCAATCCCTGCATTCGTCCCTGCGTGAACGCCACGGGCCGCCGAGCCTCTGTCTTTGATTTTTTTGACTCGATTTCTTTTGGGATGGATTCCTTACATCACAACCTACCAGCTGGCCAAATTTCAGCCTATTTGGACAAGGTTGACAAAAGCGCAGGGAAAAACGCAGGGACTAATTTGTAGGAGTGGGAGTCTGAGTTTAAGCTTAACGCATTGATTAATGGACCTGTCGTACAGCTCAAGGTCCCCTGGGGTGCAGGGCACGGCGCAGAAGCTGTAGGCTAGGCTGGGTATGATGGCCGTGCGAATGATGTGTATGGCCTGTCTAGCGCTAGCAAAGGAGCGTCTGAGTCTCTCTAGTTTTTGGCGTAGCTGGGTTATCATAGCGGTGTGTTGTGGTTTCCAGTCCAGCGTCATGGTGATGAGCACACCCAGGTAGGTGAAGGGTGAGGTCGGGCGGTGGTATGTGACGGGTTTCCCTTGTAGGCTGACGGTTTGGAGTTGTTGGCGGGCCCGCTTGTCCGCTTCGGCCGCGTTGCTGCACATGCCTGTTTCGACCGAGTGATGGAGCGCTGCTGTAGCGAGGGTTTTACTGTGTGAGATGATGAGGTGACCCCAGTCCGAGAAGGCTGAGAGTTTGTCCGCTTGGCAGCGGAGGTTGCGGAGTGTGTTGCAGAGGATTGCTATGTCGTCGGCATAGTCAATGCTGCTGACGATGGCACGCTCTCCGCTGTCAGCCGTCGCGGATTTGAATTTATAGCCCCTCGCGCCCACCTGCAGCCAGCGCAGTAGGGGTTCGATATAGATGAGGAACAGGAATGGTGAGAGTGAGTCGCCCTGGATGGTGCCCCGGTCTACGGGTACCGGGTCGGTGGGGCCGTAGGGAGTTCTGAAGCGCGTTGTAGCGCCCGTGTATAGGTCCTTCACTGCGTCCGTCGCGTCCGTGGGGAAGCCTAGGTCGTGCATGATCCAGAGTAGTTTGTCTTGGCAGGTGGTGTTGAACGCACTGGTGAAGTCGACCAGGAGCGCGTAGATATCTGCCTTGGCCAGCTTAGCATCTTCAAGGGCCATGACAAGCATCTGTAGCTGTTGTGTAGTGTTCCTATGGGAGCGGAACCCTGCTTGGTTCTTGCTGAGCATCCCATTGGCTTCAGCATACTCAGAGAGTATCTTAGTTATGAGGCTGGTCCACAGCTTGTAGACGGTGTTGGCTAGGCCCACTGGCCTGTAGGAGTTAAGGTCCGTTTCTTGCCCTTTGTCTTTGTAGAGCAGGCATGTGTCACTGGTCTTCCACGTGGTTGGTGTGCAGCCTGTAGCCCACATGATGATGAACAGCTGGTGTATGGTGTCCCTCATCTCCCACGGCATCATCTTGATGATCTCGTTCTCAATGCCGTCTGGTCCTGGGGCTTTGCCCCCTGACAGCCTACTGAGGCATTCCTGGAAGCCTGCCTTGTCCATGATGGCTGTGTGTAGCCAATGTACGTTTTGGCAGGTGTGCATCGTGAAAGGGTCGTCCGCTTTGGCGCGGGCCCACGGGTAGTTTCGAGTCTGCGTGTTTGTGTAGTTGCCAGTTTTGGGGGTCGGCGGCGCCAGCTTCGTTCCATAGGCCTCGGTAATTATCCGGTTCAGGTCGGCCGGGGCCGTGCATATCTTGTTGGTGATGGGGTCGGCTAGCGCCTGCAGGCCTTTGTGATCGGTGCGGGACGGGCGTAGGATGTATTTGTTCGCTTTCTTAGGCTGGGTGCTTATTAGTTGTTGCATTCTGACACGGGCTTGGGCAATGGCGAGTGCGGAGTCGTCGTCGTCTAGCTTGTGAATTTGGTCGCGGTACGAGTTGGTCAGCCGGGCGAGCGCGGCCTGCACGTGGTTTTCGGTTGTGTCGTGGCCCTGGCGCGCTTGTACCGCCTCCCTTGTTTCCGCATTTGTCGTATCTGTCTCTGGGATGAGTTCATCGATGGTTGGGTGCACGTTGTTTTGCTTGAAAAACACTCTAGCCCTCCGGCTGAGTTCTCTGGTGGTTTTGAGCTTATTGCCTAGTGCCTGTCTAATCCTACACATGGTCCTGCGTTGGTAGTGTTGGCCTCCCCTTGTTAGGGTCTTAGTATTGCAAGTCTAAATAGCTGTCGTCCTGCAGGTTTGCAGTAGGGTTGTGAGCATGGTAGCTGCGGTGTCTACAGCTTCCCTGGCTGGGAGGCCTGCTACCAACGTTAGGCGCTGTGGTTGTTGGGGGTTGGCCTTGTCGATTGTGGTCAGGAAGTGGATAGCATCGGTGTACATGGGAGCGAGGTATGCTGTCAGGTGTGCATGCAGTTGTGGGGCACCTGAGCTGGGTTGTTGCACTGCCAGGCGGTAGGCTTCCCTGTCCTTATTGGTAATGGGGGTGGTGAGGATGGTGTGGCTGTGCTTCTGAGGTTTTTGTGGGGTTGCCAGGTCTATGCCCAGTCGGGCTGTACTCAGTGTGGCGGTGAGTGGTCTGTGGTCACTAAGATATGCGTGTGTGTCGACGTGCGTGCGATGACCAGGGCCGTGTCTTGCATCGCGCGTCAGGATGGCGTCGATGCGGCTGTTGCAGTGCGGTTGTTGGTAGGTCCAGGCCCGGTCGCCGGAGTCAGCTTCGGACAGGCGCATCTCTGTGGCGAACTCCCTCATCATGGTGTCTTGTGTGTATTCGGTGTGTTCGGAGCGATCCTCTGTTTTCATCGTGGCGTTGATATCTCCCGCCAAAATGAGTGAGCCGGGCAGGTGCCCAGTGGCTGTTCGTATATACTCTTGCATCTTCTTCCGTAGTGGGAGCGCGTCGTCGTTGTTCCCGGAGGGCCAGTACGTGGCGACGAGTGTGAGCTCTTCGCTTTGTCGTTGGCGGAGGCTCAGGATGACGCAGCGGGTGTTTACATCCGCGTCTGTGCACGGTTGTACCATGGTAGCTTGCATCTGGATGGCTAGATCATGTCTGATGCCAATGAGGACTTCGCTGTGGCCTTGGTGGCGGTGGACAGTGTAGTTGGGCATAACCCTCTTCAGCCAGCCAGAGCTAGGGTTGTTGCTCCTGGGTTGGGTCATGGTTTCAGTAAGGATCAGGATGTCCGGGCTTTGGCTATGGACAAGGTTCAGAACTTCGTTTCTAGATCTGTGTAGGCCTCTGACGTTGAAGGTTGTGAAGGTGATGTGTTGCCGGTTGGGGGTGGGTGGCGGTGGGGGGCTGTGATGTTGGTTCGTACCAAGGTCGATGTCGGGCGTGGATTTAGGTGGCTCGTCTATGGTGGAGACTGGCCCAGTGTTGTGGGCCTTAGCGGTGGGTTTGCAAAGATATTTGAACATGAGGGTTTGAGTGTGTGTGTCGTTACCGTGTCTCTTGGTGACTCGAACGCGCTTTTTGGCAGCGTCGGTGGCGTTGTCGAGGGGCGTAGTGGGTCGATGAATACGTGTCGTTGTTTGCGGACGGAGAGTGACCGTGGGTGTGTCCCGGCGCTGTCGCAGCCGGGTAGGCTCGTCGTGTGGGGGGATGCCCTCTGCTGTCGCCCTGCGCGTGCTATCGGTTATGCAGCTGGTCTCGGCGGTAGTGGTGGTCACGTGCAAGGGGCCAGGGGTCTCTCTTGCCTCAGTGTGGTCTGTGGTAAGATCTATTGGGTCCAGGTGATCTCGGAAGTGTGCTGCAAGCGCTGACGGGGTGGTGGCCTCCAGTGGGTCCGCTATCCAGATCTCCCTCCTAATGAATCTTGTGTGTCTCACGTCGCCTGTGCAGATAGTTAGGATGTTCCCTTGGAGGCTGCTCCAGTCGTCAGGTGTAGAGAGTGGTTTAGGCACCCGGTTAAATGAGTCCAGTTGGTGCCAACCATGTGGTGTGTGCTTGATGGCAGTAGCGTGTTGGTATGATAGTAAGATGACAGCCTCAGTGCGTGTTGCGCCGGTGCTTGCAATAGCGTTAGTGATCGTCTCAGGGGTGATACTCTGGGTGGGTAGGTAGGTTGAGGCTGGATGCAGGTACATGTGCATCTCATGGTGGTTGCGATGAAGGTAGTGATTCAGTGTGTCAGATGAGAACTTGCCTTTCGCATGGTAGATATGGTCGGTTTTGAGGGTTTGGATTGTGTGCCCTGCAGCTCGTGCTTCTTGTGCTAAGTGTTGTAGGTGCTCTGCTAGCTGCTTGCAGTGGCTGATGACTGCGTGGTAGTCAATACATTTTTTTCCCATGGCCATGTTGAAAGCATGTACTAGGCAGCACTCTTCGTATTGCCTTTCCATGTAGCTGGGGTCTAGGTTACGGGCCGTTACTGCTGTGGCGTTGTGACCGTCTCCTGTTTGTTCTACATGGCTGATGATGTGATGGATGTCCTTTTCAGCGCACATGCGCATCTGCTCCCGTGAGCGGGTGCTGGGCGTGATGACAAAGAGTTGATGCATAGTCCGCATAGATGCAGTAGGGATGTGAGAGAGGGGCGTCGGTGTTGTTTCCATGGAGTCCAGTAGGTTTCATGCGCCGTTAATGCACTTCATGGCCATGCTATGGCCTGGCTTTTTGCACAAAAATGTGTGTGTACCGTATCGGCCAGCGAGATTTCCCAGGTTGTCAGCAGACCAGTCACTGGGTTGGTTGAGTTGGGCAATGCTCTGAACTGCTAGGCCGTAGTGGATACGTAAGTACATCTTAATGACTTCGTCGGAATAGCCGTCAACACCTCTTGCCATTAACCATGCGCCGCGCTCAAAATGATCAGTAAACTGAAGGAGCCTGTTCTCGTAAAATATGTCTATGTCTTGCATGGTGACCCATTCATGTCCCGCTGCATTATTCAAGGAATAAACCTGGCACGCGGAGCTATGTCTGGCCTGCATGTAGTGCTCGTTGGTTGGGCCGGGGTTCGCTTCGACATCCCCCGCGGCTAGCAGTAGCCAGGCCATGTAAATGAGGGCAATAGTGGAGTAAACTGTGGTGATGTCGATTAGCCATTGTGTAGCCGTAGCCAGCAAGCAAGAGGGTAGCATGGTATTGTGCACACCCTGCTTGCTAGTGATGCCTATCTTATAGATAGTGTAGCGATACAACGTTGTGTTGTAGTGGTGGACGATAAGGGAGGCCATAGGCCCACTATGGGTAAAGTGTCCATGTGTAGTCCAATTCTCCATGCACACGGAGAGACAAAGTAGAGCGTTGTGCCGTGGGGCGCTGCCATCCAGGTATGGGCAGAGGGGGAGGGCTGACATAACAATGACACCCTTCCACCTACGCACTCTCTTGATATGTTTGAGCAAACACGCTTTGGATTGGGAGGGGGTGGTAATCTGGGTGCGTTGGGGAGGGGTACGGAGATGGAGCCCGAGCATGCTAAAGAGAGCTATGGTAATGTGAATGAGGTACGCCTTGCCCCCCACCACTTTGTTCGTATCAGGAGGCAACACGTCAACATATGGGTGTTCCATGGGGACATCAACGTCATGTATGGGTGGTCCATGGGGTGTCAGCCTGCCATGTAGCTGCTCACATGGCTGCTCATCCTCCGCTCCATTGGTGTGGGCATGGGGACCTGGAGCGGGGCGGCATGCCAGCGTGTGGTGCATACACAACTACTCCTGGCAGCATGCTGGGTTGTGCACACGGCTGCTTATCCTCTGTCTCGTTGGTGTAGGCATGGGGGTACCTGGTGCGGGGCAGCATGCCAGCGTGTGGCGCATGCATGGCTGGCCCTGGCAGCGTGCTGGGCTGTTCACACAGCTGCTCGTCCTCCGTCTCTTTAGTGTTGGCATGGGGGTACCTGGTGCATGGCAGCGGGTCAACATGTGGTGTATACTTGGCTGGTCCTCCTGGCTTGTTGGTGTGGGCATAGGAATACCTGGTGCAGGGCAGCAGGCCAGCATGTGTGGGTCTGTGTTGCATGTCAGTGGTGTTAAGCTGTACGCCTCGAGTGTGTTCTCTTGGCATAACTGCATCGCATGGGTATGTTCCCAGCTGGGCATTGTGGCTCTGGGTATGTTCCCATTGCCAAACGCATAGGTGTGTTCCAAACGTGTCTAGATGCCACAGGGTATGTTCCCTGGGCAGATTGGCTTCGCATGGGTATGTTCCCAGCTTGGCAGTGTGGCTCTGGGTATGTTCCCATTGCCAAACGCATGGGTGTGTTCCCAGCGTGTCTAGATGCCACAGGGTATGTTCCCTGGGCAGATTAGCTTCGCATGGGTATGTTCCCAGCTTGGCAAGGGCAAGGACATTGCTGAGTGAATGAGCGTTGTTGTAGGCCTCTTGACGTGTGCAAAACCGTGTCTTGCAGTCACCAGATTGATTGTTGTACCTGGGTTGACTGGCAGAGGGAACGTTAATTGTTCGAGTGGTGCAACTGTCCTGCCAGCTAGCTGCAGTCGTACTCTGCTGCTTGTCGGTATCGCAAAGCGCGAGCCGACTAATGAAAAGCAGACAGAGCCAGCAATGCAGACCCAGCAGGAAGGGCTTGGCCCTATTGTGCTTACCCGGTCTCGGGCTGGTATCCAGTGCCACCGCGGAGTTGGAGTTCGCCATCTGTCGACTTGGTTATGTATCGGCCTGTTTTCGTACGCTCGTTCCAGTGATGTGCTTGTAAGAAGGAGATTGCGCTTGTATGTGTCTCAGAAAACTCGTTCAGTCTTGCAACCGAAAAAGTTTGGGGATCGTGTATGTGGGAACCTTGTTTGTCTTCTCTTTTCTTCTTTTCTTTAGATTCTCTCTCTCTTGTAATGCTCCTCTCTAAATGAAAAACAAAATAGGGGCAGGCGGGCGAGCAGGGGCTAGGGGGTTGGCTGGGGGAAGGTGGCGGGCAAGGGCAGCAGCAGGGCGGGCGGCAGCAGGGTGAGGAGCAGGAGCCGGATGTGGTCATCCCAGCTGTCCGAGTGGGGGTGCCAGTGCGCCACCTGGGGGTCCCTCTCGGGGCGGCCTCCTACGTCGCCACCAGCGAGGCCGCCTTCGGTGGGGCGGCGGCGGCCATGATGGCAGCCTCCCTCCCTTGGCGGCCCCAAGGCCTCAACCTCCTGGGGCGGGTGCAGGTGGCACAGCAGTGCCTGGCCTCCAAGTCCATCTACCAAATGGCTTTCGTGTAACCCTCCGCTCCTCCGGCGCAAGCCATGGCCTCGGCTGTCAACCGCTTTGTGGCAGCCTCAGACCTGCCCCAGGAGCGCAACCCCAACAGCAGCCGCCTCTACCCCAGCAAGGCCATCTGCGTGATGCCCCGGGGGGAGGGAGGGGTGGGGCACCAGCACGGCCATGCTGGCGAAGATGTTGGCCCAGCTCTGGTCGCCCCGGGTTCGTCCCTGGCAGCCTCTGACCCACCACCTGCTGGCAGACCCCTCCCACGGCCTCAGCACGTGGGTCATCACCGACCCCACCGCCCCCCCCTCGCGAGGCATCAGCCCGCGGCTGCAAGCTCACGTGGCGGCCCTGGCTGAGCTCAAGCTGTTCCGTGCGGTGCCCCCCGCTAGCCAGTCCTTCTTCTCGGTGCTGGCGGAGCCGCTGTGGTACAACGCGCAAGTCCGCATGAACCCAGCAGCGAGGGAGGCAGCAGCTGAGCAGGGTTGGACCCACGTCCGCCACGTGAGGGAGGCCCTGCATAGCCCCCAGCTGGAGGGGGAGGCCCGATGGGCTGCCGACCTGGTCAGGGCTTGCCTCCCCGAGCCCTGGCAGGGCATGGTGGACCGCCTGTAGCCTCCTCAGCCGGAGTGGGAGTGCCTGAGGGTTGGGCCAGGGGTGGGGTTTGTGATGCGGCGCACCTTCATGCTCCAGCCCTCCCACTGGGTGGGCTTTAACGGCCGCCTCTAACCCCTAGACCCCACAGGGCAAGGGCCCCTCGGGGCTTTCTGGGCGGAGGAGGGGGCGGCCTGGGAGCCAGCTGCGGTGGCCCGACTCAACAAGCCCAGCTACAGGCTGACTCCGGAGGAGCGAGCCGCCCACCTCCGCTCTCTTCCCGCCCAGCATCACGGGCGCAGGAGCAGGCTCAAGGGCAGGAGCAAGGAGGAGCCAGGGCGGCTGGCAGGGGCGGGGGGCGGGCAAGGGGGCGGGGAGGGGGCAGGGGGCGAGGGCGTGGAGGAGGTGGAGGGCGTAGGGGAGCGGGGGGCGGGGCGGGCGGGCAGGCTGCCGACCCAGCTGACGAGGGCCCTGGCACCTGGCCTAAGGAGGAGTGGCTCTTGGGCCCCTGGGCTCACCTGCAGCTGGACCCTCAGGTGTGGGGCATGGGCACCACCACCCTCCTGGACTTCTCTGTCAAGCATGCCAGGGTGCGCCTCCACCAGCTCCAGCGCGTCAGTGCCGACCCCCTCTACCCACCAGGTGGGGGCCTGTGGCCAGCGCTGTGGGGTGTGCGCCCCCCCCGGGCAGCGGGCGAAGCGGAGGTGGCAGCGGTGGCTGATGGGGCCCTTAGGGAGCTGGAGCTCAAGTGGGAGGCCAGCGTGCAGCAGGTGGCAGGCCAGGGGGCAGCGGGGGAGCGGGAGCAGCAGGGCAGGGATGTGGAGGAGCGGCTCCCCGAGGAGGTGCAGGGCAGCCAACCGCCTCGTTGGCTTGACACCTCCGCCAGGGCGCACCAGCGACCCTCGCCGCAAATGAGGGCGGCCCAGCAGGCTGAGCGGCAGCTGGAGGCCCAGCAGCAGCGTGGGGGCAGGCAGCCAGTTGCTCAGCCCGCTCCCCGGGCCGACACCGCGGACCAGCTGGCTGTGGGTGTTCAGGCGGGCCAGCCGTGTGCGAAGGTGTGGAAGGAGCTGCTAGACCCCACCCTCCGTCGGGAGCATGTCATCGTGGCCTGGCGGGTGCTTCACGCCAGCCTCATGGTGGGGGCCTTGTGGGGTCACATCCTCAAGGGTGCGGCTGCCCCGGGCTCTTCCGCCTGCCGCTTCTGCCAGCCGGGGCACTTGGAGACCCTCACCCACGCCTTCCTGACCTGCCCCGCCGTGGTCCCAGCCTGGGAGTGGGTGCTGGACGTGTACGGCAGCCTCACAGGCACCCGCCCCCCCTCAGGCGACGCCATGCTGCTCCTCAGTGGGCGCCCCACCCGCGGCGAGGCCCCCCCCTTTCAGCCCTCTGACAGCCTGCTGTGGCTGCGGCTGCGCGTTGCCTACCTGGGCGCAGTGTGGCGCCTCCGCAGCTCAGGAGCCGCTACAGCCCTGCAGCCACAACAGGTGGCGAGGCGGGTCGTGGAGGAGGTCATCTCCACCCTCACCACGGCCGTCAAGCGGGACTGGCATCGGGTGGGGAGGGACATCCGCGTGGGCCTCTGCGGCGCTGTGCCCTCCACTTGGTTCAAGGGAAAGGACCCGGAGCTGGACGCTGCCCACTTCGACCAGCTGTGGCCCGAGGCGTCGGGGGGCTGGTTTGCCAAGCAGCCCAGGAGGGAGCGGAGGGGAGGGCAGGAGGGGGCAGAGGGGAGGGTTGGGGCAGGAGGAGTTGAGGAGGAGAGGGCAGCAGGGAGGCCTAGGCATGGGGAGGGCAGGGCGCAGGGGGGGGGAGAGCTAGTGGTTCGCCTCTCCTTGCAGTGGCCCGTCCCCTTCCCCGTCGAGCCAGCCTGAGCTTCAGGGTTGCTGGTGAAGGCTTAGGGCGTTCGGTGGGCGGGGTGGGCTAGGCTTCGGGGGTTTGTCTGGGTGTCAGGGGACCGGGGGCTTAGGTGGTCTTGGTATCAGCGTTGGGGGTAGGGTTCTAGGTTTCAGGTCGAGGGGCGGAACTTAGGCTCGGGTGGGTAGTTTTGTGGGGAGGGTATGGGGAGGGTCTGGGGAGGTGAGCTAGGATGGAGGGCGTTGGTGTGGGGGAGTGTCTTGACGTTGTCCTAGGGAGGGGGTTGCTTGAGTTGTGTGGACCTTTGCATGTGGGGTGTGGACCTTTGCTTGGGGTGTGTGGACCGCTGTGTTTGAGTGGGGTGCTTGGGGCTCGTGTATGGGGGAACCTTGTTTTGTAGTAGTCTTCTCTTTTCATCTTTTCTTTAGTGTCACTCTCTCTCTTGTAATGCTCCTCCATCAAAAAAAAAAAAGGGCGCAAGGGGGGGGGGGCGCTGCTTGTTCGCCTCTCCTTGCAGTGGCCCGTCCCCTTCCCCGTCGAGCCAGCCTGAGCTGCAGGGTTGCTGCTGGGGGCTTCGTGCAATCTGTGGGTGGGTTGGACTAGGCCTCGGGGGTTTGTCTGGGTGTCAGGGGACCGGGGGCTTAGGTGGTCTTGGTTTGAGTGTTGGGGGTAGGGTTCGAGGCTTCAGGTCGTGGGGCTGGGCTCAGGCTCGTGTGGGTAGTTTTGTGGGGAGGGTTTGGGGAGGTGTGTAGAGCTCGGGTGGAGGGCGTTGGTGTGGGGGAGTGTCTTGACGTTGTCCAAGGGAGGGGGTTGCTTGGGTTGTGTGGACCTTTGCTTGGGGTGTGTGGACTGCTGTGTTTGGGTGGGGTGCTTGGGGATCGTGTATGTGGGAACCTTGTTTGTCTTCTCTTTTCTTCTTTTCTTTAGATTCTCTCTCTCTTGTAATGCTCCTCTCTAAATGAAAAACAAAATAGGGGCAGGCGGGCGAGCAGGGGCTAGGGGGTTGGCTGGGGGAAGGTGGCGGGCAAGGGCAGCAGCAGGGCGGGCGGCAGCAGGGTGAGGAGCAGGAGCCGGATGTGGTCATCCCAGCTGTCCGAGTGGGGGTGCCAGTGCGCCACCTGGGGGTCCCTCTCGGGGCGGCCTCCTACGCTGCCACCAGCGAGGCCGCCTTCGGTGGGGCGGCGGCGGCCATGATGACAGCCTCCCTCCCTTGGCGGCCCCAAGGCCTCAACCTCCTGGGGCGGGTGCAGGTGGCACAGCAGTGCCTGGCCTCCAAGTCCATCTACCAAATGGCTTTCGTGTAACCCTCCGCTCCTCCGGCGCAAGCCATGGCCTCGGCTGTCAACCGCTTTGTGGCAGCCTCAGACCTGCCCCAGGAGCGCAGCCCCAACAGCAGCCGCCTCTACCCCAGCAAGGCCATCTGCGTGATGCCCCGGGGGGAGGGAGGGGTGGGGCACCAGCACGGCCATGCTGGCGAAGATGTTGGCCCAGCTCTGGTCGCCCCGGGTTCGTCCCTGGCAGCCTCTGACCCACCACCTGCTGGCAGACCCCTCCCACGGCCTCAGCACGTGGGTCATCACCGACCCCACCGCCCCCCCCTCGCAAGGCATCAGCCCGCGGCTGCAAGCTCACGTGGCGGCCCTGGCTGAGCTCAAGCTGTTCCGTGCGGTGCCCCCCGCTGGCCAGTCCTTCTTCTCGGTGCTGGCGGAGCCGCTGTGGTACAACGCGCAAGTCCGCATGATCCCAGTAGCAAGGGAGGCAGCAACTGAGCAGGGTTGGACCCACGTCCGCCACGTGAGGGAGGCCCTCCACAGCCCCGAACTGGAGGGGGAGGTCCGCTGGGCTGCGGACCTGGTCAGGGCTTGCCTTCCCGAGCCCTGGCAGGGCATGGTAGACCGCCTGCAGCCGCCACAGCCGGAGTGGGAGCGCCTGAGGGTTGGGCCAGGGGTGGGGTTTGTGATGCGGCGCACCTTCATGCTCCAACCCTCCCACTGGGTGGGCTTTAACGGCCGCCTCTAACCCCTAGACCCCACAGGGCAAGGGCCCCTCGGGGCTTTTTGGGCGGAGGAGGGGGCGGCCTGGGAGCCAGCAGCGGTGGCCCGGCTCAACAAGCCCAGCTACAGGCTGACCCCGGAGGAGCGAGCCACCCACCTCCGCCCTCTACCCGCCCAGCGTCACGCGGCGCAGGGTGTAATGCCCCTCCATAAAAAAAAGAGGGCGTGGAGGAGGTGGAGGGCGTAGGGGAGCAGGGGGCGGGGCGGGAGGGCAGGCTCCCGACCCAGCTGAGGAGGGGCCAGGCACCTGGCCTAAGGAGGAGTGGCTCTTGGGCCCTTGGGCTCACCTGCAGCTGGACCCTCAGGTGTGGGGCATGGGCACCACCACCCTGCTGGACTTCTCTGGCAAGCATGCCAGGGTGCGCCTCCACCAGCTCCAGCGCGTCAGTGCCGACCCCCTCTACCCACCTAGTGGGGGCCTGTGGCCTGCGCTGTGGGGCGTGCGCCCCCCCCGGGCAGCGGGTGAAGCGTAGGTGACAGCGGTGGCTGATGGGGCCCTGCGGGAGCGGGAGCACAGTGGTGGCAGGCCAGGGGGCAGCGGGAGAGCGGGAGCAGCAGGGCAGGGAAGCGGAGGAGCGGCTCCCCGAGGAGGTGCAGGGCAGACAGCCGCCTCGTTGGCTGGACACCTCCGTCAGGGCGCACCCGCTTCCCTCGCCGCAGATGAGGGCGGCCGAGCAGGCTGAGCGGCAGCTGGAGGCCCAGCAGCGGCGTGGGGGCAGGCGGCCAGTTGCTCAGCCCGCCCCCCGGGCCGACACGGTGGACCAGCTGGCTGTGGGTGTTCAGCGGGCCAGCCGTGTGCGAAGGTGTGGAAGGAGCTGCTAGACCCCACCCTCCGCCGGGAGCATGTCATCGTGGCCTGGCGGGTTCTCCATGCCAGCCTCATGGTGGGGGCCTTGTCCCTTGTCCACATCCCTTGTCCACATCCTCAAGGGTACGGCTGCCCCGGGCTCGTCCGCCTGCCGCTTCTGCCAGCCGGGGCACTTGGAGATCCTCACCCACGCCTTCCTGACCTGCACTGCCGTGGCCCCAGCCTGGGAGTGGGTGCTGGACGTGTACGGCCACCTCACAGGCACCCGCCCCCCCTCGGGCGACGCCATGCTGCTCCTCAGTAGGCGTCCCACCCGCGGCGAGGCCCCCCCCTTCCAGCCCCCTGACAGCCTGTTGTGGCTCCGTCTGCGCGTAGCCTATATGGGCGCAGTGTGGCGCCTCCGCAGCTCAGGAGCCGCTACAGCCCTGCAGCCACATCAGGTGGCGAGGCGGGTCGTGGAGGAGGTCATCTCCACCCTCACCACGGCCGTCAAGCGTGCCTGGCATCGGGTGGGGAGGGACATCCGGGTGGGCCTCTGCGGCGCTGTGCCCTCCACCTGGTTCGAGGGCAAGGACCCGGAGCTGGACGCTGCCCACTTCGACCAGCTGTGGCCCGAGGCGTCGGGGGGTTGGTTTGCCAAGCAGCCTAGGAGGGAGCGGAGGGGAGGGCAGGAGGAGTGGAGGAGCCAAGCAGCCTAGGAGGGGCAGAGGGGAGGGTTGGGGCAGGAGGAGTGGAGGAGGAGAGGGCAGCAGGGAGGCCTAGGCAGGGAGAGGGCAGGGCGCAAGGGGGGTGGAGCGCTGCTTGTTCGCCTCTCCTTGCAGTGGCCCGTCCCCTTCCCCGTCGAGCCAGCCTGAGCTGCAAGGTTGCTGCTGGGGGCTTCGTGCAATCTGTGGGTGGGTTGGACTAGGCCTCGGGGGTTTGTCCGGGTGTCAGGGGACCGGGGGCTTAGGTGGTCTTGGTTTGAGTGTTGGGGGTAGGGTTCGAGGCTTCAGGTCATGGGGCTGGGCTCAGGCTCGTGTGGGTAGTTTTGTGGGGAGGGTTTGGGGAGGTGTGTAGAGCTCGGGTGGAGGGCGTTGGTGTGGGGGAGTGTCTTGACGTTGTCCAAGGGAGGGGGTTGCTTGGGTTGTGTGGACCTTTGCTTGGGGTGTGTGGACTGCTGTGTTTGGGTGGGGTGCTTGGGGATCGTGTATGTGGGAACCTTGTTTGTCTTCTCTTTTCTTCTTTTCTTTAGATTCTCTCTCTCTTGTAATGCTTCTCTCTAAATGAAAAACAAAATAGGGGCAGGCGGGCGAGCAGGGGCTAGGGGGTTGGCTGGGGGAAGGTGGCGGGCAAGGGCAGCAGCAGGGCGGGCGGGAGCAGGGTGGGGAGCAGGAGCCGGAGGTGGTCATCTAAGCTGTCCGAGTGGGGGTGCCAGTGCGCCACCTGGGGGTCCCTCTCGGGGCGGCCTCCTACGCTGCCACCAGCGAGGCCGCCTTCGGTGGGGCGGCGGCGGCCATGATGGCAGCCTCCCTCCCTTGGCGGCCCCAAGGCCTCAACCTCCTGGGGCGGGTGCAGGTGGCACAGCAGTGCCTGGCCTCCAAGTCCATCTACCAAATGGCTTTCGTGTAACCCTCCGCTCCTCCGGCGCAAGCCATGGCCTCGGCTGTCAACCGCTTTGTGGCAGCCTCAGACCTGCCCCAGGAGCGCAGCCCCAACAACAGCCGCCTCTACCCCAGCAAGGCCATCTGCGTGATGCCCCGGGGGGAGGGAGGGGTGGGGCACCAGCACGGCCATGCTGGCGAAGATGTTGGCCCAGCTCTGGTCGCCCCGGGTTCGTCCCTGGCAGCCTCTGACCCACCACCTGCTGGCAGACCCCTCCCACGGCCTCAGCACGTGGGTCATCACCGACCCCACCACCCCCCCCTCGCGAGGCATCAGCCCGCGGCTGCAAGCTCACGTGGCGGCCCTGGCTGAGCTCAAGCTGTTCCGTGCGGTGCCCCCCGCTGGCCAGTCCTTCTTCTCGGTGCTGGCGGAGCCGCTGTGGTACAACGCGCAAGTCCGCATGAACCCAGCAGCAAGGGAAGAAGCAGCTGAGCAGGGTTGGACCCACGTCCGCCACGTGAGGGAGGCCCTCCACAGCCCCGAACTGGAGGGGGAGGCCCGCTGGGCTGCGGACCTGGTCAGGGCTTGCCTCCCCGAGCCCTGGCAGGGCATGGTAGACCGCCTGCAGCCGCCACAGCCGGAGTGGGAGCGCCTGAGGGTTGGGCCAGGGGTGGGGTTTGTGATGCGGCGCACCTTCATGCTCCAGCCCTCCCACTGGGTGGGCTTTAACGGCCGCCTCTCACCCCTAGACCCCACAGGGCAAGGGCCCCTCGGGGCTTTCTGGGCGGAGGAGGGGGCGGCCTGGGAGCCAGCAGCGGTGGCCCGGCTCAACAAGCCCAGCTACAGGCAGACCCCGGAGGAGCGAGCCACCCACCTCCGCCCTCTACCCGCCCAGCGTCACGCGGCGCAGGGTGTAATGCCCCTCCATCAAAAAAGAGGGCGTGGAGGAGGTGGAGGGCGTAGGGGAGCAGGGGGCGGGGCGGGAGGGCAGGCTCCCGACCCAGCTGAGGAGGGGCCAGGCACCTGGCCTAAGGAGGAGTGGCTCTTGGGCCCTTGGGCTCACCTGCAGCTGGACCCTCAGGTGTGGGGCATGGGCACCACCACCCTGCTGGACTTCTCTGGCAAGCATGCCAGGGTGCGCCTCCACCAGCTCCAGCGCGTCAGTGCCGACCCCCTCTACCCACCTAGTGGGGGCCTGTGGCCTGCGCTGTGGGGCGTGCGCCCCCCCCGGGCAGCGGGTGAAGCGTAGGTGACAGCGGTGGCTGATGGGGCCCTCAGGGAGCGGGAGCACAGTGGTGGCAGGCCAGGGGGCAGCGGGAGAGCGGGAGCAGCAGGGCAGGGAAGCGGAGGAGCGGCTCCCCGAGGAGGTGCAGGGCAGACAGCCGCCTCGTTGGCTGGACACCTCCGTCAGGGCGCACCCGCTTCCCTCGCCGCAGATGAGGGCGGCCGAGCAGGCTGAGCGGCAGCTGGAGGCCCAGCAGCGGCGTGGGGGCAGGCGGCCAGTTGCTCAGCCCGCCCCCCGGGCCGACACGGTGGACCAGCTGGCTGTGGGTGTTCAGCGGGCCAGCCGTGTGCGAAGGTGTGGAAGGAGCTGCTAGACCCCACCCTCCGCCGGGAGCATGTCATCGTGGCCTGGCGGGTTCTCCATGCCAGCCTCATGGTGGGGGCCTTGTCCCTTGTCCACATCCCTTGTCCACATCCTCAAGGGTACGGCTGCCCCGGGCTCGTCCGCCTGCCGCTTCTGCCAGCCGGGGCACTTGGAGATCCTCACCCACGCCTTCCTGACCTGCACTGCCGTGGCCCCAGCCTGGGAGTGGGTGCTGGACGTGTACGGCCACCTCACAGGCACCCGCCCCCCCTCGGGCGACGCCATGCTCCTCAGTAGGCGTCCCACCCGCGGCGAGGCCCCCCCCTTCCAGCCCCCTGACAACCTGTTGTGGCTCCGTCTGCGCGTAGCCTATATGGGCGCAGTGTGGCGCCTCCGCAGCTCAGGAGCCGCTACAGCCCTGCAGTGACATCAGGTGGCGAGGCGGGTCGTGGAGGAGGTCATCTCCACCCTCACCACGGCCGTCAAGCGTGACTGGCATCGGGTGGGGAGGGACATCCGGGTGGGCCTCTGCGGCGCTGTGCCCTCCACCTGGTTCGAGGGCAAGGACCCGGAGCTGGACGCTGCCCACTTCGACCAGCTGTGGCCCGAGGCGTCGGGGGGGTGGTTTGCCAAGCAGCCTAGGAGGGAGCGGAGGGGAGGGCAGGAGGAGTGGAGGAGCCAAGCAGCCTAGGAGGGGCAGAGGGGAGGGTTGGGGCAGGAGGAGTGGAGGAGGAGAGGGCAGCAGGGAGGCCTAGGCAGGGAGAGGGCAGGGCGCAAGGGGGGTGGAGCACTGCTTGTTCGCCTCTCCTTGCAGTGGCCCGTCACCTTCCCCGTCGAGCCAGCCTGAGCTGCAGGGTTGCTGCTGGGGGCTTCGTGCAATCTGTGGGTGGGTTGGACTAGGCCTCGGGGGTTTGTCTGGGTGTCAGGGGACCGGGGGCTTAGGTGGTCTTGGTTTGAGTGTTGGGGGTAGGGTTCGAGGCTTCAGGTCATGGGGCTGGGCTCAGGCTCGTGTGGGTAGTTTTGTGGGGAGGGTTTGGGGAGGTGTGTAGAGCTCGGGTGGAGGGCGTTGGTGTGGGGGAGTGTCTTGACGTTGTCCAAGGGAGGGGGTTGCTTGGGTTGTGTGGACCTTTGCTTGGGGTGTGTGGACTGCTGTGTTTGGGTGGGGTGCTTGGGGATCGTGTATGTGGGAACCTTGTTTGTCTTCTCTTTTCTTCTTTTCTTTAGATTCTCTCTCTCTTGTAATGCTCCTCTCTAAATGAAAAACAAAATAGGGGCAGGCGGGCGAGCAGGGGCTAGGGGGTTGGTTGGGGGAAGGTGGCGGGCAAGGGCAGCAGCAGGGCGGGCGGGAGCAGGGTGGGGAGCAGGAGCCGGAGGTGGTCATCTAAGCTGTCCGAGTGGGGGTGCCAGTGCGCCACCTGGGGGTCCCTCTCGGGGCGGCCTCCTACGCTGCCACCAGCGAGGCCGCCTTCGGTGGGGCGGCGGCGGCCATGATGGCAGCCTCCCTCCCTTGGCGGCCCCAAGGCCTCAACCTCCTGGGGCGGGTGCAGGTGGCACAGCAGTGCCTGGCCTCCAAGTCCATCTACCAAATGGCTTTCGTGTACCCCTCCGCTCCTCCGGCGCAAGCCATGGCCTCGGCTGTCAACCGCTTTGTGGCAGCCTCAGACCTGCCCCAGGAGCGCAGCCCCAACAGCAGCCGCCTCTACCCCAGCAAGGCCATCTGCGTGATGCCCCGGGGGGAGGGAGGGGTGGGGCACCAGCACGGCCATGCTGGCGAAGATGTTGGCCCAGCTCTGGTCGCCCCGGGTTCGTCCCTGGCAGCCTCTGACCCACCACCTGCTGGCAGACCCCTCCCACGGCCTCAGCACGTGGGTCATCACCGACCCCACCGACCCCCCCTCGCGAGGCATCAGCCCGCGGCTGCAAGCTCACGTGGCGGCCCTGGCTGAGCTCAAGCTGTTCCGTGCGGTGCCCCCCGCTGGCCAGTCCTTCTTCTCGGTGCTGGCGGAGCCGCTGTGGTACAACGCGCAAGTCCGCATGAACCCAGCAGCAAGGGAGGAAGCAGCTGAGCAGGGAAGAAGAAGAAGAAGAAGAAGAAGACTACTCCGGTATTCACCGGCGTGCATTAAGGGAGGAGCTACCGCCTGGGGCGCGGCCTGCTCCCACCATCCAACCAAAGAAGAGGCGTCCCCCCTACCCTCCCCCCCCTTGGTTAGCCCTGAGTCTGTAGCTTGTCTTTGCAATGGAGTGGGCTGCCTCCACAGCGTGTCTAGTTAACTTGTTGAGCAGCTTGGTAGTGTTGGCCTTTGTAATCCCTAGGGCCAAGAGGTGTTGCCGTGTGTGCGCTTCGTAGGTTATGCCACCTATGCCTAGTAGGATAGGTATGATAGCGACCATATGGTCTTCCTTGCGTATGGTCTCGGCTAAGTGGGTGTGTTGAGTGAGTGCCTTGTTTAATTGGTCCGTCCACCGTGAGTCCGAGCAGTATTTGATTTCTATGATATTGACCAGCTTGGTGTCCTTGCCTTCCGTGCTTGCCTTCTTATGAGGGAGCACCATGAGGATATCCGGCCTGGTGGTGTGTTTAGTATCGTCTGGTTTCAGTCCGAGTGTTCGGAGTGTTGTGTGTAGCGTGTCGCTCGGGAGGTCCAGGCTTTCCTTTGCGCCCTTCTCCCAGCTGCCGGTGTCCGCGAAGCTGATGTATCCGCCTAGGGTTCCCTTGCTTATAGCTTTAGTGATGAGGCGGCCCGCCCCGTTGTGCCTTTCTTGCACCAGCGGTAGTGTCTCGCTGCAGCCCGAGAGGAGGTGAGTGGCACTATCCGCTTCCCCGCAGAGTGGGCATCGGTCATCCGTCGCCCGTTTCCAGCGCATAGCTAGTTTTTGGTTGTATAGCCCTCCGGTGCGGTAGAGTAGGGCAGTGCGTTGCGCGTGGGTGGGGATGTTCGTGTCGATCATCACCCTTTCGCCAGCTCCTGTTGCTGCGACCTTCTTAATTTCTTGGGACATTTGGTAGTAGATACTGTCTTGGTTGGCAAGGCCCAACTTGTGTTTGCGGTGCATGTGTTCCCGCACGCTTTGGCGGCAGTCTGGCAATGGGGCGGGGGAGTCGCCGTCGGCTGCGTTGCTGAGCCAGTTCTTCGTCTCTCTCCGTGATCCCGCCCCGTCGTGCGGTGAAGTGGCTCAGTTGGTTAAGGGTGATTCCTACAACTGAGAGGTCGTGGGTTCGACTCCACTACGACGAAAAAGTATCTCTGGTGGGATAGTGTCGGCGCCCCATGCCGGAGTCCTCCCTTAATGCACGCTGGTGTTAAACCGGAGTAGTCTTTCTTTCTTTCTTTTTTTTTCGTCTCTCTCCGTGTGGTTGGGCTGTAGGCCGGGGTGTTGGCGAGCTCTGGGTGTAGCGCCGCGTGCTTGGCGAGGGCATCGGCGCCTTCGTTGCCGATGATGCCCGAGTGGGCCCTGACTTTATAGAATTGGATTGTCACGGGGCTGTCGATGATAAGGGTAGCGATGGCTGTCAGAATGTCGTTGTGTCTGTGGGTGATGAGCGACATCGGGTTAGCGAGGGCTCTGCGGATCTGGTAGAGGGAGCAAAGGCTGTCGGTGGCGATGCGTTTGGCCCCTGCTTTGAGTGCCGCGTGTATCGCTGTGAGTTCTGCCTTGTTGATGGTGTTGCTTTCTGGGTCGTCCAGGGCGACTGTGATGAGGATGTTGTTCTCCGGGATATAGACCCCCGCCCCGACGCTCGCCGGGGCTGCCCCCGAGGTCTTAATGCAGCTGCCGTCCGAGTACGCGATCGTGGCCCATTCGGTGATGGCCATCCGTGGCTGTGTCGTGGAGTGTTCCGTGAGCTGGTTGTGGCTACGTTGGTGTCCCGAGGTGGGGAGGTCCCTGTCCAACGGCAGGCGTATGTGTTGTTTGTGACCGCTAGCGGGTGTGGCCGGCTGGCTTTGATTCGTTGGTCTGTTGCGGATTGGGTGTGTGTCACGTTGAGGGTGGAGGGCAGTGGCAGTGCTAGCCAGCCAACCTTGGGGGTTGCCTTTGGTGACGAGTTGTTGTCCTGCTGCATTCCAGATGACGTAGATGTGGAGTTTGGCGTGCTTGCCTGGCTTGGGGCATCTGGTCTTGGTGGGGGGTATGCTAGCCAGGTGCTGGCAGTACTCAGGGTAGCGCCGCAGGGTGTCAATGTGTTTAGGGTAGGAGATGCCCTTTTTCCCAGGGATCAGCATGATGGTTGCCATGGCCTCCTCTTGAGTAGCTGAGTGTATAGCATGGTTGACGCATTTAAGTGCCACTGCATCATCTGCCGGTACGTTCCATGTGGATAAGCCAGTGTGGCGTACCAGTAGGCAGTTGTGGTGAGCCCCAAAGGCCGTGTCGTTGGTGTCAGGGCTCCAATAGGTGGTGGTTTCTGGTCTAACTGTGAGTGGATCAGCCCATCTTTGCACGGTGCTTGGAAAGCTTCGTGTGGTGTGTAGGGTGTTAAGGGCTTTGTCTTGTGCCCCTCTCATGGGGTGGTGGCTGCTCTGTGCGTCCTGTCTTCTTAGTAGGGCCACTACCTCTGTGGCCAGGTTGCGTGTGTGTGGTGTGTGTTGTAACCAAGCGTGTAGTTGTTGGTGTTGGTCTTTTGTCAGGAGGCCGACTGTGCGACCCGACTCGTCGTGGACCGTTACGTGTTGCACTAAGTCGTGCCGTGGCATAATGGGCTCCCCCGTGCTGAGGCTCATCGCGGGGGCGGTCATGTGAGGGTGAAGTTGGAGGAAGGTTTCGCAGTTGCCCGTCCCGACGATGTCCGTCTGCGGGTTGATGGGGTAGGTGTGAAAGGTGGCCTTCGAGTGCAGGTTGGTGCACCGGGGTAGCCAGGTGTGCGGGTCCGGTAGTCCCTGTCGGGTGTGGGCCGGCAGGTGCGCGTCGGGTCTCGCATGTCTGGCCTCTTGTATCTGCCTGTTTTCCTCGTCGTAGTCGTTGCGCTTTGCCATGTAGTCCAGGTGTGCCGTGATGAGCGGCGCCGGTTCGAGAGTGGGTTGCCAGTGTACTCGTATGAGGTCCGAGTGCGCTGACTGGCGCATGGTTGTCTTAAAGTCATTGCTGCCAAACTTGCATATAGGGCACAGCCAGTATCCTGGTTCCTTGTGTCCTGACAGGTGGGCTTCCTCTAGGCAGGCTGGGTGGTAGGCCCTCTTGCAGTTGTGGCACGTTGGGCTGTCTCCTCTTGGTAGCCAGCACAGCTCACAAGTGCATACGTCCTTAGCCTCTTCCCTGCTGATGGTCTCTATGTGTGTGGGTGTATAGCCTTCTTCTGCACATAGTGGTAAGGCCCATCTATCTATGACTGTGGGCTTCCAATGCACCTTGTAGTAGTTTTCCTTGTTGATGCCGTCCCATTGCCAGCCATCTATGCTGGTTATGGCCTCTTGGTGGCCGTACATGGCCCCTAGTATGCAGCCTAGGTTCTTGGGTTTACATCGGCAGGCTTTATCCACCTTCCAGCTGGAGAGTCCTGGGAGGTCAAGGCCTACTATGCGCACTATATCCTGCGGGATAGTTTGGGTCTGTCTGCCCTCATTGTTCCGTTTCGTGCCCGCCTTGGGTGGCGTGGGCTTCGTTGGGGCCGATTGTGTTGCTCGTTGCTCTCGTTTCAGCAGTCGTGAGCTCGTCCTAGTGGCGTCATGGACTGCGGGTGCCGCTGCGGCCCGGTCCGCCGTTGCTGGTTGCGTTGCGTGCATGGCCGCATACGCTTTCATATCCATATAGCGAGTTCTGGTGTCTGGCACTGCGGGTGTGGGCGCAAGTTCCGTGAGGCCCGCGGCCCATGTTGTGATTTTGCGTTGGTCGGGCGGGAGGTCGAGTGATGTGTTGCGGCTGTCTCGGATGGCACGCGTTGCGGTCGCGTCTGGGCATGAGGGTTGGGCCGCCATGGCTGCAAGTTTGTTGAGGGCGATGATGTGCTTCTGCTTGACCTTTTTTCCGTACTTCGATGTGAGCATGCTACCGGTGATGATGTGTGTGTTTCCCTTGCAGCTGAGTTCAGAAGCGTGCGTGACGCCTAGGCTTTTGAGGCAGGTGATGCTGGCGCTGACGACATCGTGTGCTTGAGAGCTGCTGGCCTGTGTGATGAGGCGGCCGAGTGTTTGGCATTCTTCATGATAGAGAGGTAGCCCCTCTTCTGTGGCCGATAGCCCGGATATAGAGGCATAGACTAGCTGCCGTGCTCTAAGGGTGTGATGAAGGAGGGTGAGCATGCGGTGTCCTTGTGTGCTTGCCTGGGTATTGAGCCATGTGATTTGTTTGTGCAGCATGCTCCTCGAGATGTGGGCGTGTGCCACATCTGTGGACTGGAGGCTGTGTGTAAGGGCTGTCGTGTTGCGGGCGTGATATTCTTGGGCAGTGGAGCTAATGCCTATGCCTAGTTTGGCAGCGTCTTCTCTGATGATGGCATTGGGCGTTCCCAGGGGGAGTCTGAGTTTGAGCTTCACGCATTGATTGATGGACCTGTCGTACAGCTCAAGGTCCCCTGGGGTGCAGGGCACGGCGCAGAAGCTGTAGGCTAGGCTGGGTATGATGGCCGTGCGAATGATGTGTATGGCCTGTCTAGCGCTAGCAAAGGAGCGTCTGAGTCTCTCTAGTTTTTGGCGTAGCTGGGTGATCATAGCGGTGTGTTGTGGTTTCCAGTCCAGCGTCATGGTGATGAGCACACCCAAGTAGGTGAAGGGTGAGGTCGGGCGGTGGTAGGTGACGGGTTTCCCTTGTAGGCTGACGGTTTGGAGTTGTTGGCGGGCCCGCTTGTCCGCTTCGGCCGCGTTGCTGCACATGCCTGTTTCGACCGAGTGATGGAGCGCCGCTGTAGCGAGGGTTTTACTGTGTGAGATGATGAGGTGACCCCAGTCCGAGAAGGCTGAGAGTTTGTCCGCTTGGCAACGGAGGTTGCGAAGGGTGTTGCAGAGTATGGCTATGTCATCAGCATAGTCGATGCTGCTGACGGTGGCGCGTTCCCCGCTGTCGGCCGTTGCTGATTTGAATTTATAGCCCCTCTCGCCCACTTGCAGCCATCGCAGGAGGGGTTCAATGTAAATGAGGAATAGGAAGGGCGAGAGAGAGTCGCCTTGTATGGTGCCCCGGTTTACGGGTACCGGGTCAGTATGGCCGTACGGGGTTTTAAAGCGCGTTGTAGCGCCCGTGTATAGGTCCTTTACAGCGTCAGTCGCGTCCGTGGGGAAGCCTAGGTCATGCATGATCCAGAGTAGTTTGTCTTGGCACGTGGTGTTGAACGCACTGGTGAAGTCGACCAGGAGTGCGTAGATATCTGCCTTGGCCAGTTTAGCATCCTCAAGGGCCATGACAAGCATCTGCAGCTGTTGTGTGGTGTTCCTGTGGGAGCGGAACCCAGCCTGGTTCTTGCTGAGCATCCCATTAGCTTCAGCATACTCAGACAGTGTCTTGGTAATGAGGCTGGTCCACAGCTTATAAACAGTGTTGGCTAGGCCCACTGGCCTGTAGGAGTTGAGGTCCGTTTCTTGCCCCTTGTCCTTGTAGAGTAGGCACGTGTCACTGGTCTTCCACGTGGTGGGTGTGCAGCCTGTTGCCCACATGATGATGAAGAGTTGGTGGATGGTTTCCCGCATCTCCCATGGCAGCATCTTGATGATTTCATTTTCCACGCCGTCTGGTCCCGGGGCTTTGCCTCCTGCCAGCCTGCTGATGCATTCCTGGAAGCCTGCCTTGTCCATGATGGCTGTGTGCAGCCAGTGTATGTTTTGGCATGCGTGCATAGAGAAGGCGTCGTCTGCTTTTGCGCGAGCCCACGGGTAGTTTCGTGTCTGTGTGTTAGTGTAGTGGCCAGTCTTGGGGGTCGGGGCCGACAGCTTCTGCCCGTATGCGGTGGTGATGATCCGGTTTAGGTCGGCGGGGGCGGTGCATATGGTTTTGGTGTCAGGGTCAGCTAGCGCCTGTAGGCCTTTGTGGTCGGTGCGGGACGGGCGCAAGATACGTTTGTTAGCCTTCTTGGGCTGGGTGCTGATCAGTTGTTGCATTCTGACGCGAGCTTGTGCGACGGCGAGTGCGGAGTCATCGTCGTCTAGTTGGTGGATTTGGTCGCGGTACGTATTGGCCAGTTGGGCTAGCGCGGCCTGCACGTGGTTTTCGGTTGGGTCTTCACCCTGTCGCGCTTGCACCGCGTCCCTGATCTCTTCGTTTATCGCATCTGTCCCTAGAATGAGTTCGTCGATTGTCGGGTGCACGTTGGTTTGCTTAAAGAGGGAGTTAGCCTTCCGGCTGAGGTCTCTAGCGGTCTTAAGCTTTCTGCCCAGTGCCAGTCTAATCCTGCACATGGTCCTGCGTTGGTAGTGCTGGCCTCCCCTTGTGAGGGTCTTAGTGTTGCATGTCTTTATAGCTGCCGTCCTGCAGGTTTGTAGGAGGTTTGTGAGCATGGTGGCTGCGGTGTCTACGGCTTCCCTGGCCGGGCGTCCTGCCACTGATGTCAGACGCTGTGGTTGTTGAGGGTTGGTCTTGCCAAGTGTAGCCAGGTGGTGGGTAGCCTCTGTGTATATGGGGGCTAAGAAGGCTGTCAGTTCTGCATGCAATTGTGGGACGCCTGAGCTGGGTTGTTGCACTGCCAGGCGGTAGGCTTCCCTGTCCTTGTTGGTAATGGGGGTGGTGAGGATGGTGTGGTTGTGCTTCGGTGGTTTGAGTGGGGCTGCCAGGTCTATGCCCAGGCGGGCTGTACTCAATGTGGCGGTGAGTGGCCTGTGGTCGCTCAGATAGACGTTGGTATCGACGTGCGTGCGGTGCTCAGGGCCGTGTCTTGCGTCGCGTGTTAGAATAGCGTCGATGCGGCTGTTGCAGTGCGGTTGCTGGTAGGTCCAGGCCCGGTCGCCGGGGTCAGCTTCCTTCAGGTGCATTTCTGCGGCGAACCCCCTCATCATGCTGTCTTGTGTGTATTCGGTGTGCTCGGAACGATCCTCTGTTTTCATCGTGGCGTTGATATCTCCCGCCAGGATGAGTGAGCCGGGCAGGTGGCCCGTGGCTGTTCGTATGTGCTCTTGCATTTTTCCTCGCATTAACAGCGCGTCCCCGTTGTTTCCCGACGGCCAATACGTGGCGATGATGGTGAGCTGTTCGCACTGGTGTTGGTTGAGGGTCAGGATGACGCATCGTGCGTTTATCTCGGCGTCGTTGCTCGGTGGAAGCATAGTGGTTTTCATTTGGATGGCTAAGTGGTGTTTGATGCCTATTAGGACGTCACTGTGGCCTCTGTGTCGGTGTGTCGTATAGTCTGGCATGACTCGCCTCAGCCAGCCAGAGCTTGGGTTATTGCTCTTGGGCTGGGTCATGGTTTCAGTTAGGATCAGGATGTCCGGGCTGTGTTGATGCACATGGTTTAGGACGTCGTTCCTGGACCTATGGAGGCTTCTGACGTTCAGGGTCGTTAGTGTGATATGCTGTCGATTGTGTGTTGTTTGTGGCTGCCGGGTTGGCAAGGTGCTGTGTTGTGGGTGTGGTCCTGGGTGCTCAGGTAGGTTACCGGTGGGGGGTGGCGGTGTTGTGGGGATGGCGGCGGGGGGTGGGGTGGGGGCTGTGTTTAGGTATCTGTACATCAGGGTCTGCGTGTGTGAGTCCTTGGTATGCGCTCTTGGTTTGGTCCGTCTTTTGTCTACGATGGTGCCCGATGTCGTGGGCCGCTTACTGCTCCTTGCCCGGTCTTGTAGAGTGGGGAGAGTGACTGTGGGGGCGACCTGGCGCAGTCGCGGCCGGGCCTGCTTGTCTGTCGGGTGGGTGTCTTCTGTGGCTGTTAGTATGCGCTTGTAACTCGCTGGTTGTGCAGTGGGTAGCGGCCGGTCTGTTCGGGGGTTGTGCGCGGGTTGTGTGCCCAGGTCTTGGGTAGTAAGATCGATGTGGGTGGTACGTAGATGTTGTTCCAGCTGTTCCGTTGTGGCGCGCCTTGTTGGGTCAGCTAGCCAGCATAGTGGATGGATGAGGTTGGTATCAGCCGCGTCGCCCTTTTTGATTTGGACGAGTGTACCCTTCAGCTGAAGCCAGTCTTCCGGGGTGTCCAATCGGCATGGGCGGCCTTGCTCCGAGTCCAACCAGTGCCATGTGTTGTTAATGTGGCGGATGGTGGTAGCGTGATTGTGAGTAATGAGGACGGCGGCTGTGTTAGTGTAGCTGTCCGTCTTGCCCGTGAGCGTGGTGAGGAGCTCGGGTGTGATGTTGGTGGTGGTGGTGGTGGTGGTGGTGGTGGTGGTGGTGGTGGTGGTGGTTATAGGGCATAGGTGGAGGTCCTTGTGGTGGTGGTATAGGTAGTGGTTTATGGTGGATATGGTAAAGTTGCCAGATTCCTCGTAGATGTGTGGGAGGCTGCTACGTAGTGGTATTATCCTGTGCTCCTGCCTTGCCTGGTTGGCTAGGCCTTGGATGTGTGTGTAGAGTGATTTGCAGTGGGTGATGACGTCTTCGGGCCAGATTATGGGTTTCCCTATGGCCATGTTGATGGCGTGCACAAGACAACATTGTTTGTATTGCCTTTCCATGTAGCATTGGGACGGGTTCCGGTTGTCTTCCTTGTGGCTGATAATGTGGCTAATACCCTGTCGGGTGGCGGCCATGGTTTGGGATGGTGTAGCTGCCGGGTCAGGTGCGATGACGAACACCTCGTGGAAGTGTGTCGTGTAGGAGCGCGACAGCTCGCAGATGGCTATAGCTGATTTACTAGGGCTGTCGGAGTCTAGGAGCTTCCACTGCCCGCCCAACTTCCTGAGCGCCATGCTGTGGCCGTTCGTTTTGCACAAGAGGTTGAGTGTGGCATACTCTATCGCTATGGTGTCGAGGTTGTCGTCGTTCCAGTCGTCTGTGTTGCGTAGGTGAGCGACCCTCGTAATAGTGAGGCCGTATTTGGTCCTAAGGTAGAGGTGGATGACCTCGTCACTGAAAGCACCCCCTTGCCCGTGCGCGGTACGCCACGCCTGTTTGTCGCCTTCGTCGTGTAGTGTTGTATCCCAGGCTGTCCAAAAGTTATGTAGGTCCTCAGGCTTCACCCATTCCTTTCCGGCTGCATTGTTGAGGGAGTGGGCCTGGCAGTTGCGGTTCACCTGCGCTTCAAAAAACAAGGGGTTGGGGTTGGGGTGTGGGGTATGTGTTGTCCTGTGGATGTCATGTGGATGTTGTCTCCCACTGGGGCATGGGCCCGGGTTGACTTCAACGTCCCCGGCTGCGAGTAGTAGCCATGATATGAAGTAGTCAACGGTGAACGAGGGTTTCCATGTGGGGTCCTGGTGTCGTGCCGTTGCCGTGGTTCTCTCAGTTCCCCTGATCTGATAGGTACAGTAGGCCTGTATGGTTGTGTTGTATTGGCTGACTGTCCGGGAGTAGCTCTTGTGCCCTCCCTTCAGGTGCAGGTAGAATCTATTTGAGATCCTACAGATGGCCGTAGTGACAGGCACTATACCGGTGAGGTCTCGCAATGTGTTGTATGTCGTGATATGTACTATGGCCCTGAGGCGCGTGATCTTTCTTCTTTGTCGTGCCAGGCAACGTGCTGAGCAGGGTTGGACCCACGTCCGCCACGTGAGGGAGGCCCTCCACAGCCCCGAACTGGAGGGGGAGGCCCGCTGGGCTGCGGACCTGGTCAGGGCTTGCCTCCCCGAGCCCTGGCAGGGCATGGTAGACCGCCTGCAGCCGCCACAGCCGGAGTGGGAGCGCCTGAGGGTTGGGCCAGGGGTAGGGTTTGTGATGCGGCGCACCTTCATGCTCCAGCCCTCCCACTGGGTGGGCTTTAACGGCCGCCTCTAACCCCTAGACCCCACAGGGCAAGGGCCCCTCGGGGCTTTCTGGGCGGAGGAGGGGGCGGCCTGGGAGCCAGCAGCGGTGGCCCGGCTCAACAAGCCCAGCTACAGGCAGACCCCGGAGGAGCGAGCCACCCACCTCCGCCCTCTACCCGCCCAGCGCCACGCGGCGCAGGGTGTAATGCCCCTCCACATAAAAAAGAGGGCGTGGAGGAGGTGGAGGGCGTAGGGGAGCAGGGGGCGGGGCGGGAGGGCAGGCTCCCGACCCAGCTGAGGAGGGGCCAGGCACCTGGCCTAAGGAGGAGTGGCTCTTGGGCCCTTGGGCTCACCTGCAGCTGGACCCTCAGGTGTGGGGCATGGGCACCACCACCCTGCTGGACTTCTCTGGCAAGCATGCCAGGGTGCGCCTCCACCAGCTCCAGCGCGTCAGTGCCGACCCCCTCTACCCACCTAGTGGGGGCCTGTAGCCTGCGCTGTGGGGCGTGCGCCCCCCCCGGGCAGCGGGTGAAGCGTAGGTGACAGCGGTGGCTGATGGGGCCCTGCGGGAGCGGGAGCACAGTGGTGGCAGGCCAGGGGGCAGCGGGAGAGCGGGAGCAGCAGGGCAGGGAAGCGGAGGAGCGGCTCCCCGAGGAGGTGCAGGGCAGACAGCCGCCTCGTTGGCTGGACACCTCCGTCAGGGCGCACCCGCTTCCCTCGCCGCAGATGAGGGCGGCCGAGCAGGCTGAGCGGCAGCTGGAGGCCCAGCAGCGGCGTGGGGGCAGGCGGCCAGTTGCTCAGCCCGCCCCCCGGGCCGACACGGTGGACCAGCTGGCTGTGGGTGTTCAGCGGGCCAGCCGTGTGCGAAGGTGTGGAAGGAGCTGCTAGACCCCACCCTCCGCCGGGAGCATGTCATCGTGGCCTGGCGGGTTCTCCATGCCAGCCTCATGGTGGGGGCCTTGTCCCTTGTCCACATCCCTTGTCCACATCCTCAAGGGTACGGCTGCCCCGGGCTCGTCCGCCTGCCGCTTCTGCCAGCCGGGGCACTTGGAGATCCTCACCCACGCCTTCCTGACCTGCACTGCCGTGGCCCCAGCCTGGGAGTGGGTGCTGGACGTGTACGGCCACCTCACAGGCACCCGCCCCCCCTCGGGCAACGCCATGCTGCTCCTCAATAGGCGCCCCACCCGCGGCGAGGCCCCCCCCTTCCTGCCCCTTGACAGCCTGTTGTGGCTCCGTCTGCGCGTAGCCTATATGGGCGCAGTGTGGCGCCTCCTCAGCTCAGGAGCCGCTACAGCCCTGCAGCCACATCAGGTGGCGAGGCGGGTCGTGGAGGAGGTCATCTCCACCCTCACCACGGCCGTCAAGCGTGACTGGCATCGGGTGGGGAGGGACATCCGGGTGGGCCTCTGCAGCGCTGTGCCCTCCACCTGGTTCGAGGGCAAGGACCCGGAGCTGGACGCTGCCCACTTCGACCAGCTGTGGCCCGAGGCGTCGGGGGGGTGGTTTGCCAAGCAGCCTAGGAGGGAGCGGAGGGGAGGGCAGGAGGAGTGGAGGAGCCAAGCAGCCTAGGAGGGGCAGAGGGGAGGGTTGGGGCAGGAGGAGTGGAGGAGGAGAGGGCAGCGGGGAGGCCTAGGCAGGGAGAGGGCAGGGCGCAAGGGGGGTGGAGCGCTGCTTGTTCGCCTCTCCTTGCAGTGGCACGTCCCCTTCCCCGTCGAGCCAGCCTGAGCTGCAGGGTTGCTGCTGGGGGCTTCGTGCAATCTATGGGTGGGTTGGACTAGGCCTCGGGGGTTTGTCTGGGTGTCAGGGGACCGGGGGCTTAGGTGGTCTTGGTTTGAGTGTTGGGGGTAGGGTTCGAGGCTTCAGGTCGTGGGGTTGGGCTAAGGCTCGTGTGGGTAGTTTTGTGGGGAGGGTTTGGGGAGGTGTGTAGAGCTCGGGTGGAGGGCGTTGGTGTGGGGGAGTGTCTTGACGTTGTCCAAGGGAGGGGGTTGCTTGGGTTGTGTGGACCTTTGCTTGGGGTGTGTGGACTGCTGTGTTTGGGTGGGGTGCTTGGGGATCGTGTATGTGGGAACCTTGTTTGTCTTCTCTTTTCTTCTTTTCTTTAGATTCTCTCTCTCTTGTAATGCTCCTCTCTAAATGAAAAACAAAATAGGGGCAGGCGGGCGAGCAGGGGCTAGGGGGTTGGCTGGGGGAAGGTGGCGGGCAAGGGCAGCAGCAGGGCGGGCGGCAGCAGGGTGAGGAGAAGGAGCCGGATGTGGTCATCCCAGCTGTCCGAGTGGGGGTGCCAGTGCGCCACCTGGGGGTCCCTCTCGGGGCGGCCTCCTACGCTGCCACCAGCGAGGCCGCCTTCGGTGGGGCGGCGGCGGCCATGATGGCAGCCTCCCTCCCTTGGCGGCCCCAAGGCCTCAACCTCCTGGGGCGGGTGCAGGTGGCACAGCAGTGCCTGGCCTCCAAGTCCATCTACCAAATGGCTTTCGTGCAACCCTCCGCTCCTCCGGCGCAAGCCATGGCCTCGGCTGTCAACCGCTTTGTGGCAGCCTCAGACCTGCCCCAGGAGCGCAGCCCCAACAGCAGCCGCCTCTACCCCAGCAAGGCCATCTGCGTGATGCCCCGGGGAAAGGGAGGGGTGGGGCACCAGCACGGCCATGCTGGCGAAGATGTTGGCCCAGCTCTGGTCGCCCCGGGTTCGTCCCTGGCAGCCTCTGACCCACCACCTGCTGGCAGACCCCTCCCACGGCCTCAGCACGTGGGTCATCACCGACCCCACCGCCCCCCCCTCGCGAGGCATCAGCCCGCGGCTGCAAGCTCACGTGGCGGCCCTGGCTGAGCTCAAGCTGTTCCGTGCGGTGCCCCCCGCTGGCCAGTCCTTCTTCTCGGTGCTGGCGGAGCCGCTGTGGTACAACGCGCAAGTCCGCATGATCCCAGCAGTAAGGGAGGAAGCAGCTGAGCAGGGTTGGACCCACGTCCGCCACGTGAGGGAGGCCCTCCACAGCCCCGAACTGGAGGGGGAGGCCCGCTGGGCTGCGGACCTGGTCAGGGCTTGCCTCCCCGAGCCCTGGCAGGGCATGGTAGACCGCCTGCAGCCGCCACAGCCGGAGTGGGAGCGCCTGAGGGTTGGGCCAGGGGTAGGGTTTGTGATGCGGCGCACCTTCATGCTCCAGCCCTCCCACTGGGTGGGCTTTAACGGCCGCCTCTCACCCCTAGACCCCACAGGGCAAGGGCCCCTCGGGGCTTTCTGGGCGGAGGAGGGGGCGGCCTGGGAGCCAGCAGCGGTGGCCCGGCTCAACAAGCCCAGCTACAGGCTGACCCCGGAGGAGCGAGCCACCCACCTCCGCCCTCTACCCGCCCAGCGTCACGCGGCGCAGGGTGTAATGCCCCTCCATAAAAAAAAGAGGGCGTGGAGGAGGTGGAGGGCGTAGGGGAGCAAGGGGCGGGGCGGGAGGGCAGGCTCCCGACCCAGCTGAGGAGGGGCCAGGCACCTGGCCTAAGGAGGAGTGGCTCTTGGGCCCTTGGGCTCACCTGCAGCTGGACCCTCAGGTGTGGGGCATGGGCACCACCACCCTGCTGGACTTCTCTGGCAAGCATGCCAGGGTGCGCCTCCACCAGCTCCAGCGCGTCAGTGCCGACCCCCTCTACCCACCTAGTGGGGGCCTGTGGCCTGCGCTGTGGGGCGTGCGCCCCCCCCGGGCAGCGGGTGAAGCGTAGGTGACAGCGGTGGCTGATGGGGCCCTGCGGGAGCGGGAGCACAGTGGTGGCAGGCCAGGGGGCAGCGGGAGAGCGGGAGCAGCAGGGCAGGGAAGCGGAGGAGCGGCTCCCCGAGGAGGTGCAGGGCAGACAACCGCCTCGTTGGCTGGACACCTCCGTCAGGGCGCACCCGCTTCCCTCGCCGCAGATGAGGGCGGCCGAGCAGGCTGAGCGGCAGCTGGAGGCCCAGCAGCGGCGTGGGGGCAGGCGGCCAGTTGCTCAGCCCGCCCCCCGGGCCGACACGGTGGACCAGCTGGCTGTGGGTGTTCAGCGGGCCAGCCGTGTGCGAAGGTGTGGAAGGAGCTGCTAGACCCCACCCTCCGCCGGGAGCATGTCATCGTGGCCTGGCGGGTTCTCCATGCCAGCCTCACGGTGGGGGCCTTGTCCCTTGTCCACATCCCTTGTCCACATCCTCAAGGGTACGGCTGCCCCGGGCTCGTCCGCCTGCCGCTTCTGCCAGCCGGGGCACTTGGAGATCCTCACCCACGCCTTCCTGACCTGCACTGCCGTGGCCCCAGCCTGGGAGTGGGTGCTGGACGTGTACGGCCACCTCACAGGCACCCGCCCCCCCTCGGGCGACGCCATGCTGCTCCTCAATAGGCGCCCCACCCGCGGCGAGGCCCCCCCCTTCCAGCCCCCTGACAGCCTGTTGTGGCTCCGTCTGCGGCGCAGTGTGGCGCCTCCGCAGCTCATGAGCCGCTACAGCCCTGCAGCCACATCAGGTGGCGAGGCGGGTCGTGGAGGAGGTTATCTCCACCCTCACCACGGCCGTCAAGCGTGACTGGCATCGGGTGGGGAGGGACATCCGGGTGGGCCTCTGCGGCGCTGTGCCCTCCACCTGGTTCGAGGGCAAGGACCCGGAGCTGGACGCTGCCCACTTCGACCAGCTGTGGCCCGAGGCGTCGGGGGGGTGGTTTGCCAAGCAGCCTAGGAGGGAGCGGAGGGGAGGGCAGGAGGAGTGGAGGAGCCAAGCAGCCTAGGAGGGGCAGAGGGGAGGGTTGGGGCAGGAGGAGTGGAGGAGGAGAGGGCAGCAGGGAGGCCTAGGCAGGGGGAGGGCAGGGCGCAAGGGGGGGGGAGCGCTGCTTGTTCGCCTCTCCTTGCAGTGGCCCGTCCCCTTCCCCGTCGAGCCAGCCTGAGCTGCAGGGTTGCTGCTGGGGGCTTCGTGCAGTCTGTGGGTGGGTTGGACTAGGCCTCGGGGGTTTGTCTGGGTGTCAGGGGACCGGGGGCTTAGGTGGTCTTGGTTTGAGTGTTGGGGGTAGGGTTCGAGGCTTCAGGTCGTGGGGCTGGGCTCAGGCTCGTGTGGGTAGTTTTGTGGGGAGGGTTTGGGGAGGTGTGTAGAGCTCGGGTGGAGGGCGTTGGTGTGGGGGAGTGTCTTGACGTTGCCCAAGGGAGGGGGTTGCTTGGGTTGTGTGGACCTTTGCTTGGGGTGTGTGGACTGCTGTGTTTGGGTGGGGTGCTTGGGGATCGTGTATGTGGGAACCTTGTTTGTCTTCTCTTTTCTTCTTTTCTTTAGATTCTCTCTCTCTTGTAATGCTCCTCTCTAAATGAAAAACAAAATAGGGGCAGGCGGGCGAGCAGGGGCTAGGGGGTTGGCTGGGGGAAGGTGGCGGGCAAGGGCAGCAGCAGGGCGGGCGGCAACAGGGTGAGGAGAAGGAGCCGGATGTGGTCATCCCAGCTGTCCGAGTGGGGGTGCCAGTGCGCCACCGGGGGGTCCCTCTCGGGGCGGCCTCCTACGCTGCCACCAGCGAGGCCGCCTTCGGTGGGGCGGCGGCGGCCATGATGGCAGCCTCCCTCCCTTGGCGGCCCCAAGGCCTCAACCTCCTGGGGCGGGTGCAGGTGGCACAGCAGTGCCTGGCCTCCAAGTCCATCTACCAAATGGCTTTCGTGCAACCCTCCGCTCCTCCGGCGCAAGCCATGGCCTCGGCTGTCAACCGCTTTGTGGCAGCCTCAGACCTGCCCCAGGAGCGCAGCCCCAACAGCAGCCGCCTCTACCCCAGCAAGGCCATCTGCGTGATGACCCGGGGGGAGGGAGGGGTGGGGCACCAGCACGGCCATGCTGGCGAAGATGTTGGCCCAGCTCTGGTCGCCCCGGGTTCGTCCCTGGCAGCCTCAGACCCACCACCTGCTGGCAGACCCCCCCCACGGCCTCAGCACGTGGGTCATCACCGACCCCACCGACCCCCCCTCGCGAGGCATCAGCCCGCGGCTGCAAGCTCACGTGGCGGCCCTGGCTGAGCTCAAGCTGTTCCGTGCGGTGCCCCCCGCTGGCCAGTCCTTCTTCTCGGTGCTGGCGGAGCCGCTGTGGTACAACGCGCAAGTCCGCATGAACCCAGTAGCAAGGGAGGCAGCAACTGAGCAGGGTTGGACCCACGTCCGCCACGTGAGGGAGGCCCTCCACAGCCCCGAACTGGAGGGGGAGGCCCGCTGGGCTGCGGACCTGGTCAGGGCTTGCCTCCCCGAGCCCTGGCAGGGCATGGTAGACCGCCTGCAGCCGCCACAGCCGGAGTGGGAGCGCCTGAGGGTTGGGCCAGGGGTAGGGTTTGTGATGCGGCGCACCTTCATGCTCCAGCCCTCCCACTGGGTGGGCTTTAACGGCCGCCTCTAACCCCTAGACCCCACAGGGCAAGGGCCCCTCGGGGCTTTCTGGGCGGAGGAGGGGGCGGCCTGGGAGCCAGCAACGGTGGCCCGGCTCAACAAGCCCAGCTACAGGCTGACCCCGGAGGAGCGAGCCACCCACCTCCGCCCTCTACCCGCCCAGCGTCACGCGGCGCAGGGTGTAATGCCCCTCCATAAAAAAAAGAGGGCGTGGAGGAGGTGGAGGGCGTAGGGGAGCAGGGGGCGGGGCGGGAGGGCAGGCTCCCGACCCAGCTGAGGAGGGGCCAGGCACCTGGCCTAAGGAGGAGTGGCTCTTGGGCCCTTGGGCTCACCTGCAGCTGGACCCTCAGGTGTGGGGCATGGGCACCACCACCCTGCTGGACTTCTCTGTCAAGCATGCCAGGGTGCGCCTCCACCAGCTCCAGCGCGTCAGTGCCGACCCCCTCAACCCACCTAGTGGGGGCCTGTGGCCTGCGCTGTGCGGCGCGCGCCCCCCCCCGGGCAGCGGGTGAACCGGAGGTGACAGCGGTGGCTGATGGGGCCCTGCGGGAGCGGGAGCACAGTGGTGGCAGGCCAGGGGGCAGCGGGGGAGCGGGAGCAGCAGGGCAGGGGAGCGGAGGAGCGGCTCCCCGAGGAGGTGCAGGGCAGACAGCCGCCTCGTTGGCTGGACACCTCCGTCAGGGCGCACCCGCTTCCCTCGCCGCAAATGAGGGCGGCCGAGCAGGCTGAGCGGCAGCTGGAGGCCCAGCAGCGGCGTGGGGGCAGGCGGCCAGTTGCTCAGCCCGCCCCCCGGGCCGACACGGTGGACCAGCTGGCTGTGGGTGTTCAGCGGGCCAGCCGTGTGCGAAGGTGTGGAAGGAGCTGCTAGACCCCACCCTCCGCCGGGAGCATGTCATCGTGGCCTGGCGGGTTCTCCATGCCAGCCTCATGGTGGGGGCCTTGTCCCTTGTCCACATCCCTTGTCTACATCCTCAAGGGTACGGCTGCCCCGGGTTCGGCCGCCCGCCGCTTCTGCCAGCCGGGGCACTTGGAGATCCTCACCCACGCCTTCCTGACCTGCACCGCCGTGGCCCCAGCCTGGGAGTGGGTGCTGGACGTGTACGGCCACCTCACAGGCACCCGCCCCCCCTCGGGCGACGCCATGCTGCTCCTCAGTGGGCGCCCCACCCGCGGCGAGGCCCCCCCCTTCCAGCCCCCTGACAACCTGTTGTGGCTCCGTCTGCGCGCAGCCTATATGGGCGCAGTGTGGCGCCTCCTCAGCTCAGGAGCCGCTACAGCCCTGCAGCCACATGAGGTGGCGAGGCGGGTCGTGGAGGAGGTCATCTCCACCCTCACCACGGCCGTCCAGCGTGACTGGCATCGGGTGGGGAGGGACATCCGGGTGGGCCTCTGCGGCGCTGTGCCCTCCACCTGGTTCAAGGGCAAGGACCCGGAGCTGGACGCTGCCCACTTCGACCAGCTGTGGCCCGAGGCGTCGTGGGGTGGTTTGCCAAGCAGCCTAGGAGGGAGCGGAGGGGAGGGCAGGAGGAGTGGAGCAGCCAAGCAGCCTAGGAGGGGCAGAGGGGAGGGTTGGGGCAGGAGGAGTGGAGGAGGAGAGGGCAGCAGGGAGGCCTAGGCAGGGGGAGGGCAGGGCGCAAGGGGGGGGGAGCGCTGCTTGTTCGCCTCTCCTTGCAGTGGCCCGTCCCCTTCCCCGTCGAGCCAGCCTGAGCTGCAGGGTTGCTGCTGGGGGCTTCGTGCAATCTGTGGGTGGGTTGGGCTAGGCCTCGGGGGTTTGTCTGGGTGTCAGGGGACCGGGGGCTTAGGTATTCTTGGTTTGAGTGTTGGGGGTAGGGTTCGAGGCTTCAGGTCGTGGGGCTGGGCTCAGGTTCGTGTGGGTAGTTTTGTGGGGAGGGTCTGGGGAGGTGTGTAGAGCTAGGGTGGAGGGCGTTGGTGTGGGGGAGTGTCTTGACGTTGTCCAAGGGAGGGGGTTGCTTGGGTTGTGTGGACCTTTGCTTGGGGTGTGTGGACTGCTGTGTTTGGGTGGGGTGCTTAAGGATCGTGTATGTGGGAACCTTGTTTGTCTTCTCTTTTCTTCTTTTCTTTAGATTCTCTCTCTCTTGTAATGCTCCTCTCTAAATGAAAAACAAAATAGGGGCAGGCGGGCGAGCAGGGGCTAGGGGGTTGGCTGGGGGAAGGTGGCGGGCAAGGGCAGCAGCAGGGCGGGCGGGAGCAGGGTGGGGAGCAGGAGCCGGAGGTGGTCATCTAAGCTGTCCGTGTGGGGGTGCCAATGCGCCACCTGGGGGTCCCTCTCGGGGCGGCCTCCTACGCTGCCACCAGCGAGGCCGCCTTCGGTGGGGCGGCGGCGGCCATGATGGCAGCCTTTCCTCCCTTGGCGGCCCCAAGGCCTCAACCTCCTGGGGCGGGTGCAGGTGGCACAGCAGTGCCTGGCCTCCAAGTCCATCTACCAAATGGCTTTCGTGCAACCCTCCGCTCCTCCGGCGCAAGCCATGGCCTCGGCTGTTGTTAGTTGCATACCCACCCGGTGCAGTTGAGATCAAGCACCGGGATTGTAGGGTGTGCCTGCCAGCGGCCCGGCCGCGATGAGTGCGAGTGTGACTGCCGTATTTAGGGCAGACACCCGGCAGTCGTAGGCACCCTGAACTGGTGTCCGCGTCTGCCCGTGCTCTTCCAACAGGTTATGGGCCCACGCGCTGACGCGCGATAGGACTCCAGTAAGTTGCTGGCTAGGGTTCGTGTGGTTGACAGCCCAGTCGATCAGCGATGGCAACTTCTCCTGCTTCAGCCTCCGGCAATCAGGCCACCATTCTCGATGACGACAACTGGCCAATTTGGAGCATCCGCACCGAAGGCCTGCTAATCGAAGCAGGCCGCTGGTCCGTCGTCGCCGACGGCGTCACCCCCTTACCCACCGCGCCAGCAGCTAACGCCACTCAGCAAGAGCAGACTGCGTATGCTGCTGAGCTAGCCAGATCTCGCGCGGACAGCGCGCTGGACCGCAAAGCCAAAGCCTTTATCCAGCGCCACGTTTCCAACCTCCACATCTTCACTGTCAAGTCTGCAGACTCAGCGCAAGACGCCTGGGAAACCCTCGAATCCCAGTTCACCGAATCGTCAGTCGCGCGACAGTCGCAGCTTCAGCAGCAACTCAGTCTCCTGCGCATGGAACCCGGCGAGTCAGTAGCGTGCTTCTATGCGCGTCTGCAGCAGCTGCTAACAGAGCTGGAAGCTTGCAACTACGAGACCTCTGAATCCACAGTGGTACTCGCCATTCTGGCAGCCCTACCGCCTGAGTACGAAAGCACAGTCGAAAGGCTGCGCTATGATCAGACCAGCGCCGACCTAAAAGTCGAGCGCATCAAGCGTGTGCTGCTGACAAAGGAGGCTGACCTACTCAGCAAGCAGATGCAGCAGCAACTCAGCACCTCCTCATCCTCACTCTGGTCCTACTCCTCCCCTTCTGACAGCAGGGGGGCTGGTAGTTCAGGCGGACAGGGGGGCAGGGGCAGGCTCAGGCTACCTCAGCAGTCTCGTGAGCAGCAAAGCACCGCACAGCAGCAGCAGGCCAGAGCACAGTCACCTGACAGGTCCACCAGGGATGTCAGCTCACATGCTCACCTGACCTGCAACTACTGTGCTAAGCCTGGCCACATCATGTCTGAATGTTTCACCTTTGACAGGGATCAGCGCAACCGCATGAGGACCCTTTTCAGCAACCCTGCCAGACCCAGCAGCCCAGGCAGGCGACCCAGTCCAGGCAGGAGCTCTAGCCCAGCCAGGACATCCAGCCCCAGCAGAGGCAGGGCCCACACCCCTGGCAGAACAGCGGCTCAGAGCCCATCCAGGGGAGCCAGCCTGTTCACCTGCTCCACTGCTGCTGCTGCTGATGATGATGATGATGATGATCTTGATGATGTTCTCATGCAGATGGTGCAGCCCAGACTGAACTTCAACAACGACCTGTATAGCCCCTTCTGCATTGACTCAGGTGCCTCACAGCACATCCTGAAGGACCTGCAGTTCTTCTACAACTACACACCTTTTGCGCCAGACAAGCACAGGCCTGTAAGGCTGGCAGCTGAAGGCCACAGGGTCTGGGCAGTTGGGTCAGGCAATGTGTTCCTCAGCACCAAGCGTGGCTCCTGGTTCCTCAGCCATGCTTTGTATGTTCCTGACAGCAAGCAGAACTTCATCTCAGTGACAGCTGCAACAGACGACGGCAGCAGCTTTCTATTCCGTGGAGATGTGTGCCAGATCAGCTGCAATCAGTTTGGCAGCATGCTCAGGGTCAATGCGCACAAAGTCAGAAACTCTTACATCCTGGCAGCTATTCCCATGCCAGATGGACCTGACACAGACTCAGAGCAGGAGCAGCTGTATGGCATCCAGCAGTCAGCTCTACAGCCTGACCCCAGAATAAGGCTGGAGCTCCTGACCAACGTGGCTGCGCCCTCTGCCAACAGCGCCACCTCCAACTCTCCTCAGGTGTGGCACCAGCGCCTGTGTCATACATCCTATGATGCCCTAGCACGCATGCAGTCAGCGGGCATGGTGTCAGGGGTACCTGTCACAGCTGCACAATTCCGAGCAGCTGCCTCAGATCCAGCTGTGTGTGTGGGCTGTGTCAAGGGCAAACAGCACAAGAATGTCGCATTTGCAGGACCACCCCCCAATGCAGCACTAGTGACAGCTCCTCTAGGGCTGATTCACATGGATGTCTGTGGCCCCATGCATGCCAGAGCCAGAGACGGCAGCCTGTATGTGGCTACTTTCCTTGATGAACACACAAAGCTGTCTGTGTGTGTGCCCATCAGCAGCAAAGCTCAGGTGCCAGACACAGTCAGGACAGTCATTGAAGAGCTTGAGACCCAGTCAGGTTACCGCTGCAAGGCCATCCGAACAGACAATGGCACAGAATACGTCAACAGCCGCATGAGAGAGTACTGTGCCAGCAAGGGCATAGTGCACCAGCACTCAGCCCCCTACAGCCCCCAGCAGAACGGTGCAGCTGAACGCCTGAACAGAACCATCTTTGAGAAAGCTCGCAACATCATTCACTCAGCCGACATCTCACTCAGCTTCTGGGCACATGCTGTCAAGTTTAGCAATCATGTTAGATGCCTGCTACCTGTGTCAGGCCAGCCGCTCACACCTTGGGAGGCCTTCTACGGTGTCAAACCTGATCTGTCAGGTCTCAGAGTGTTTGGCTGCAGAGTCTGGCTCCATGTTCCTGATCACCAGCGCAGCAAACTGCAGGCCAAGTCTGTTGAGGGCCTGTTCATAGGCTATGAGCCTGGCTCTAAGGCTTACAGGGTATTGGTCAACGGTAGAGAGACATGCAGCAAGAACATAGTGTTTGACGAGCTGTCAGTCCTGCAGCCTACTCGCCAGCATGAACAGCCAGCCCAGCCTGTGTTTCTCTTACCCCTCCCACCCAGCCCCAACACCCCCTCTGAGACACTGTCACCAGCAGCTCCTGCTGAGGGGGGCAACAGTCTGCAGCAGACCAGCAGCAGTAGCTCTGAGGACAGTGGGAGCAGCAGCAGCATCAGCAGGCCAGGCAGCAGCGCACAGCGACCACAGTCCAGACCTCTGGAAGGCATAGGAGCACATCAAGACAGCAGCAGCTCAGACTCTCCACCCAGTGAGCAGGAACCCAGTCAGCAAGTCAGCCTCACTGCCAGATATGAGCCAGGCTCCCACATGTGGCATCAACAGCAACTGGATCTCATCAGCAAGGTACCCAGACCAGGAATAGGCAGATTCAGCCTTCGCTCTATGCCTCTAGCCAGGGAGACAGTGGGAGCAAGACCAACAGCACCAGCAGCTGCAGCATCAGCAGCACCAGTAGCAGTAAGGCCAGCAGCACCAGCCGCAGCATCAGCAGCACCAGCAGCTGCAGCATCAGCAGCACCAGCAGCTGCAAGACCTGCAGCATCAGCAGCAGCAAGGCCAGCATCACCAACTGCAGCATCAGTAGCAGCAAGGCCAGCAGCACCAATTGCAGCACCTTCAGCAGCCAGACCTGCAGCACCAACAGCAGCACCAACCATGCACCCATCTGCACCCATGCCTGCTGCACCTGACTCACGGCCGGCTTCGCCTGAGGCACCTGCACTCACACAAATTAGCAGCGTCATCTGCGCTGAAGCCATGTGGCTCCCGCGCTGCAGCTATGTGGCTCCCGCGCTGCAGCTATGTGGCTCCCGCGAGGCAGCCATGCGGCTCCCGCGCTGCAGCCTTGCGGCTCCCGCGCTGCAGCCCTACGGCTCCCGCGCTGCAGCCATGCGGCTCCCGCGCTGCAGCCTTGCGGCTCCCGCGCTGCAGCCCTACGGCTCCCGCGCTGCAGCCATGCGGCTCCCGCGCTGCAGCCTTACGGCTCCCGCGCTGCAGCCTTGCGGCTCCCGCGCTACAGCTATTAGCTCCCGCGCTGCAGCCCTACGGCTCCCGCGCTGCAGCCATGCGGCTCCCACGCTGCAGCCTTGCGGCTCCCGCGCTGCAGCCATGCGGCTCCCGCGCTGCGGCCTTACGGCTCCCGCGCTGCAGCCTTGCGGCTCCCGCGCTGCAGCCTTGCGGCTCCCGCGCTGCAGCCCTACGGCTCCCGCGCTGCAGCCATGCGGCTCCCGCGCTGCAGCCTTGCGGCTCCCACGCTGCAGCTATTAGCTCCCGCGCTGCAGCTATGAGGCTCCCGCGCTGCAGCCTTACGGCTCCCGCGCTGCAGCCCTACGGCTCCCGCGCTGCAGCCTTGCGGCTCCCGCGCTGCAGCCTTGCGGCTCCCGCGCTGCAGCCCTACGGCTCCCGCGCTGCAGCCATGCGGCTCCCGCGCTGCAGCCTTGCGGCTCCCGCGCTGCAGCCTTGCGGCTCCCGCGCTGCAGCTATTAGCTCCCGCGCTGCAGCTATGTGGCTCCCGCGCTGCAGCCTTACGGCTCCCGCGCTGCAGCCTTGCGGCTCCCGCGCTGCAGCTATTAGCTCCCGCGCCGCAGCTATGTGGCTCCCGCGCTGCAGCCTTACGGCTCCCGCGCTGCAGCCTTGCGGCTCCCGCGCTGCAGCCTTGCAGCTCCCGCGCTGCAGCCCTACGGCTCCCGCGCTGCAGCCATGCGGCTCCCGCGCTGCAGCCTTGCGGCTCCCGCGCTGCAGCCCTACGGCTCCCGCGCTGCAGCCATGCGGCTCCCGCGCTGCAGCCTTACGGCTCCCGCGCTGCAGCCATGCGGCTCCCGCGCTGCAGCCTTGCGGCTCCCGCGCTGCAGCCTTGCGGCTCCCGCGCTGCAGCTATTAGCTCCCGCGCTGCAGCTATGTGTCTCCCGCGCTGCAGCCTTACGGCTCCCGCGCTGCAGCCTTGCGGCTCCCGCGCTGCAGCCTTGCAGCTCCTGCGCTGCAGCCCTACGGCTCCCGCGCTGCAGCCATGTGTCTCCCGCGCTGCAGCCCTACGGCTCCCGCGCTGCAGCCTTGCAGCTCCCGCGCTGCAGCCCTACGGCTCCCGCGCTGCAGCCTTGCGGCTCCCGCGCAGTAGCCATGTGGCTCCCGCGCTGCAGCCATGTGGCTATTGCGCAGGTACCATGTGGTACCTGCTCTCTTACAATTACAATGTTTGTACTACTGTCTATCTTCAGCTGACAACATAGTGCTGTCAACATAGTGCTTTCAGTTTAAAGCTTTTTAAACCATCATCTATCCATTGGCATGTGGCAGCTAGGTGTGCTGAGGGTGATTCCTTCCAAGGCAGAGGGGTGGGGTGGGGTGGGGTAGTTGGGGAGGCGAGGAGAGATGTGGAGAAGTGAGGGGAGGGTGATAGACTGGAAGGTGGTAGTACATGGTGGTAGCACCCGGTGGGTATGGGAAAGGAGAAGGGGGGTGGGGGGGAGGGAGAAGGGAGGTAAGTGTGACCGTAAAACCTACAGCAAACACACGGCATGCCAGCTACATCTGTTGTTGCACTGTGCGGTCAGGCGGATGAGGATTGGGAGGGGAGGCAGGAGGGGAGGAGAGGCTGGAGGGGTGGGGAGGCAGGAGGGGAGGGGAGGCAGCTCTTGGCTTGTTGCGCACAGGTAGGGTGGGCTTTCTCCTGGCTGCTGGGACGTCATGGGGGAGGTGACGGGGAGGTGACGGGGGAGGTGATGGGGGAGGTGACGGAGAGAGGTGGAAGTGGAGGTGGTGGGACGGGGTTGGGAAGGGGGAAGGAGGCACGGGGCGGGAGTATAGGCGGGAGTATAGACCTGCAGCAAGCATGGAGCGTGCCTACAATGAGGCATGCATAACATCCTGGGAAGCTAGCTGTCACGTAGTGCATGACGGAGGCACTCACCTGGAGGTTGGGGTGGGCTCTCTTCTGGATGCTGGGATAAGGAGGGGGGCTGGGATGGGGCTGCTGGGGTAAGGGAGGGGGCTGGGATGTCAGGGTGGAGGTGAGGGGGGAAGTGGGGGGAGGGGATAGTGACCGGGTGACAGGGTAGGGAAAGGGGAGGGAGGGAGACAGGGTAGGCCTGGGGGAGGGGTAAGTGTATTGACGAACTTGGAGGGGGTGGTTGTGTAGATAGGGGGGTAAGAGGACCTGTAGCCACTTGTAGAGACTTGTAGAGGGAGGGCAGGAGGGAGGGAGGGAGGGAGGGTCCTTCAGACCTGCTGCAAACTCCGTCAGACCTGCAGCAAACACGGCGCATGCTAGCTGTGTAGGCTGTGAAATGATGACCACTAAAAGGCGAGGGGTGGCCACTCACCGCTTGCTCTGTGCTCTTCTGTGCTCCTCCATGCTTCATCCCATTTGGCTCTTACCTTTGTAGTGGGCCGGGCTGCAATGGGGAGGGCAGGGTGGTGAAGGTGGGGGAGGGTAGGGAGAGAGGGTAGGGGAGAGAGGGGCGGGGGGGGGGGGACAGGGAAGGGGAGTGAAGGAGGAAGGAGGATAAAGGAATGTGTAGAGGACCTGCGAAACAAAGGGTGACAAGTTGTCAAGGGAGGAGCAATGTATGGTGGGTACAAGATGCACTCACCAACAGAGGATGTAGATGTAGTAGCTGATGTGGGAGGACAGGCTCGGAGATGGTGGTTTCGACATGTCAAAGGCATAGAGGTGGGTCAAAGTAGACTACGTCGCTAGCTCGTTGCGTGGGCTGCGTGGCTGAGCGTGCGAGGTATTGCGTTGCGATCTCGAGGCTGGTTGCTACGTATGCAAGGTCTGCCAGGCAGCTAGCTGCGTGCGAGAGTGGCTGCGAAGCACCGTGCTACGTGGCAGCGACATTGGCTGGGAGGCTTGGCCGAGATGGCCGAGATGAGATGTGGCTGCCTGGCTGCAATGTGGCTGCCTGGCTGCGATGTGTCATGCGAGAGTGGCTGCCTGGTTGCGATGTTGTCTGCATAGCTTGGCTACTTGCCCGCTTGGCTACTTACCTGCGGGACGCGAAGCTAGCCTGACGAGCACCGACGCTAGACGTTGTGTACAGGTCACAGAGTTTAGTTTTTCATATTTCATGTCTGACTTGCATGCTTATCCTCAAGGCATAGTTTGTAGCTGCCGCTAGCTACGGCTGCGGTTCAGCTGTGAAGTTGACGAGCTGCTTCACTGTTTGGTGCAAGAGTGCGTGTTCAGTGCAAGAGTACACTATTTCACATGTCTCTCTTGCATGCCGATCTGCAGCTTTGTGACGTTGTCGTAGGTTGCGCGCAAGTGTTGTGTGTGCGCAGTTCGCAAAGCGCCCAGTGTAATACAACAATCTGCGCAGTTTGCAATGGTCACCCAGCCAATAGTCCGCCTTGCAGATAACTTCGAAGACGCGAGCCTCAGACGCAGCTAGCAGTTCGGATCTCACCAACAGCCGTTTTTTCACCTCGCAGACATTTCCACGCCACGCATTACAAAGTAACTCGCAGCTTGTCTCGCATGCAGCCCAAGCACGCAACGCCACGCAGTCGCAGCCTACAGTTTACATTTTAGCCCCACTCCCCCTGCAAGGTAAGACCGAGGTAAGAGCAAACAAGAAGACAATATTGTGCAACACGGAGCAGCACAACGTTAGCGGTGAGTGGCTAGCCCCCTGCCTTTCAGTGTCCCACATTACCATGCCTAACCACTAGCATGCCCCGTATTTACTACAGGTCTGACGGTCACACACCACCCCATCCCACCCTCCTAACATCATAGCCCATGCCCTTCCCTCGAGCCTTCCCTCCTCGAGCCCCTACTGCACATTCCTACTCCACATTGTACAATTACCTCCCCCTCCTTTGCTCCGGTGAGTGGTGAGTCCACGGTGACAGCTTACAAGGAGCCAGCAAGGCGCATTGCGCATTGCAGCCAGAAGCGGCAGCCAGTGAACAAAGTCAAGAGTTGCCTCCCCTCCCCTCTTGCCTCCCCACCCCTCCCCTATTGCCTCCCCACCCCTCCCCTCCCTTGTTGCCTCCCCTCCCCCTCCCCTCCCCTCCCCTCCTGCCTCTCCGTGAGCAGCGAGGAGGCAGCTAGCCCAAGGTGTGAGCAGGTAGGAGACCAGCTTCGTAGGTTAGTACGAGCACGGTAGGGGCAAGGCAAGAGCCACCAATAAGTGATTATGGAGCAGCATGGAGTGAGCGGTGAGTGCTGACCCCCTTGCTGATTAGTGGCCCTGATTACCTAGTCTCACCTCTGCTTTGCCGTGTGTTTGTTGCAGGTCTGCCGGTCGCACTTACTACTCCTTCCCCCCACCCACCATCACCATCCTCCTTTTCCTTTCCTATACCCCCTCCCTCCCTCCCTCCCTCCCTCCCTCCTCTCCATCCCGGACCACCACCTCCACTACCGCCATGACTCCTTGACCTTCCCTTGTGCGCTGCTGGCATGGTCTTAGGTCCCCACAGCTACTGGCATGGTGCTAGGAGCTAGCAGCCAGGCGCGGTTAGGAGGTGCAGCCAGGAGGCGCAACAAAGGGGGGCAGCCAGGAGCAGCCAAAGGGAACACCCCACCCCACCCCACCCCACCCCACCAGGACCCCACCCCACCCCATGCCCCTCGCCACTCACCACCCCTACCATGCCTTGCAATTCGGAGCAAGCCCTTCCCCCCACCACCACAACCACCACCTCCCAAGCCAATACTAGCAGCCAGAGCAGCAGCCAGGAGAGGCAGCTAGGAGGCATGTGGTGCAAGGCATAAGTTGTCGGGAGCTAGCTGCCATATGGCAGGTGGTGCAGAGCCAATACAAGGAGCCAGCAAGGCGCATTGCGCAGCACGGAGCACCAAGGCGTAAGCGGTGAGTGGTTTGCCCTTGCCTTACAGTGTCCACTAGTATCCAGCCTAACCACTAGCGCGCATTGTGTTTGCTGCAGGTCCGATGGTAACTCTCAGTACCTCACCTTTCCCCCTCCCCCTTCTACCCCCTGGCATCGCAGCCACCTGCCCTTCCCTCCCTACCCTTCCCAGCAGCCAAGAGCAGACCTACTCCTACCTACCTTGGCACCTTGGCGTCACTACCACCACCTTCCCACCTCCACACACACAAGCTCCCCCTTCCCCCTCTTCTTCCTGACCCTTTCATTCCCTGCTCTCTGCCAGTGAGTGGTTGCTGGTGGTTACCGGTAAGTGGCTAACACCTAGTGTCCAGCCGATCTTCCTACCTCACGTGCACGCCCCTTGGACCCTCTCCCCACACCACGCCCCCCTGCTGCTGCCCCCCTGCTGCCCCCCTGCTGCCCCCTTGCTGCTGCTGCCCCCCTGCTGCTGCTGCCCCCCTGCTGCTGCTGCCCCCTGCTGCTGCTGCTGCTGTTGCTGCTGCCCCCCCTGCTGCTGTTGCTGCTGCTGCTGCTGCTGCTGCCCCCGTTGCGGCTGCCGTCCCCCTGCCCCCATGCTGCTGCTGCCCCCCTGCCCCCCTGCTGCTACTGCGCAGGAGCCCTATGGCTGCAGAGCAGGAGCCCTATGGCTGCAGCGCAGGAGCCCTATGGCTGCAGCGCAGGAGCCCTATGGCTGCAGAGCAGGAGCCCTATGGCTGCAGAGCAGGAGCCCTATGGCTGCAGAGCAGGAGCCCTATGGCTGCAGCGCAGGAGCCCTATGGCTGCTGCGCAGGAGCCCTATGGCTGCAGCGCAGGAGCCCTATGGCTGCAGCGCAGGAGCCCTATTGGCTGCAGCGCAGGAGCCCTATGGCTGCAGCGCAGGAGCCCTATGGCTGCAGAGCAGGAGCCCTATGGCTGCAGCGCAGGAGCCCTATGGCTGCAGCGCAGTAGCCCTATGGCTGCAGCGCTGTAGCCCTATGGCTGCAGCGCAGTAGCCCTATGGCTGCAGCGCAGTAGCCCTATGGCTGCAGCGCAGTAGCCCTATGGCTGCAGCGCAGTAGCCCTATGGCTGCAGCGCAGTAGCCCTATGGCTGCAGCGCAGTAGCCCTATGGCTGCAGAGCAGGAGCCCTATGGCTGCAGCGCAGTAGCCCTATGGCTACAGCGCAGGAGCCCTATGGCTGCAGAGCAGGTGCCACATGGTACCAGCGCAGTAGCCACATGGTTGCAGAGCAGGTATCACATGGTACCAACGCAGTAGCCACATGGATGCAGAGCAGGTGCCACATGGTACCAACGCAGTAGCCACATGGATGCAGAGCAGGTGCCACATGGTACCAGCGCAGTAGCCACATGGCTGCAGAGCAGGTATCACATGGTACCAGCGCAGTAGCCACATGGTTGCAGAGCAGGTGCCACATGGTACCAGCGCAGTTGCCACATGGCTGCAGAGCAGGTGCCATGTGGTACCAGCCATTGCACATCATCACGCCTTGCACCACAAGGTACACATAGGGCCAATGCAAGTGTGCGTCATGTTGTTGTTGCTGCTCAAGTTGCATTGATGTTGGTGATGTCGGTGTGGTGGTGCCAGGCCAGCTGGTCATGATGTCGTTGTTGCTCATGTTGTTGTCGTTGTTCATGTCTTTGATACTGGTAAATGAGCCTGATGACGAGTGTAAGGTCCACACCGAGTGTAAGAGCCCGGCCTACAATAATAGTCAGTTCCTATCATACAGATATGATTACATTATCAAGATGAGCCATTCATACTAGCCATAGACACAGGTAACATGAGTTAAGGTTTACACGGACTTCATCAAGGGTGGACATACGCTTGAGGCATCAACCTAGCCATGCATCAACGCAGCAAACCGTAGGTTGACCATCAACATCAGCAATAACCGCTGTCACAACAACCCACACAACAAACGATAGAGAAATGAAGGGAACAGAGCAACAGCGTTGCCTCAGAGCATGGTACGCAAGTGCAGAAACACAATGACGTTGCAAGGACACAATCACAGAAGCAAAATCGGCTCCCGCGCAGTAGCCATCGGCTCCCGCGCTGCAGCCCTACGGCTCCCGCGCAGTAGCTATCGGCTCCCGCGCAGTAGCCATCGGCTCCCGCGCAGTAGCCATCGGCTCCCGCGCAGTAGCTATCGGCTCCCGCGCAGTAGCCATTGGCTCCCGCGCAGTAGCCATCGGCTCCCGCGCAGTAGCTATCGGCTCCCGCGCAGTAGTTATTGGCTCCCGCGCAGTAGCCATCGGCTCCCGCGCAGTAGCCATCGGCTCCCGCGAAGTAGCTATCGGCTCCCGCGCAGTAGCTATTGGCTCCCGCGCAGTAGCCATCGGCTCCCGCGCAGTAGCTATCGGCTCCCGCGCAGTAGCCATCGGCTCCCGCGCAGTAGCCATCGGCTCCCGCGCAGTAGCCATCGGCTCCCGCGCAGTAGCCATCGGCTCCCGCGCAGTAGCCATCGGCTCCCGCGCAGTAGCTATCGGCTCCCGCGCAGTAGCCATCGGCTCCCGCGCAGTAGCCATCGGCTCCCGCGCAGTAGCCATCGGCTCCCGCGCAGAAACCACCGGCTTCGCGCAGAAACCACTGGCTCCCGCGCAGAAACCACCGGCTCCCGCGCAGAAACCACCGGCTCCCGCGCAGAAACCACTGGCTCCAGCGCAGGTGACGCTGCTAATTTGTGTGAGTGTGGTGCACCCCAGCCACGGCGCAACCCACCAAGGGAACGACGCCCACCACTCAGGATTAGGCAACCTGAGCTGAATGCCATGACTGTGTCAGACTCTCCCATCAATGACACACCCACTGTGGCAGAGGCCCTGGCTGGTCCCATGGCAGACTTGTGGATTGAGGCTATGAATGCTGAGCTGGCCTCCCTGCATGCCAACCAAACATGGTGCCTTGAAGAGCGCCCTGCCAATGCACGTGTGCTGCCTACCAAATGGGTACTCAAAGTGAAGCGTGATGCTGCAGGGAACATCGAGAAGCTAAAGGCCAGGCTAGTGGCAAAGGGGTTCTATCAACAATCAGGTGTGGATGTAGGAGATGAGAAAGAAGAAAGAAAGAAAACTACTCCGGTACAAACCGGCGTGCATTAAGGGAGGAGCTTCCGCCTGTGGCGCGGCCTGCTCCCACCTCCAAACGTTGGACACAGGCTGGACATGTCCCCACCAAGCTGCCCTAGCTGTAGCCACAGAACACAGCTAGCACCCAAGGCAAACAAAGAGGCATGAGAGGAGCAATGACCAGTGCACTCGGCAGCTGGACCTATCTCTTCTCCTCGTTGACGAGAGCAGTTCCAGCCTTGTCCGCTGGATGTCGCACTAAAAGCTTAAGTTCAGGATCTTTAAGTCCAAACTTCAGCTGTCAGCCAACGTCATGCGTTGAGGTAGCTCTACTCCCTCCTTGACGACGCCAGCAACTCCACAACAGCTCGATGACCCGCAGCGGTCGTGTGCGGCACCCGGACCTCATTTGTATTCCGCTGGACAAAGCGGTGCCCGTTCAAGCCTGGGAAGGCTGTCCCGTTGCATCCCGATTTATATACCGCTGGGTGCGGTGGTGAGGTAGCTTAGCCAATCCGTGCGACCGAAGTCAACACGGATTGTTACCAGGGCCACCGCGTGGAGGTGCCTCACCGCCAGCCCCGATGTAGGAGATGTCTATGCACCTGTCAGCAAGCACACCACATTGCGCACCCTCCTGGCCAAGGCAGCAGCTGAGAACATGGAGATTCATCAGTTAGACTTTGAGACAGCTTTCCTGAACGGCAAGCTAGAGCCAGGGGAGGTCATCTATGTGCAGCAGCCAGAGGGCTTTGAGGAGGGCAGCACTAACACTGTGTGCCGTCTGCAGAAGGCTTTGTATGGTTTTAGGCAGGCTCCTAGGGCGTGGCATGCCAGGTTGTGTGAGGAGCTGCTGAGCATGGGCTTCAAGGCCTCTGAGGCAGACCCTGCCCTGTTCACCCTGCAGCTGAGCACCGGCATGGTCTACCTGCTAGTGTATGTTGACGATTGCCTTCTGTGCACCCAGCAGGGGGACACCGCAGGATTGGCCTACGTGAAGAAGCAGCTGTCCTCAGCATTCAAACTGAAGGACTTGGGTGAGGCACGGTGGTTCCTAGGGATGCAGCTGACCAGGGACAGGACTGAGGGCACCATCAAGCTTGACCAGCACAAATTCATCCAGGAGCTGGTTACAGCCAACAGCAAGTCAGCAGCTCACAGCAAGCCTCTGCCCATGGCTCCTGCTGTTAAGCTAGTCAGGGAAGGGGATGCCTTGGACACGACTCTGCATCATTACAGTGCCCTGGTGGGCAGCCTGCTATACCTGACCTGCTGCACACGGCCAGACATTGCTTTTGCTGTGGGCGCCTTGGCCAGGCATATGTCAGCTCCCACCAAGCAGCACTGGGCGGCCGCCTGCAGTGTGCTATGTTACTTGAAGGGCACAGCAGATCAAGGACTCCTGTTTGGTGGTGTGTCAGGGCTGCAGGGATTCTCTGATGCAGATTATGCAGGAGACAAGGACACAGCCAGAAGCACCACTGGGTACATCTTCACTCTGAATGGGGGTGCCATCAGCTGGTCCAGCCGCCTCCAGCCAACTGTGGCTATGTCAACAGCAGAAGCAGAGTATATGGCAGCGTCCAGCGCAGCCAAGGAGGCTCTGTGGCTACGCAAGCTCATGAGGGATCTGCAGCTAGATGCCAGCTGTGTGCACCTGGGCTGTGACAATCAGGCAGCCATTCAGCTTTTGCACAACCCCATGGCCACCTCACGAGCAAAGCATATTGACGTACACCATCACTTTGTCAGAGAGCGCATCAGCAGGGGTGAGGTAGCATTCCACTACTGCCACACCTCCAGCATGCTGGCAGATATCCTCACCAAGCCCTTGGCAGAAGTCCAATTTAACATGGGCAAGCAAGGATGTAGAGTGTTCAGCTGAACAGGCACAGGTCTTATCTGATCTGAAACAGCCTGTGGTATCCAGCCTGTAATGTTAATCAGGACTGGAGCATGGAAGGGTTCTAGGCACAGGCCTGCATGCCTGTTAACAGCCTGTTAGTTTCAGCATGGTGTGCTTTTGCCATGAACTGAGAAGTTGCCCGCAGTTGTTGCTTGGCTCAGGCTTGCATGCCTGCTAACCGCTAGTTGCTTGCTTACACAGTTGTTGGAAGCGCAAAGTTGTAACTCTCACCTAGCCAGACCTCTGAGTGGGAGTGTTAGTTGCATACCCACCCGGTGCAGTTGAGATCAAGCACCGGAATTGTAGGGTGTGCCTGCCAGCGGCCCGGCCGCGATGAGTGCGAGTGTGACTGCCGTATTTAGGGCAGACACCCGGCAGTCGTAGGCACCCTGAACTGGTGTCCGCGTCTGCCCGTGCTCTTCCAACAGGTAGGCGCAATGTTGCGCAAGGTTGACGCAAGGTTGCGCGTTAGCAGTTGTGGCAGATCAATGTAACCACCCTGAACTGGTGTCCGCGTCTGCCCGTGCTCTTCCAACAGCTGTCAACCGCTTTGTGGCAGCCTCAGACCTGCCCCAGGAGCGCAGCCCCAACAGCAGCCGCCTCTACCCCAGCAAGGCCATCTGCGTGATGCCCCGGGGAAAGGGAGGGGTGGGGCTTCCCGACCTGGGGGTCACCAGCACGGCCATGCTGGCGAAGATGCTGGCCCAGCTCTGGTCGCCCCGGGTTCGTCCCTGGCAGCCTCTGATCCAAGCCTGCTGGCAGACCCCTCCCACGGCCTCAGCACGTGGGTCATCACCGACCCCACCGCCCCCCCCCGCGCGAGGCATCAGCCCGCGGCTGCAAGCTCACGTGGCGGCCCTGGCTGAGCTCAAGCTGTTCCGTGCGGTGCCCCCCGCTGGCCAGTCCTTCTTCTCGGTGCTGGCGGAGCCGCTGTGGTACAACGCGCAAGTCCGCATGAACCCAGCAGCAAGGGAGGCAGCAGCTGAGCAGGGTTGGACCCACGTCCGCCACGTGAGGGAGGCCCTCCACAGCCCCGAACTGGAGGGGGAGGCCCGCTGGGCTGCGGACCTGGTCAGGGCTTGCCTCCCCGAGCCCTGGCAGGGCATGGTAGACCGCCTGCAGCCGCCACAGCCGGAGTGGGAGCGCCTGAGGGTTGGGCCAGGGGTGGGGTTTGTGATGCGGCGCACCTTCATGCTCCAGCCCTCCCACTGGGTGGGCTTTAACGTCCGCCTCTCACCCCTAGACCCCACAGGGCAAGGGCCCCTCGGGGCTTTCTGGGCGGAGGAGGGGGCGGCCTGGGAGCCAGCAGCGGTGGCCCGGCACAACAAGCCCAGCTACAAGCTGACCCCGGAGGAGCGAGCCACCCACCTCCGCCCTCTACCAGCCCAGAGTCACGTGGCGCAGGGAGTAATACTCCTCCATAAAAAATAAAAAAGGGGCGTGGAGGAGGTGGAGGGCGTAGGGGAGCAGGGGGCGGGGCGGGAGGGCAGGCTGCCGACCCACTGAGGAGGGGCCAGGCACCTGGCCTAAGGAGGAGTGGCTCTTGGGCCCTTGGGCTCACCTGCTGCTGGACCCTCAGGTGTGGGGCATGGGCACCACCACCCTGCTGAAGAAGAAGAAGAAGAAGACTACTCCGGTATTCACCGGCGTGCATTAAGGGAGGAGCTACCGCCTGGGGCGCGGCCTGCTCCCACCATCCAACCAAAGAAGAGGCGTCCCCCCTACCCTCCCCCCCCTTGGTTAGCCCTGAGTCTGTAGCTTGTCTTTGCAATGGAGTGGGCTGCCTCCACAGCGTGTCTAGTTAACTTGTTGAGCAGCTTGGTAGTGTTGGCCTTTGTAATCCCTAGGGCCAAGAGGTGTTGCCGTGTGTGCGCTTCGTAGGTTATGCCACCTATGCCTAGTAGGATAGGTATGATAGCGACCATATGGTCTTCCTTGCGTATGGTCTCGGCTAAGTGGGTGTGTTGAGTGAGTGCCTTGTTTAATTGGTCCGTCCACCGTGAGTCCGAGCAGTATTTGATTTCTATGATATTGACCAGCTTGGTGTCCTTGCCTTCCTTGCTTGCCTTCTTATGAGGGAGCACCATGAGGATATCCGGCCTGGTGGTGTGTTTAGTATCGTCTGGTTTCAGTCCGAGTGTTCGGAGTGTTGTGTGTAGCGTGTCGCTCGGGAGGTCCAGGCTTTCCTTTGCGCCCTTCTCCCAGCTGCCGGTGTCCGCGAAGCTGATGTATCCGCCTAGGGTTCCCTTGCTTATAGCTTTAGTGATGAGGCGGCCCGCCCCGTTGTGCCTTTCTTGCACCAGCGGTAGTGTCTCGCTGCAGCCCGAGAGGAGGTGAGTGGCACTATCCGCTTCCCCGCAGAGTGGGCATCGGTCATCCGTCGCCCGTTTCCAGCGCATAGCTAGTTTTTGGTTGTATAGCCCTCCGGTGCGGTAGAGTAGGGCAGTGCGTTGCGCGTGGGTGGGGATGTTCGTGTCGATCATCACCCTTTCGCCAGCTCCTGTTGCTGCGACCTTCTTAATTTCTTGGGACATTTGGTAGTAGATACTGTCTTGGTTGGCAAGGCCCAACTTGTGTTTGCGGTGCATGTGTTCCCGCACGCTTTGGCGGCAGTCTGGCAATGGGGCGGGGGAGTCGCCGTCGGCTGCGTTGCTGAGCCAGTTCTTCGTCTCTCTCCGTGATCCCGCCCCGTCGTGCGGTGAAGTGGCTCAGTTGGTTAAGGGTGATTCCTACAACTGAGAGGTCGTGGGTTCGACTCCACTACGACGAAAAAGTATCTCTGGTGGGATAGTGTCGGCGCCCCATGCCGGAGTCCTCCCTTAATGCACGCTGGTGTTAAACCGGAGTAGTCTTTCTTTCT